>CM022302.1:153526627-154220915 GCA_011799875.1 Thinopyrum elongatum | reverse complement strand
CATATCTATCTTGTAGATCAAATGGCCAACGCTAATGTTACCCTCAACTTCAACGCGTTCCTAGAGAAAAACAAGCTGAAAGACGATGGTAGCAACTATGCGGACTGGGTCCGTAACCTGAGGATTATCCTCATAGCTGCCAAGAAATCATATGTCCTTGAAGCACCGTTAGGTGACCCACCTGCTCTCCCAGCACTGCCAGACGATTTGAACGTTTGGCAGACACGCACCGATGATTACTCCTTCGTTCAGTGCGGCATGCTCTTCAGCTTAGAACCGGGGCTCCAAAAGCGTTTTGAGCATCACGGAGCATATGTGATGTTCGAAGAGCTGAAAATGGTTTTCCAAGCTCATGCCCGGATCGAGAGATATGAAGTCTCCGATAAGTTCTACAGCTGTAAGATGGAGGAAAATAGTTCTGTCAGCGAGCACATACTCAAAATGTCTGGGTTGCACAGCCGCTTGTCTCAGCTGGGAGTTAATCTCCCGGATGACGCGGTCGTTGACAGAATCCTTCAGTCGCTTCCACCTAGCTACAAGAGCTTCGTGATGAACTTCAACATGCAGGGGATGGAAAAGACCATTCCTGAGGTATATGCGATGCTGAAGTCAGCGGAGGCAGAGATCAGAAAGGAACATCAAGTGTTGATGGTGAATAAAACCACTAAGTTCAAGAAGGGCAAGGGTAAGAAGAACTTCAAGAAGGACGGCAAGGGAGTTGCCGCGCCCGGTAAGTCAGCTGCCGGGAAGAAGTCGAAGAATGGACCCAAGCCTGAGACTGAGTGCTTTTATTGCAAGGGAAACGGTCACTGGAAGCGAAACTGCCCCAAGTACTTGGCGGACAAGAAGGCCGGCAATACCAAAGGTATATATGATATACATGTAATTGATGTGTACCTTACCAGCACTCGTAGTAGTTCCTGGGTATTTGATACCGGTGCGGTTGCTCATATTTGTAACTCAAAGCAGGAACTGCGGAATCAGCGTAGACTGGCAAAGGACGAGGTGACGATGCGCGTCGGGAATGGTTCCAAGGTCGATGTGATCGCCGTCGGCACGCTACCTCTGCATCTACCTACGGGATTAGTTTTAAACCTCAATAATTGTTATTTAGTACCAGCTTTGAGCATGAACATTGTATCTGGATCTCGCTTAATGCGAGATGGCTACTCATTTAAATCTGAGAATAATGGTTGTTCTATTTATATGAGAGATATGTTTTATGGTCATGCCCGCTGGTGAATGGTTTATTTTTATTGAATCTCGAACGTGATGTTACACATGTTTATAATGTGAATGCCAAGAAATGCAAGGTTGATAACGATAGTCCCACATACTTGTGGCACTGCCGCCTTGGTCATATCGGTGTTAAACGCATGAAGAAACTCCATGCAGATGGACTTTTGGAGTCTCTTGATTATGAATCATTTGACAGATGCGAACCATGCCTCTTGGGCAAGATGACCAAGACTCCGTTCTCCGGAACAATGGAGCGAGCAACCAACTTATTGGAGATCATACATACTGATGTGTGTGGTCCAATGAGTGTTGAGGCTCGCGGTGGTTATCGTTATGTTCTCACCCTCACCGATGATTTGAGTAGATATGGGTATGTCTACTTGATGAAGCACAAGTCTGAGACCTTTGAAAAGTTCAAGGAATTTCAGAGTGAGGTTGAGAATCAACGTGACAAGAAAATAAAGTTCTTACGATCAGATCGTGGAGGAGAATATTTGAGTCATGAATTTGGCACACACTTAAGGAAATGTGGAATTGTTTCACAACTCACGCCGCCTGGAACACCTCAGCGTAATGGTGTGTCCGAACGTCGTAATCGCACTCTATTGGATATGGTGCGATCTATGATGTCTCTTACCGATTTACCGCTACCCGGCCCGATCGTGCACTAATCATACACGCAAATACACACGATCAAGCCTAAGGACTCACGGGAAGATATCACAACACAACTCTAAAACATAAATAAAGTCATACAAGCTTTATATTACAAGCCAGGGGCCTCGAGGGCTCGAATACATAAGCTTGCGAACAAGCATCAGCGGAAGCATCAGATATCTGAGTACAGATATGAAATAGAAACAGAAAGGCCTTTAGAAAGGCGGGGCAAAATAAAACACTACGATCGAAAGGCGAAGGCCTCCTGCCTGGGACCCTCCGATCCTACTCCTGGTCGTCAGTCAACTCGTAGTAGTATCCATCCTCTGGGTAGTAGTAGTAGCGATCGTCGGGGCATCTGTCTCAGGGGGCTCCGTCCTCTGGTCACGTCAAACTGATATGGCGAGAAAAAGGAAAACAAAGCAACCGTGAGTACTCAGAAGTACTCAGCAAGCAAGGATCTACACTACATATGCAACATTATCAAGGGGAGGCTGTATATGTGGACTGGGCTGCAGAAATGCCAGAATAGAGAGAAGGCCTAGTCCTATCGAAGACTAGCATCTTCAGCGGTCTTGCAGCAGTAGAAGAGAGTAGAACAATACCATATAATGTAGCAGTAATAATATCAACCTCACCCAGAGATCCTTTCTCGACTCCCTGCGAGAAAGCAATCCCAGAGCCATAAAGTCATCAAACCTCGTCCTGAGATCCTTTCTCGACTCCCTGTGAGAAAGCGATCCCAGAGCCAATACAGTCATCAACCTGTTAACGTCTCAAGGGTCCAGTTCTAGTTGTATCGATCGGGATACAACTCCGAGTGTCCTTTACCGTAGGACCGGCTATCGATAGAAGTGTTCTTCCCTGCAGGGGTGCACCAACTTACCCAACACACTCGATTAACTTCGGCCGGACACACTTTCCTGGGTCATGCCCGGCCTCGGCCAAACGACACATCGCAACCCTACCTACAGCTCAGCAGAGAGGTCCCCGTCGGTCTACATCCTAAGCGCTCAGAGGTCTTGGGCCATCGCCCTGTGCACTCCGAGTCGTTGCGTGCAGGGGGAAGCCAGGCACCAGGGGGGCGCCGGTCCGTCCCGGCCGCAAGGCTGAACTAGACGTCTGACAGAGCTTTCGGCTGATGCTACGATGCAGAACGCCCATACTATGCCCACGTGATGGTTAGTGCTATCAGACCAGAGGTCTGCTCGGATCAAATATCCAAATCGTTAGGACTAGGGCTTGCGGTAACGAGCAGAGACTCACGAGATGTGACCCCGTCGCCCCGTCTCGAGGACTTGCGGCAAGGGTTAAGAATGCCCGGCCGCGCCTCGTATTCACCACTCGGGCACCACACTGGCAACCCGCCTTCACATCACACGCGGGTACCCCTCAGGGTCGACCCGCCTTTCCAAGTAACATTGTAAGGTCCAAGTATCCGTGTGTCCATAACATCAGGGAATCCGAGGTATCACCCTCATTGAATTCCCAATCGATGTATCCGTCAAGGTGAACTAGGAGGAATCACCCTCACTGGGTCCACACTTGAGGTGTTGTAGGACAGCGTCGTTATCGGAAGCGGTGAAGGAGGAATCACCCTCGATGACCACGACCGAATAGCTACTCTACAGAGTTAACATCAGAAGTGCTACAAGAGGTTTCACCCTCGGCACTCGATAGTAACGCTGCAGTGTCGTTACAACTAAGGGGGGTGATGTGCGGTGTCGGGTCCTGGTCTTCAATCCCATTGATCGGGTCTTCTGACGATCCAGCGCGGCAGTCGGGATAAGTGGGGTCACTGATAGGTCTCTACCCAGCCTAGACTAAATAGTTTAGGATATGTAGGTAATTATTAACAGTAGGTTACAATGAACAGGCTATGCATCAGAATAGGTAAAGCAGCAGCAGCAGTAATTCTAATGCAAGCATGAGAAATTTAGAATGGGCGATATCGGTATGCTCAAGGGAGGGGCTTGCCTGGTTGCTCGGCGGCAAGGGCAAGGTCGTCTATGGTGTCTTCGGGATCCGGAGCTGCGTCGGTCTCGGGGACGACGTCGGTGTCGGGGTCTAACGAGAGAGAAGAGGGGGAGGAAACAGTATAAATTCACAGCAAACCATGAGCAACGCAAAGTACGGCATGACAATATGCAGTGCCGGGTGTGTTCTAACGTGTGGTTGCACGTCACCGAGGAAGGAGGAATCCATCCGGGAATGTTTTCCCGGTTCCGGACATTTGTCAGACAGATGACCGGAGAGGAACGGTTGCATGTTCGGATAGCTAGGGACGTGTGGCGGGCGAACGGACCGCGTATTCAGATTCGTCTCGTCGTTCTGAGCAACTTTCATGTACAAAGTATTTTCATCTGAGCTACGGATTATTTTATATGATTTTCTAAAGTTTCTCTAAACCTCCGTCAGCAAAGATGGATGGAGACCATTGCGGACTATGACTTGGGTATTTCTTATACCCCTGGCAAGGCTAATGTAATGGCTGATGCGTTGAGCCGCAAATCCTATTGCTGCGAACTTGAGGTTCAGCTACAGCAACCACTTCTGTATGAAGAGCTTCGAAAGCTAAATATCGAGATAGTTCCTCAAGGATACCTAAAAACCTTGGTTGTTGAACCAGATCTTGAGAAAGCTGTTAAGAATGCGCAAGCTAAAGATGCTGAAGTTGATCTGATGAAGAAAGACCTTCACCTTGTAAAGTACAGGGATTTCTCGCTGTCTGAAGATGGAACCTTGTATTTCAGAGACCGCATTGTCGTACCTCGCTTCGAGCTTATGACTGACAAAGTCATGAAGGAGGCACATGATACCCCGCTGTCTATTCATCCGGGTAGCACCAAGATGTATCGTGATCTCCGTCAAAGGTACTGGTGGTCTAGAATGAAGCAGGACATTGCTCGTTATGTTGCTGAATGTGATGTGTGTCGTCGCGTTAAAGCAGAACATCAGAAGCCTGCTGGAATTCTGCAACCACTTCCTATTCCTTTATGGAAATGGGATAAGGTTCAGATGGATTTCATTACAGGACTTCCCAGGTCACAGAAGGGTCACGATGCTATTCTTGTCGTCGTCGACCAACTCTCCAAAGTTGCACACTTTCTGCCTGTCAAGGAGACGATCACTGCTAGTCAGTTAGCAGAGTTATATATCTCCAGAATTGTTTCACTCCACGGTATTCCGAAAGAGATCAGTTCAGACCGTGGCAGCATATTCACTGGTCATTTCTGGGAAAGTTTCCAAAAGGCTATGGGAACTCATATTACCTGGAGTTCAGCTTATCATCCTCAATCCCAAGGCCAAGTTGAACGAGTTAATCAAGTGCTTGAAGACATGTTGCGAGCTTGTGTTATATCGTTTGGCAAGAAGTGGGAAGAATCTCTTCCATATGCCGAGTTCTCCTATAACAACAGCTATCAAGCCAGTCTAAAGATGGCCCCCTTTGAAGTTCTCTATGGACGTAAGTGTCGAACCCCTCTGAATTGGTCAGAAACTGGGGAACGACCGCTCGTGGGTCCAGATATTATTCAACACGCCGAAGAACAAGTTCGTATTGTCCGGGAAAATCTCAAGGCGGCTCAGGACCGCCAGAAGAGCAACTATGATCGCAAACGATGGGGTTTGACTTATCAACCTGGTGATCAAGCTTATCTTCGTGTCACTCCTATGAAAGGCACTCACCGTTTCGGAATCAAGGGCAAGCTAGCTCCACGCTACATTGGTCCTTTCCGCATTGTTGCAAGACGTGGTCAAGTGGCGTATAAATTGGATTTGCCGCCGCAATTCTCTCATATCCACGACGTCTTCCATGTGTCGCAACTTCGTAAATGCTTCAAGGAATCTCCGCACCGAGCAGTGGATCACGAGATGCTCGAATTGCATGATGATCTATCTTATAAGGAGCATCCGATCCGCATCCTCGATGAAGCTGAACGTCGAACCCGTCAGAAGGTTACCAAGTTCCTCAAAGTGCAGTGGTCAAACCATACTGAAGATGAAGCCACTTGGGAACGCGAGGATCATCTTCGCAAGGAATACCCCGAACTTTTTCCTTCTACTTCTTAATTCTCGGGACGAGAATTCTTGTTAGTAGAGGAGATTTGTAACACCCCCAGTGGTTAACTACAGTAATCACCCTTTTGATAATGCCAAGTCAGCATGATTAACAATGCATAATCATCTTTAACATCATATTGCTTTTCAACTCCCAAGTCAAAATTCAAATTTAAATGAAAGTGGAAAATAAAAGTTGTCCAACATAGAAACTAAATTGTTCATTAAATAGCAAATAAATCAGAGACAATTCTAAAATTGAAACCAACATCATTGGAGTTGGGTAAGTGACTCAAACATCTTCAAACAGCGACTAAAAACAATATTTAATAACCATTTATTAAATCTAATTTAAGTATGAAATGATGTTTTGCCCAAACTAATTTTAGGTGTTAGGGAATAAAGCACTGGTATTTATGGACTAGGTCTCCCTTTTTACAAAATTCGGTTTGGGGGCTAACTATTTACTAAACAGAGATATATGAATTAAGAATAAAAGAAAAAGACAAAAGCTAAAACAAAAGCTAAAACAAAAAAAAATAAAACAAACCCCCCCTGGGCCTCGGCCCAGCAGGCCGTCCAGGCCGCCAGGCCGGCCCACCCCATCCCTATAATCCCCTCACCCCCCCGCAAACCCTAACCCCGAACCCCACTCCTCCCCTCGCTCCCTCCCTCTCTCTGTGGATCGGGATCGAGCCCGATCCCAGCGCCGCGCCCGCCCCCTCCCTCTGCTCCGGCCAGCTCCGCTCGCGCGCCAGTGCGGGCCGCCGCCGCTCGCCGTCCCTGAAGCCACCTCGACGCCGCCTCGCCCCTCCTCATCTCTCGTGCGACGCCCGCCTGAGGCCACGGCCTCGCCTCGTCGCCCGGCCCGATCCCGTCGTCGTTCGCCGCCGCCCGGAGGCCTCCCTCCCTCGCCGGACACGCCTCCCCGTCTCCTCCCCGCCGGACTGCCACGTCCCCTGCGCCGCCTCCTCCGGCCACCCTCCCCGAGCACGCTGCCCGTCCCTGCGCCCCGCTGTGAGGGCCACCTCCTCCCCTCTCTTCCTTCGCCTCCCCGCCTCCGGCCGCCGCCCGGCCCGCGCGTGCTCCGGCCGCGCCCCGCCGCCCGCTCGCCCACGCGCGACCGCGCGCTTCGGCCGCGCCCGCTCCAGCCCCGCTCGCCCGCCGCGCGCGCCACCGCCGCCCGCGCGCCTCCGGTCCCGACGCCGCACCGCGCCCGGCTGCCGCTCGCCCGCGCTCGCTGTGCCTCCCCTCGCGCCCGCCCGGCCGGCCTCGCCGCGCCGCGCTCCGGCCTTGGCCTCGCCTCTGGTGCACGCGCGCGCGCTGGCCCGGACGTGTCCGGTGCCCGAACAGACACGGCCCGGACATGTCCGCCCCGGCCCTATGACAGATGGGGCCCAGCCCCTAAAAACGAATTAAAAGAAAATGTAATAAAAAAAATAATTAAAATAAATAAAAATAATTAATTAATTAAATAATTAATTAGTTAATTAATTAAGTTAATTAATCCTGATTAGGTTAATTTAATTAAGTAGTTAGTGTTAATTAAACAGTAAATTAATTAGTTAACCCTAATTAACCCTAACAGTCTGCTGACGTCATGCTGACGTCAGCAAGACACTGTTTCGGATAATGTTAATTTAAATAATTAATTAAATTCCAGAAATTAATAAAAACTTTAGAAAATCATATAAAATAATCCGTAGCTCAGATGAAAATACTTTGTACATGAAAGTTGCTCAGAACGACGAGACGAATCTGAATACGCGGTCCGTTCGCCCGTCACGCGTCCCTAACTATCCGAACTTGCAACCGTTCCCCTCTTATCCTCTGTCCGATAATTCCAAAGACCCGGGAAATATCGTCAGATATTCTCCCGCTCCGTCTGTCACGTGTGATGCTGCGTTAGACTACCCCTAGCACCGTGTATCGTATTTGTCATGCTCATGTTTGCTATATATTTATACTGTTTCCTCCCCCTCTTCTCTCTCGATAGCCCCCGACCCTGACGTCGTCCCCGAGACCGACGCAGCTCCGGATCCCGAAGACACCATAGACGACCTTGCCCTTGCCGCCGAGCAACCAGGCAAGCCCCTCCCTTGAGCATACCGATATCGCCCATTCTAATTTCTCATGCTTGCATTAGAATTACTTCTGTTGCTGCTTTACCTATTCTGATGCATAGCCTGTTCATTGTAACCTGCTGTTGATAATTACCTACATATCCTAAACTGTTTAGTCTAGGCTGGGTAGAGACCTACCAGTGACCCCACTTATCTCGACTGCCGCGCTGGATCGTCAGAAGACCCGATCAATGGGATTGAAGACCAGGACCCGACACCGCATATCACCCCCCTTAGTTGTAACGACACTGCAGCGTTACTATCGAGTGCCGAGGGTGAAACCTCTTGTAGCACTTCTGATGTTAACTCTGTAGAGTAGCTATTCGGTCGTGGTCATCGAGGGTGATTCCTCCTTCACCGCTTCCGATAACGACGCTGTCGTACAACACCTCAAGTGTGGACCCAGTGAGGGTGTTTCCTCCTAGTTCACCTTGACGGATACATCGAGTGGGAATTCAATGAGGGTGATACCTCGGATTCCCTGATGTTATGGACACACGGATACTTGGACTTTACAATGTTACTTGGAAAGGCGGGTCGACCCTGAGGGGTACCCGCGTGTGATGTGGAGGCGGGTTGCCAGTGCGGTGCCCGAGTGATGAATACGAGGCGCGGCCGGGCATTCTTAACCATTGCCGCAAGTCCTCGAGACGGGGCGACGGGGTCACATCTTTCGTGAGTCTCTGCTCGTTACCGCAAGCCCTAGTCCTAACGATTTGGATATTTGATCCGAGCAGGCCTCTGGCCTGATAGCACTAACCATCACGTGGGCATAGTATGGGCGTTCTGCATCATATGCATCAGCCGAAAACTCTGTCAGACGTCCAGTTCAGCACTGCGGCCGGGCTGGGCCGGCACCATCCTGAGGGGTGGAGCCTGGTTCGCCCGGCACGCAACGACCCGGAGGGCGAGGGGCGATGGCCAAGACCCCCTTGCGCTTAGGATGTAGACCGGCGGGGACCTCTCTGCGGAGTTGTAGGTAGGGTTGCGATGTGTCGTTTGGCCGAGGCCGGGCATGACCCTGGAAAGTGTGTCCAGCCGGAGTTAATCGAGCGTGTTGGGTAAGTTGGTGCACCCCTGCAGGGAAGAACATTTCTATCGATAGCCGGTCCTACGGTAAAGGACACTCGGAGTTGTATCCTGATTGATACAATTTAGAACTGGATACCTGTGATGAGACCTGTATATATGGCTCTGGGATTGCTTCTCGCAGGGAGTCGAGATGGGATCTCAGGACGAGGTTGATGAATGTATGGCTCTGGGATTGCTTTCTCGCAGGGAGTCGAGAAAGGATCTCTGGGTGAGGTTGATATTATTACTGCTACCTTATATCGTATTGTTCTACTCTCTTCTACTGCTGCAAGACCGCTGAAGATGCTAGTCTTCGATAGGACTAGGCCTTCTCTCTATTCTGGCATTTCTGCAGCCCAGACCACATATACAGCCTCCCCTTGAAAATGTTGCATATGTAGTGTAGATCCTTGCTTGCTGAGTACTTCTGAGTACTCACGGTTGCTTTGTTTTCCTTTTTCTCCCCATATCAGTTTGACGTGACCAGAGGACGGAGCCCCCTGAGACCGATGCCCCGACGATCGTTACTACTACTACCCAGAGGATGGATACTACTACGAGTTGACTGACGACCAGGAGTAGGATCGGAGGGTCCCAGGCAGGAGTCCTTCGCCTTTCGATCGTAGTGTTTTATTTTGCCCCGCCTTTCTAAAGGCCCTTCTGTACTTTCTTTTATATCTGTACTCAGATATCTGATGCTTCCGCTGACGCTTGTTCGCAAGCTTATGTATTCGAGCCCTCGAGGCCCTGGCTTGTAATATAAAGCTTGTATGACTTTATTTATGTTTTAGAGTTGTGTTGTGATATCTTCCCGTGAGTCCTTAGGCTTGATCGTGTGCATTTGCGTGTATGAATAGTGCACAATCGGGCCGGGGGCGTCACAAGTTGGTATCAGAGCCGACTGCCTGTAGGAATCCCCTTTCCAACTCCTTGGCCGAAGTTGAGACTAGTAACCGAAAACTGTTTTACTAACTTGGCTGTGTGGCTTACGGGCCCACGTCGCCAATTGGGAGGTATTAGTATCTTTTATTCCTCATCTTTACTCTGGGACTCTGACCTCTCTTCCTTTCGGGTTAACTAAAGTTTACTAACGCCGACACTTAGGATCTCGTAATTCTCGTCCACCCGGAGAGCTGGATATCTGTGCGATTTCCCTGACATTGCTCTGATTAGTCTGATAATCATTTTCCTTTCCATTGTTTTGTTTAACCTTTCTCTCCGAGATCGGTTATACTTCTCCTTGTCTTTTGACAATCATGAGTTTCCTCTGTTTCAGATGGATCGTTTGTTTCCACCACACCCTGCGACGCAGCTACCAGCTGTTCGAGCAGGGATACATCCAGAGTACATTCTTTATCCACTGGGGCAGATGTCAATCCGTTACAATGCCCCAGTACTATCTCCTCCAGATACCCGCAAAGACTTTGTGATCTATTGTGATGCATCCCGTGAAGGATTAGGCTGTGTCCTAATGCAAGAGCGTAAAGTGATTGCTTATGGCTCTCGTCAGTTGCGCCCACATGAAGAGAATTATCCGGTACATGATCTAGAACTAGCTGCTGTCATCTATGCACTGCAGTTGTGGCGACATTATCTCCTCGGTAATCGTTGCGAGATCTACACGGATCATAAAAGTCTGAAGTACTTGTTCACTCAACCATCTCTAAACCTCCGTCAGCAAAGATGGATGGAGACCATTGCGGACTATGATTTGGGTATTTCCTATACCCCTGGCAAGGCTAACGTGATGGCTGATGCCTTAAGCCGCAAGTCCTATTGCGACAACCTCATGGTTAGGCGAGCTCAACCTCGTCTTTTCGAAGAACTGTGCAAGCTGAATCTGCTTATTGTTCCACAGGGATCTCTTAATAACCTTGTGATACAACCAGATCTTGAGATAGCTGTTAAGAATGCGCAAGCTAAAGATGCTGAAATTGATCTGATGAAGAAAGACCTTCACCTTGTAAAGTACAGGGATTTCTCGCTGTCTGAAGATGGAACCTTGTATTTCAGAGACCGCATTGTCGTACCTCGCTTCGAGCTTATGACTGACAAAGTCATGAAGGAGGCACATGATACCCCGTTGTCTATTCATCCGGGTAGCACCAAGATGTATCGTGATCTCCGTCAAAGGTACTGGTGGTCCAGAATGAAGCAAGACATTGCTCGTTATGTTGCTGAATGTGATGTGTGTCGTCGCGTTAAAGCAGAACATCAGAAGCCTGCTGGAATTCTGCAACCGTTACCTATTCCTTTATGGAAATGGGATAAGGTTCAGATGGATTTCATTACAGGACTTCCCAGGTCACAGAAGG
This sequence comes from Thinopyrum elongatum, assembly GCA_011799875.1. NCBI lineage: Eukaryota > Viridiplantae > Streptophyta > Magnoliopsida > Poales > Poaceae > Thinopyrum > Thinopyrum elongatum. The sequence continues at coordinate 154,209,451 of CM022302.1, read as the reverse complement.
GTCACGATGCTATTCTTGTCGTCGTCGACCAACTCTCCAAAGTTGCACACTTTCTGCCTGTCAAGGAGACGATCACTGCTAGTCAGTTAGCAGAGTTATATATCTCCAGAATTGTTTCACTCCACGGTATCCCGAAAAAGATCAGTTCAGACCGTGGCAGCATATTCACTGGTCATTTCTGGGAAAGTTTTCAAAAGGCTATGGGAACTCATATCACCTGGAGTTCAGCTTATCATCCTCAATCCCAAGGCCAAGTCGAACGAGTCAACCAAGTGCTTGAAGACATGCTACGAGCTTGTGTTGTTTCTTTCGGCAAGAAGTGGGAAGAATCTCTTCCATATGCCGAGTTCTCCTATAACAACAGCTATCAAGCCAGCTTGAAAATGGCCCCCTTTGAAGTTCTCTATGGACGTAAGTGTCGAACCCCTCTGAATTGGTCAGAAACTGGGGAACGACCGCTCGTGGGTCCAGATATTATTCAACACGCCGAAGAACAAGTCCGAATTGTCCGGGAAAATCTCAAGGCGGCTCAGGACCGCCAGAAGAGCAACTATGATCGCAAACGATGGGGTTTGACTTATCAACCTGATGATCAAGCTTATCTTCGTGTCACACCTATGAAGGGCACTCACCGTTTTGGAATCAAGGGCAAGTTAGCTCCGCGCTACATTGGTCCTTTCCGCATTGTTGCAAGACGTGGTCAAGTGGCGTATAAATTGGAATTGCCGCCGCAATTCTCTCATATCCACGACGTCTTCCATGTGTCGCAACTTCGTAAATGCTTCAAGGAATCTCCGCACCGATCTGTGGATCACGAGATGCTTGAATTGCAAGATGATCTATCTTATAAGGAGCATCCGATCCGCATTCTCGATGAAGCTGAACGTCGAACCCGTCAGAAGGTTACCAAGTTCCTCAAAGTGCAGTGGTCAAACCATACTGAAGATGAAGCCACTTGGGAACGCGAGGATAATCTTCGTGCGGAATACCCCGAACTTTTTCCTTCTACTTCTTAATTCTCGGGACAAGAATTCTTGTTAGTAGAGGAGATTTGTAACACCCCCAGTGGTTAACTACAGTAATCCCATTTTGATTATGCCACGTCAGCATGATTAACAGTGTCTGATCATCATTTGCATCATAATGCATTTCAGCTTCTAACTCAAAATCCAAATTTAAATGAAAGTGGGAAATAAAAGTTGTTCAAACTGGAAAACTAAAATGTGCCTCATGTTGCAAATATTCCCATAGCATTTATAAAAATGATTGCAACATTAGTTGGAATTGTAAAAGGACTCGAACAACTAGAAACAGCAGCAACATAGCACTATTCAATCCTTTTTCAATTTAAATAAAATCCAAACAAAAAGATATGGACCCCAAACCAATTTCTAGCAGTGACAAATAATACACTGTAAATAATGGAGCAAGTCTCATATTTTACAAAAGTCTTTTGGACTAAAAATAAAAGACAAAACAGAAAAAGGAATAAAGAAAAACAGAAAAAGAACAAAAGAAAATAAAGCCCCCCCCCCCTCGCTGGGCCTCGGCCCAGCTGGCCACTGGGCTCTAGCCGAGGCCGGCCCAGCCGGCGCCCACTCCCCTCCCCCATATCTCCCACCCCAACCGAACCCTAGCCGCTACCACCCCCACCCCACCCTCGCTCATTCCCCCCCCCCCGATCCAGAAATTCTGGATCGGGATCGACCCCCCCCGTCGCCCGTCGCCGGCCGCCCGTCCCCACGCCTCCCCCGCGCCGATCTGCCATCGCCTGTCACCCCACTCCCCCCCCCCACTCGTCCCCTTTTCCCCTGATCGGACGCAAGGCGCCCCGATCCCGACCCAGCCGCCCGCGCGCCCCTGACGCCGGCGCCGCCCCTCTCCGTCGCCGCCTCTCCTCGCCTCGCCCGTCGCGCCTCCTCGTCTTCCTCCCCGACGCGTGACCCGACGACTCGCGTCGCCGGATGCCACCCCGACGCCCTCGACACCCGGCGACCCAACGCCGCCTCCCGTGACGTCGCGCCGTCCTTGTCCTCGCCTCCCTCCTCCCACGCCACATCGCCTCGCCGCCCCCCCCCCCCCCCGTTCCTCACGCGGCCGTGAGCCCTCTCCTTCCTCCTCTCCGCGCAGCCGAACGCGCCCCGCACGCCCGCTCGCCCACGCCGACCGCCCCATTCGTGCCGCGCCCGCCCGGCCGCCTGCTCTCCCGCCGCGCTCACACCGCCCCCTTCTTCCTCGCTCTCCTCACCTCCGGCTCCGTCGCCCGCAGTCGTCTCTTTCCTCCCCTCTCTCGGCCGACCGCATCCCTGCTCCTCGCCCGCCGCGCTCCGGCCTTGGCCTCGCCTCTAGTGCACGCGCGCGCGCTGGCCCGGACGTGTCCGGGCCCGAACAGACACGGCCCGGACATGTCCGCCCCGGCCCTATGACCGATGGGGCCCGCCCCTAAAAAACGAATAAAAAGAAATGTAATAATAAAAAAAAAAAAAAATAAAATAATTAATTAATTACATAATTAATTAGTTTAATTAATTAAGTTAATTATCCTGATTAGGTTAATCTAATTAAGTAGTTATGTTAATTAAACAGTAAATTAATAGTTAACCCTAATTACCCTAACAGTCGCTGACGTCATGCTGACGTCAGCAAGACACTGTTTCGGATAATGTTAATTTAAATAATTAATTAAATTCCAAAATTAATAAAAACTTTAGAAAATCATATAAAATAATCCGTAGCTCAGATGAAAATACTTTGTACATGAAAGTTGCTCAGAACGACGAGACGAATCTGAATACGCGGTCCGTTCGCCCGTCACGCGTCCCTACTATCCGAACTTGCAACCGTTCCCCTCTTATCCTCTGTCCGATAATTCCAAAGACCCGGGAAATATCGTCAGATATTCTCCCGCTCCGTCTGTCCACGTGTGATGCTGCTTAGACTACCCTAGCACCGTGTATCGTATTTGTCATGCTCATGTTTGCTATATATTTATACTGTTTCCTCCCCCTCTTCTCTCTCGATAGCCCCGACCCTGACGTCGTCCCGAGACCGACGCAGCTCCGGATCCCGAAGACCCAATAGACGACCTTGCCCTTGCCCCGAGCAACCAGGCAAGCCCCTCCCTTGGCATACCGATATCGCCCATTCTAATTTCTCATGCTGCATTAGAATTACTTCTGCTGCTGCTTACCTATTCTGATGCATAGCCTGTTCATTGTAACCTGCTGTTGATAATTACCTACATATCCTAAACTGTTTAGTCTAGGCTGGGTAATAGACCATACCAGTGACCCCACTTATCCCGACTGCCGCGCTGGATCGTCAGAAGACCCGATCAATGGGATTGAAGACCAGGACCCGACACCGCACATCACCCCCCTTAGTTGTAACGACACTGCAGCGTTACTATCGAGTGCCGAGGGTGAAACCTCTTGTAGCACTTCTGATGTTAACTCTGTAGAGTAGCTATTCGGTCGTGGTCATCGAGGGTGATTCCTCCTTCACCGCTTCCGATAACGACGCTGTCGTACAACACCTCAAGTGTGGACCCAGTGAGGGTGATTCCTCCTAGTTCACCTTGACGGATACATCGAGTGGGAATTCAATGAGGGTGATACCTCGGATTCCCTGATGTTATGGACACACGGATACTTGGACTTTACAATGTTACTTGGAAAGGCGGGTCGACCCTGAGGGGTACCCGCGTGTGATGTGGAGGCGGGTTGCCAGTGCGGTGCCCGAGTGATGAATACGAGGCGCGGCCGGGCATTCTTAACCCTTGCCGCAAGTCCTCGAGACGGGGCGACGGGGTCACATCTTTCGTGAGTCTCTGCTCGTTACCGCAAGCCCTAGTCCTAACGATTTGGATATTTGATCCGAGCAGGCCTCTGGCCTGATAGCACTAACCATCACGTGGGCATAGTATGGGCGTTCTGCATCGTATGCATCAGCCGAAAACTCTGTCAGACGTCCAGTTCAGCACTGCGGCCGGGCTGGGCCGGCACCATCCTGAGGGGTGGAGCCTGGTTCGCCCGGCACGCAACGACCCGGAGGGCGAGGGGCGATGGCCAAGACCCCCTTGCGCTTAGGATGTAGACCGGCGGGGACCTCTCTGCGGAGTTGTAGGTAGGGTTGCGATGTGTCGTTTGGCCGAGGCCGGGCATGACCCTGGAAAGTGTGTCCGGCCGGAGTTAATCGAGCGTGTTGGGTAAGTTGGTGCACCCCTGCAGGGAAGAACATTTCTATCGATAGCCGGTCCTACGGTAAAGGACACTTGGAGTTGTATCCTGATTGATACAATTTAGAACTGGATACCTGTGATGAAACCTGTATATATGGCTCTGGGATTGCTTCTCGCAGGGAGTCGAGAAGGGATCTCAGGACGAGGTTGATGAATGTATGGCTCTGGGATTGCTTTCTCGCAGGGAGTCGAGAAAGGATCTCTGGGTGAGGTTGATATTATTACTGCTACCTTATATCGTATTGTTCTACTCTCTTCTACTGCTGCAAGACCGCTGAAGATGCTAGTCTTCGATAGGACTAGGCCTTCTCTCTATTCTGGCATTTCTGCAGCCCAGACCACATATACAGCCTCCCCTTGAAAATGTTGCATATGTAGTGTAGATCCTTGCTTGCTGAGTACTTCTGAGTACTCACGGTTGCTTTGTTTTCCTTTTTCTCCCCATATCAGTTTGACGTGACCAGAGGACGGAGCCCCCTGAGACCGATGCCCCGACGATCGTTACTACTACTACCCAGAGGATGGATACTACTACGAGTTGACTGACGACCAGGAGTAGGATCGGAGGGTCCCAGGCAGGAGGCCTTCGCCTTTCGATCGTAGTGTTTTATTTTGCCCCGCCTTTCTAAAGGCCCTTCTGTACTTTCTTTTATATCTGTACTCAGATATCTGATGCTTCCGCTGACGCTTGTTCGCAAGCTTATGTATTCGAGCCCTCGAGGCCCTGGCTTGTAATATAAAGCTTGTATGACTTTATTTATGTTTTAGAGTTGTGTTGTGATATCTTCCCGTGAGTCCTTAGGCTTGATCGTGTGCATTTGCGTGTATGAATAGTGCACGATCGGGCTGGGGGCGTCACAACGATCCATTCAAGCGAATCCATTGCCGTGAAGATACATCCATCTGTTTCTTGGTTTTCTATCCTAGCAAGGACAGTCTGCGATGAGGTGACTGAATTGTTCGCATTTGAAGCACTTCATTTCGTTTGGTGGTAACATTCTTGAAGATTCAGGCAAGTCAAATTCGTCATCATTAGTGAGACACAAATTTAGTCTTCTAAGATCACTTAGCCTTTCTATGAGTGTTTCCAGATCCCTTGTGATGGTGTGTTGATTTTCAACATCTTCTTCTTGTGAGCTGCCATAGTGTGAGAGAATTTCCCCTTCACTTTCCGAAGAAGATTCTTGATCTGCATTTTCAAGTTCCATCTTTTCTTCGTGAATGGACAATAGTGTCATGACCTCGACGTAGTGAAGTTCTTCACAGTCTGGTCTTTGCTTGATTTCAGCTACGATTGGATCGAAGGTTGTATCAAGAGCACTCAGTAGCTTGTTGACCACATCTCTATCAGTGATATCAGTTACTCGTCATTGATGAAGCATTTCAACAATATTGGTCAACCGATCAGTGAGTTCAATATCACTTTCCTTACGAAGACTTCTGAAACCAGCAAACATAGCGCGAAGCATTTCAGTGTGGGAATCTGTTCTGGTAATGAATTCTTCATGAGCATTTTTTATGGCATCCTAGAGTTGCTTTGCAGTGTCAAGCTTTTGGAACCGAATGAAAATTTCTTTCGAGATACTTTCACTGAGAATATGTTTTGCGTGTGCATTCAACCGCAATATAGCTTTGTCATCAGAATTTGGTGCATCTAGGTGCTGAATGATATATCCATTTTCCACAATTTGCCATAGATATATGTTGATTGCTTGAAGTCTGATTCTCATTCTTTCTTTCCTGTAGGCATAGTCATTTCCATCGAAGATAGGAAACCTTTCAGAGTGCGAGGATCTACCTGCATACGACATACTTAAAACTCCAAGGTGGTTAAACCTTTAATAAGAAGAGACAGGGAGTGCTGGCTCTGATCCAATTGTTGGGACTGAGAGTATATCGATCAAAGGGGGGTGAATGGGAGATTCAAAAATTCTTTCGAATGTTATGAATTGATCCCAAACACAGCAGCGGAAATAAGGTTCGGTAGATACAAACTTAAACAATCACTTTATCTAGGAACATATCTATCGAGGAAAGAAGCAATGATGGTATGAGCATAAGACATCACAGGTTTGACAATGATGATGGTAATATAATATGCTAACAGATGCAGCAACATGAGGGAGAAACATGATGGACTACGATAGATAACCACGAGAAAGAACTATGACAGGGTGAATGAAAAACAGCACAAAGAGACACACAAGATTGAATGAGAGGAGTAAGTGACTGAAATGACTACACTGAATGAGGAGAATGTAACATAGCGAGCAATGAATGATAACAGATGATAAAGGCGAAAGATATGCAGCAGATAAGAACTGATCAGATAAACTATCGACACAGAGCATGAAAGTAAACTGTTGAAGGTAATGCAGTAAAATAGATTGAACCAGTGGTGCTCGATGGCGACAGATGAATTTGGTAGACCAGTTCGCCCTTCTGCCAAAGGACTACGTCTAGTTGGAGGGGTTGTGATTTAACAAAGAAGATAAACTCTCTTCGCCCTATTCTCCTTCAACTCGAAGCTGATCAGACTCCAGTTGATTTCGCTCGTGGTAGATACTTGTCGGCGATCTCCAAACCTTCGAACGAACTTCGCGAACCACAATCACTCTTAGTTGTTGAAGATCTTGCTCGGTGAAGACAACAACTCTTCAACACTCAAGCCAACACCTATCCGTCTAGAGAGTGCGCAGCTCTCAAGAGTAATAGGTACAAGAACTCTAGACTCAGAACTATTGTGATGCTAAACTACTGTCTAAGTTTTGGGCTCTTGATTTTTTTTTCTTTTCTCTTGATGGATCTTAAACTCAAATCAATCGGAGAGGGGATGCTCATTCAATCTTCTTAGAAATCTTAAGCGGAGCAGCGAACGGACAACGTTGGAGCGGGGTGGCTATTTATAGCCACAGTCTTCCCTGAAGCGAAATGACCAAATTGGACATGTGAAGCAGCCAATGGCCGAACGACACAATTCCAACGGTCGGAAATTTGAGCACAACAGTAAAAAAATTTGCGGAGCAAGTAATGCTAACTCATCAGTTCGAAAGATATCTCCTTCAGCACGAAGAACAACGTCTACTGCTGACAGGTAATCATTCAAAACACAAAGAGATTTCTCTCAGTCTCGCATAGGTTTGGGCTAAGCATCACAGCGGATCTAAGCTTCGAGAACCTATACCCCTCTTAATAGTACGGAGGTCCTATGACTCAAATAAATGAAAGAAGAACAATGAAATGAATACTACGTCTTCACTTTGTTTTCGACTTCCACTCGCTGTAGTCAATTTCTTCGGACAATAGCACCTAACCAATTGCTTCGCTTCAGCAATAAATTCTTGAGGTGTTAACTCCACATCAATCTTCTCGTCTACATGTCTTCAACATGTGTAGCTCAATCATCTCTGCAACGTAGATATTCTTCTGTGAAGTTCCTCGAACTTGGGACCGGAGACAGCATTCTCTTCGGTTCTGCATGGACTATTTCTCTCTGTGTGCACTAGCAAACAAATCAGTCCATGCCTATTTCTGTCAACAATCTCCAAAACATAGGATGGCAAATATTACACCAACAGATTAAAAAGAGATCTTCTATATGTTTAGATTCTATAGTCTTGAAACTTGCCTAATGAGGCTGTGGGCGCTTTTTCAAACAACTAAGGTAAGAAGCAAGAATATTTCCGATGTCGCCATAGCGAGCCCTTATCTCATGAACGAGGAAAACCTAAAAAATGAGGAAGGGAGCAGTGCATGAAGAGTTACCTTCTGGATTTCATGCAACAGAACAAGCTTAAAAACTTCCTCCTTGTGCGGACCCATGTATGTCCTTCTCTAGCTTGACGCTTTCATTTTTGTACCATTTTCCTTCATATATGTTTTCACGTCTCAAAATTTGTAACTTTGTCATGATCGCGGTATGTTTATTCTGTTTTGCATAGTAACCATTGGGTTCTCCTAGTGCTAAGACCACAAAGGTGCAATTGTTACTTGCTGGATTGCACGAAGAGCCCGGGAAAAGGCTGGTCGCTCCTGAAGGACCTTCTCGATGATTGTCTTTTTGATTTGAATACTACAGGAGGCCACACAGTTGAAAAAAACTACAAAGGAAGTGGAAAGAAAATGATTGCCTTCAGATGGAACACTCCATCTTGTATGCAAAAACTGCCGACTAGTCTGACCTGTGGCTTCTACGCCTGCATTCACATGGAAGAATTCATACAGTCCACGAAAATGTTAAATTAGCATGATAAAATCCTCAAATGGGGACAAGAAGTACAAAAAAAATTGGCCGAAGCTGGCTTAGTGCTCGAAGAACTACAAGTCAAGTTCGCGACTATCATAAAAAAGGAGGTGTGCTTGTTGTCTGACATATTTTATAATAACTCCGAAGAAGATGAGTCCAACCAACAAAAGAGCCTAACCTAGCTTATTGCAGCGGGCAAAACTGAAATCATGACTAAACATATTTGGCGTCATGCACTATGTTGTTCAACTTGATCAACAGACTATATTTGATGACCATGTATTTTGTGTAACTTGTTTACTCTTAATGTAATTCTCGTTCTTTATTTTTAGTTATTACCACTAGTTTTATTCCTGATTTGCTCGCATTTAATTGATATATGTCCCCTATTTGCATCAACTAACGCTGCTATGGGCATAAAAATATATGCTGCCACGGCAGCATTTTTTATTCTATCTTGGTGCAGCAATCAGTGGCGGGCGTTAACAAGCGCCCGCTTCGCGTACTTCACAAAGTAGTGGCGAGTGACATACCATGCTCGCCATTGGTAGGGCTGCCAGCCACTGCTATGAGATGGACTACACTGGCGGGCAGCCTGAAGAGGCTCGCTCGCCACTGCTGGGCTTTAGGCGCCCGCCACTGCTAGGCATTCCTGCAATAGTGTAGTGTTTTGTTGTAAGGTTTCCATGTGTTCATGATTGTCTTGGGCAGTGTGTTCACATGTATCTTGCAATCCAACTCTTGTTTTGGAGTTGTTGTCGTAGTTCATTTCCCGAGAATCTCGCAACATCATCTTGTCGAGTGGTGTTGCAGGCCTTCTTTTTCAGACTTGCTGAGTGTGGAATATCCCGACACCAACCATATTTGAATCTTAGGCATATATGATGGTTGGAACATTCCCCAAGAACTATAATATTGGTCTTTCTAAACTGTATGTGGATGTTGTGGCTAACCCACTTGTCCGGGAGACCTATTATTGTAGTATCTTTATTAAACAATTTGGGCACTCCCCATGAGGATTTGGTATGACTTAATCTACAAGTTGTTCCTTATGGACTCTTTGTGCTCCCGAAGTCCGACATTTACTTGATGGCATGCTGATGCTTTTAAGCATGACTGTGGCAGCTAGAACATCAAGGAGAACATTAGAAGCAGAGTGCTAAATGTCTCTCGGTTGATCATCCGGATTTTTTTTCTTGGCAATGCTAAGGTAAAATATGAGAAAGTGTTGTCTTCCTTTGCCCCTGCATTCTCCATCTTATTCATTATGGTAGTATGAAGTTGTATCAAAATCTTCGGCACATATTTTGATATGCCATATGAATATGGAATGCTCAAGTTCTTGAAAGCATGCTCAAACACTAGGTTATATCCTCAGTATCAATTGAAATGTGCCTTCCATTTATTGAGTTTCTCTATAACTCTAGTTTCCTTTGTGACCTGAGTATGCTATTCTTTCAGATTCCTTCAAACGATCATTTGTAAATTTGCCTCTGTCTAGTATAAAGAGTTTCATTGATCCTTGTATCAAAAATATTCCTTTATTCCCGACTAAGGAGATAATTTCATGAGTCACCTCCTCTAAGGTGCCCCGTTATGGTATGAAGGGCAATTAGCTCCTCGCTACTTTGAAACCCATGCACCATCTTACTTAAGCGTGGAATTGTTGCCGACCAAATTGAACCTTCGCCATCTACTTATCTCCACCCCCCCTGATGTGTGTTTGTGTCTCAGCTCGAGAGATGTTATTATGTCTCATTCCATGAGTTGATCGTGAGTTTCCTGATCTCCGTGAAGACCGAATTCTGTAGAGTTCCCTCTCTTTCCGTCATCGTATTTGGACAAAGATCTCAGTAGCAAAGACGTCAAGATCAAGACGATGCAATTAATCAACATCCTCAAGAAGTGCAAATTGGATCATGAAGACCGTGTCAGTTCCGTGTCCCCCTTCCTCTTACCCTATGTCTTGAATATCATGACGAGATTCTTGTTTAGTGGGGGTGAGTTGTCACAGCCCTAGAAATTGATTGTAAATAGTTTCATCATCATCCACACATCATGTTTAAAATTCAAATGGATCCAAAATGGGGATGTTCAAACCCTAGCACCAAATGAAATTCAACTAGGATCAAAATAAAATATTTTCAATGAAGCCAAAATGCCCTTCATTATGTTTAATAGTTTTGGCAAGAGTTTGGACCAAAACCAAAAATAGTGATCATTTTAAGGAATATTGTGGGCACTGAATTTAAATCATTATTGTATTTGAATTTGGATTTTTATTCAAAATATATAGAATATATTTTCAAATAACTTTGAAATATTTTATGTGCATTTAGAAAAGTCAATTTAGCAACATAAAATATTCAAAGGATTTTTGGCATTGTTTTCATTCAGTTTTGAAATTGAAACAATGGCAAATGAATAAGAAAATAGAAATAAATAGAAAAGTAAACATACCTGGCGCTTACCTGTGTGGCCAACACTGTAGCAGGCCCAGCCCACCAGGGGCAAGGGCACCTTCAACCTCCCGCCGCGCGCCACACGAGCTACCTGCCTCTCCAGGCCACGTCAATGTCGTGGATAACACCCTCATTGCCATCCCGATTTGGACGATCTCCCTATTCGCCCCTGCCCTCTCCCTCACCCTCCCGACGCCATGACCAAAGCCATCAAGGTCGCGCCGCCGTAGTAACCGTAGCCACCGTGCTCCCCTCGCATTCCCACCGTGTCTACAAGCTCCGCCTCTGTCGTCTGTGTCGTCTGCACCAAGCCACGCGACGTTGGGCGCCCTGCAACATTGGCATCGACCATGTTTTCTACCTTTGGCCTCCGAGATCGCCGGCAACGCCTTGACGCCATCCGTGCTTCCCCGAGCCCACTGAGCTGCCCTTCTAACTCACCGTGAGCTCCTACAACGTTCCCCCTAACCGCGTCATCGATTGCATCCCATATCCATCGATTGCATCGGAGCCATAGCACACTGCCGTCTGAGCTCATCGTCGACGATGCTCCGGTGACCATATGGTCACTAAGGCGTGTCTAACATGCTCACCGCATCGCGTAGTGCCTCTTGCTACTTCTTGAGCTTCCATTGATTTTTCCCTTGAAGAGGAAAGGGTGATGCAGCAAAGTAGAGATAAGTATTTCCCTCAGTTAAGAACCAAGCTATCAATCCAGTAGGAGGTACAAGCAAGTCCCCAATAGATGCACCTGCACAAACTAACAAACACTTGCACACAACGCGGAAAAGGGGTTGTCAATCCCTTCACGGTCACTTGCAAGAGTGATATCTAATAGAGATAGATATAAAAGATAAGTAAAAGGCAAAATAAGGTAAATAGAAATAAATTACAGCAAGATATTTTTGGGTTTTTGGTTTTATAGATCAGAAAATATATGATGAGAAATAGACCCGGGGGCCATAGGTTTCACTAGAAGCTTCTCTCTTGAAGAAAACATACGGTGGGTAAACAAATTACAGTTGAGCAATTGATAGAAAAGTGCAAAGTTATGACGATATCTAAGGCAATGATCATGAATATAGGCATCACGTCCGTGACAAGTAGACCAGCTCTTGCCTGCATCTACTACTATTACTCCACACATCGACCGCTATCCAGCATGCATCTAGTAAATTAACTTAACAAGAACGGAGTAACGCCTTAAGTAAGATGACATGATGTAGAGGGATAGATCCAATCAATATGGTAAAAACCCCATCTTTTTATCCTTAATGGCGACTATACAAATACGTGCCTCGCTACCCCTACTATCACTGGGTGAGGACACCGCAAGATTGAACCCATCACAAAGCACCTCTCCCATTGCAAGAAAAACCAATCTAGTTGGCCAAACCAAATTGATAGATCGGAGAGAAATACAAAGCTATCTTAATCATGCATAAAAGAGTTTAGAGAAGACTCAAATAATATTCATGGCTAATCTGATCATAAATCCACAATTATCGGATCTTAGCAAACGCACCGCAAAAGAAGATTACATCGAATAGAACTCCAAGAACATCGAGGAGAACATTGTATTAAAGATCAAAGAGAGAGAAGAAGCCATAGCTACTAGCTATGGACCCGTAGGTCTGTGGTAAACTACTCACACATCATCGGAAGGGTAGCAAGGTTGGTGTAGAGGCCCTCCGTGATCGAATCCCCCTCCGGCGGAGTTCCGGAAAAGGCCCCAAGATGGGATCTCACAAGAACAGAAGCTTGCGGCGGCGAAAAAGTATTTTTGGTGTGCCCTCTTGTATACGAGGAATATTTGAGTATTTATGGAGCCAGGATTAGGGTTAGGAGAGCCACGAGGGGCCCAGAAGCCTAGGGGCGCCCCCTGGGGCGCTCCCCTAGGGCTTATGGCCTCCTCGTGGGTCTTGTGGCCTCGTCCCAAAGCTTCCTAGGTGTCTTCTGGTCCAAGAAAAATCATCGTAAAGTTTTATTCCGTTTGGACTCCGTTTGGTATTGATTTTCTGTAAAGGCAAAAACAAGAAAAAAACAGCAACTGGCACTGGGCACTAGGTTAATAGGTTAGTCCCAAAAAATGATATAAAATGGCATATTAATGCATATAAAACATCCAAGATGGATAATATAATAGCATGGAACAATCAAAAATTATAGATATGTTGGAGACGTATAAGGCATCGCCAAGCTTAATTCCTGCTCGTCCTCGAGTAGGTAAATGATAAAAATAGAATTTTTGATGTGGAATGCTACCTAACATATTTATCAATGTAATTTTTCTTATTGTGGCATGAATGTTCAGATCCATAAGATTCAAGACAAAATTTTAATATTGACATAAAACAATAATATTTCACGCATACTAATAAAGAAATCATGTCTTCTCAAAATATCATGGCTAAAGAAAGTTATCCCTACAAAATCATATAATCTTGTTATGCACTATCCTCATCACACAAAGTATTTATCATGCACAACCCCGATGACAAGCCAAGCAATTTGTTCATACTTTTAATGTTCTAAAGCCTTTTCAACTTTCAGGCAATACATGAGCGTGAGCCATGGATATAGCACTATAGGCGGAATAGAATTTGGTGGAGGTTGTGAGGAGAAGACAATAAAGGAGAAAGTCTCACATCAACTAGGAAAATTAATGGGCTATGGAGATGCCCATCAATTGATATCGATGCGAGTAAGTAGGGATTACCATGCAACAGATGCACTAGAGCTATAAGTGTATGCAAGCTCAAAAGAAAACTAATTGGGTGTGCATCCAACTTGCTTGCTCACGAAGACCTAGGTCAATTTGAGGAAGCCCATCATTGGAATATACAAGCCAAGTTCTATAATGAAAAATTGCCACGAGTATATGAAAGTGATAAAATAGGAGACTCTCTATCATGAAGATCATGGTGCTACTTTGAAGCACAAGTGTGGTAAAGGATAGTAACATTGTCCCTTCTCTCTTTTTCTCTCATTTTTTCTTTTCTCTTTTTTTTCTTTGTCTTTTTTTCTTTTTAGGCTCTTTGGCCTCTTTTTTTTCATTTTCTTATTTAAGTCTGGAGTCTCATCCCGACTTGTGGGTGAATCATAGTCTCCATCATCCTTTCCTCACATGGGACAATGCTCTAATAATGATGATCATCACACTTTTATTTACTTACAACTCAATTCTAGAACAAAATATGACTCTATATGAATACCTCCGGCGGTGTACTGGGATGTGCAATGATGAGTGACATGTATAAAAAATATGAACGGTGGCCAAACCACAAATACTATGCCAACTACATGATCATGCAAAGCAATATGAAAATGATGGTATGTGTCATAATAAACGGAATCGTGGAAGTTGCATGGCAATATATCTCAGAATGGCTATGGAAATTCCATAATAGGTAGGTATGGTGGCTGTTTTGAGGAAGGGTATATGGTGGGTTTAATGCACTGACGAAAGTTGCGTGGTACTAGAGAGGCTAGCAATGGTGGAAGGGGGAGAGTGCGTATAATCCATGGACTCAACATTAGTCATAAAGAACTCACATACTTATTGCAAAAATTTATTAGCCATCAAAACAAAGTACTAATACGCATGCTCATAGGGGGATAGATTGGTAGGAAAAGACCATCGCTCGTCCCCGACCACCACTCATAAGGAAGACAATCAAAAATAAATCATGCTCCAACTTCATCACATAACGATAGACCATACGTGCATGCTTCGGGAATCACAAACCTTAACACAAGTATTTCTACTAATCCACAATTCCCAACTAGCATGACTCTAATATCACCATCTTTATATCTCAAAACAAATGCAAGGAATCAAACTTCTCATATATTCAATGCTCTTCATGAAAGTTTTTATTATATCCCTCTTGGATACCCATCATATTAGGACCAAATTCAAAACCTAAGAAATTGCCATAATATTTTTAAGACTCTCAAAATAATATAAGTGAAGCATGAGAGTTCATCAATTTCTACAAAATAAAATCACCGCCATGCTCTAAAAAGATATAAGTGAAGCACTAGAGCAACTGCCTAGCTCAAAAGATATAAGTGAAGCACATAGAGTATTATAATAAATTCATGATTAATGTGTGTCCCTCTCAAGAGGTGTGTACATCAAGGATGATTGTGGCAAACAAAAAAGTAAAGACTCAAATAATACAAGACGCTCCAAGCAAAACACATATCATGTGGTGAATAAAAATATAGCCTCAAGTAAATTTACCGATGGATCGAAGACAAAAGAGGGGATGTCATCCGGGGCATCCCCAAGATTAGATGCTTGGTTGTCCTTGAATATTACCTTGGGGTGCCTTGGGCATCCCCAAACTTAGGCTCTTGCCACTCCTTATTCCATAGTCCATCAAATCTTTACCCAAAACTTGAAAACTTCACAACACAAAACTCAACAAAAAAACTCGTGAGATCCGTTAGTATGATACAACAAATCTCCACTTTTAGGTACTGTTGTGAACTCATTCTAATTTTATATTGGTGTTATATATACTGTATTCTAACTTCTCCATGGTTC
This sequence comes from Thinopyrum elongatum, assembly GCA_011799875.1. Classification (NCBI taxonomy): domain Eukaryota; kingdom Viridiplantae; phylum Streptophyta; class Magnoliopsida; order Poales; family Poaceae; genus Thinopyrum; species Thinopyrum elongatum. The sequence continues at coordinate 154,193,948 of CM022302.1, read as the reverse complement.
ATACCCCCCAATACTACCCACAGATTCATCAAAATAAGCAAACAACACATCAAAAATGGAATCTGACAAAAAACAGAACAGTCTGTAAAGACCAGAATGTTAGTAATACTTCTGTAACTCCAAAAATACTGAAAAATTTGGAAAAAATACGAAATTCATGTATAAATCTTGTGAAAAATTCAGAATTTTTGCACGCTCCAGTGAATTTTAACAATTCTGTTACTGGACGCAAAAGTTTCTGTTTTTCAGCAAAACCAAATCGACGATATACCAAAGCATCCCAAAGGTCTTGCTTGGCTCAAAAAATAATAAAAACACTAAAACACAATTACTACAGAGGTAATATTGTGTATATATTGGAAAACAAGAATAAAATAAAAAGATATAAAATAAAATTGGGTTGCCTCCCAACAAGCGCTATCGTTTTATGCCCCTAGCTAGGCATAATGCATAGATCTAGGTATTGTCATCTTTGGTATGCAATTCCTCAATTGCACGACCGTACCCCCTAGTGTTTTCATTAGGTTTGTTGGTAATAAGTCCCCTAGGTATAAATCAAGAAATTCGTTTGTAGGGTTTGGTTCCTTAATAATATTGATAAAACGGGGACAAATACCAATCATCTTAAGATCCTCATTTCCTTTGCTAGATGATCCACCCTTATTTTTGGGAACATAGATAAACTTAGTAGTTTTATTAGCAGGAAATTTTTGAGTGGTTTTAACAGCAGCAAAAGCGGAACCCAAATTGGTAATAATATTTTCTAGCATATCGATTCTAACGGAACCTTGTTCTACCCGTTCATCAATTATAGGCGCTTTCTCCTTTAGGGTTTTTAAAGTGATTGCCACCTTAGATCCAGTTTGAGTAATGTGGTTATGGATATCCAAATTTTCAATATGCTCAATGGTAGAAATTTTATTTTCAATAATATCAAGCCTTTGCATCACATGTTCCAAAGTTAAAGTTGTTTCATTAATCATGATTGGTGGTGATGCTACCAAATTTCCCATCGCATCAAAAGCATCCATAGGGTGACTTCCCAAGAAATTACCCCCGGTAATAGTGTCTAGCACATATCTATACCAAGTAGTAACACCCACATAAAAATTTCGAAGAAGAACTGTAGTGGATTGCTTACCGGTAGATCTATTCTGAGCATCGCAAATTCTATACCAAGCATCCTTTAAATTTTCTCCCCCCCCCCCCTTTGTTTAAAATTAAGAACCTTACTTTCTGGGGTAACCACTACTGTAGAGGAACTAGCCATAATAGCAAAGTAAGCAAACTAGCACACAAGCAAACAAAAAGCAAACGAAAAGATGAACGGAAAGAGGGCGAATAAAAAGGCAAATATTTTTGTGTTTTTAAGAAAACGTTTTAGAAGTGGGGGAGTAGAGAACGAGAGGCAAATGGCAAATAATGTAAGTGCAAGAGATGAGAGTTTATGATAGGTACTTGGTAGGCTTGATGTAGAACCTCCCCGGCAACGGCGCCAAAAATTCTTCCTACTACTTCTTGAGCTTGCGTTGATTTTTCCATTGAAGAGGAAAGGGTGATGCAGCAAAGTAGAGATAAGTATTTCCCTCAGTTAAGAACCAAGGTATCAATCCAGTAGGAGGTACAAGCAAGTCCCCAATAGATGCACCTGCACAAACTAACAAACACTTGCACACAGCATAAAAAAGGGGTTGTCAATCCCTTCACGGTCACTTGCAAGAGTGAGATCTAATAGAGATAGATATAAAAGATAAGTAAAAGGCAAAATAAAGTAAATATAAATAAATTGCAGCAAGGTATTTTTGGGTTTTTGGTTTTATATATCTGAAAATATATGATGAGAAATAGACTTGGGGGGCATAGGTTTCACTAGAGGCTTCTCTCTTGAAGAAAACATACGGTGGGTAAACAAGTTACTGTTGAGCTATTGATAGAAAAGCACAAAGTAATGACGATATCTAAGGCAATGATCATGAATATAGGCATCATGTCCGTGACAAGTAGACCAACTCCTGCCTGCATCTACTACTATTACTCCACACATCGTCCGCTATCCAGCATGCATCTAGTGAATTAAGTTAACAAGAACGGAGTAACGCCTTAAGTAAGATGACATGATGTAGAGGGATATATCCAATCAATATGGTAAAAACCCCATCTTTTTATCCTTAATGGCAACGATACAAAGACGTGCCTAGCTACCCCTACTGTCACTGGGTGAGGACACCGCAAGATTGAACCCATCACAAAGCACCTCTCCCATTGCAAGAAAAACCAATCTAGTTGGCCAAACCAAATCGATAGATCGGAGAGAAATACAAAGCTATCTTAATCATGCATAAAAGAGTTCACAGAAGACTCAAATAATATTCATAGATAATCGGATCATAAATCCACAATTCATCGGATCTCAACAAACGCACCGCAAAAGAAGATTACATCGAATAGAACTCCAAGAACATCGAGGAGAACATTGTATTGAAGATCAAAGAGAGAGAAGAAGCCATCTAGCTACTAGCTATGGACCCGTAGGTCTGTGGTAAACTACTCACACATCATCAGAAGGGCAGTAAGGTTGGTGTAGAGGCTCTCCATGATCGAATCCCCCTCCGGCAGAGTGCCGGAAAAGGCCCCAAGATGAGATCTCACGAGAACAGAAGCTTGCGGCGGGGGAAAAGTATTTTTGGTGTGCCCTCTGGTATACAGGGAATATTTGAGTATTTATGGAGCTAGGATTAGGGTTAGGAGAGCCACGAGGGGCCCACAAGCCTAGGGAGGCGCGCCCTTAGGGCTTGTGGCCTCCTCGTGGGTCTTCTGGCCTCCTCCCGAAGCTTCCTAGGTGTCTTCTGGTCCAAGAAAAATCATCGTGAAGTTTTATTCCGTTTGGACTCTGTTTGGTATTGATTTTCTGTAAAGGCAAAAACAAGAAAAAAACTGCAACTGGCACTGGGCACTAGGTTAATTGGTTAGTCCCAAAAAATGATATAAAATAGCATATTAATGCATATAAAACATCCAAGATGGATAATATAATAGAATGGAGAAATCAAAAATTATAGATACATTGGAGACGTATCACCTCTCTAGCGCAAAATCCGCTTGTTTGTATGCCGCAGCAGCTAACCTGGGAGCACCCAAACTCCAGCCACTGCGGATGAGCTTGCCGCCATCGATTCTGGCCACCCCAGGCCAGGAAACCACCACCATTTGACGCGCTATGAAGCCAGCGTTCTAGAGAAACTAACCGCGCGCTGAACGGTGCTCTGTAGAGCATTTCCGAGGCATTTCATCGCCGCAGACCTCGTAGGTGGCTAACCGCTGGCAAGTTTGACCTGTTCTGGTCAGATTTGACCTGGACAGCTCTATTGACCTGCTGATGTAAGGCTGACACGCCGCTGACGGCATAATGATTTTCTGGCATTTTTATATTTCAGAAATGATTTATAAATTCCAAAAAATGTTTAAAACTTCTAAAAATCATAGAAAATAATCTATAGCTGAGATGAAAATAAATTATATATGAAAAATTATCAGAATAATATGAAGAAACTATTTATGCCATGATCATGCATATTTGAACAAGTTAAGTCTGTTATTTAGGACAAATCATATTTATGGAAGTTGTGATAAATAGATTTCGAGTTGGAATTTGATTTAGGTTTGAATTCCATTTCAATTAACTTGGCTAACTATTGCATTAGGTGAATTCAGTACCTTGAAATGTCATGTCATACATTTGGTTGTGCATTGCATTGATTGTGTTTCCTTTTCCTATTTGCTGGTGTTTGTTCCTTCTCGGTAGAAGTTGATTCTGACGTTCTGATCGTTGACACCGATGAAGAGCAGTACCATCTTCAGAAGTGCCATACAAGCAAACCCCCTTGTTCATATCGATACAATCCCACTCTCTCGCTCTTGCTCTCTTTTATTGCATTAGGACAACAACGATTCAAGTGTCACATGTTTCGGTAGTCGAACCCATTCCTTTGCATGACCTGTCATTGTCACAGTAAATAGCTAAACCTTCCTAGAATGATTAGGAATCGCTTCAGCCATGATGTAACTTTATCCATGCCATGCTTGCTATGCTTACAGTTGTGTCAGGTCTGATTCATCTGGGAATGAATTGAAATTTCGTGATTGTGTTCTGATGTTCAAAGCTAAGTGTGTGAACACGATTTGGTAAAGGTAGCGATGAGAGGCCATGTAGGAGTACATGGTGGGTTGTCTCATTGAGACTATCCTTAAGAACTGAGTTTTGTGTATGTTATCCAAAAAGAGTTACCACCACACATTGGGATACTTAATTGACCCTCTTGACTTATTAATCGCCTTGATCTCTGTCCAAGAGTTGCAACTAGTTTCTGGTGTTTGTAGGTTGTGTTAGTGGTCTACCAAGTGGCACATGGTACATGTGGGCTTGGGACAGACTAGGCATAGCGGCACGGTGTACCAAGCATAGTTCCATTCGACGAGGTGGGCTTGGGAACCCTGCACACATCGTTTGGGGCCGTAATGGAAACTTCGACCCGACTTCCCTTGCGGGTTCAGCCTCAGATAGGCGATAAACCTGCACTAGAGTCTTGCGTCGTTACTCAGGTTGTGGCCAACACCCTCGCCAGGCTTTTGCTTGAAGGTTGCTGAGATACATGACGTGTATATGGTGGTAAGTGGTGAGAGCGTGTGTAAAGAAGTACACCCCTGCAGGGTTATCAAACTATTTGAATGGCCGCGTCCTCGGATATGGACTACTTGGAGACTTTCATGGTTCATAGACAACTTAAAATGGATACTCTAATATACACAAGATAGGTGTGAGTGCTATGGATGTCCTTCTTGTAGGGAGACATGAGAGGATCCATAGTAGTGTATTGTTGTGGTGGCTAGTGGACTCATGTGCGCTCTCTTACCTCAAAGAAATTACTGGTAGTTGATAACCCACAAGTATAGGGGTTCAATTGTAGCTTTTTCGATAAATAAGAGTGTCGAACCCAACGAGGAGCTAAAGGTAGGATTTATATTCCCTTCAAGTTCTATCGACCACCGATAGAACTCTACGCACACTTAATCGTTCGATTTACCTAGAACAAGTATGAACCTATTTTGTAGGTGTAGGGATAAGTTTGTACGGATAAAACTAGATGTACTTAGCGAGAATAAAACTATGAGTTATTTGCAAGATAATATAAGTTAGTTGTTTAGTAGAAAGCTTTTTGTAACACAACAGAACGGTTTGTCCCTAGGCAATCAATAACTAGACCGGTAATCATTATTGCAATTTGATATGAGGGAGAGGCATGAGCTAACATACTTTTCGTACTTGGATCATATGCACTTACGATTGGAACTCTAGCAAGCATCCGCAATAACTAAAGATCATTAAGGTAAAGCCCAACCATAGCATTAAGTAACAAGTCCTCTTTACTCCCACACGCAACAACCCCCTTACTCGGGCGTAAGCTTCTGTCACTCTAGCCACCCACTATAGGCGAATCATGAACGTATTGCAACACCTTACAGTGGTAATCCCACACGCTTGCGCAACACAGAGGGCACCATAGGACAGCACCAAAATAAAACATACAACTCAAACCAATCACGGTCATCAGTCAAACCATAGGACAAAACGAATCTACTCAAACATCATAGGATGGCCATACATCATTGGATAATAATATATAGCATTAAGCACCATTTTTAAGTAGAGATTACAGCGGGGAGAAGAGGTGTTACACCGCTGCATAGAGGGGGAGAGAGAGTTAATGATGACGGCGGCGAAGTTGTTGGTGTAGATCTCCATCACGATGTTTGCCCCGGCGGCGTTCTGGCGCCATCGGGAGAGAGGGGGAGAAAGCCCCCCTCCTTCTTGTTCTTGCTTAGCCTTCCCCTAGATGGGAGGAGAGTTTCCCCTCTAGTCCATGGTCTCCATGGCTCCCAGAGAGCAGGAGCTCCTCCGAGATTGGATCTCTCTCTCTGTTCTCTTCTGTTTCATGTTCCTATTTTCTGGCCCTTCACCGTTTCTTAAATTCTCGGAGATCCGTAACTCCGATTGGGCTGAAATTTTGAGGGATTTTCTTCCAGATATTATTTTTCATGCGGCGAAAGAAGGGCACCGACCGCCTTATAGGGGCCCCACAAGCCCTCTAGGCACGCCCAGGGTAGGAGGGCACGCCCCTCGAGCTTGTGGATCCCTCGGGCATCGTTTCGCCTTGATTATTTTTCCCAAAAATCACATATACTCCAAAATAAACTGCGAAACAAAAGACATGCAACAAACATGAACTGGCACTGGGCACTGTATCAATATACTAGTCCCAAAAATAATATAAAACATTACCAAAAGTATATAAAAGTTGTAGAATATTGGCATTAAACCATCAAAAATTATGTATACGACGGAGACGTATAAGTAGTCGTAGTACAGGATAGCCATTGAGTCAAAGATGGCTTGCTACATTTAAACTCCACAACCCCATTGTTGACACTTATGCATATGTAGATAGTTCGGTTGTAAGTCTTGTTGAGTACCTTTGTACTCACGGTTGCTTAATTTATGCTTTTGCATAGGAGACCTTAGTCTGACTAATGGCTTCTACGTGAAGTTTGACGTTGACCGAGTAGCTTGGGAATCCTAGACAGAGCTATGGTTCCTATGGAGGGTCTTGTAGATAGTTAGGCTTCTCAACCTTCTTCTTTTGTAGTTATCTGTACCCAGACAAGTTAAGCTTCTGCATGTGCTTGTATGCTTGTGTGACTTTGAGTGTCGGGTCATGTGACCCCTACCTGTATGGTTATGTTATGTATGGCTCTTCGAAGCCTCTTAAATAAATACTTTGAGTCGTAGAGTTATGTTGTGTAGCGACCCGACCTCAAACGGTCAAGCCTCTGTGTATCTGTTCCATCCCTGGATCAGTACGATGGCACACACAATACATCAATGTATATATCAAAGTGCAGTCACATGTATAAATAACGTAAAACTGATATATATATATATATACCTCATAATTCTCAGAAGAAACAATCAAATGGGTGTGGAGTCCCATCAACATCATCGGCAAGTTGAGTGTAGGCCGTAACCCTATACCATACTCTTACTCATCGTAGAAATCCTGCAACATGATACGTTGCAGCCATGTAGGTATGTACATTGAATGTACCGACAAGATCACAATAATAAAAATAGATGATGAAACTATTCTATATGCAATATGGCTTTGTGGCTCTGTGTCTAAGTTTTGTTTGCGTAAAAGCTGCTTTTATTTTCCCTACTGAGGGAGTCATGGACTAACTGGTCCTCGGGGCGACGGCCCATTATGCATGGGCCGGACTGGCGGAGCCGTATAATGACAGGAGATCTACGAAGCCGTGGTGTGCCCTCCAAGTCAAGAAGGCGCAGGATCTCTTTAATTCCTTATTGTAATCAATCTTCGGTAACCCTAACCCTACCGGTGTCTATATAAACCGAGGGTTTTTAGTCTTTAGGGCTAGAGCTACATTCATCACCTCATAGCCTTCGGGTTTAGCTCATGTTGATCTCAAGGTAGATCTACTCTGTAAACCACATCATGCATCCAATATAATCAAGCAGGACGTAGGGTATTACCTCTTCGAGAGGGCCCGAACCTGGTTAAACACTGTGTTTGTCGTCCCTTGTTACCATCGATCCTAGATCCACAGCTCGGGACCCCATACCCCAAAGGATCGACGGCTCGCCTGATCATAGGAGAAGGCATCGGATCCGGGGACTTCTTCGTCCCCGGTCAATTCTTCGCGTTCGGCAGCATTGTCCTGCACGCCGACCCGACTGGTTGTCTGGATCAGATCGACAACTTCGCCCCCGGACACCGAATTCGATTCGGCAACCTGGAATACGTGGCGGACTCACGGGGCGATCTGGTCTTCGCCGGATTCACTACCCCTTCCCGCACCCACGCAGGCCTCATCGTGCCCGCCCCGGAGCGTCCCTCCAATCCGATCTACGGATCAACCCCAGCAGCTTCGAGCGGCGGCCAGACTCCACCTTCCCCCGAACCCATCATGTCCACGGAAGATTTGTCCTTGACCTTCGAGGCAGGATCAGGAGGCTGAAGCCAGGAATTAATCTCGGCTGAACCATTCCTCCACAATGCTCACCCAGCTGTAAGCTCCCACGATGAAGTGGCAGCCAATGGCTAGAAATTACTCCCGGCCCAAAGTAACTCGATCTCAAGCCCCAGCGTGGAATCCACACGCAGGGATCAAAATCCGCCCTTGACCTCCGATGACTGTCTGGACCCCTTTGAGGATCCGGTCCCGCTCCCCGAGCTTAGCTCGGCCTGTGTAAATCAAGGACTGGCTAGGGCATCGACTGCCCCCGTCGCAACGGAGTCTGGCCTAGAGCCCTCGAGTTTGGTGACCCTCACTATGATAAACAAGGCATTGGACCAAATTCAGAAAATGACTATCCAGGAGGATCTCTCCCCTGCTCACAATCGTCAACTCATCGAGGCATGCCATAGGGAATTTTGCGTCCCACCCACCACCCACTTGGTAGCCACTATCGACGATTTAACCGATATGCTAGACTATAATTCGGAGAATACCGAATACATGGACGAGGGGGATGGACCCACGGCCAGTGCCGATGTTGCCCCCCCGCCCCCCGTGACATTTACATGGTGGACACCCCCAAGGACGGCGACGGCACCCCCAATCAGGACATAGGCAAGCCAAGAGATGAGCCGCCCAAACGCCAAAAACAGCGTCGTCGATCAAAGCCACGTCGAAGTCATGCAAGCAATGTGGAATCTGCAGAGAACGGCACCGTAAATAATATGGATGACCTCGTCGGAGACGCAGCCTTCGAACATCGTCAGGATGACCTCGCAGGGCAGGAGGACCCGCTCAATTCAGAAAACCCTGACGACTTCGAGGGTACCAACTACCTCCCACTCTCTGAAGAGGAGGCCAGTCTTGGGGAGGACGATTTCATCGTCCCCGAAGACCCTCTGGAGCAAGAGCGGTTCAAGCGGAGGCTTTTAGCCACCGTTCGCAGCCTAAAGAAGCAAAAATGCAAAATCAAGGCCGAACAGGACACCCTTAACAATCGATGGACTAAAGTCCTAGCTGCCGAAGAGGGGTACGGCCGCGATCAGCCAACCAGGAGTTATCCCAAGCAAAGACTCCTGCCACAGTTCAATGGTGAGGCCGTAGAGCCCACACGCCCAATATACACAAACGCCGAACAGCCGAACCGCCTCCCTAGAGGGCGGGACAGGGAAGCTGACGAGGCTGAACACCCATCCGCCCCACCTCGCCATCACGGCAAGGATCAAGTGTGCCCCACTTATGAGTATGACCTCCTCCATGACCTAGACGCTCATGGAGGCCTTACCAGGTCCATCTATGGACCCAGAGAGGACCTGCCCATGTACCGGGAAGGATACTACAATCGGTTAAACCAAAACGATAGAGTCTGGGAGCAGTAGCAGAGTAGGAGGGCCGAAGACCTCTGACACGATGTAGCCCGAGTTCGGGGCGCCACACACACCTTGTGCTTCACAGAGAGGGTAATGCAACATCAATTCCCGGAAGGCTTCAAGCCTGTGAACATCGAATCATACGACGGAACCACAGATCCAGCCGTATGGATAGAGAATTTTCTCCTCCACATCCACATGGCGTGAGGAGATGACCTCCATGCCATTAAATATTTGCCCCTAAAGCTAAAATGCCCAGCTCAACACTGGTTGAACAGCCTTCCTGAAGACTCTATAGGTTGCTGGGTAGAGCTTGAGGATGCTTTTCGAGCAAACTTTCAGGGCACTTATGTCCGGCCTCCAGATGCTGACGACCTAAATCGCATCACACAACAACCCGGAGAGTCTGCCCGACAGTTTTGGAACCGATTCCTGACCAAGAAAAATCAGATCTTGACTGTCCGGATGCCGAAGCCTTGGCTGGCTTTAAGCATAGTGTCAAGGACGAATGGCTTGTACGGCAGCTCGGCCAGGACAAACCAAGAACTCTGGCAGCCCTTACTTCCCTCATGACCCACTTTTGCGCGGGCGAAGACAGTTGGCTTGCTCACAAGAACACCAACCCAGACACACCCGATACCTCCGAGGTTCGGGACGGAAATGGAAAGCCCCGACGCGGCAAGAATAAACGTCGCCACAATGACGGCGAGGGTGAGGATACGGCAGTAAATGCTGGATTACGAAACCAGAAGTCCGGAACCCGAAAGAAAGCCCCTAAAGGCAACGGTGATGACCCGTCTAGACTGGACACAATTTTGGACAGGCCTTGCTAGATCCACGGCACATCAGAGAAGCCCGCCAACCACTCCAACCAAAATTGTTGGGTGATCAAACAGGCCAGCAAACTCACAGCCGAAGACTCGGGCAAAAGCCCACAAAGCGAGGACGATGACGAGCCCCGCAGGCCGAATAGTGGCGGCCAGAAACCCTTCCCTTCCAAGGTCAAGATGGTAAACATGATATACGCAACCCATATACCGAAGGAGAGGAAGCGAGCGCTACGGGACATATACTCCGTTGAGCCAGTAGCGTCGAAGTTTAATCCATGGTCAGCTTGCCTGATCACGTTTGATCGCAGGGATCATCCCACCAGCATACGCCATGGAGGGTCCGCAGCCCTAGTGCTAGACCCCATTATCGATGGATTCCACATCACTAGAGTCCTAATGGACTGAGGGAGCAGCCTCAACCTGATATACGAGGATACAGTGAGAAAAATGGGGATCGATCCATCAAGGGTTAAACCCAGTAACACCACCTTCAAGGGAGTCATTCTGGGAGTGGAGTCCCGCTGCACGGGCACCGTGACGCTTGAAGTAGTGTTCGGATCTCTGGATAACTTCCGAAGCGAGGATTTGATCTTCGATATCGCACCTTTTCGCAGTGGCTATCACGCCCTCCTCGGCCGAACAACGTTCGCCAAATTCAATGTCATTCTGCATTACGCATACCTCAAGTTGAAGATGTCTGGTCCTTCGGGTGTCATAACTATCAACGGCAACACAGAACGCTCACTTCAAACCGAAGAGCACACTGCGGCCCTAGTGGCCGAAGACCACACCGGCCCATATAGGCCCGGATGCCGACCCGCCGTAAGGGCCGACGACAATAGTAAATGGGTTCGAACCCGCTCCCCATCATGGGAACCCGCATGCGTTCACCGCAAATAGGGATACGCGCCCCATGGCATGCCCACATTCTTCATGCACCATGTGCCTCATCAGAACAACTTCGCACTCAAAATACCATGGGCAGCCGTGAGGCATACATTAATCCGAAGTACATATTCGGTTAAACCGAACTTCGGAATTACCTCATCTTCGGACGACCCGGGGACCAATTCCGGATATCCCCAAGCTTATAGCTCCATCGGCAGGGTCCTCACCCATCAAGGTCTCATCGAAGGTCCCAACCCCCACCTATTAGATGCAAAGGCGCAGACATGCAGCAGGGCACAGTGAAGGCTTCAACTCACGTATCAAGGCCCTGCGTCAACCTTTACTCTGTAAATTTTCTTTTTCTTTCACTCTTACAATTACTGCCTTCACAGTTTGAATTGTACGGCTAGACATCCCGAGCTTATGAGAAATAATAAAAATACCCTTTACGGTGTTTGGATATCCGCATCTTGCAATTTTTTTCTGTATCTTTCTGGATTCCCCACTCGCTCTTCGAACAGCCCGGCCTGAAAATATATTAACTAGTCAAGAGTTCGATTTATGTATCAACTCGATATCTTCAAGTCTGGCACCGCTTTCTGCTAAGTGTTCAGCGTCTCGGATATTGCACTATATGCATCTGTTCCGAACTATGTCTTGGGTCAATAGTTGGGTTGCCCGGCTCCTGTGCTTGCCTCTTATGTTCTGCATGTTCGGCTAAGAGGGCAAAGGGAGAACCCCTGCGATTGTACTTCTGGTTTGTCCGGTCAAGTACCTCAGGAGGAAAAAGCCAAAAACTGACCGTCATAGTAAGCGCGAACAGGTCTGTGATCCGATGACGAGGTTTGACTCTAAAAATCGTTGGCGATTTTGCCGTGTCACACGAAGGGTTTGTCTTAACACAAACCATATGATCGGAAAGGGCAGGGTTTGACCCCTAAGTACATCACTATACACTGGGGGCTAGTCCCTAGTCCCCACCATCAAGCTCCTAAGGCTAAGTGAAAGCAGTAAAACCAAATAGTCCGATTGCCTGGTTTCACTCCTGCACTACCGCCTCCGGGCACTAAGACGTTGGCTAAGGGTAACAGTGCGGAGACAAAACACCCCTCGTGATATTCTCCTGGGGGCTGAAGCCGATGACTGGTAGCTTTCAGAATAAACATATGGCCACACAGGAGTCAAAATTTAACCATTACAATATAAAATAAGTCTGTCGGGTGCATAATGAAGCATAAGTCCCACTTGATAGAAACTTAATATAGCTACTCAAAAATTACATCTTTCGAACACTGGCCCTCTATCGCCCTCGCTCCGGTCATCACCTGCGCAAAGTACTGCTCGGGGCAGCGAGTCTCCTTCCCCTTGGGTGGAGGATCAGTGGCCATATCCATTGGATTCATCCTCGGCCAATGAACCAGAGTCTTTGCAAATGCGAGCCTCGCCCTCTCAAGGCACGCTGACCGCTTTACGGCGTCAATCCGGAGCGGCGCTTCCCGGAGCTTCTGCACAAGGCCAAAGTAGGTGTCCGGAATGGGCTCGGCTGGCCACAGGCTGACACAGAGGTCCTTCAAGGCCAGCTCGGACATCCGATGCATCTCCATCAGTTGCTTCATTTGATCGCTGAGGAGGGGTGGATGCTCGGAGTCCGAAAACTGTGACCAAAAGAGCCGCTGCTTGGAGTCCTCGAGGGTGGCATAGTGTTTCATCGCGGCCGCCTCATTTTTTGGAAGTTCGGCAAAGACGCCTGCGGAGTGCCAGACCCTCGTCAGTAGGGCAAATATATTGCCTCCAAACACACTCTGTAGTAAATATTTCTTACCATTGGCAATTTGCGCGGCTTGCCGGAGCTCCTCCAGGACACCTCGAGCGTCGCTCCTCACCTCCTGAAGCTCTTTCTCCACCTTGGATAGCCGGGCGGATTGCTCCTCCTGCCCCTTCTCAAGGGCCTCCAGCTTCTTGGCGGCATCCTGGAGCTCCACTTGGACTGTGGTCACCTGACCCTCATGTTGCTCTCAGCAAGCTTGACCTTCTCAAGCTCGGCCACCGCCTTCTCAGCGGCCATTTTCTTCTCGGTCGCCTCGGCCTCGGCTTTCTTCAGGGCCTCCTTCAAGCCCTCGACCTCGGTGGCAGTAGCTATAGGGTCATCAAGATAAGTATTGGCATACAGTCCGGATCGTCAATATCCGGCGTCAAGAAAATATACATCTTCTCATAGGGCTTACCTTGCGCCTCGTCAAGCCGTTTGTTGACAAGGTCAAGCTCTTGATCAGAAAGCTTGAGTTCCAATCCATCTCCTCTAACGCCGCGGTATTAGCAGCCGCGGCCACGAAAGATGCCTGTGTCAGCAAAAAATATGTCGACATTATTATTATTCGGCTTACCGAATTTGATCCTCTGCAGGTCTCTCTGAGGTCCTGGCAGAGTCTCGGGGGCTGCTATGTACACGGCCTACCTAAACTAACAATTACAACTGCATTATGAGGAAGGAGCATTAATTGACTTACCTCAAAGCCTGTTAGACGGCCTTGGACAGCGTCGTTCAGTCCGGATTGGACGGAACGAACACTCTGCATAATCACACTCATTAGAGTGTGGTGCCCATCAACGATGATCGAGCTGCTCACCAGCTCCTCCAGAACGTCTGGCCAGCCAGCTGCCGCCCGTGTGTTGGTGTTCAATGCTGGCTCCCCGGCCCCTCCCCCGCTGGGAGGAGCCTGTGCCATCGAAGTCCTTGGGGGCTCGGGAGCGGTGGACGGTTGGGGTCCGAATGGTCCGGACTCCTTTCCCTCGCCAGCCGGGAGGGATGCTCCCTCCTGGTCTTTGGTGACCAAGGAGTTAACCTCGGTCATTACGACATCCGCCTCCCCCTCTGTGTTCAGAGGAGGAGTCCTTTGGGACCGCACCTCCTCAGCCTCTTCGGGGATCGGAGGATGCGCGGAGTGCGCCATAGACCCACTGTCCGCCAGTTCGGTGGGCGGAGACGTCCCCTCCGAAGTCTGCTCGGTGGGGCGTTCAGGTGGGGGACTGCAACTCGGAGGGTTAACCTTCAACTAAAGCAAATTACTGAAAACAAGATTGCTAAAAATGCCAACACCTTAACTGCTGGCCGGGGGCTTGACCCGGGGATCCTTGTCCGGAACCTTCTCGGACACTTTGGACTCCTTGTTAGAGTCCAAACTATCGGACAGAACCAGCTTGGGCCGGCATCATCTCTTCAGGGCCGGAGAGGGTTGGACCTCCTCAACGTCCTCGGACACCGCCCTCTTCTTGGAATGCGAGGAGGCACTCTCCTCCGTGTCCTCATCCTCGCCCCCATCCTGCACGGATGAGGCCGCAGCGTCTCCGGACCGATTGCCCGGACGAACCCTACGGCAGAGGCCCTCCCTGGCCTCCGGCTCTCCTTTTTCCATGCCCTTCTTGGCGGGCACCTTATAAGGCACCACGACCAGCACCTTTTCCAGCTACTCTGATCAGGGCCCTTCCGGCAGAGGCGCTGGGCGGCGAATCTTCTTGGCCTTGGCGAGCCAGCCCTGCAAAATCCACATACCAGGGTTAGACCGAATCAAACATGGTGTGAATATCTGAACACTTCTCGAAAAAGAATGCCCCTCACCTCCCTTGGGGGGTATGTGGCGTCAAGGCCGATGTCCTTCCCCTCGACCGGCCACTCCTTCTGGGGCTGGAATAGTTGGCCCCATATCTTGTCAGGAGTCGTACCATAGAGGTGTCGCACGGTGGCCGGATACTCGGGCTCGTGCTCCCACATAGGCTTGGCCCTCGCCTGGCAAGGGAGGAGCCGGCAGTGGAGCATGATCTGGACCATGTCGACCAGCTTCGCGCCGGTCTCTATTATGCTGTCGACGCGCTTCTGCAGCATTTTTGTGTCGACAACACACCCCCAGTCCGGGTTCTTGGTGGTCCAGGAGGCCAATCGAGTAGGGAGTCCGGACCTGAATGCGGGGGCCGCTCCCCATGTGGCCTCCCTTGGCTCGGTGATATAAAACCACTCGTTCTGCCACATCTGGACGGTGTCGACAAAGTGGCCGTCCGGCCACTGGACCCGCGTCAGCTTACTAATCATGGCCGCTCCGCAGTCCACGTGCTCGCCGCCGACCACCTTGGGCTTAACGTTGAACACCTTCAGCCATAAACCGAAGTGCGGCTGGACTCGGAGGAGCGCTTCACAGACGACGATGAAGGTCAAGATGTGGAGGAGGGAGTTGGGGGCTAGATCGTGAAAATCTAGCCCGTAGAGGAACATCAGCCCCCGCATAAAAGGATGCAGGGGAAATCTGATCCCCCTAAGGAAATGGGGGAGAAACAATACCCTTTCACCCGGCTCGGGCGTAGGGATGATCTGGCCCTCTTCGGGGGCCCGATGGGCGACATTAGCCAGCAAGTAGACAGCTTCCTTCAGCTTCAGGATGTCCTCGTTGGTAACAGAGAAGGCCTCCCACTTCCCATTGGCACCAGATCCGGCCATGGTTGAAGGAGGTGAAGTGAGATTCGCTGTGGAAGCAGAGAGAAAGGGTGCTGGAGCTCTGAAGGTTTGCGTGAGCGGACGGTGGAAGAGGGCGTGGGATGCAAACTATAGCGGCCCCCCTTTATAGGTTGTTGGCACGCCGAGGATTCCTTTTTCCATGCCGCTGGCCTCTCCAATTCCTTATATATCCACAACATTATGAGCGGGGAGGAGAATCGAAATCATTAACCATATCCCCCGAAAAGTGGGACACGATCTCCACCGTGAGGGGATGTGTCAAACATGGTGTCACCCTCGAGTCGCACTTCAAGAAATAGTAACTGTTTGGCGTTATGGCCGGAAGTGGCTCTTCCTTGAAAGAGAAAAGGTTGTCAGATAACGGCACTATTTGCGCTGGGGCGATGTTTTTATTATCTTCGGTGTTAAGTAAAACTACCGTTTTAGATTCCGGACATCACTTGGTTCCGAACAGGGGAGATACATACTAAGGAACTCGCCCCGCAAGCTGAATACTGGTCGGATGGATGGATACAGGATACAAGTCTTGGCGTTGGAGGCAAGTTCGGAGGCTACTGAGGGAGTCATGGACTAAGGGGTCCTCGGGGCGACGGCCCATTGTGCATGGGCCGGACTGGTGGAGCCATATAATGACGGGAGATCTACGAAGCCGTGGTGTGCCCTCCAAGTTAAGAAGGCACATGATCTCTTTAATTACTTATTGTAATCTATCTTCGATAACCCTAACCCTACCGGTGTCTATAGAAACCGAGGGTTTTTAGTCTTTAGGGCTAGAGCTACATTCATCACCTCATAGCCTTCGGGTTTAGCTCATGCTGATCTCGAGGTAGATCTACTCTGTAAAACACATCATACATCCAATATAATCAAGCAGGACGTAGGGTATTACCTCTTCGAGAGGGCCTGAACCTGGGTAAACACTGTGTTTGTCGTCCCTTGTTACCATCGATCCTAGATCCACAGCTTGAGACCCCCTACCCCGAGGTCTGCCGGTTTTGACACCGACACCTACATCAAAGGAATATCAGGAGTATTTACTACAGAGTTATCTACTAAAACATGGTTCCGCCAACCGATGTCTGACAGCCCATATCATCATAAGTTGCCCACAATTAAATTATCAATCTGGTGTTGAGAGTTCCGAGATAGATCCAAGTCCAGAGGCTCAAATTGTCTGTAACCGGGGACTGCTACTTGTGAGCGGAATTGGGATTTCCTCGAAGAGTAGAGGATGATGCTGTACAGTAGAGATAAGTATTTCCCTCAGTTATGAAACCAAGGTTATCAATCTAGTAGGAGAACCAAGCAACGACTCGTTAACAGCACCTGCACAAAAACAACAAATACTTGCAACCCAACGCGAACAAGGGGTTGTCAATCCCTTGACGGTTACGAGCAAGATTAAATTCTATAGTTTTTGATAGATAGATCAGACAAAATACAAAATAAAATAAATAAAAGAAAATTGCAGCCAAGTATTTTTGGTTTTAATATATATATGATAAAAGATAGACCCGGGGGCCATATATTTCACTAGAGGCTTCTCTCTTGAAAATAGCATACGGTGGGTAAACAAATTACTATTGGGCAATTGATAGAAAAGCAAATAATTAAGATGATATCCAAGGCAATGATCATATATAGGCATCACGTCCGAGACAAGTGGACCGAAATGATTCGGCATCTACTACTATTACTCCACACATCGACCGCTATCCAGCTTGCATCTAGTGTATTAAGTTCATGGAAAATGGAGTAATGCCTTAAGTAAGATGACACGATGTAGACAAGATAAACTCATGTATGTGTTGGGGAACGTTGCATGGAAAACAAAAAAAATTCTACGCACACGCAAGATCTATCCATGGAGATGCATAGCTATGAGAGGGGGAGAGCAACTACATACCCTTGTAGATCACTAAGCGGAAACATTTATCAACGCGGTTGATGTAGTCATACACCTTCACGACCCATCCCGATCAAGTACCGAACATACGGCACCTCCGTGTTCAGCAAACGTTCAGCTCGATGATGTCCTCGCCTTCTCGATCTAGCACGAGAGGCGAAGTAGTAGATGAGTTCCGACAGCACGACGGCGTGGTGAGGGTGGTGGTGAAACTATTTCCGCAGGGCTTCACCAACCACAACAGATTTAGAATGGAGGATAAACTAGAGGGAGAGGGGGCGTCGGCACACGGCTTGGTGAATCGTGGTGTCCCCTAGGGGCTAGCCCTGCTCCTCTATTTATATGTTGAGCCCTCAGGTTGTTTCTTGGAGAAAGAGACTCCTCAAAGTCGGTTTGGAACGCAAGGAAGAGTCCTTCTCGGTTTCCAGTACCACACGCCACGGTCCTCGGCGTCTGGCCCAGACACCATGGGCCACCGCATCTGGCCCAGGGCCAGACGCCAGGGTCCCTGGCGTCTGGTCCCTGACCTCCGCAAAACTTCCTTTTGCACCGACCTAAAGCCCCGTGGGCCTAACCCCTTGGCCCAACCACATCATCCTATATATCAATATTTACCTCCGGACCACTCCAGAGCACCTCGTCATGTCCGTGATCTCATCCGGGACTCCGAACAACATTCGATCACCAACATACATAACTCATATAATACTATATTCAACAAACATTAAGCATGCGGACCCTGCGGGTTCGAGAATGATGTAGACATGACCGAGATGCTTCTCCGGTCAATAACCAATAGTGGGACCTGGATGCCCATATTGGTTCCTACATATTCTACGAAGATCTTTATCGGTCGAACCTTTATGACAAATACGTAGTTCCCTTTGTCCGTCAGTATGTTACTTGCCCGAGATTTGATCGTCGGTATCTTCATACCTAGTTCAATCTCGTTACCGGTAAGTCTCTTTACTCGTTCCGTAATACATCATCTTGTAACTAACTCCTTAGTCATTTTGCTTGCAAGCTTCTTGTGATGATGTATTACCGAGAGGGCCCAAAGATACCTCTCCGTCATACGGAGTGACAAATCCCAATCTCGATTCACGCCAACTCAACAAACAGCTTCGGAGATACCTATAGAGCATCCTTATGATCACCCAGTTACATTGTGACGTTTGATAGCACACAAGGTATTCCTCTGGTATCCGGGAGTTGCATGATCTCATGGTCGAAGGAATATGTATTTGACATTTAAGAAAGCAGTAGCAATAAACTAAACGATAGTATGCTAAGCTAACGGATGGGTCTTGTCCATCACATCATTCTCCTAATGATGTGATCCCGTTATCAAATGACAACTCATGTCTATGGTCAGGAAACCTTAACCATCTTTTGATCAATGAGCTAGTCTAGTAGAGGCATACTAGGGACTTGGTATTTTCTTATGTATTCACACATGTATTTAAGTTTCCATTCAATACAATTCTAGCATGAATAATAAACCTTTATCATGATTAAGGAAATATAATAATAACCACTTTATTATTGCCTCTAGGGCATATTTCCAACAATCTCCCACTTGCACTAGAGTCAATAATCTAGATTACATTGTAATGAATCTAACACCCATGGAGTCTTGGTGTTGATCATGTTTTGCCCGCGGAAGAGGTTTAGTCAACGGATCTGCCTTGGTGTTGATCATGTTTTTCCCGCGCAAATTTTTATGTCTCCATCCTTGACCTTTTCACGAATAGAGTTGAAGCGTCTCTTGATGTGTTTGGTTCTCTTGTGAAACCTGGATTTCTTAGCTAAGGCAATTGCTCCAGTGTTGTCACAAAAGATTGTCATTGGACCCGATGCATTGGGTATTACACCCAGATCGGATATGAACTCCTTCATCCAGACTCCTTCATGTGCTGCTTCCGAAGCAGCTATGTACTCCGCTTCACATGTAGATCCCGCCACGATGCTTTGCATAGAACTGCACCAACTGACAGCTCCACCATTCAATATAAATACGTATCCAGTTTGTGACTTAGAGTCATCCGGATCTGTGTCAAAGCTAGCATCGACGTAACCCTTTACGACGAGCTCTTTGTCACCTCCAAAAACGAGAAACATATCCTTGGTCCTTTTCAGGTACTTCAGGATATTCTTGGCCGCTGTCCAGTGATCAACTCCTGGATTACTATGGTACCTCCCTGCCAAAATTATGGCAAGGCACACATCAGGTTTGGTACACAGCATGGCATACATTATAGAACCTATGGCTGAGGCATAGGGAATGACTTTCATTCTCTCTCTATCTTCTGTCGTGGTCAGGCTTTGAGTCTGACTCAATTTCACACCTTGCAACACAGGCAAGAACCCTTTCTTTGATTGGTCCATGTTGAACTTCTTTAGAACTTTGTAAGGTGTCGGCGTTCTGGGACCGGGGGTACCCAGACTTGCCTGCCTACGGCCCATGGCGTAGCCCCCTCGACGGCCTGGTATGGCCCGGCTGCAAGGACTCCAAGACAAGACCCTCGCGAGGGCCCCCTGGCCTCGCAAGGCAGACGGCACCAAGACCTCCAAAGGAGAGGCCTCCCCAGGCTGCCTCCTGAGGAGCGGAGATTTCTATGTAGGTACCCAGCCTCTCGAGGCTATGATGACATGAGCTGTGATGGCCAAGGCCAGGCGGGCTCCAGCGGGCGCAAACGAGGCAGTTTCCCTTTCGGTGCTAAGGGAGCAAGGACAGGCGTGGGTTCCCAAGGAGCCCTCCATAGGTTTCCATTCCGGTGCAACAAGACCAAGACCACGAGCTCAGCAGGACGGATGTCATCACCGAGCCCACCGCTGCGTCACGACCAGAAGCTTTGCAGACGAAGACCACCTTTCATCGGGATAAGATGTACTACTTGTCCCCTTTCAAATTGGCCACTCTGGGATCTCTTCCCGCCTAAGTTTTGAGGGAAGAGGACCAAGGCCACTATAAATATAGGTTAGCCACCACTGTAGAGGGGGCGACCCATTCTGATTCCCTGAGCCCTCGCGAGGTAGCTCATCCACTATACTAGTTCATCCTCAAACTCCTCGTGAGGCCAATCCACCACAAATCATGAGTAGGGTTTTACACCGCAAGGTAGCCCAAACCTGGGTAAACTGCCGTGTCCATCTTCTTCCCCGCTCGAGCATGTATCCAGTGAGGCTAGGCTCTAGGGCGATGAGCTCGAGGCTTGAGAGGTTGAGATCTTCGCACACACCCCAGAGTTTGAACCTTCTTGGGTCTGCGGAGCCCTGAATCCAACATTTGGAGCCCTAAATCCGTTTCCTAAGCGGAAAGTCATAGGTCCGGCGCTACTCTAAGAGGAGCCACCGCCGGCCCCAAGGGCTACTGAGGAAGAGCCCGCCTACTCCTGGAATTGGAGCCGCAAGACGGCTGCTGGACTCAGGAGTTCAAGGTCTACCTTCTCCGTGGTACCTTATCGGAGAAGGAAGAGGACGCGGAGCACGTGGTTCGCCAAGCTACTGCTTATTGCTTGCAGGATGGTGAGTTGTACCGGAAGCCCCAACGACGTCTCGCTGCGATGCATATCCAGGGAGCAAGGGCACGAGCTGTTGGTTGACATCCACGGCGGAGATTGCGTACACCACACTTCATCATGCCCCCTCGTTGGCAAGGTGTTCCCCAGCGGGTTCTACTGGCCCACGGTGCTCAACGACGCCACTGAGCTGGTGCGATCCTGCGAGGCCTACCAGTTCCACGCCAAGAAGATCCATCAGCCCGCGTAAGGCCTCCAGACCATCCCGCTCTCAAGGCCCTTCGCGGTCTGGGGGCTGGATATCTTGGGCCCGTTCCCTCGGGCAGCTGGTGGATACCGTTACCTCTACGTCGCCATCGACAAGTTCACCAAGTGGGCGGAGGTGGAGCCTGTGCGCACCATCCCCGCTGGCTCCACCGTCAAGTTCATCAAGGGCCTCATGAGCCATTTCGGGGTCCCCAACCATATCATTACTGACAATGGCTCCCAATTCACCAGCAACCTCTTCGGGGCATGCTAACCTTGGAACGCAGATATGCTACGCTTCGGTGGCGCACCCGCGGAGCAACGGCCAGGTTGAGCACACCAACGCGGAGGTCCTGAGGGGCCTCAAGACGAGGAGCTTCAAGAAAAAGCTTGAGGCCTGCGGCAGGGGTTGGCTCGGTGAGCTTCAATCCGTGTTGTGGTCCATCCGCACCACCGCGACTAAGCCCACCGGTGAGACCCCGTTCTTCCTCATCTACGGGCTGAGGCAGTCCTCCCACACGAGGTCAGGCATCGCTCCCCGCTGGTCTTGGCATTCGACGAGGCGCATCAGGATGCCTTGTGGGGAATGGACCTCGTGCTCAGGGAGGAAGCACGCCGCCAAGCCTCGCTCCGCGCCGCGAGGTACCAGCAGGCACTGCGGTGATACCATTGCCGTAGCGTCCGCTCCCGGACCCTCGAGGTGGGTGACCTCATCCTGAGGCGGGTCCTCTCCAGGGAGGGCCTTCACAAGCTCTCACCCATGTGGGAGGGCCGTTCAGGATCGCCCGCATCTCCAGGCCAGGCGCCATGCGCTCGGAGACGCAGGACAGGGTCCCCATCCAGAATGCCTGGAACATCCAGCACCTCCGCAAGTTCTACCCATGACACTCTCATGTAATAATGAGTGGGGCTGTACACGCCTTGGAATCTCCCGGTGCATCGCTCCTCGACCCCGCGGGGGCTCCCACCCACGCCCAAGTGGAAGCCCCATGCTCCCCGCTGGCGGACGACATGGTCTTTCAGCGACTATGCCCACGCCTAGTGGAAGCCCCATGCTCTGTGCTGGCGGGAAGACTAGAAGACTAATGTAGGCTCCGGACGCGATTGTTCCTTTGCTTGCCTTTGTAACCAAATTTGTTGTTTCTTGGAATGAAATTTGAGGTGTTCACGTCTTTATTCAAAAAGGGAGGGAATTCTTCTTTTTCTTTTCGTTGCTCCCTGCAGTGTTTCCCCTCTTGAATTTCGTTCTTAAGCGGTGTAGTGGTTGCCCGTAGCCCACTCCATCGCGCCCCGCGAGTGGGGGCTGGGCACGGTACGCCTGAGCCGGCTTAGGCCGCTCACGCACACACCTCGCCAAGGCCTTGGCATCCAAATCCTCGCGCGGCGCTCTCGAGCGAGCTAGCGGGCACGCACCGATTTCGGCCCCTCAGCCTCAGGAGTGCTCGCCTCCTGGCCCTGCCGGGCATCACGCCCCGGCGCACTAATAACGGCCGGTCCCCGCTCAGGGGCTTCAGAGGCCTACGCAAGGCCTGTTCGCCAAGGAACCCTACGCAAATTGCTGCCCGGAGGCCTCGCGGGGGCATGCCATTCAAGGCTCCGGAGCTTGTCGAGGGGCCTCCCTAGGTTGCTATGGTACTCTAAATTACACCGTCACCAGGAGAAGCTCCGGAGGAGCGCGCCACCACAACGAAGGGACCCGCCAAGGGTCACTAGCGCACCAAGCTAAGTTATTCTAATCACGCCAAGCGGGAACTTCCAATTAATAGCAACATGAGTATTAGAACGCAAACAGGAAATACTAACATAAAGGCGCAAGCGCCGCGGTTCATTACACGCCCCCAGGGGGCTTTTTCATAAGTTGTGATGCAGGAAGCAAAAGAAGGAAAAACTGAAGTGGCAGCCTCCAAAGGACCGCTGCTCCTGAGGCCCAGCTTCACCGCCGCCTGCGCTTAGTTGGAGTGCTCCTCCTGGTTGACGGGGGCGTGATGGCGAGGTGGCTCGGCATCCTCCGGAGCGGGGACGCAGCGGCGTGGCGGCATGCCATCCTCTTTGGTCCGCGCACGGCGACGAGGCGGCTCGTCGTAGTCATCGTCGCTCGAGCTTTCCCTGGAGGAAGCACCGCTGCTGGAGGAGCAGCGGCCATCGCCAAGGGCAAGTTCACCGCGGAGGACGCCGCCGCCGCGCTGACCGTCGTTGTCGGAGGCGTGGTCGCTGCCGTCATCGTCGCCCTCCGGGCAGCACCCCAGGCGGCTACCGTCCTCCCCAAAGATCCTGACGAAGAGCATTGCCGCTCCGTCGTACTTAAAATGGAGGGTGCGTGCGCCTCCCATCCAGACCGTGAGCGTGGGCAAAGGACTGCCACCCGCGGGTCAAGAACACGTGCCTGATGGAGGAGACCTCGACCTCCACCCATGAAGACCCGTTGAAGCAGCGTCCGGCTGCAGCCGAAGGCCAACGGGCCCTGCTGCCGGCAGCTCCTCCGTGAAGGAGCTTGGAAGCAGAAGCCAGGTGCCCAGAGGGCCCTCCACTCATACGACGAACTTGCATCCCGTGTCACCCAAGCGGGCAAGTGGGCGTGGTAGCCGGGCAGCCGTGGTGCGCCTTCCCCCTTCACCGTGGCTGCTGGGCCCCCCGCAACTGCCTCCGCAGGAGAGGCCTCTCCCCCGGTTGCTGGAGCTGACACGGGCTGGCAGGGGTGGCCACCCGCACCCCCGCGATGGCGCTGTTGATGCGGCTGCGCATTTGCGGGGACGGCCGTGTCCCCTCTTGGGCGGCGGCGAGCCCGGCCCCTCCTTTGGGGCCTTGCCCTTCTCTTCGGTCGAGAACCTCCTCGTTGGCGCCATGGTCGCTTTGGCGAGGTGACGGCGCGGCAGAGGTAGGAGAAGAGGAAACTACAGGCAAGAGGATGAAGATGGGCTGGGGGCTCTGCCTCCCTCGCCCTCTTATAGGTGGTCGAAGGCCAACCGGCGCCCTTCCACGTTCCGAGTGATGATGGCCCTGTTGCATGCACCGGGCTGCTGTCAACTTGGAGCAGTTGCCGGGGCACCATGGGGAAGCGGAGTCGTCCGCGTCTCATCGGGCGCCACGCGTCAGCCTGGCCCGCAGGCGTTTGGGGCCCGTGGCGCTCCGCCCTTGCCCCTTGACTTCGCCTCGATGCCAGCCCGAGCGCGCCTTGGGCCCGGGGGCTACTGTAGGCATTCTGGGACCGGGGGTACCCAGACTTGCCTGCCTGCGGCCCACAACGTGTCCCCCATGACGGCCTGGTACGACCTGGCTGCAAGGACTCCAAGACAAGACCCTTGCGAGGGCCCCCTGGCCACGCGAGGCGGACGACACCAAGACCTCCAGAGGATAGGCCTCCCCAGGCTGCCTCCCGAGGAGTGAAGATTTCTATGCAGGTACCCAGCCTCCCGAGCCTGTGATGACATGGGCCATGATGGCCAAGGCCAGGCGGGCGCCAGCGGGCGCAGAGGAGGCAGTTTCCCTTGCAGTGCTAAGGGAGCAAGGACAGGCGTGGGTTCCCGAGGAGCCCTCCAAAGGTTTCCATTCCGGTGCAACAAGACCAAGACCACGAGCTCGGCAGGACGGATGTCATCACCGAGCCCACCACTGCATCATGACTAGAAGCTTTGCAGGAGAAGACCACCTTTCGTCAGGATAAGATGTACTACTTGTCCCCTTTCGAATTGGCCACTGTGGGATCCCTTCCCGCCTAAATTTTGAGGGAAGAGGACTGAGGCCACTATAAATATAGGTTAGCCACCACCATAGAGGGGGCGACCCATTCTGATTCCCTGAGCCCTCGCAAGGCAGCTCATCCACTGTACTAGTTCATCCTCAACCTCCTCGTGAGGCTAATCCACCACAAAGCAGGAGTAGGGTTTTACACCGCAAGGTGCCCCGAACCTGGGTAAACTGCCGTGTCCATCTTCTTCCCCACTCGAGCATGTATCCGGTGAGGCTAGGCAGTAGGGCAACAAGCTCGAGGCTTGATAAGTTGAGATCTTCCCACACGCCCCAGAGTTCGAACATTCTTGGGTCTACGAAGCCCTGAACCTGACACAAGGTATGTGCTTTGTGAAAGTCCTATTAAGCGTCTCGATCTATCCCTATAGATCTTGATGCCCAATATGTAAGCAGCTTCACCGAGGTCTTTCATTGAAAAATTCTTATTCAAATATCCTTTTATGCTATCCAGAAATTCTATATCATTTCCATTCAGCAATATGTCATCCACATATAATATCAGAAATGCTACAGAGCTCCCACTCACTTTCTTGTAAATACAGGCTTCACCATAAGTCTGTATAAAACCATATGCTTTGATCACCTCATCAAAGCGTATATTCCAACTCCGAGATGCTTGCACCAGTCCATAGATGGATCGCTGGAGCTTGCACACTTTGTTAACACCCTTAGGATCGACAAAATGTTCTGGTTGCATCATATACAACTCTTCTTTAGGAAACCCGTTAAGGAATGAAGTTTTGACGTCCATTTGCCAGATTTCATAATCATAAAATACGGCAATTGCTAACATGATTCTGACAGACTTAAGCATCGCTACGGGTGAGAAAGTCTCATCGTAGTCAACCCCTTGAACTTGTCGAAAACCTTTCATGACAAGTCGAGCTTTATAGACAGTGTTATTACCATCAGCGTATGTCTTCCTCTTGAAGATCCATTTATTCTCAATGGCTTGCCGATCATCGGGCAAGTCCACCAAAGTCCACACTTTGTTCTCATACATGGATCCTATCTCAGATTTCATGGCCTCTAGCCATTTGTCGGAATCTGGGCTCATCGTAGCTTCTTCATAGTTCGTAGGTTCGCCGTTGTCAAACAACATGACTTCCAGGAGAGGATTACCGTACCACTTTGGTGCGGTACGTGCTCTGGTCGACCTACAAGGTTCAGTAGTAACTTGATCTGAAGTTTCATGATCATTATCACTAGCTTCCTCTTCGGTTGGTGTAGGCATCATGGGAATGTTTTTCTCTAATGTGCTATTTTCCAATTTGAGAGAAGGTACAACTACCTCATCAAGTTCTACTTTCCTCCCACTCACTTCTTTCGAGAGAAACTCCTTCTCTAGAAAGGACCCATTCTTGGCAACAAAGATCTTGCCTTTGGATCTGTGGTAGAAGGTATACCCAATAGTTTCTTTAGGGTATCCTATAAAGACGCACTTCTCCGCTTTGGGTTCGAGCTTATCAGGCTGAAGCCTTTTGACATAAGCGTCACATCCCCAAAATTTAAGAAACGGCGGCTTAGGTTTATTGCCAAACCATAGTTCATACGGTGTTGTCTCAACGGATTTAGACGGTGCCCTATTTAACGTGAATGTGGCTGTCTCTAATGCATAACCCCAAAATGATAAAGGCAAATCGGTAAGAGACATCATAAAACACACCATATCTAATAAAGTACGGTTACAACATTCGGACACACCATTACGCTATGGTGTTCCAGGTGGCGTGAGTTGTGAAACAATTCCACATTGTCTTAAATGAAGGTCAAACTCGTAACTCAAATATTCGCCTCCGCGATCAGATCGTAGAAACTTTATTTTCTGTTATGATGATTCTCCACTTCACTCTAAAATTCTTTGAACTTTTCAAATGTTTCATACTTGTGTTTCATCAAGTAGATATACCCATACCTACTCAAATCATCTGTGAAGGTTAGAAAATAACGATACCCGCCGCGTGCCTCAACACTCATCGGACCGCATACATCGGTATGTATTATTTCCAATAAGTCATTAGCTCACTCCATTGTTCCGGAGAACGGAGTTTTAGCCATCTTACCCATGAGGCATGGTTCGCAAGTATCAAATGATTCATAATCAAGTGATTCCAAAAGTCCATCCGCATGGAGTTTCTTCATGCGCTTTACACCAATATGACCTAAACGGCAGTGCCACAAGTATGTTGCACTATCATTATCAACTTTGCATCTTTTGACATCAATATTATGAATATGTGTATCACTACGATTGAGATTCAACAAGAATAGCCCATTCATCAAAGGTGCATGACCATAAAAGATATTACTCATATAAATAGAACAACCATTATTCTCTGACTTAAATGAATAACCGTCTCACAATAAACAAGATCCAAATATAATGTTCATGCTCAACAATGGCAACAAATAACAATTATTGAGGTCTAAAACTAATCCCGAAGGTATATGTAGAGGTAGCGTGCCGACGGCGATCACATCAACCTTGGAACCATTTCCGACGTGCATCGTCACCTCGTCCTTAGGCAATCTTCATTTATTCTGCAACTCCTGTTTCGAGTTACAAATATGAGCAATGGAACCAGTATCAAATACCCAGGCGCTACTATGAGCATTAGTAAGGAACACATCAATAACATGTATATCAAATATACCTTTGTTCACTTTGCCATCCTTCTTATCTGCCAAGTACTTGGGGCAGTTCTGCTTCCAGTGACCATTTCCTTTGCAGTAGAAGCACTCAGTTTCAGGCTTGGGTCCAGCTTTGGGCTTCTTCACGGGAGCGACAACTTTATTGCCATTCTTCTTTAAGTTCCCTTTCTTTCCCTTGCCCTTTTTCTTGAAACTAGTGGTCTTGTTAACCATCAACACTTGATGCTCTTTCTTGATTTCTACCTCCGTCGATTTCAGCATCGTGAAGAGCTCGGGAATTGTTTTCATCATCCCTTGCATATTATAGTTCATCACAAAGCCTTTGTATCTTGGTGGAAGTGACTGAAGAACTCTATCAATAACATTCTCAACTGGAATATCAATTCCCAGCTGAGTCAAGTGGTTATGATACCCAGACATTTTGAGTATGTGTTCACTGACAAAGCTGTTCTCCTCCATCTTACAGTTATAGAACTTGTTGGAGACTTCATATCTCTCAACCCGGGCATTAGCTTGAAATATCAACTTCAGCTCTTGAAACATATCATATGCTCTGTGGCATTCAAAACATCTTTGAAGTCCCTGTTCTAAGTCGTAAAGCATGGCACACTGAACTATAGAGTAGTCATCATATCGAGCCTGCCAGACGTTCATAACATCTGCATCAGCTCCTGCAGCAGGTCTGTCACCTAGCAGTGCATCAAGGACATAATTCTTCTGTGCAGCAATGAGGATAATCCTCAAGTTACGAACCCAGTCCATGTAGTTGCTACCATCATCTTTCAACTTAGCTTTCTCTAGGAACGCATTAAAATTCATGGGAACGGAAGCACGGGCCATTGATCTACAACATAGATATGTAAAAACTATTAAGACTAACTTCATGGTAAATTTTAGTTCAAATAATCAAATTACTAATGAACTCCCACTTAAATCAACATCCCTCAAGTGTCTAAGTGATACATGATCCAAATCAACTAACCCATCTCCGATCATCACGTGAGATGGGGTAATCTTCAATGGTGAACATCTCTATGTTGATCATATCTATTATATCACTCATGTTCGACCTTTTGGTCTCCAGTGTTCCAAGACCATGTATTTACATGCTAGGCTCGTCAAGTTTAACCCAAGTATTCTGCATGTGCAAAACTGGCTTACACCCATTGTATGTGAACGTAGGGTCTATCACACCCGATCATCACGAGGTGCTTTGAAACGACGAACTTTAGCAACAGTGCATACTCGGGGAGAACACTTATATCTTGAAATTAAGTGAAGGGATCATCTTATAATGCTACCATCATTCTAAGAAAAATAAGATGCATAAAGGATAAACATCACATGAAATCAAAATATGTGACATGATATGGCCATAATCATCTTGTGCTTTTGATCTCCATCTCCAAAGCATCGGCATGATCTCCATCGTCACCGGCGTGACACCTTGATCTCCATCGTTACGTCGGGGTCGTCTCGCCAACTATTGCTTCTACAACTATTGCTAATGTATAGCGATAAAGTAAAGCAATTAAATGGTGCTTAGTGATTGACACGCAGGTTATACAATAATTAAAGACAACCCTAAGGCTCCTACCGGTTGTCGTACTCATCGACATGCAAGTCGTGAACTTATTACAAAACATGATCATCTCATACATCAACATATATCAAATCACGTCTTGACCATATCACATCACAACATACCCTGCAAAAACAAGTTAGACATCCTCTACTTTTTTGTTGCAAGTTTTACGTGGCTGCTACGGGCAACTAGCACGAACCGTTCTTACCTACGCAAAACCACAATGGTGATTATCAAGTTGCCTTTTAACCTTTTGCAAGGACCACCATAGTCAAATTAGATTCAACTAAAGTGGGAGAAACAGACACCCGCCAGCCACCTTTATGAAAAACAAGTTGCATGTCAGTCGGTGGAACCGGTCTCATGTGCATGGACATGTAAGGTTTGTCTGAGCCGCTTCATCCCACAATGCCGCCGAATCAAAATAAGACATTGGTGGTAAGCAATATGAACATCACGGCCCACAACTCCTTTGTGTTCAACTCATGCATATCATCTACGCATAGACCGGGCTCATGATGCCACTGTTGGGGAACGTTACATGGAAAACAAAAAAAATTCTACGCACATGCAAGATCTATCCATGGAGATGTATAGCTACTAGAGGGGGAGAGCATCTACATACCCTTGTAGATTGCTAAGCGGAAGCGTTTATCAACGCGGTTGATGTAGTCGTACACCTTCATGATCCGTCCTGATCAAGTTCCGAACATACGGCACCTCCGCGTTCAGCACACGTTCAACTCGATGACATCCTCGCCTTCTCGATCCAGCAAGAGAGGCAAAGTAGTAGATGAGTTCCGGTAGCACGACGGCGTGGTGACGGTGGTGGTGAAGCTATTTCAACAGGGCTTCGCCAAGCACAACGGATTTAGGACAGAGGACGAACTAGAGGGAGAGGGGGTGCCGGCACACAGCTTGGTGAATCATGGTGTCCCCCAGGGGCTAGCCCTGCTCCTCTATTTATATGTTGAGCCCTGGGGTCGTTTCTTGGATAAAGAGCCTCCTCAAAGTCGGTTTGGAACGCAAGGAAGAGTCCTTCTCAGTTTCCAGTACCACATGCCACGGTCCTCAGCGTCTGGCCCAGACACCATGGGCCTCGGCGTCTGGCCCAGGGCCAGACGCAGGGTCCCTGGCGTCTGGTCCCTGACCTCCGCAAAACTTCCATTTGCACCGACCTAAAGCCCCGTGGGCCTTACCCCTTGGCCCAACCATATCATCCTATATATCAATGTTTACCTTCGGACCATTCCGGAGCTCCTTGTCATGTCCGTGATCTCATCCGGGACTCCGAACAACATTCGGTCACCAACATACATAACTCATATAATACTATATCGTCAATGAACGTTAAGTGTGCGGACCCTACGGGTTCGAAAATGATGTAGACATGACCCAGATGCTTCTCCGTTCAATAACCAATAGCAGGACCTGGATGCCCATATTGGTTCCTACATATTCTGCGAAGATCTTTATCGGTCGAACCTTTATGACAAATACGTAGTTCCCTTTGTCCGTCGGTATGTTACTTGCCCGAGATTCAATCGTCGGTATCTTCATACCTAGTTCAATCTCGTTAACGGTAAGTCTCTTTACTCATTCTATAATACATCATCTTGTAACTAACTCCTTAGTCATTTTGCTTGCAAGCTTCTTGTGATGTTGTATTACCGAGAGGGCCCAGAGATACCTCTCCGTCATACGGAGTGACAAATCCCAATCTCGATTCACGCCAACTCAACAGACACCTTCGGAGATACCTGTAGAGAATCTTTATGATCGCCCAGTTATGTTGTGACGTTTGATAGCACACAAGGTATTCCTCCGGTATCCGGGAGTTGCATGATCTCATGTTCGAAGGAATATGTATTTGACATTTAAGAAAGCAATAGCAATAAACTAGACGATCATATGCTAAGCTAACGGATGGGTCTTGTCCATCACATCATTCTCCTAATGATGTGATCCCGTTATCAAATGACAACTCATGTCTATGGTCAGGAAACCTTAACCATCTTTTGGTCAACGAGCTAGTCTAGTAGAGGCATACTAGGGACTTGGTATTTGCTTATGTATTCACACATGTATTTAAGTTTCCAATCAATACAATTCTAGCATGAATAATAAACCTTTATCATGATTAAGGAAATATAATAATAACCACTTTATTATTGCCTCTAGGGCTTATTTCCAACAGTATGAATAAACCCCATCTTTTTACCCTTAATAGCAACGATACATGTGTGTCATGTCCCCTTCTGTCACTAGGATTGAGCACCGCAAGATCGAACCCATTACAAGCACCTCTTCTCATGGCAAGATAAATCAATCTAGTTGGCCAAACCAAACCAATAAATTGGAGAAGAAATATGAGGCTATAGTAATCATGCATAAAAGAGTTCAGAGAAAACTCAAATAATATTCATGGATAGATCTGATCATAAACTCACAATTCATCGGATCCCAACAAACACTACTGCAGGATGCTGCTAACGCGACACTACGATCAGAGACCCTTTGATGAAACTGTGTGCGATGCATTAATCGCAAATGGTGATGTAAAAAAATCGTCAAAAAAGATGCAAAACGTTTGCGATGAAGGATACATCAAACACGGTTTAGATTTTAGTTGCGTGTGCGATGTAGGGCATATGGTTCAGTTTAATTAACTATTTGCGATGAGGCAGAACAAAAGAAACGGGCAGCCAGATGAAGGCGTGTGCGATATACGGCATACAGTTCACTCGGATGAACTGGTTGTGATGAGGTGGAACAACAGAAACGGGCAGCCAGATGAAGGTGTGTGTGATATACGGCATACAGTTCACTTGGATGAACTGTTTGTGATTAGGCAACATAGAAGAAACGGTCAGCCAGATCAAGGTGTGTGCGATATATGGCATACGGTTCATTGCGATAAACTGTTTGTGTTGAGCCAAAAGAACAGAAACGTTTCACATAAACAAGATGTGTGTAATACGCGGCAAACATCCAATTACATAGGTGGCTAGTACACACATGACATTTCCACACATCAAAGTAAACTATTACATGCATAATTAACTAGGATAAACGATCATCTGATCATCATCTACTTCTTGTGCTAGCTCGATGTTCCTTCTATGCTAAGTTTCCATTAATTGATGGCGTTTTATGAACACGCCACCGTTTCCCGCCATTTCCTCATCGGTTTCACGCCACCTAGCGATATTGCGCATAAACCTAGGTGGCGCGCGACGCACGGAGGCAACAAGCACAGCCTGTACCACATCCACCTTTTCCAAGCATGCCAACCCACCAAAGCGCCGCCTCTGCCATCAACCTCGTCGACGAGAAAAACGAGAAGGCGCCACGGCCCGTCTAGGCCGAGGCGCTCCCCGGCAACGGGATGGACGATGCCGTGATGCGCGTCATCGCCAGGGTTGAGCAGACCCTTGCGCATGGCGCTTCAGTGCCGCGGATCGAGATAGGCATGTCAGCGCCGAGAGGCTGCAGCTCTCCACACAACATGATCGATGGTGCGCCGCAGAGCAAGCTAGGCGCGTCCGCGCCGATAGGCTACGGCTCGCCGCACGGCGAGACCGTTGGAGCGCCGCAGAGCAAGAGGCGCGGCGCGCTGCACAGCAAGAGCGTATCCATCGGCGCTTGCCTGCTGTCGATAGGGCATCGCAGCTGGGTGCATGTCCCGTCAGTACCCCCATTCCTTGCCAGGAGTGGGCAGAGGCTCTCTGCGCCGTACTTGCACCAGAGGCCGGCCGCGCCGTACTTGCACCGGACGCCCGCCACGCCGTTTGCATGGGTCGCGCCGTTCACCTTGTCTGCTGCCCGCTCGATGC
The DNA here is from genome assembly GCA_011799875.1 of Thinopyrum elongatum. Classification (NCBI taxonomy): domain Eukaryota; kingdom Viridiplantae; phylum Streptophyta; class Magnoliopsida; order Poales; family Poaceae; genus Thinopyrum; species Thinopyrum elongatum. The sequence continues at coordinate 154,160,772 of CM022302.1, read as the reverse complement.
CAACGGGCTGGTCGTTAGGCTCGACCGCCTCCTTGGCCCAGGTGTCCACCTGGGCGCAGTAGAGGAACATGGCCATCGCATCCTCGAGCTCGTGATCTCCGATGAAATAGCCAACTTGGAACTCGAGATCGCGCTCCAGATGTACCGCGAGCGTGTCGATCGCTTGGACGAACGCCTGCACGAGTTCAGGCAGAGCCAAGAGCTACCGTAGGCAAGGGCTACTGGTCATGGTCTCATGGACGCATTTTATTTTGTTGAGTCATTTCGACATGGATCGCTATGTATTCACAGCAATCAAAATATTGCTCTGTTTCAATGTGTGTACTCTGTTTTTCGTTCTTATATGTTCTGTTTCAATGTGTGTATATATGCTTTCCATTCTGTATATGTGGCTGATAACAGCTAGATACAAATTAGTATACAAAAACAGATAGAAAATGGAATTCATAATATATATATTAATTGTTCATTAGTTCATCACAGAATATATATAATATCATCACATATACGTGATGATACTTAACTACTAGGTACAATGCATAAAATTGAAAATGAACAATACTAAAACTAATAATCCCTCCTGGGGGTAGTATTCCGGTAGCCCATCGCCAGCAACTCCCTAGTGCGCGGTGTCTTCCTAGCGCGGAGGCAGTACTCCGCCTCCTTCGCCTCGCAGCGCTTGACGTACCGATCTACATCTTGCTGGCGGACGAGCGCGAACGATCTTGCCATTTCGTTGGGCGCCCACCGGAGCTCCTCGTCGGTGGCACGCTGGAGTTTATCGGCCCACCTCCATGCAGCAATGAGACGCCTAACGCCTTTGACCTTCCTCGCGAAGTACCCGTCTTCGTGCACCTCCTCCGCACGACGATGCGCCCGCCCCCAAACTCCATTGCCTCCTTTTTCCGGGCGGCATCACGGGCTTCATAGGCCGCCTGGTACCTGGCTTCCTCCTCCAGCATATCCTTCTTGAACGCCACTTGCCTGGCTTTCTCAGCCGGCGGCAGCGACTTCCACAGACAAAGATTGTACTGGCCCCAAAACCAATCCAAAGTTGGGGGGTCCGGCGCAACCTCGTCCGGCGGCGCGTAGGGGTCCTCCTCATCGCTACTCTTCGACTGAGCGTCCTCGGGGGGCGGCGACTCCTCGTCGCCGCGTGGGCAGATCGGCGGCGCCATGGCAGAGATTTGAGAAAGAGAGAGAGAGAGGGCGAGCGAGGGGAGGATGTAGATGAGAATGCAGGCGAGACGACGTGAGCAAGGTAGTATTTATTGGCGGCCGGAATCTAGATCGACGGGAACAATACACACGCCGGTCGCCAAAATTTACGAGTACTGTAGTTTGAATTACACACGATTTCTGCAGCAAAATATGTGTGTGAACTTAATAGCTGACGGTTTCTAATACAGAACTGTGTCTGATTAATAACCCGCGCCACTCACCTTCCAAACCTCGAGGCGCGAAATAGAGTGCCAATCGTGTGGGGGCCTGTTGTCTTGCTAGATCTTTACATTTTCTTTTTTGAACACCAGATATTTACATCGTCTGATGATTTTTTAACTCGCACACAAGTACACAAAAATATGATTTTTCAAACCGTTATGGTTAGCCGTTGCCTGTAGATGTAGTTCAAATTTGAATTACGGTCATTAAATGGCTAGAAAATCACTTAAATGTCTTTAAAAGGTCAAATGACCCCTAGAATTTTTGAAATTTTCACATGACAGTTGTATTAGTGCACGTTAAATGTAGGAAAAATTTGAATGCCATAAGAGGAAGCTATCTCATGTTCGTCATCAAACATACATTGTTCCCTCTTGGAAACACGAGCCTTCTAGTGAGTTGCTACGGTTTGTGAGGGGTGTATGTCCAAACTTTCGTCAAACAGGCCAATTTTTTTACCACATCATCTTGGTGGCATGACATTACATCAAGCAAGGTTTCATGTTTTTTGGATAATTTTTTAATTTTTTGGAATTAAAATGCCATGGCACTCCATGCATGTGTCCATGCCGTGACACCAATATGTTTGAAAATTCCTTCTAATTTACTGCACATGGAATTAACTCGCACACAACTACACAAATATGATTTTTCAAACTGTTATGGTTAGCTGTTGCATGTAGATGTAGTTCAAATTTGAATTACGGTCATTAAATGGCTAGAAAATCACTTAAATGTCTTTAAAAGGTCAAATGACCCCTAGAATTTTCCAAATTTTCACATGACAGTTGTATTAGTGCATGTTAAATGTAGAAAAAATTGAAGGCCGTAAGAGGAAGCTATCTCCCGTTCATCATCAAACATGCATTGTTCCCTCTTGGAAACACGAGCCTTCTAGTGAGTTGCTACGGTTTGTGAGGGGTGTGTGTCCAAACTTCCGTCAAACAGGCCAATTTTTTTACCACATCATCTTGGTGGCATGATATTACATCAAGCAAGGTTTCATGTTTTTCTGATCATTTTTTAATTTTTTGGAATTAAAATGCCATGGCACTCCATGCATGTGTCCATGCCGTGAGACCAATATGTTTGAAATTCCTTTTAATTTACTGCACATGGAATTAACTCACACACAAGTACACAAATATGATTTTTCAAACCAGTATGGTTAGCTGTTGCATGTAGATGTAGTTCAAATTTGAATAACGATCATTAAATGGCTAGAAAATCACTTAAATGTCTTTAAAAGGTCAAATGACCCCTGAAATTTTCCAAATTTTCACATGACAGTTGTATTAGTGCATGTTAAATGTAGAAAAAAAATTGAAGGCCGTAAGAGGAAGCTATCTCCTGTTCGTCATCAAACATGCATTGTTCCCTCTCGGAACCACGCGCCTTCTAGTGAGTTGCTCCGATTTGTGAGGGGTGTGTGTCCAAACTTTCATCAAACATGCCAATTTTTTTACCACATCATCTTGGTGGCATGACATTACATAAAGCAAGGTTTCATGTGTTTCTGATCTTTTTTTAATTTTTTGGAATTTAAATGCCATGGCACTCCATGCATGTGTCCAGGGCGTGAGACCAATATGTTTGAAATTTCCTTCCAATTTACTGCACATGGAATTAACTCGCACACAAGTACACAAATATGATTTTTCAAACCATTATGGTTAGCCGTTGCATGTAGATGTAGTCTAAATTTGGATTACGGTCATTAAATGGATAGAAAATCACTTAAATGTCTTAAAAAGGTCAAATGACCCCTGAAATTTTCCAAATTTTGACACGACAATTGTATTAGTGCATGTTAACTATAAAAAAAATTGAAGCCCGTAAGAGGAAGCTATCGCCCGTTCGTCATCAAACATGCATTGTTCCCTCTTGGAACCACGAGCCTTCTAGTGAGTTGCTTTGGTTTGTGAGGGGTCTGTGTCCAAACTTTCATCAAACATGCCAAAATTTTTACCACATCATCTTGGTGGCATGACATTACATCAAGCAAGGTTTCATGTGTTTCTGATCTTTTTTTAATTTTTTGGAATTTAAATGCCATGGCACTCCATGCTTAATTGTGTCATAGCCGTGAGACCAATATGTTTGAAAATTCCTTCCAATTTACTGCACATGAAATTAACTCACACACAAGTACACAAAATATGACTTTTCAACCCATTATGGTTAGCTGTTGCATGTACATGTAGTTCAAATTTGAATTACGGTCATTAAATGGCTAGAAAATCACTTAAATGTCTTAAAAGGTCAAATGACCCCTGCAATTTTCCAAAATTTGACATGATAGTTGTATTAGTACTACAAATTTTCTCGTACATTTAAAACACCATCCATTGCCACTTTACTCCAAATTCGTCTTTCACAGCTAATAAAAAATATCAACAACATCACACACAGTTTTTTGTAGGAACCGTTTGCGATGAAAATTCCTGGGTCTGTTTAAGTCTTCCTCCTTAAGCTTCGCCGGCTCGTCTGCTCCAGTGCCGGCAACCCCCGAATCCACGAATCTCGATCCCCATTCCCGCAACCCCTTCTTGCAAAGATGACGCCATGGAAACGCTTCGTGAAGGCCCGTACGGTGGCCACGTCCTCCCCGAGCGCCACCGCCTGCGCCGAGAGCGCGACCGCCTACGCCGAGAGTGCTGCCGAATCCGCATTGACTGCGGCCGCATCCGCCGAGAGGGTGTCTGCGGCAGCCGACAGGGCAGCTGCAGCAGCCGAGACGGCTGCAGCAGCTGCTACAACGGCGGCTGCAAACACCGAGAGCGCTCGAGCTGCCGTCCGTGCCGCCGATGACACCATGGCCCGGGTTGAGGCCATCCACGGCAAGATCGAGGACGCACACGCCAAGATATTCCAGGCCACCTCGGAATCCAGCATGCAACCCACGTCCGAAAAGGAGGCGGTGGCCATGGAGCACCTGCTTCCTCATGAGATCGCGGAGCAAGTGTTGGAGATGCAGGAGGCGGCAGAGATCGAGGAGCACCGGGAGGAGGAGTTGTGCGTGGCCGAGGTCGAGGTAGAGAAGAGTCTGTCCGTTGAGGAATCAGCGGTGGAGTACCAACGTGAGCTCTGGCGCAGCCACTACTACGAGTACTACAACCTTGAGGGCGGCGCCGAGGACGAGGACGAGGACGAGGACGCGATCGACTTTAGCAGGGGGGACGCGAAGTCCACCAACGGTGGCATGTCGCCAGGACAAGTCATCGACGTCTCATCTTACACCGGTGAGGCATAGGCCGGCGCGGTGGCGGATTTTTTAAAATTATGCGTACTTAGGCTTTGTTTTTAATGCTGGTCTTTTGTTAGAGCAATGTTTAGGTCAACTGGCTCTGTTTAATTACTAAAATTGCTCGATTCAGTAGGTGTGGTCTGTGTGCTGTACGCTCTTTTGTGTGCCCAAATTAGCAAGCGATGTTATATTATGCAATTACTGGATGAGGACAGTACCCGAGGAAATTTCCACCAAAATTTGAATTATCAAACTCATCCCATGCGCGTAAAGCAGAAGAATCATTTTCGATGCACACAATCGTTCAAAGTGAATGGTGTTCGGCGGCACCGTGCGCAAAGTTTCCCTCCACATTTCGAAATTTTCGGCCTACCGCCAAAATATCTACCCCCGCCCCCCTTCCCCACCCCCTTATCTCCCCGACCACAAGTCACATTTCCCCTATTTCCTCCTTCCTTCCTTCCTTCCTAAGCTATAGCCCCTTCCTCGCTCTCGCCATCTCGCATCCTACCACCGGGGTCGCCATGGTCTTCTTCAATGACCTCTCCAGCGGTTCCTCCTCCGACGATGACTCCTTCACCACCCGGGTATGCCTCTCTTCTCTCTCTCAGGCTATGACTTGGAATGAAGGATTTTAACCCGGCGGTCGATTTGAGTCATTTCTTTCTCTTGTAGCTCCCTAGGACCATCAGTTGCAACGAATGGAGCGGGGTGGCTGAAGATCTGTCTGCTCGTTGTCACCATCAATCTCCATGCGTGAAGCTAGTTGCGTTTGAATCTGTGGACAGTGGGAGGAAGTTTCTGGCATGTGCAAAGAAGGTTAGCCCCTCTTTTGTTGTTACAAATCATTTGTTAGATGTGATTCAGACACTGTCACGGTCCCAACCCATTCATACCACACCTTCAACCAAACGCATCCTAAGACAGTGTCACAGTTTGTACCTAGTGTCTAAAAATGTTGCCATCTCATCAGCGATGCCATTAGAAAATTATTTGGCACCGCTTCAGCAGTTTGTGTAGCCAACTTTGGTCCACACATCTGAGCAGCCAAGCAGTAAAATACTAAATCTTTATGGCATGAAGGAACTGGGCATCGGACCAACTAGGTGCTCCGGAGTCCGGGTCCTTGATTTTTTTCCGCTGCATCGGCTCGCCAGTGCAGGGCACCGGTGCAAAATGTAGCAACCATTGTCTTTACACCGGTTTTGGCATACATAGTGGACGGCCTTAGTGCTATTAGTTCTATGTTACTAAATTTGTGCATGTACACACCTGTTAGTATAAATTTGTTGTCATCCAAACACTGTCACTATGCTGTTGCAGTTATATTTAGCTTCCTCATAAAATGTTCAATTTGTTATTTATAGTACATGAGTAAGAACTTGTAGTGTTGTTGTAGTTAATTATAGCTTCTGATGTTTCAGAATTTGGTTGTTGTCTCAGTAGCATTAATTCATTTGCACATTGATCTTTTTGAGAAGATATGTCATAATTAACCTGTTTCTTCAGTTTTTCAAAATAAGTATTGGTTATTTTCTATGTTGCTATAAACCCATTTCCCCTACAATTGTTACTAATCTAATTTTAAATATTATAGGATGAACGAAAGTGTTCTTACTTGGAGTGGGTTGATCAAGAGTGGCCACAGTCTTTGAAGATGTGCCTAGCAAAGCTCTGAAGCATGTATGAGGAAGAGAACAGAGGTAGGCTTAGAGAAAGTGTTGTCAACGCTGAAGAATATTTGAAGATGCGGGATAAAAAGAGGAAGGTGGAGAATGAGCTCAGATTTTTTAAATCAGACTTTGCTAAGATGGTGTTGGCAAAGGAGGAGGCACTTTCCCAGTTGGCCACTGCCAAACAGGTTCTTACTGAACTAAAAAGCAAAGGTGGATAAGACGAGCCTGGATGATCTCGATTAGGGAAATGAATATATTGTTCTAATATTGTTCTTATGAAGCTGAACTAGCTATATGCCGTACTGTGCCGTTTTCAGGTAGCTATCGTACTGTGATGTTAAAATATATTTATGTGCCTGATATGAAATTGGCAAACAGCTGTTCGATATGAAATGTGAATTTGCGTAATACTGGAATTATTAATTGTAAACTAATAAACCTGCTAAATGGGTCATGGAACTTTGCAAACGGTTCTAGCAGTAAAAGCGCTTGTGATGGATAGCCCAATGCCACACAGTTTTCTTCATCAAATCGTGTGTGATGTAGTTGAATAAAAGCAAATGGTTAACCGAGGCAGAGTGTGTGTGATAGTTACACCTATCACACACGAGCCTATACATAAAACTGTGTGGGATGTACATACGAACGGAAACGTTTTCCCTGGATTGACTGTGTGGGACGTACATACGAACGGAAACGATTTCCCTGGATTGACTATGTGGGATGTACATAAGAACAGAAACGTATTCCTTGGATTGACTGTGTGGAATGTACATAACAAACGGAAACGTTTGTTTGGGACTGACTGTGTGGGATGTACTTACGACCGGAGCTGATTGGGCCTGTATAATCGTATTTGATCGCTCCCCTATCGCACACGATCTCATTTTGCCGAGCGTGTGTGACAGGAGAGCCTATCCCCGACGATTTCTGGGTTGTGTGGGAAGGACCCCCCTATCGTAGTCACTCACTAGGCGACGGTTCAGAACACCGTCGCGGAATGGGGTTAAAAACCGTTTGTATAGCACCTCGTTGTACCAGTGAAACACACCGCAAAAAGTCATTACATCGAATAGATCTCCAAGAACACTGTGGAGAACATTGTATTGAAGATCAAATAGAGAGAAGAAGCCATCTAGCTACTGACTATGGACCCATAGGTCCGTGGTAAACTGCTCACGCATCATCGAAGGGGCAACAAGGATGATTTAGAGCCCCTCCATGATCGAATCCCCCACTGGCAGAGTGCCAGAAAAGGCCGCCGGATGGGATCTCGTGGTTCTGGAACTTGCGGCTGTGGAAAAAGTATTTCATGGACTCCTTTGTTGGTTTCACGATTTTAGAGAATTTATAGAGGCGGAGTTAGGTCAAACGGAGACACGTGGGCCCCACAAGCCACCAAGGCACGCCTACCCCCCTAGGCGCGCCCTGGTGCCTCGTGGGCCCACAGTTCATCATCTGGTCTTCTCCTGAAGCTTCTAGTGTCTCTTTGTCCAGAAAAAATCTCCAGAAAATTTCGTGGCATTTGGACTTCTTTGGTACTGATATTCTGTGAAACCAAAAATTGCAACTGGCACTAGGCACTAAGTTAATAGGTTAGTCCCAAAAAATGATATATAATTGCTTGAAAGTGTATATAAAACATCCAAGATTGATAATATAATAGCATGGAACAATCAAAAATTATAGATACATTGGAGGCGTATCAGGGACACGGCTAATCGATTAGGTTTTAACTCTGTAGAGTGTTGTGCACTTTACCCACAAGATTCATTCCCTCCTTGAAAGTTCTCAAACTGCCAGGTGTTTGAGAATAGGACAGACGAAACGTTGGTCTTCCGAAGAGTTCCTCTGACCACTATCCAGTGCCCATCCAATCCTACCGCAGTTCTACATCTGCTGGCACTGTCCCAGCCAGAGTCACAACTAAGGTCAACCAAGCCTGGGCCCATAATGACTTGCGGTTGCACAGCTAAGCTTCCGGGCATGAAGTATTCTTCCATCTCTTTGAGTCTGGGTGGAGCTTTCCACGTGATTGACTGGCGCTTCTCCAGCAACACCTAGGCTAACCACTGTGTACTCGAGGGCACCGTTCATCCATTCCACCCAATAGTGTGTATTGAAATCTTGTCTCAAGTCTTGAAGTCTTGAGGTCTTGAAGATGCAGGCCTTGAGGATGTCATCATGCATGAAGTTGTCGTCATTGACATAGAGTCCTTCTTCTCACACCACTTCGGAGCACTCATACTAAACCACATCTACTATAGCATAGCATTAAAACTAAACAACGTCTCGGGCTTGGTAACAGGGAGATGGGTTCCTACCTCATGCATTCTACTCAACTACAAGATTCAATATCACTACTAGAGTAATTGTTGAAAGGGTGATACTACATGCAAATAAAACTTAGGTAAAACAGATGGTCAAAGTAAACTTGCCTGGTAAGTTGATGAAGATTATAACGCTCTCAGAAAAATTTGATAGCACTATATGTCACTCTCCGATGAAATCTATAATAACAAACATGACATTCCCATAAGCATACATTCTAGCAAGAAAATTCTAACACTCAAATTAACAATCAAAAACAACAAATAAAAATCAAGAGGAAAATCAAATAACAATTCAAAGAAAAACTTCTAAGAAAACTATAAAGGAAAACACTAAAGAATACTCTAGGACTTGTCTTCTCAACAAAAAATATTTGTCCTAAGTAAGAACTTAACAACAAAGAAAATACTAAACTAATAAATTAACAGAAAAGAAAATGTAAAACAACTAAGTAAAAACAAAGAATTTGACTAGAGTTTTAACTAGCAAAAATAAATAAACAAAAAGCTCTTATAAAACTCTATTTATGACCTAAACTAGTTTTAAGGAAAAACAAAAACAAATAAATTTAAAAATCCTATAAAAGTTGTCTACTGTTGACTAACAGAAATATAAAACAAATTATCAAAAGTGACAAAAAAATAATTTAAAACTATTAAAAATAACAAAGAAAAGACTAAAGCAAAACTATAACTAAAACGGTACTGTTTTTTCTAAAACCCTAATTTAAAATAAACTAAAAATAAATCACTATAAGCTATTGGATAAACAAGACGATAACAAAACAGTAGCAAAAAGAATCAATCAAAAATATATTTTAAAACTCAAGATATGACCAAATTAGTGATTTGAACAAATTTCATGAAATTCAAATTTAAACTACTCAAATTTGAAAACTAAGTGCACCATAAGAAACTTCATAGAATTTTGAAACTATAGCAAAAAGAATCACTCAAATTGGATTAAAAACATAAAAGATATTCAATTTCTAAAAACAGAACTATTTTCTATAAATAAAAACAAAACACAAAACAAGAAAACGCTACGGACCGGCCAGTGGGCTACGTGGCGAACTATAGTTGGCTGGCGGTATTCTCTATGGGTGGGTGGCCGAAGCTGAGGGTATTCGGTGGCTGTGGCAAAAGAAATAGATCTCCCCTTGCGACGTGGCGCGCGGTGATTTGCTAGAGGGCGTCCGCTGGGGTGCTTAAGTGACGGACATCCGCTATATAGCGCATACCGGTTTGATCTAAAAAAATAGAACCTAACTAATCTTGGCCCTAGATTCTTGATCGAGCGGAGGGGGGTGCGCTGGCGACTTACAGCGAGGCGACAACGGCAGTGAAGAAGACGACGACGAGGCAGCGGCTCCGGTCATGGGAGGGGTCGATGGAGGTGTCCCGTGGATGCGGCGGTGATTGGCGCGTCCAGAGGCGGTGGAGGTGGGGCTCGGGGACGACGGACGACGATGGGGCGAAGTGGCAGAAGAGGAAAGCCGAGACCATGTCAAAAATACTCGCTAGGCCAAAGGGAGTTGATGGATAGAGGGAGAGGTCTCGAGGGGTCTCACCGGCATCGAAATCGTCGGCGGGAGGGTTCGGCTCCTATGAAGATGCGAACCACGGGGGTGTGCGGCATGGTGGGTCTCGTGCATGGGTTTTAGGGGGGGGTCGAGAGAGGGGGAGATAGGGTTTTGTAAGGGCATTAACTTGGAGGAGGGGGCGAAGGCAATCGGGAAGAAATCCCGTTGGGGATTCGATGCCGAGGCGGAGCACGGTGCGGGAAAGGAAAGGAGGAAGAAGAGAGGTAGGGGAAGGCGTCAGACGGTGGGGCCAGGTCGTCAGTTGCGTAGAGGCGAGCGGTGACCGGGGCGAAGGGTTTTCAGAGAGGAAGAGGTGAGCGTGGGCTGTTTTGCCTAGATGGGCCTCGGTGGAGCGCTCGCGTGCTGGGGCTTTTCCCTTATTAAAAAACTAATAGAGATACAAAATGAAATAAAATAAATAGAAACAGAAAAGTGCCCTAGGCATATTATATATCAAAATTTGCACAAAAACATTTCCTAAAACATGTACTATTTTTCATATTCAAATAAAATACACAAAAATTTAGATATTGCAAAGAGTGCTACTGTTGTATTTAAAATCAATTAAAAATATTTTTTTAAATGCCAGAATTATTTCAAATGTATTTTTCTCCATTTTTTGTTGAAGGGAATCATTTTACCCAAATTTCCATATATTTTATTTTTTGAGAAAAATATTTTGAATAAAAACCAAATAACTCACAATTGGATTTGAATTTGAATTTCAAACCAATTTGAAATCTTTTCTGTTTTTCCTTACCCAAAATATTTCAAATGCCTCTAAATATTTGAAGTGTCATATTACTTCTCTATTTTTGAATATTTCCAGAGGTTTGGAAATTTGAAAATTCAATTTACTCCAAATTGAAAGTGGATTTCAAATACCTTCAAAGGGACTTTCAATTTGATTCTTTTAAACTTCCAACTCATATTTCATATAATTTGAAGAAGCCATTTTATCTTCTCTCATGAAAATCATTGAGTTAAAGTTTCTGAATCTGAAATAATTTTAGATGGAATTTAAATCTTCTCAAAAACCCTTTTCATTTCAAATGGAAGAAGTCATGTGGCCTTCACTCTAGGGTTTTGCATTGGAAATGAATTTGAATTCATGGAGATCAAAATGCAAAGTGAAAGTTTGGAAAAGTCATTTCATTCCCTCTCATTCAACTTTGAAAAAGTTTCAAATTTCACTCAATTTCGCACAATCATTCACACAACAATCAAACAAACAATCATAAGTATTTATTTAATATAATATTCCAAAATTTAGAATTTTGGGATCTTACAAACTACCACCCTTAAAATGAATCTTGTCCTTGAGATTCGAAGAGGCTAGAAAGAAGGTTAGGGTTGGAGGGTCTTCTTGAAATCCATTGATCATCACAAAGGTCTGAGGTGCTACCACCTTTAGTGGCACGGTTATGGTTCCAACAAAGCTCATGCACTCCATCCTTTGGGTTGATGATGTCGGTCTTCTCAGATCTTCGGGATTACTACTACACTGAGGCTCTTCCGGTAGGGGCGTAACCTTTTCCTCAAAACCTTTTGTCATTTCATCAAAATAGGGCTCTTCCAAGACTGAATCTTATTTAGATGACGGGTCTATCACCAATACTAAACAACTATCAATTTTCTCATGGAGATCAACAATTTCTGGTTTCTCTTGCAGGAAATGGGTCTGGGTTGAATCTCATTATCGAACCTATGATTGGCAATAGTTGCCTTGCAATGTTCCATCGTCCTGCCATTCTAAGGTTTTTGGCTTGTCGTATCGACACTCTTCTAAGGTTTTCAAGGCTCTCCGATTTTCCATCAACATATGATAGTTCATGATAGAAGTCTCCGGTATTATTACTACATACGCAGACAGTGAATCACGTATTCTAACACTAGGGCATCCTCACAAGCATTGCAGAAATTCTCTTGTCGATGAACTAAGTTCGGATAAATCCATTGATTCTGCAAGTTGAACAAAACATCTATCGTTTCTTCACAACTCTTGGGTTTTCATATCCTCCTATGTAACGTCTGCTGATCAAATCATAGCTTTTTTTCAAATTTCTTCATTCGGCAAGGTAGAGATTGATCCTTATTTACTCCTGGGTCTGTGGGTTATAGGCCCACTTCAATCCTGGTACAGCTTTAACTCATCCTTGTAGTTGCTATTGTTCCATATTACACCTCCTTAACCTACAATATTACTTCATTCCTTCATACTCTTGAGGTAACCAACATATCAAAATAAAACTCCAAACTTATCTTGTCCAAACTCCACTCTGTGGAATACATTTTCCCTTTCCACTTGTCACGTGTTCACACATAAAATTATTACTATTAAAATAAAATGCACTCATCCATAAATCATATTCTTTTCATATCAATACTTTATTACATCCTTAGCCACTTCTCAAAATTCCAAATTGTTGGTCCAATGATAGGCCCCTTATGTTTTGTGTAACACCCCCAGTGGTTAACTACAGTAATCACCCTTTTGATTATGCCATGTCATCATGATCAATAGTGTTTAATCATCATTTGCATCCATATTGCATTTCAACTCCTAACTCAAATTCAAATTTAAATGAAAGTGGAAAATAAAAGTTGTTCAACATAGAAACTAAAATGTTCAGTAAATAACAAATATTACAGAGACTATTCTAAAATTATAACCAACAGTTAATAAATTAATTAAGAGACTCTAACAGTAGCAAAACAACACTATTTAATACATTTTTAATTAAATAAAATCCAAATGAAAAGATATGGACATCAAACTATTTCTAGCAGTGGCTAATATTGCACTGTAATTATTGGGCTAAGACACATATTTTACAAAACAGTATTTGAGCCCACATATTTTTGCAAAGCAATGAAACAAAAGAAAACAGAAAGAGAAAAGAAGAAAAGGAAAAGAGCCCACCGCCACCTGGGCCTAAGTCAGCACAGGCGGCCCGGCCCACCCGCGTCCCAAAAAAAATAAATAGAGATATTAAATAAAAAACAAATAGATGTAGTACATAAGACGATATTGCGCGAGCACGCCCGCCCGGGGCCCCCATCCTCGCGCGCTCGACAGCGGCTCTGCCGCTCGTCGTGGGTGGATAAGGGCCACACCCTGCACTCCCCCTGGCCTCCCCTCGCTCACTCTCCTCGCTCTCCCTCTCAGCCCCGAGCCAAGCCGAACGCTGCCATCGCTGCTGCTTCCTCGTTGCCGCGCTCCGGCGCCACCCTGAGCCGCGCCGGGAGGTCCATCGACTCCACCGGCGTCGTCTTCGTCCTCCCCAAGCACCAGGACTAGCCAGGAGGCCCCCAGCCATCGTCATCGAGCTCCTCCCCGCTGCTGCATCTCGGCGGCCGCCGTCATCGATTCCGACGCCTCCACTGCACCCTGCACCTTTCGATCGTAGTGTTTTCTTTTGCCCCGCCTTTCTAAAGGCTTTTCTGTTTCCGTTTCATATTTGTACTCAGATATCTGATGCTTCCGCTGACGCTTGTACGCAAGCTTATGTATTCGAGCCCTCGAGGCCCCTGGCTTGTAATATAAAGCTTGTATGACTTTATTTATGTTTTAGAGTTGTGTTGTGATATCTTCCCGTGAGTCCTTAGGCTTGATCGTGTGCATTTGCGTGTATGATTAGTGCACGATTGAGCCGGGGGCATCACAAGTTGGTATCAAAGCCGACTGACTGTAGGAACCCCCTTTCCAACTCCTTGGCCGAAGTTGAGTCTAGTGGACCAAAGCTGTTTTGCTAACTTGGCTATGTGGCTTACGGGCCCACGTCGCCAATTGGGTGGTATTAGTATCTTTTATTCCTCGTCTATACTCTGGGACTCTGACCTCTCTTCTATTCGGGTTAAAATTTTACTAACTCCAACATTAGGTTCTCGTGATCACATCCACCCGGTGTTCTGAAAATTTCCCCCCTTCCTTCAAGATTGTGGGCCAGGTTCTGCTTGCAGGATCCTCTTATCGAGGGCACCCTGTGTTGTCACTTGCAGATTCCTCTCTCCAATAGTTTTCTCCGACGTTGATGTAGCCTTTGCTATGTCTCGTTGTGTACTTCCTTGCCGCGTGCCTGCGCGCCGCCTAGTTGTCTAGCCTTCCCCTTTCAGCTGTCGTATTGCCGGATTGTAATCGAGGCTATGTGTGGATTTGAATGTCTGGTGCGAATATGATGAAGTATCTATTGCACCTCCTTCTGTTGTGCATGTTACTTCATGAATCATTCCATACACCTGCAGTTCTTCTTGCTAAACTGCACCTGTTGACTTGGCAGGATGGCTGACGATCCTCCACCTCCACCTTATATTGCCGCAATGATGCAGCATTTTATGACCAGACTAATGGCTCAATTCCCAAATCAGAATGCTCAACAGCAGAATGCTCAACAGCAGAATGCTCCAATAACTCTGCCAGAATTTGTGCGCCTCAACCCGTCCGTTTTCCGCAACTCCACCAATCCTATGGATGCTGATGATTTGCTTCGTGACATCTTGTTTGAAATGGAGTCGGCTAATGTTGCCACTGACAGTTACGTCACCTTTGCGACATTCCACTTGAAGGGTCCCGCTGCTCAATGGTATGAAAGCCACAAGGGTATGTTGCCTGCTGAGTCTGTAACCACTTGGCAGGAATTTCAGTCAGCCTTTCGTGCACGGTACATTCCTCAAGGTCTGATGGACCAGAAGAAGCAGGAGTTCCGCAAACTCTCACAGGGCAAAATGACTGTGGATGAATATCAGAGGAAATTTCTCGAACTATCCCGCTATGCTGAAGATGACATTGACACTGACACTCGCAAGCAGGAGAAATTCCATGAAGGACTACGTACTGATATAAAACTTGCACTTGCTGTACATGATTGCACAGACTTCGAAACGCTTGTTAGCAAATCTTTCCAAGTTGAAACAGCTCTGACTGAGTACCAGGAGTCGCTCAAGCGCACTCATGAAGCTGGCTCATCCTCGGGTCGACCTGTTCAAAAGCGTCTAGTCTGGATTCCCCACAATGTTTACCATCGACCTACTCCAACACCAAGGCCGTCATATGTTGCACCTTGTCTGCCTTCACCGCCAAGACAGCTTACGGTTCATGATGGACCGCGTGATGCTATGGCTTCTCCTCAAGTTGCGCCACGTCCTCCTAATGGTCGTAAGAACAATTGTCGAAACCGCCGACTCAGAAACCGTAATGTCATATCATCTAATGTTGTACTTGGCCATGCCAATCACGTCAATGCTGAAAAGGCTTAGAGGGAACCGACTATCATCCTGGGAACACTCTATGTGAATTCAGTGCCAGCTTCTGTTCTTTTTGATTCAGGTGCATCACATTCCTTCGTGTCCCAGCAATTTGCACAATTGCATGGGTTAGCTATGAGCTCATTACCCACTCCTTTAGAAATCATCACTCCCCGTTCCAGGTGGCAAACCAAAATGGTAAGTCACAACAATCAGATAAGAATTGAAGGGTTGATGTTCTCTGCTTCCCTTATTGCTCTGGGACCTTCCGACATAGACATCATTCTCGGTATGGACTGGTTGACTGCCCATAATGCTTTGATTGACTGTGCCGCTAAGAAAGTCCAACTTACCCATTCTTCGGGCCAGACAGTCAGATACTCAGCCCGAATAGCTCAAGATGCTGAGAGCCAGATATATGTTCTGAATGCATTAAATGCTTCACCTCTTGAAGGCATCGAGAACGTTCTAGTTGTTTGTGATTTTCAAGATGTATTTCCAGAAGAACTTCCAGGAATACCCCCTGCTAGAGCTGTCGAGTTTGTCATCGACTTGAAGCCTGGCACTACCCCTATTGCGAAGCGTCCTTATAAAATGCCTCCGCACCACCTTCTTGAACTTAAGGAGGAAATCGACACGTCACTTAAGAAAGGTTTCATCTGTCCTAGTTCCTCTGCTTGGGGAGCACCTTCACTCTTCGTTAAGAAGAAGGATGGAACTAACCGATTGGTTCAGGATTATCGGCCCATTAACCAAGCCACAATCCAGAACAAATATCCGCTTCCCCGGATCAATGATTTGTATGATCAACTTGCCGGTTCCTCAGTATTCTCTAAGCTTGATTTGAGATTGGGATACCATCAAATCCGTGTTCATGAAGAGGATATTCCCAAGACTGCATTCGTTACCCGCTATGGTTCTTATGAGTACACTGTCATGTCATTTGGCTTAACAAATGCTCCAGCCACATTCTCCCGTCTGATGAATTATATATTCATGGATTACCTCGACAAGTTCGTCGTGGTATATCTAGATGATATTCTGGTTTATTCAAAGAATGAGGAAGAACATGCTGAACACCTCCGTCTTTTACTGGAAAGACTCGAGAACACCAGCTGTATGCCAAATACTCCAAATGTGAATTCTGGCTTTCTGAAGTAACCTACCTTGGTCATGTGATTTCCAAGGATGGAATTGCTGTTAACCCAGAACGAGTTCAGGCTATTCTGGACTGGACTCCTCCGAAGAACGTCAAGCAAGTGAGAAGTTTTCTTGGCCTTGCAAGCTATTGTCGTCGCTTTGTTGAGAACTTTTCCAAGATTGCTAAGCCCCTGACTGATCTGCTTCACAAGGGCGTTAAGTTTGAATGGACAGTCAAATGTCAGGAAAGTTTTCAAGCACTCAAAGACAAGCTGACATCTGCCCCAGTACTATCTCCTCCAGATACCCGCAAAGACTTTGTGATCTATTGTGATGCATCCCGTGAAGGATTAGGCTGTATCCTAATGCAAGAGCGTAAAGTGATTGCCTATGGCTCTCGTCAGTTGCGCCCACATGAAGAGAATTATCCGGTACATGATCTAGAACTAGCTGTTGTGATCTATGCATTGCAGTTGTGGCAACATTGCCTCCTCGGTAATCGTTGCGAGATCTACACGGATCATAAAAGTCTGAAGTACTTGTTCACTCAACCATCTCTAAACCTCCGTCAGCAAAGATGGATGGAGGCCATTGCGGACTATGATTTTGGTATTTCCTATACCCCTGGCAAGGCTAACGTGATGGCTGATGCCTTAAGCCGCAAGTCCTATTGCGACAACCTCATGGTTAGGCGAGCTCAACCTTGTCTTTATGAAGAATTGTGCAAGCTGAATCTGCGTATTGTTCCACAGGGTTCTCTTAATAACCTTGTGATACAACCCGATCTTGAGAAAGCTGTTAAGAATGTGCAAACTAAAGATGCTGAAGTTGATCTGATGAAGAAGAATCTTCACCTTGAAAAGTACAGGGATTTCTCGCTGCCTGAAGATGGAACCTTGTATTTCAGAAACCGCATTGTGGTACCTCGCTTCGAACTCATGACTGACAAAGTCATGAAGGAGGCACATGATACCCCGCTGTCTATTCATCCGGGTAGCACCAAGATGTATCGTGATCTCCGTCAAAGGTACTGGTGGTCTAGAATGAAGCAGGACATTGCAAGTTATGTTGCTGAATGTGATGTGTGTCGTTGCGTTAAAGCAGAACATCAGAAACCAGCTGGAATTCTGCAACCACTTCCTATTCCTCTATGGAAATGGGATAAGGTTCAGATGGATTTCATTACAGGACTTCCCAGGTCATAGAAGGGCCACGATGCTATTCTTGTCGTCGTCGACCAACTCTCTAAGGTTGCACACTTTCTGCCTGTCAAAGAGACTATCACTGCTAGTCAGTTAGCAGAGTTGTATATCTCCAGAATTGTTTCACTCCACGGTATTCTGAAAGAGATTAGTTTGGACCGTGGTGGTCTTTTCACTTACAAATTCTGGGAAAGTTTCCAAACAGCTATGGGAACTCATATTACCTGGAGTTCAGCTTATCATCCCCAATCCCAAGGCCAAGTTGAGCGAGTCAATCAGGTTCTTGATGATATGCTGCGAGCTTGTGTTATATCGTTTCGCAAGAAGTGGTTAGAATCTCTCCCGTATGCCGAGTTCTCTTATAACAACAGCTATCAAGCTAGTTTGAAAATGGCCCCCTTCAAAGTTCTATATGGACATAAGTGTCGAACCCCTCTGAATTGGTCAGAAACTGGGGAACGACCGCTCATGGGTCTGGATATTATTCAACATGCCGAAGAGCAAGTCCGTATTGTCCGGGAAAATCTCAAGGCGGCTCAGGACCACCAGAAGAGCAACTATGATCGCAAACGATGGGGTTTGACTTATCAACCTGGTGATCAGGCTTATCTACGAGTCACCCCGATGAAAGGCACTCACCGTTTCGGAATGAAGGGCAAACTAGCTCCACGCTATATTGGTCCTTTCCGCATAATTGCTAGACGTGGTCAGCTGGCGTATAAATTGGAGTTGCCGCCGCAATTCTCTCATATCCACGACGTATTCCATTTGTCGCAACTTCGTAAATGCTTCAAGGAATCTCCGCACCGAGCAGTGGATCACGAGATGCTCGAATTGCATGATGATCTTTCATATAAGGAGCATCCGATCCGCATTCTCGATGAAGCTGAACGTCGGACCCATCAGAACGTTACCAAGTTCCTCAAAGTGCAGTGGTCAAATCATACTGAAGATGAAGCCACTTGCGAATGCGAGGATAATCTTCGTGCGGAATACCCCGAACTTTTTCCTTCTACCTCCTAATTCTCGGGACGAGAATTCTTGTTAGTGGAGGAGACTTGTAACACCCCCAGTGGTTAACTACAATAATCACCCTTTTGATTATGCCATGTCATCATGATCAACAGTGTTTAATCATCATTTGCATCCATATTGCATTTCAACTCCTAACTCAAATTCAAATTTAAATGAAAGTGGAAAATAAAAGTTGTTCAACATAGAAACTAAAATGTTTAGTAAATAACAAATATTACAGAGACTATTCTAAAATTATAACCAACAGTTAATAAATTAATTAAGAGACTCTAACAGTAGCAAAACAACACTATTTAATACCTTTTTAATTAAATAAAATCCAAATGAAAAGATATGGACATCAAACTATTTCTAGCAGTGGCTAATATTGTACTGTAAATATTGGGCTAAGACACATATTTTACAAAACAGTATTTGAGCCCACATATTTTTGCAAATCAATGAAACAAAAGAAAACAGAAAGAGAAAAGAAGAAAAGGAAAAGAGCCCACCGCCACCTGGGCCTAAGTCAGCACAGGCGGCCCAGCCCACCGCCTGCCGTCCCCCCCACCTCGCGATGTTCACTCCCCACCCTCGCTGTCGTCTCCAGCCGCACGCGCGAGCACGCCCGCCCGGGGCCCCCATCCTCGCGCGCTCGACAGCGGCTCTGCCGCTCGTCGTGGGTGGATAAGGGCCACACCCCGCACTCCCCCTGGCCTCCCCTCGCTCACTCTCCTCGCTCTCCCTCTCAGCCCCGAGCCAAGCCAAACGCTACCATCACTGCTGCTTCCTCGTTGCCGTGCTCTAGCGCCACCCTGAGCCGCGCCGGGAGGTCCATCGACTCCACCGGCATCGTCTTCGTCCTCCCCAAGCACCAGTACTAGCCAGGAGGCCCCCAGCCATCATCATCGAGCTCCTCCCCGCTGCTGCATCTCGGCGGCCGCCGTCATCGATTCCGACGCCTCCACTGCACCCCGCGCCTCCTCGAGCAGCTCCCCGTCACCGATGTGAGCAGCGACACCTTCCCCTCTCTTCATGTGCTCCGACTCCTCTCCTGCTAGCTTCCCTGCTAGCACCGAGCTCCGCCGTCCGGCATGGCCGTCGGGCTCGCGCACCCCGAGCTCCTCCGCCCGCGCCGATGGTCCCTGCGTGCTCCTGACACTCCCAGGGACCCGTAGAGCCAACCCGCGCCGCTCGCCGTACCCCCTAGCCTCGGCTCCGTCCTCGCCCGATTCCGGCCACCGCCTACCGTCGCTGCTCCGGCCAGCTCCGGCCTCCCCATCCTCTGCCGCAACCGCCGTTCGACGCGCGAGCTCGCCCGCAGCCGAACGAGCCAAACGCCGGGTCCGGAGATCCCCTGTGGCGCAATTCCGGCAACGCCCGCCGCGCGCCGCCTCGCGAAACGGTCGCCGGAGCGACTCCGACGACGGCGCTAACCTGGCCCTAGTGGGCCCCACCCCGTGCCACTGACCGATGGGCCCGGGGCCCCCTGTTGACCGTTGACCCCGGTCAACTTTGCTGACTGGGCAGCACAGTCACTGACCGATGGGCCCCTCCCCTCTCTAATTAACCTGATGATTAATTAAGTTAATTTAATTAATTTGTTAACCAAACACCCTATGACAGGTGGGGCCCCCTCTGTTTAATTAGTTTAGTTAAAATTTACACACTGGTTTAAGACTGTGTCAATGACATGTGGGCCCCACATGTCAGGTTTGACCTAGTCAACCTCTGTTGACCGCTGACATCACCTCTATGTCATGCTGACATCACCCCCTTACTGTTCTGGATAATGTTGATTTAAATTAATAAAATAATTCCAGAAATTAATAAAAACTTTAGAAAATCATATCTTTTAATCCGTAACTCCGATGAAAATAATTTGTACATGAAAGTTGCTCAGAACGACGAGACGAACCCGAATACGCGGTCCATTCATTTGTCACATGTCTCTAACTACCTGAACATGGAACTTTCCTCCTCCGATTCGCCTATCCGAAAATGCAACTTCGGGGAAACTTTCCCGGATGTTATTCTCCCTTCACCTATGTCGTGTAGCACTACGATAGGTCACCCCTAGCACCGTGTATCGTATTTGTCATGCATCTGTTTGCTAGTATTTACTGTTTCTTCCCCCTCTTCCTATTCGCTAGACCCCGAGACCGCTGACGATGTCCTGAAGACCGACGCCACCGTTGACGACTTTGCCCTTGCCGCCGAGCAACCAGGCAAGCCCCCCCCCCCCCCCCCCCCCCTTTGATCATCCCATATCGCCCCATTCTAATTTCTCATGCTTGCATTAGAATTGCTGCTGCTACCGCTTTACCTATTCTGATGCATAGCCTGTTTATTGTATCCTGCTGTTGATAATTACCTGCATATCCTAAACTGCTTAGTATAGGCTGGGTAGAGACCTATCAGTGACCCCACTAGTTCCGACCGCCCCGTTGGATTATCCGAAGACCCGATCAACGGGATTGAAGACCAGGCCCCGGCACCGCACATCACCCCCTTAGTTGTAACGACACTGCAGCGTTACTATCGAGTGCCGAGGGTGATACCTCGTGTAGCACTTCTGATGTTAACTCTGTAGAGTAGCTATTCGGTCGTGGTCATCGAGGGTGATTCCTCCTTCACCACTTTCGATAACGACGCTATCGTGCAACACATCAAGTGTGAACCCATCGAGGGTGATTCCTCTGAGTTCACCTTGACGGATACATCGAGTGGGAATTCAATGAGGGTGATACCTCGGATTCCCCTGATGTTATAGACAAACGGATACTTGGACTTTACACTGTTACTTGGATAGGCGGGTCGACCCTGAGGGGTACCCGCGTGCGCCTGAGAGGCGAGTGTTGTGAAGACGGGTGCCTGTGTGGTGCCTGAGTGAGAATACGAGGCGTGGCCGGACATTCTTGGCCCTTGCTGCAAGTCCTCTAGACGGGGCGACGGGGTCACATCTTTCGTGAGTCTCTGCTCGTTACCGCAAGCCCAAGGTACTAGCGATTTGGATATTTGATCCGAGCAGGCCTATGGCCTGATAGCACTAACCATCACGTGGGCATAGTATGGGCGTTCTGCATCGTAGCATTAGCCGACAGTTCTGTCAGACGTCAGTTCAGCATTGCGGCCGGGTCGGATCGTGCCGTTGGCGCTGGTATCCACCCTGCTCGCAACGACCCAGAGTGCACAGGGCGACGGCCCAAGACCCCTGAGCGCTTAGGATGTAGACCAGCGGGGACCTCTCTGCTGAGCTGTAGGTAGGGTTGCGGTGTGTCGTTTGGCCGAGGCCGGGCATGACCCTGGAAAGTGTGTCCGGCCGGAGTTAATCGAGCGTGTTGGGTAAGTTGGTGCACCCCTGCAGGGAAGAAAACTTCTATCGATAGCCAGTCCTACGGTAAAGGACACTCGGAGTTGTATCCTGATTGATACAATTTAGAACCGGATACTTGGATACTATGGCTCTGGGATTGCTTCTCGCAGGGAGTCGAGAAGGGATCTCTGGACGAGGTTGATGACTGTATGGCTCTGGGATTGCTTTCTCGTAGGGAGTCGAGAAAGGATCTCTGGGTGAGGTTGAGACTTAATGATACTGCTACATTATATGGTACTGTCTACACTCTTCTAATGCTGCAAGACCTCTGAAGATGCTAGTCTTTGATAGGACTAGGCCTTCTCTCTATTCTGGCATTTCTGCAGCCTAGTCCACATATACAGCCTTCCTTTGATAATGTTGCATATGTAGTGTAGATCCTTGCTTGCTGAGTACTTCTGAGTACTCACGGTTGCTGTGTTTTCCTTTTCTCCCCATATCAGTTTGACGTGACCAAGATGACGGAGCCCCTGAGACAGATGCCCTGTCGATCGACTACTACTACTACCCAGAGGATGGATACTACTTCGAGCTTGCCGTCGACCAGGAGTAGGTTCGGAGGGTCCCAAGCAGGAGGCCTGCGCCTTTCGATCGTAGTGTTTTCTTTTGCCCCGCCTTTCTAAAGGCTTTTCTGTTTCCGTTTCATATCTGTACTCAGATATCTGATGCTTCCGCTGACGCTTGTACGCAAGCTTATGTATTCGAGCCCTCGAGGCCCCTGGCTTGTAATATAAAGCTTGTATGACTTTATTTATGTTTTAGAGTTGTGTTGTGATATCTTCCCGTGAGTCCTTAGGCTTGATCATGTGCATTTGCGTGTATGATTAGTGCACGATTGAGCCGGGGGCGTCACATTTTGGAGTTTGTTGACATAAACAGTATGGGACTTATCTGTTTGCTAGTGCACGCAAAGTAACAGGTCCCTGTGATATCGAGGAGTTCGATGCAAACGACAAAGATAATCTACCTGCATTGCAGCAAAGGTTATCACCGAAGATGATGTTAACAAGAGTGGCCCCTAAAAATTGCTGAAGTGAAGCAATTGGTTTGGTCTCTGTCCGAGGAAATTGACTGCGTTCGAGGAGATTGAAGACAAAGTGAAGACGTAGCATTCATTTCGTAGTTCTTCTTCTTTTCATTGAGTCATAGGACCACCGTACTATTAATAGGGGTGTAGCATTCGAAACTTTGATTCTCTTATACTAAACCCAAATCCTATGAAAGTTGTGAGAGAAATCTCTTTGTGTTTCAAGAAAATACTTGCCAGCAAGAGACTCTAATCTTCTTCGCTGCGAAAGATTTGTCTCAGACCGAGGAGTTAGCACTACTTGTTCCTCAAGTAATGTTACCGTTGCTCCCAAATCCGACCGTTGCAAATGTGTCGGTTGGCCATTTGCTAGACCGCGTGTCCAAAATGGTCATTTCCCATCCGGGAAGACTGCGGCTATAAATAGCCACCCCGCGCCGGCTTTGTCCGGTGGCTGCTCCGTTTGATTCTGAGACGATTGTTGAGCAACACACTCTCTGAGTGATTTGAGTTTAAAATCCACTGAGAGAAAACCCCTAGAGCCTTTACTCTTGAGAGCTGCAAACTCTCTAGACGGTTAGGTGTCAATTTCTTCAGAGACCAAGAGTGATTGTGGTTCTCGAAGAAGAAGTCTGTAAAGGTTCGGAGATCGCCTTCAAGTATCTACCACGGGTAATCGGCATTGGTTGACGAACCAATTATCGAGGAGAATAGGGTGAAGAGAGTTTATCTTCCGTGTTAAGTCACAACCCCTCCAACTAGACGTAGTCCTTGTGCAGAAGGATGAACTGGTCGAACAAATACCCTGTCGCCATCGAGCACCACTGGTTATATCTTCTACCCATGTTTATATTCGACATATTTTCCTTCATGTGTTTTGTCTCGATGCATGTTTAGTTTCCTTTCGGTACTTAGTTTTAGCTCGTTGTAGTTTGTTTTTCATTCGTACCACTGCTGGGTTCTGATAGTTTTGAGTTTTCCAAAGAAAATTTAAAACTCCCATTCACCCCTCCCCCCCTCTGGTAGACACACTTTGTTACTACAATTGGTATCAGAGCGAGGTACTGCTTGACTCTGCTCATTTTGGTCTAACAACCTTGGAGTTTATGTATGTCTTCAGTGAGCTACAAGTCACATCTCAAGATCCCCATCTTCGATGGGACGGACTATCCCTTCTGGAAGGAGAAGATGAAGACCCGTCTCCGAGCGATAGATGATGACATGTGGAATGTGGTGCAATTGGGGTTCACCGTCGCAATACCTCAAGCCCCCACTGACGAAGAGAAGAAACTCATTCAGATGGATGCTCAAGCCAAAGATGAAATTGGTGGCCATCTCTCTCAAGAACAATTTCTTCGGTATTGTCAGTGTGAAACTGCGAAGGATTTGTGGGATATCCTCGAGAAGATCAATGAAGGAGTTTCAACTCAGAAAGAAGCTTTGATACTCTCCGAGCGAAATTCAATCATTTCAAGCGCATTGGAAATGAAAGTTGTCAGCAAACCTTCGACCGCCTCAATGACATTGCAAATGAGCTTCAAGGTCTCGGCGCCAAAGACATCACTGACCATTAAGTTGTGAAGAAACTGCTCCGATCACATGACAGTTCATTCGACAGTCTTGTCTTGATAATTCGTGAACGTTCTAATTTCAAATCCCTCGATTCTGCTGACATCATGGAAAGACTGAACACTCACGAGGAACAAGAAGATGAGAAAAGAGATCTCTATGGCTCAAGTCAACGCAAAAATCATGCTCTCAAGGTTGTGGCTGATTCTTCATCTGATGGAAATGCCGAAGAAGATTCAGATGACCCAGAAAGGCTAAGCAAGGATCTGGCATTGATCACGAAAAGATTGCCATGTTTTCACAGGAAGAGCCAGTTCCAGAAGAAAGGTTCAAGCAACTCTGGTGGTTCAAAATCTTCATCAAAACCTGCTGGAGAATACACCTGCTTTAAGTGCAAAAAGCCTGGACACTTCATTTTGGAGTGCCCTCTCTGGGAAGCTGAAATTCATGCTAGTGGAAGATATGATTCGGCCAACTATTGAGGCAAAGGCAAGAGCAAGAACTACGACTCCAATGATGAGAAGACAATGAAGAAAATCTTCAAGAAGAAGGATAACTCCAGCTCAAAATCATCAAGATCTTCCTCAAGGAATCCTTCCAAGTCCTCCTCCAACTGCAATAGTAACTCTCACAAGGCCAAGGCGTACATCGGCAAGGAAAGGGATTCTGATGAAGAAGAATTGTCAGACTCCGAAGAAGCTGAAGAATCCGATGAGGATTCTAACTCTGGCATGGCTGGCATAGCATATGCTTTGTCCCCTACATCAAACTTCTTCGAGAATCCGTCAAGCGATGATGAAACTCCTTCCTACTGCTTCATGGCTAAGGCCTCGAAAGAAAAGGTATCCTCCAAACATCACAAGGTTCACTCCAGTGATCAATATTCTCCTGATGAGGATGACCATGCTAAGTTGATCAAAATTGCTAATATTCAACAAAACTCTCTTGAGAAAATTGAGAAAACCCTCAGGAAATCTGAAGGGTTGTTAGTTGAGGAGATGGAGAAAAATCAGTCGTTGACCGAAGAGTATTCTACTCTCCAGTCACGAATGGAAGAACTGACAAATCATCGTGATTTTCTCTTAGCTGACCACGAAAGATTAACCTATGATTACCTTAAAAGGAAACAGGAACTTGAGGCGCTGAGAGAGGCTCGTGAGGATTTGATCAGGGAAAATTCTCTTCTCACCCAACAACTCAAAGAGAAACCTGAAGTGTTTGAGCCACCCTGTTTAAAATGTCTTGAACGAACAAATGCTGAATCCAATGCTGAATCATCTGTGAATGCTAACCCCTCCGTCGAGGAAAATGGTTCTGTTTCTGATGAAAATGCTAGGTTGAAGGTTCATCTTCAGACAGGAATGTTCAAATCTCTCAAAGGGCATCAAACCCTCTGTGATGTTTTGAAGAAATCCATTCTTCACAAAAATCCCAGGAAAGAAGGCATCGGTTTCGAAAGGAAACTGAATGAAAATGGCACCTACTGGGAACCTCATCAATATCCTCGCACTGTGTGGGTACCTACAAAGAGCAAAACGCTCGATCCAACATTGCTCTTGGGATATAGCTCTCCCATCCCTGATTATCCAGATGATGATTCTTTGGACAACTATAAGTTGTTCAAAAATCAACATGGTGAGGCTGTTGCTCGCTATGTTGGACCAAATAGCAGGAATGGCCCCCCAAAGAAAGCCATTTGGGTGCCTAATAAAACCATTGAAACATTACCTATTACCACATTACTAACCATGCAGGCTCAAAATGCTCGTAACTTCCTTGAAAAAGTTCGACAGAATGAGTACATGCATACCTCATTCAAACATTATGCTCACTCATCTGGAAGGAATTTCAATGCTTACTCTTTCGATTATGCTCACACTTCCTCGACCAACAACTATGTTTATCTAAAGAAATCATATACTGCTCGCTCTATTGCTTCGAAGCCACCTGCAAAGATGTGGGTGGTTAAGAAAGCCTAATTCTTCTGCAGGGCTATGTCTCCGGGTGTACCAAATGGATAATGGATAGTGGATGCACTAGTCATATGACCGGAGACAAGTCATTGATTGTCGACCCCAACTTAACTGCTTCTCCTCTGAAGTATATTACTTTTGGCGACAACAACAAAGGAAAGGTAATTGGGCTAGGTAAAATTGCTATATCCAAAGACAAGCCCATTGATGATGTTTTACTTGTTCAATCTCTTGGATTCAATCTCATGTTAGTTGGCAAGCTCTGTGATCTAGGCATGCTAGTTCTATTTTCTATATCCAAATGCATTGTCTTCATGGCCTCTGACAATTCCTTCGTATTTGAGGGAATTAGAAAAGGTGATCTATACATTGTGGATTTATCTAAGGGTCCATCAGTCCAAACTTGTTTGCTTGCAAAAGCAACCGAAGGTTGGCTGTAGCACCGAAGGCTTGGTCATGCAGGTATGAGAAATTTGCAAACCCTGGTGAAGAAAAATCATCTTCGTGGCATTCCTGATGTAAAATTCGACAAGGATTGTCTCTGTGCTGCATGTGAGGCTGGTAAATTAGCCAAGAAGCATCACTCATCAAAGACTATTATGACCACAACAAGACCTCTGGAAATTCTTCATATGGATTTAGTCGGTCCTCAAAATTATGCAAGCTTCAGTGGCAGTCATTATGATCTGGTAATTGTTGATGATTTCTCTCGATACACTTGGGTATTCTTTCTCGAAGACAAAACCTGCACCCAAGATATCTTCAAAAGTTTCGCCAAGAAGGCCCAGAATGAATATGATGTGTGAATTAAGCATGTCAGAAGTGACAATGGAACTGAGTTCAAAAATCCTCACATCGATGAATTTCTCGATGAAAATGGTATTACTCATGAGTTCTCTTCTGCATACACTCCCCAACATAATGGAGTTGTTGAAAGAAAGAATAGAACTCTCATTGAAATGGCGAAAACAATGCTCAGTGAGTATAAAACTCCTATTCGCTTCTGGACTGATGCCATTAACACTGCTTGTCATGTTATCAATCGTGTTTATCTTCACAAGTTCCTTAAGAAAACTTCATATGAACTTATCACTGGCAAGAAACCGAATGTTTCTTATCTACGTGTTTTTGTGCACCTTGCTATATTCATGATATGAATCATTCTTCCAAGTTTGCACCTAAGGCACATGAAGGTTTTCTTCTTGGTTATGGCTCAAACTCGCATACCTATCGCGTCTATAACTCTCACCATGGGAAAGTTATGGAAACGGTAAATGTGCGGTTTGATGAATCTAATGGGTCCCAAAAGGAGCACCTGCCAAATGTGATAGATGAACCACCGATTTAGGATGCTATTCGGCAAATGGCCATCGGGAGCGTCAAGCCAGTTAAAGAAAATGCACCTGAGTCATCCGATGATGATGCTCCTATGAATCAAAGCAGAACTCATCAGACCACTGCCGAAGCAAATGCTCCTCCGAATGCTAATGGCAATCAAATTCCAAATGCAGATCAAAATGGCAATCCTGAAGGGAATGCCGGTACAAACACTGATGCTGATGAAAATGATGATGATCATCACGAGGAAAATGCTCATCCTTGAGTGGCTAATCGATTTGATCCTTCATTAGTTCTCGATGAACTCGAGAATCCAGGTTATCGACCCACAACTCGTTCATGCACTCGTTTGGCTAACTACTGTGGCAATTTCTCCTTTGTTTCATTGGCAGAACCTACCAAGTATGAAGAAGCCATGAATGATCCAGATTGGATGAATGCCATGCAAGATGAGTTGGTGCAATTCGAACTAAATGATGTGTGGGAATTGGTTGACAAACTGAATCCTTAGAAGCACAATATCATCGACACAAAATGGATTTTCCGCAATAAGCAAGATGAAAATGGCATTGTGGTGAGAAACAAAGCTCGTCTTGTTGCTCAAGGGTACACACAGGTAGAAGGTATTGATTTTAGTGAAACATATTCTCCTGTTGCACGCCTTGAGGCAATTCATATTCTTCTCGCTTATGGAAATTACAATGATATCTTGCTTTATCAAATGGATGTGAAAATTGCTTTCCTCAATGGTGAAATTGATGAGGAAATTTATGTTAGATAGCCACCTAGCTTTGAATACCCTGAGTTTCCTAACAAAGTTTTCAGGTTGAAGAAAGCTTTATATGGGCTGAAGCAAGCCCCCAGAGCTTGGTATGACACTTTGAAGAAGTTTTTGCTCGACAAAGGGTTCAAGCAAGGATCCACTGCTCCCACACTTTTCACTCATGCTGTTGATAATGATCTATTCGTATGTAAAATCTATGTGGATGATATTATCTTCGGCTGTACTAACAATGCCTGTAGCTTAGAGTTCGGGAAAATGATGTCCGATAAATATCAAATGTCTATGATGGGTGAACTCAAGTTCTTTCTCGGACTGAAAATCCATCAATAGGCAAATGGAATTTTCATATCTCAGGAGAAATATTTGAAAGAATGCCCGAAGAAGTTCAAAATGCAAGATTCCAAAATGAAGGGCTATAAAACTCCTATGCCCACAAATGGTAAGCTGGATGCAGATGTGTATGGTAAGGATTACGATCATAAAGCTTATCGTTCGATGATTGGTTCTCTTCTCTACCTATGTGCATCCAAACCTGACATTATGTTTAGTGTTTGCATGTGTACCCGCTATCAAACTGCACCGAAAGAATCGCATCACCAAGCGGTCAAGCACATTCTAAGATATTTGGCTCACACCCCCACCTTAGGTTTATGGTATCCTAAGGGAGCACAGTTTGATCTCGTTGGATATTCAGACTCAGATTGGGCTAGTGACTTGGTTGACAAGAAATCTACTTCGGGGACATGCCATTTCCTCAGTAGATCTTTGGTATGTTGGTCATCAAGGAAGCAGAATTGTGTATCTCTTTCCACGGCTGAGGCCAAATATATTGCTGCTGGCGCTTGTTGCACTCAGTTATTATGGATGAAGCAGAATCTGAAGGATTATGGCATCAAGGTCAAGAATATTCCTCTATACTGTGACAATGAGAGTGCCATCAAAATTGCACATAATCCTATGCAGCATTCTCACACAAAGCATATTGCCATCAGACATCATTTCATTCGCGATCATGTTGCTCGAGTGGATATTGTCATCAATCACGTCAAGACCGAGGACAATCTCGCTGATATTTTTCACCAAGCCTCTCGAAAAGATTCTGTGCGTTACGGTGTGAGCTAAATATCCTGGACTTTGCAAACGAGCAGTAAGCTGGACTCGGCACCCGTGCTAACACTTCCACATCTTAGATGGAATGGGTGCATAACACTCGAAGAGTTTGAAAATTTTGACAAAGTGAAATTTTCTTTCTGAGAGTGAATACATTAACGAAGAACTAGACTAACCGGGTGCCACGATAATTGTGTGATGCTCGGGGTCATACAGTTCTCATACGGTGGGTCACGCCACCACAATTTTCTTTCATTGGATTTCTTTTCGATCGAAAGATTTTGTGTTTGTCCAAATGCATTTCTCGCATAGCTACTCTTTCGGGTGTTTGTGTTTATCTGTCTGAATGAAATGCCTAGGACCCTGTTTCCCCTCTGTTCTATCTCTTCTAGTCTATGTTGTTCCATTACAAATGCTCAATTTCATCTGGAACAAAACTTTATCCGGTGTCCTTGACCACGATTAAGATTCGGTCTGAACATTAATCTATTTTGGCGAAAGCTGTCCAAAATTTGGGGTTTCCCGCCCAAGTCAAGACCATGATCTTTTATGATGGTTGCCACGTGAAATCCATCAACTGCCATCACATCCTGTCCGTGAATCGCAATATCTTTGAATAGAGGCCATTCGATCAGATTCACCGAGTGCGGTTATTTCCATTCGCATATAAAAACCGCACCGCCCCCTTCTTCCAGTTCACTTCTCTTTCTCCTCGTGGCCGCCTCCTCCGAAACCCTTGCCGCATCGCTCCACCTTGAGCTCGACGCCGACGACCCCTTCGTCGCTTCACTACCAGAAAGTGGTCACCGGAGTCTTTCCTCACCGCCGCGGGCCATCTTCTTCCCTGCGCCGCCATAGCTACTGAACGCCACCGAGCTAGGCTATGTGCAGTTCAACTCGAGCCTCCGTCCTTCTCGTTCGAGTTCATCCGCGGTTAATTTTCACCGATTTTACCGTATATCTTAGATCTAGGGTTTTACCTTGACTAGTGCGGATGTGGTTTGTAGCTATCCCTCACGGGTTTGTGTTATGTTTCGCTCGAATGGAATGCCTAGCACGCTGACTAGTGTATTCTTCGGACCTACTAGTTCGTTCTATATGTTTCCTTCCTTCGAAACATTTCTCAAAGTCTGCATCTACTTCCTCAAAACGTTTTTGTTCGAAAAAATCCTCGTTGTGAGCATTTGTAACCCTGTCCCCATTTTCCCTCGAATCTATTCTTATTCACAGGAATATGCAATCTGTTGAAGATTCTGCTCGACCAATGAGCATGGCCGAAGAAGAAGAGGTAGTTCTAGGAACAGCAGATGAATCTAAGGCTCCAAATGCTAAGGGCACAATGGTAGGCCTATCAACCAGCAAAAGAAAGAGATCCGAAAAAAATGCAGATGAGCAAGAAGAAGATGCTCCAAAGAAAAAGAAAGGTGGCAGGCAACCATTCACAAATTCAGCTGAGTATATCTCACATGATAATTACAACACTGTTCTGGGAGAATCAGTAACAGAAATGAGAAGGCGTCTGCAGAAGATTCGACATCACTAGGTACGCAAATGGTTCAACTATGAAATGATTCATCCTCGGTTTGCGAAGAACTTTGCTTTCCATCCTCCATGGGGTGACTGTCGTGAAATTGGTCTTGTCCGAGCAAGTGGTCCCCAGGAGAGACTGCCGCCACCATCAACTGCTCATGAGTCGTCTCTTATGACTCCCGACTCTTATCCCGATGAAAAGGCTAAACGCCTGAAGAATGCTGAAAAGAGAGCTAAGAAGGCAGAAAAGGATAGAGCTCGAGAAGAAGAAAATCGTCGTCTTATCAAATCTGCCGTCGATAAGAAAAAGGTTGAAGGAAAATCAGAATGGCATTCGAAGCACAAACATGATCCCAGCTCTGCTACTTTGAAGAAAAAGAGCGCACTGAAGAAGAGGCCGGCTGAATCAGTTGCTAGAAATGATGAAAGTGAATCCTCAGATGAAGATGATCCTCCACTCACAAGGGAAGAAGTTCAAGCTTCTCTCTCCGAGCAAGTGAACATCACTACTTCTACGACACTTCCTGATCTTCGAGCACGCACAGTTCCAATTGCGCCTCCAAAGAAGATCGGCATGAAGAGAAGAACTCCTCATACCACTGTCACTATGGTGGATCACATGGATACAACCCCTCATCCTGATGCGATAGACATGCCAGATTTGGTTGTTGATGCCCTAGTAAGCTCAGCTAAGCTAGGCGAGCAAATTCCAACGCCAAAGGTGAAGAAAATCACAGCTCCTTCTACCGAGCAAAGTGCTCCTCGAGTTGATGTTCTGAAAGAAAAGGCTGCTCAATTTGCTCCCACTCTGACACAACCATTGGCATCTATGCCTCCAACCGAGCAAAATCCAATGCAAACTGCTCCTGTTACACAGATTGATGTCCAAACTGATGCTCCTCATTATTTCAATCAAGTGTTTATCATGGAGTAGCTTGAAAA
Source organism: Thinopyrum elongatum (assembly GCA_011799875.1). Classification (NCBI taxonomy): domain Eukaryota; kingdom Viridiplantae; phylum Streptophyta; class Magnoliopsida; order Poales; family Poaceae; genus Thinopyrum; species Thinopyrum elongatum. The sequence continues at coordinate 154,128,244 of CM022302.1, read as the reverse complement.
ATTTGTGGATGACTTATTCGATGGTGAAGAAGGCATCTTTGCCAATCCCTCCTGAAGTCGTTACTCAAGCTTCTGCTCTTATTCAAGTTATGAGAGAAGATTCTGTTGAGATCAATTCCCTCACTGCCCAACTTAATGAGCTTGACAACCGAATGAGAACTACAACTTCCAAGTTTGTCATCAAGCAACTTGAAGACTCATACATGGATGTCAATCGAGCCTTGACTATCTTTCAAAACATAAGATTGGGATTTCATTCAGATCTGGATAACATTGTTCAAAAAATCTGCCTCGATCATCAAGCACAAGCCACTGGCTATAATGATCTTGTCAAAGGGCATGTTGATGGATCTGCTCAGCAGAAACAAAAGAAGCGAAAGAAAATTGCGAAGAAGAATGCTCCTCCTCCCACGAAAGAAAAGTCTCCTGAAGCTGATCCACAGAAGGAAAACACACCAGAGCCAGCAATTCCCTCGCCAGCTAATGATCGAGTCACAGATGCTCCTACAACACCAAGGCCAACTGAACCAGTGCATGTGGCCTCCCCTGTTCATGAAGAAAATCCTTCTCAGCCAAATGTATCAGAAGAAGGTGAAATTCCTCAGTCTGAGCATCAAGCCTTTCCAGCTCGTGGTGAACCAAATGAATCGGTTCCTCCCTCTGCACCTCAATCGTCTGTCGAAGAACAAACCCAATAGCCTCTAGTGCAGTTTGAAAAAGAATCTGTCTTGTTGCCTTCTACTGCAGCTCAAACCAGTGTACCTTCTGCTCTAGCTCAACTGCAAGTGTCAATTGTCATAGCACGAAGGATTTCATATGATGCTCCAACGGAAAATAGATCTATTTATGCTCGTCATACAGACTCCATAGTATATGGAGAAGAAGTAATTTCAGTTGAAGATGAACTTAAATATCCATATCCTCGTGAACAACTACCATTATTCAAGATTGGTGCTGGTGCCAAAGGACCTCTATTCAATCAGAATATGCACCCTCAATTCTTTCGTGAAAGGCCATACAAAGGGCCACGCACTTCTGAATCGCCTCGTTTCTGGACTCAAGAACAGGCCATCTATTATTCTCGAATTTTGTATGACAGCCAAAAGATTTTTCTTCACGAGTTCTCGGATTTCTCAGCTATGAAGAGCATTGGCTGCTTTCATCAAATATTGCAAGATCTTGAGGATTTCTACCTCACCAATGTCTTTGCCTTCGAGCATCCGTGGAACCAAGAAATTATTCTTCAATTCTATGCAACCTTGTACATCTCTGATGATGAGTCTGACAGTTCCAAGTGGATCATGGAATGGGTGACCGAAGGGAAACGGATCAAATGCACATCTATAGACTTTGTCTCTCATTTTCATTTCCCTCGGTTCGAGCATGGTGAGAATGAGATTAGAGTGCACAACATTGATGTTATTTCAGATGAAATCTTTTGATGCACCATGGACAAAGAAAAGATTCGGGACTACAATGGTCCTCCCGTGCCTGAGCATTTGACCGTCGAGAATCAAACTTGGTATCATTTGCTCACATACACCCTTTTCCCTCTGGCCGGGATGAACACAGATAATGTCATTTCTGATGTTCTTCGAAATGCCATCTATGCCATCTCCGAGAATTATGTCTTTGATGTTGAGGATATGTTTCTGCAAATATTGAAGGACCTAGCTCAGCATCCAAAAACCATCAAAGTCTATGCACCTTGGATTCAAAAGGTTGTTGATTATTCTATGAAGACAGAGTACTTGGCGAAAGTGAGTCACAAAAGCTTTATTCCTCCTGTTCGGGATACCTTGCAAGTCATGCAAGATATTTCCTCGGGCAAACAGCCAGACTCCATCCAGCAAGATTATCACAAGACATTCGATGGGCAATGTCTGCCTCAGCATCAGTGAAAGACATCTCATCAACCTCCATCGCACATTGAAGTAAGTATGCGCACACAATAGTTGCTATTGAAGCATATGGCTGAGGATCGCCGAGAGAAAGAACACCTTGCTGCCGAGCTTAATGCCATCAACAACCAAACCAAAATAGCGCATATGGTTGCAGCTGAGAATAAGAAGCGACTCTGGAAATTGCTTCGCAAGTTCTTCTCCAAGAAACAACTTCAGGCCAACGATCTTAAAGAACTTTATGATTACATTGACCAAGGCTTTGCTGATGAAGATTTACAAGATCGCAGTACTCCTCCTCTGCCTACTCGTGCCCTAACTACAGATCTTCTGCATATTAAGCTTCGCAAGATAATTGAAGAATCTGACGCTACCTCACCAACGGTGAATCCAACCAAAGGAAATGTGCTTTCTCATGTTACTCAAGAAGCTAATCCCAATGTGCATTCTTCCTCAAAGCACCATGAAGCCATTCCTGAAGACAAATCTGCTGCTACTGACGATGAATATCTTCCAGTGACCTCCGAACCAGAAACTTCTTTGGATAGTTCTTCTGGTGAAGCCACAGAGTGAATCAAGTTCACAACTTTTGCACTCATGTTCTTCATCACCTTTTTGACACGCGTTGACAAAAAGGGGGAGAATTACATCGAGTTTTGATAGATTTTCTCTCTGTGTTTATTTAGATTTGGTTTCCCATGCGGTTTGAAACTTATGCCTCAAAGACTATCTGTGCCTTCATGTAAAACTTATGTGCCGTAATATTAATAACCCCACCTGCTGCACTATTTCTCTCGAAGCATTTGTTTTGCAGGTGGAATTTTTATCAGAAGTCATATATGATTGCACTACAATCTCGACGGATTATATCATCAGTGCGAATCATTATCTCGAATGATTGAAATCTCCTCTTTTTACTTCAATGAATTGCAGGAGAATTTTATCTCATATCTATTACCCTGCGTACATCTAGGGGAGTATATTTCATCATCGAGCCAAGTAACGCTAGTTCACTGTTGTTCGGTTTACTTTTCACTTATCTATCTGTTGGGAATCGTTGCATGGAAAACAAAAAAATTCTACGCACATGCAAGATCTATCAAGGAGATGCGTAGCAACGAGAGGGGAGAGTGTGTCTACCTACCCTCGTAGACCGTAAGCGGAAGCGTTTCACAACGCGGTTGATGTAGTCGAACTTTCTTCGTGATCCAACCGATCGAGTACCGAACGTACGGCACCTCCGCGTTCAGCACACGTTCAGCTCGGTGACGTCCCTCGCCTTCTTTGATCCAGCAAGATGTTGAGGTAGTAGATGAGTTCTGTCAGCACAACGGCATGGTGACGGTGATGGTGAAGTGATCTCCGCAGGGCTTCACCTAAGCACTACGAAAATATGACCGGGGGTGTAAACGGTGGAGGGGGGCGCCGCACACGGCTAACAATTGATCTGGTGTGTGCTAGGCTCCCCCCTACCATATATATATATAGGTGGGAGGGGGAGGGGAGAGGCCAGGGCGCGCCCTAGGGCTGGCCGTCGGCACCCTAGGGGCCCTGCCTTGCCCTGCGCCCCCCCCCCCTGCCATGTTTTCCCAAGGGGGAAGGAAAGAGGGGGGAGAGGGAAGGAAGGGGGAATCCTATTCCACTCTTTCCTTTCCCTTCCCTCTTTCCTTCTCCTCCTAGGCCGGCCCATATGAGAGGCACACCAGCCCCTTGTGGCTGGTGCGTTTCCCCTCTTGGCCCATAAGGCCCATATCTTTTGCCGGGGGTGCCCGGAACCCCTTCTAGTGACCCGATAAGTACCCGGTGACCCCCGAAACACTTCCGGTGTCCGAATACCATCGTCCTATATATCAATATTTACCTATCAACCATTTTGAGACTCCTCGTCATGTTCATGATCTCATCTGGGACTCCAAACAACATTCGGTCACCAAATCACATAACTCATATAATACTATATCGTCAACGAACGTTAAGCATGCAGACCCTACGGGTTCGAGAACTATGTAGACATGACCGAGACACCTCTTCGGTCAATAACCAATAGCGGAACCTGGATTCCCATATTGGCTCCTACATATTCTACGAAGATCTTTATCGGTTGAACCGTTATGACAACATACGTAATTCCCTTTGTCCATCGGTATGTTACTTGCCCGAGATTCGATCGTCAGTATCTTCATACCTAGTTCAATCTCATTACCGGCAAGTCTCTTTACTCGTTCCGTAATACATCACCTCGTGACTAACTCCTTAGTCATTTGCTTGCAAGCTTATGATGTGTATTACCGAGAGGGCCCAAAGATACCTCTCCGATACTCGGAGTGACAAATCCTAGTCTCCATCTATGCCAACTCAACAAACACCTTTGGAGATACCTGTAGAGCATCTTTATGATCACCCAGTTACATTGTGACGTTTGATAGCACACAAGGTATTCCTCCGGTATCCGGGAGTTGCATAATCTCATAGTCGAAGGAATATGTATTTGACATGAAGAAAGCGATAGCAATAAACTGAACGATCATTATGCTAAGCTAACGGATGGGTCTTGTCCATCACATCATTCTCCTAATGATGTGATCCCGTTATCAAATGACAACACATGTCTATGGTTAGGAAACCTTAACCATCTTTGATCAATGAGCTAGTCTAGTAGAGGCATACTAGGGGCACGGTATTTGTTTATGTATTCACACATGTATTTAAGTTTCCGATCAATACAATTCTAGCATGAATAATAAACCTTTATCATGAATAAGGAAATATAAAATAACAACTTTATTATTGCCTCTAGGGCATATTTCTTTCAGTCTCCCACTTGCACTAGAGTCAATAATCTAGTTCATATCGCCATGTGATTAACACCCATAGTTCACATCGCCATGTGACTAACACCCAAAGAGTTTACTAGAGTCAATAATCTAGTTCACATCGCCATGTGATTAACACCCAAAGAGTATTAAGGTATGATCATGTTTTGCTTGTGAGAGAGGTTTAGTCAACGGGTCTGCCATTTTCAGATCCGTATGTATTTTGCAAATTTCTATGTCTACAATGCTCTACATGGAGCTACTATAGCTAATTGCTCCCACTTTCAATACGTATCCAGATTTAGAGTCATCTGGATTGGTGTCAAAGCTTGCATTGACGTAACCCTTTACGACGAACTCTTTATCACCTCCATAACTGAGAAACATTTCCTTAGTCCTCTTAGGTAACTAAGGATAATTTTGACCGCTGTCCAGTGATCTACTCCTGGATCACTATTGTACCCCCTTGCAAAACTTATGGCAAGGTACACAACAGGTCTGGTACACAGCATGACATACTTTATAGAACCTATGGCTGAGGCATAGGGAATGACTTTCATTCTCTCTCTATCTTCTGTCGTGGTCGAGATTTGAGTCTTACTCAACTTCATACCTTATAATACAGGCAAGAACTCCTTCTTTGACTGATCCATTTTGAACTCCTTCAAAATCTTGTCAAGGTATGTACTCATTGAAAGTCTTCTCAAGCGTCTCGATCTATCCCTATAGATCTTAATGCTTAATACGTAAGTAGCTTCACCGAGGTATTTCATTGAAAAATTCTTATTCAAGTATCCTTTTATGCTATCCAGAAATTCTATATCATTTCCAATCAGCAATATGTCATCCACATATAATATCAGAAATGCTACAGAGCTCCCACTCACTTTCTTGTAAATACAGGCTTCACCGTAAGTCTGTATAAAACCATATGCTTTGATCACCTCATCATAGCGTATATTCCAACTCTGAGATGCTTGCACCAGTCCATAGATGGATCGCTGGAGCTTGCATACTTTGTTAGCACCTTTAGGATCGATAAAACCTTTTGGTTGTATCATATACAACTCTTCTTTAAGAAATCCATTAAGGAATGCAGTTTTGACGTCCATTTGCCAGATTTCATAATCATAAAATGCGGCAATCGCTAACATGATTCGGATGGACTTAAGCATCGCTATGGGTGAGAAAGTCTCATCGTAGTCAACTCCTTGAACTTGTTGAAAACCTTTTGCGACAAGTCGAGCTTTATAGACAATAACATTACCATCAGCATCAGTCTTCTTCTTGAAGATCCATTTATTCTCTATGGCTTGCCGATCATCGGGCAAATCCATCAAAGTCCACACTTTGCTCTCATACATGGATCCTATCTCAGATTTCATGGCCTCAAGCCATCTGTCGGAATCTGGGCTCATCATAGCTTCTTCATAGTTCGTAGGTTCGCCTTGGTCTAGTAGCATGACTTCCAGGACAGGATTACCGTACCACTCTGGTGCGGATCATGTTCTGGTTGACCTATGAGGTTCAATAGTAACTTGATCTGAAGTTTCATGATCATTATCACTTGCTTCCTCTCTAGGTTGTGTAGGCATCACGGGAACAGTTTTCTCTGATGTACTACTTTCCAATTCAAGAGAAGGTACAATTATCTCATCAAGTTCTACTTTCCTCCCACTCACTTCTTTCGAGAGAAACTCCTTCTCTAGAAAGGATCCATTCTTATCAACAAAGATCTTGCCTTCGGATATGTGGTAGAAGGTGTACCCAATTGTTTCCTTAGGGTATCCTATGAAGACGCACTTCTCCGATTTAGGTTCGAGCTTATCAGGCTGAAGCCTTTTGACATAGGTGTCGCAACCCCAAACTTTAAGAAACGACAGCTTAGGTTTCTTGCCAAACCACAGTTCATACGGTGTAGTCTCAATGGATTTAGATGGTGCCCTATTTAACGTGAATGCAATTGTCTCTAATGCATAACCCCAAAACGATAGTGGTAAATCGGTAAGAGACATCATAGAACGCACCATATCTAATAAAGTATGGTTATGACATTTGGACACACCATTACACTATGGTGTTCTAGGTGGCATGAGTTGTGAAACAATTCCACATTGTTTTAAATGAAGGCCAAACTCGTAACTCAAATATTCGCCTCCGCGATCAGATCGTAGAAACTTTATTTTCTTATTACGATGATTCTCCACTTCACTCTGAAATTCTTTGAACTTTTCAAATGTTTCAGACTTGTGTTTCATTAAGTAGACATACCCATATGTACTTAAATCATCTATGAAGGTCAGAGAATAATGATACCCACCACGTGCTTCAATACTCATCGGACCGCATACATCGGTATGTATTATTTCCAATAAGTCGTTAGCTCGCTCCATTGTTCCGAAGAACGGAGTTTAAGTCATCTTGCCCATGACGCATGATTCGCTAGTATCAAATGATTCATAATCAAGTGATTCCAAAAGCCCATCTGCATGGAGTTTCTTCATGCGCTTTACACCAATATGACCTAAACGGCAGTGCCACAATTATGTTGCACTATCATTATCAACTTTGCATCTTTTGGCATCAATATTATGAATATGTGTATCACTACGATCGAGATTCAATAAACCATTCACATTGGGTGTGTGACCATAGAAGGTTTTATTCATGTAAACAGAACAACAATTATTCTCTAACTTAAATGAATAACCGTATTGCAATAAACATGATCAAATCATATTCATGCTCAACGCAAACACCAAATAACATTTATTTAGGTTCAACACTAATCCCAAAGGTAGAGGGAGTGTGTGATGGTGATCGTATCAACCTTGGAATCACTTCCAAGTTCCAACACACGTCGTCACCTCGCCCTTAACTAGTCTCTGTTTATTCTGCAACTCCTGTTTCGAGTTACTAATCTTAGCAACTGAACCAGTATCAAATACCCAGGGGTTACTACGAACACTAGTAAAGTACACATCAATAACATGTATATCAAATATACCTTTGTTCACATTGCCATCCTTCTTATCCGCCAAGTATTTGGGGCAGTTCCGCTTCTAGTGACCATTCCCTTTGCAGTATAAGCACTCAGTTTCAGGCTTAGGTCCAGCTTTGGGCTTCTTCATAGGAGTGGCAACTTGCTTGCCATTCTTCTCGAAGTTCCCTTTCTTTCCCTTGCCCTTTTCTTGAAACTAGTGGTCTTGTTAACCATCAACACTTGATGCTCTTTCTTGATTTCTACCTTCGCCGATTTCAGCATCGTGAAGAGCTCGGGAATCATCTTCGTCATCCCTTGCATATTATAGTTCATCACGAAGTTCTAGTAGCTTGGTGATAGTGACTAGAGAACTTTGTCAATCACTATCTTATTTGGAAGATTAACTCCCACTTGATTCAAACGATTGTAGTACCCAGACATTCTAAGCACATGCTCACTGGTTGAGCTATTCTCCTCCATTTTGTAGGCAAAGTACTTGTCAGAGGTCTCATACCTCTCGACACGGGCATGAGTCTGAAATACCAATTTCAGCTCTTGGAATATCCCATATGCTCCGTGGCGTTCATAACGTTTTTGAAGTCCCGGTTCTAAGCCGTAAAGCATGGCGCACTAAACTATTAAGTAGTCATCATATCAAGCTTGCCTAACATTCATAACTTCTGCATCTGCTCCTGCAATAGGTCTGTCACCTAGTGGTGCATCAAGGACATAATTCTTCTGTGCAGCAATGAGGATAATCCTCAGATCATGGACCCAGTCCGCATCATTGCTACTATCATCTTTCAACTTAGTTTTCTCTAGGAACATATCAAAATAAAACAGGAGAGCTATACGCGAGCTATTGATCTACAACATAGATATGCAAAAAACTATCAAGACTAAGTTCATGATAAATTAAGTTCAATTAATCAAATTACTAATGAACTCCCACTTAAATCAACATCCCTCAAGTTGTCTAAGTGATACATGATCCATATCAACTAAACCAAGTCCGATCATCACGTGAGATGGAGTAGTCTTCAATGGTGAACATCTTCATGTTGATCATATCTACTATATGACTCATGTTCGACCTTTCGCTCTCCAGTGTTCCGAGACCATGTCTGTACATGCTAGGCTCGTCAAGTTTAACCCAAGTATTCTGTATGTGCAAAACTGTCTTACACCCGTTGTATGTGAACATAGAGTCTATCACACCCGATCATCACGTGGTGTCTCGAAATGACAAACTGTAGCAACGGTGCATACTCAGGGAGAACACTTTTACCTTGAAATTTAGTGAAGGGATCATCTTATAATGCTACCGCCGTACTAAGCAAAGTAAGATGCATAAAAGATAAACATCACATGCAATCAAAATATGTGACATGATATGGCCATCATCATCTTGTGCTTTTGATCTCCATCTCCAAAGCATCGTCATGATCTCCATCATCACCGGCTCGACACCTTGATCTCTATCGTTGCGTCGTAGTCGTCTCGCCAGCTATTGCTTCTACAACTATTGCTAACGCATAGCGATAAAGTAAAGCAATTACATGGTGTTTGCATTTCACACAATAAAGAGACAACCATAAGGCTCCTGCCAGTTGCCGATAATTTACAAAACATGATCATCTCATACAATAATGTATATCACATCATGTCTTGACCATATCACATCACAACATGCCCAGCAAAAACAAGTTAGACGTCCTCTACTTTGTTGTTGCAAGTTTTACGTGGCTGCTACGGGCTTCTAGCAAGAACCGTTCTTACCTACGCAAAAACCACAACGGTGTTTCATCAAGTTTACTGTTTTAACCTTCTTCAAGGACTGGCCGTAGTCAAATTCAATTCAACTAAAATAGGAGAAACAGACACCCGCCAGCCACATTTATGCAAAACTAGTTGCATGTCAGTCGGTGGAACCGGTCTCATGTGCGTGGACATGTAAGGTTGGTCCGGGCCGCTTCATCTTACAATTCTGCCGAATCAAAATAAGACGTTGGTGGTAAGCAGTATGACTATCACCGCCCACAACTCTTTGTGTTCTACTCATGCATATCATCTACGCATAGACCTGGCCCATGATGCCACTGTTGGGAATCGTTGCATGGAAAACAAAAAAAATTCTACACACACGCAAGATCTATCAAGGAGATGCATAGCAACGAGAGGGGAGAGTGTGTCTACATACCCTCGTAGACCGTAAGCGGAAGCGTTTCACAACGCGGTTGATGTAGTCAAACTTTCTTCGTGATCCAACCGATCGAGTACTGAACGTACGGCACCTCCGCGTTCAGCAAACGTTCAGCTCGGTGACGTCCCTCGCCTTCTTGATCCAGCAAGACATCGAGGTAGTAGATGAGTTCCGTCAGCACGATGGCGTGGTGACGGTGATGGTGAAGTGATCTCCGCAGGGCTTCGCCTAAGCACTACGAAAATATGACCGGGGGTGTAAACGGTGGAGGGGGGCGCCGCACACGGCTAACAATTGATCTGGTGTGTGCTAGGTGCCCCCCTCCCACATATATATAGGTGGGAGGGGGAGGGGAGAGGCCAGGGCGCGCCCTAGGGCTGGCCGTCGGCACCCTAGGGGCCCTGCCTTGCCCTGCGCCCCCCCCCCCCCCTGCCATGTTTTCCCAAGGGGGAAGGAAAGAGGTGGGGAGAGGGAAGGAAGGGGGAATCCTATTCCACTCTTTCCTTTCCCTTCCCTCTTTCCTTCTCCTCCTAGGCCGGCCCATATGGGGGGCACACCAGCCCCTTGTGGCTGGTGCGTTTCCCCTCTTGGCCCATAAGGCCAATATCTTTTGCCGGGGGTGCCCGGAACCCCTTCCGGTGACCCGATAAGTACCCAGTGACCCCCGAAACACTTCCGGTGTCCGGAAACCATCGTCCTATATATCAATCTTTACCTATCGACCATTTCGAGACTCCTCGTCATGTCCGTGATCTCATCCGGGACTCCGAACAACATTCGGTCACCAAATCACATAACTCATACAATACTATATCGTCAACGAACGTTAAGCGTGCGGACCCTACGGGTTCGAGAACTATGTAGAAATGACCGAGACACCTCTCCGGTCAATAAACAATAGCAGAACCTGGATGCCCATATTGGCTCCTACATATTCTATGAAGATCTTTATCGGTCGAACCGTTATGACAACATACGTAATTCCCTTTGTCCATCGGTATGTTACTTGCCCGAGATTCGATCGTCGGTATCTTCATACCTAGTTCAATCTTGTTACCGGCAAGTCTCTTTACTCATTCCGTAATACATCACCTCGTTACTAACTCCTTAGTCCTTTGCTTGCAAGCTTATGATGTGCATTACCAAGAGGGCCCAGAGATACCTCTTCGATACTCGGAGTGACAAATCCTAGTCTCGATCTATGCCAACTCAACAAACACCTTTGGAGATACCTGTAGAGCATCTTTATGATCACCCAGTTACATTGTGATGTTTGATAGCACACAAGGTATGCCTCCAGTATCCGGGAGTGGCATAATCTCATAGTCGAAGGAATATGTATTTGACATGAAGAAAGCGATAGCAATAAACTGAACGATCATTATGCTAAGCTAACGGATGGGTCTTGTCCATCACATCATTCTCCTAATGATGTGATCCCCTTATCAAATGACAACACATGTCTATGGTTAGGAAACCTTAACCATCTTTGATCAACGAGTTAGTTTAGTAGAGGCATACTAGGGACACGGTATTTGTTTATGTATTCACACATGTATTTAAGTTTCCGATCAATACAATTCTAGCATGAATAATAAACCTTTATCATGAATAAGGAAATATAAAATAACAACTTTATTATTGCCTCTAGGGCATATTTCCTTCACTATCTTCAGTTCAATGATTATCTGTTTTGTCAAGAACCGTCCAAAAAGGGGGAGATTGTTGGTGCAATGATAGGCCCCTTATGTTTTGGAGTTTGTTGACATAAACAGTATGGGACTTATGTTTTTGCTAGTGCACACAGAGTAACAGGTCCCTGAGATATCGAGGAGTTTGATGCAAAGAACGAAGATAATCTCCCTGCGTTGGAGCGAAGGTTATCACCGAAGATGATGTTAACAAGAGTGACCCCTAAAAATTGCTGAAGTGAAGCAATTGGTTCGGTCTCTGTCCGAGGAAATTGACTGCGTCCGAGGAGATTGAAGACAAAGTGAAGACGTAGCATTCATTTTGTAGTTCTTCTTCTTTTCATTGAGTCATAGGACCACCGTACTATTAAGAGGGGTGTAGCGTTTGAAACTTTGATTCTCTAATGCTAAACCCAAATCCTATGAAAGTTGTGAGAGAAATCTCTTTGTGTTCCGAGCAAATACTTGCCAGCAAGAGACTGTGATCTTCTTCGCTGCAAGAGATTTGTCTCAGACCGAGGAGTTAGCATTACTTGTTCCTCAAGTAATGTTATCGTTGCTCCCACATCCGACCGTTGCAAACGTGTCGGTTGGCCATTGACTGGACCGCTTGTCCAAAATGGTCATTTCCCATCCAGGAAGGCTGCGGCTATAAATAGCCACCCCGCGCCGACTTTGTTTGTTGGCTGCTCCGTTTGATTCTGAGAAGATTATTGAGCAACCCACTCTCTGAGCGATTTGAGTTTAAAATCCACCGAGATAAAACCCCTAGAGCCGAAGAATTAGATAGATAGTGGTTCAGCATCACTAGAATCTAAGTCCAGTACGCTCCGCCTATTACTCTTGAGAGCTGCAAACTCTCTAGACGGTTAGGTGTCAATTTCTTCAGAGACCAAGAGTGATTGTGGTTCTCGAAGGAGAAGTCTTTAAAGGTTCGAAGATCGCCTTCAAGTATCTACCACGAGTAATCGACATTGGTTGACGAACCAATTGTCAAGGAGAATAGGGTGAAGAGAGTTTATCTTCCGTGTTAAGTCACAGCCCCTCCAACCAGACATAGTCCTTGTGCAGAAGGACGAACTGGTCGAACAAATACCCTGTCGCCATCGAGCACCACTGGTTATATCTTCTACCCATGTTTATATTCGACATGTTTTCCTTCATGTGTTTTGTCTCGATGCATGTTTTGTTTCCTTTCGGTACTTAGTTTTAGCTCGCTGTAGTTTGTTCTTCATTCATTTTGCTGCTGGGTTCTGATAGTTTTCAGTTTTCCGAAGAAAATTTAAAACTCCCATTCACCCCCCTGGTAGACACACTTCATTCCTACACAAATTTTCAAAACTACTTTATTACAAATGCTGCCATCCACATAGTTTGGTAAGGTCAAGCATTTCTTCCAACTTTATTCATTTGTCCTTCTTGAAGATGCTTTAATCCCACGGGAATTGTGCGATGTGCTCCTTGAAATCATCGATCTTTTGCTTCATCATGGTGGCCATGAGCTTCATCTCCATCATTTCTGCATGCACCTCTCTCAGGTATTCCTGAGTGTGAGGAGTCTTGCTTCAAGTATTTCTCCGATCTAATGTGTAGCTTCCATGGCCGTTTCATGAACAGAGTCGAAGAAAGTTTCTCATGGTACACGAGAAATGAAAAGTATTGGCCCATAGTCTTTGGGAAAACTCCTTTCACACGATGGAGGTGTATGATACATCTCTGATGTTGGCTTGAACTACGTCGGTATTTCCCCAAAGAGGAAGGGATGATGCAGAACAGCAACGGTAGGTATTTCCCTCAGTGATGAGACCAAGGTTATCGAACCAGTAGGAGAACCAAGCAACACTACATAAACAGCACCTGCACACAAAGAACAAATACTTGCAACCCGACGTGAAAGAGGGGTTGTCAATCCCTCCCGGGTAAAAAGATAGGTAAAATTGTAGTAGATTGGATAAATAGATCTCGCGGGAACGCGAGATAAAATAAATAACAATAAATTGCAGCAAGGTATTTTTGGGTTTTTGGATTAATAGATCTGAAAATAAAAGTGGCAAATAAATAAAAAGGCAAATAGCAAAATAGATCTGAAAATATATGATGAGAAAATAGACCCGGAGGCCGTAGATTTCACTAGTGGCTTCTCTCGAGAAAAATAGCATACGGTGGGTAAACAAATTACTGTTGGGCAATTGATAGAACTTCAAATAATCATGACGATATCCAGGCAATGATCATCATATAGGCATCACGTCCAAGATTAGTAGACCGACTCCTGCCTACATCTACTACTATTACTCCACACATCGACCGCTATCCAGCATGCATCTAGTGTATTAAGTTCATGGAGAAACGGAGTAATGCAATAAGAACGATGACATGATGTAGACAAGATCTATTTATGTAGAAATAGACCCCATCTTGTTATCCTTAATGGCAACGATACATACGTGTCGGTTCCCCTTCTGTCAATGGGATCAAGCACCGTAAGATCAAACCCATCACAAAGCACCTCTTCCCATGGCAAGAAAAATCGATCTAGTTGGCCTAACTAAACCAAAGATTCGAAGAAGAAATACGAGGCTATAAGTAATCATGCATATAAGAGATCAAAAGACTCAAATAACTTTCAAGGATAAAAACATAGATCTGATCATAAACTCAAAGTTCATCGGATCCCAACAAAGACACCGCAAAAAAGAGTTACATCAAATAGATCTCCAAGAGACCATTGTATTGAGAATCCAAAGAGAGAGAGGAAGCCATCTAGCTACTGCGTACGGACCCGTAGGTCTACAATGGACTACTCACGCATCATCGGAGAGGCACCAATGAGGATGATGAACCCCTCCGTGATGGTGTCTAGATTGGACTATGGTTTCTGGAACTTGCGGCGGCTGGAATTAATTTTCGTTGACTCCCCTAGGGTTTCTGGAATATTGGGGTATTTATAGAGAAAAGAGGCGGTGCGGGAGGCCACCGAGGTGGGCACAACCCATCAGCGCGTGCCTGGGCCTCCAGCCGCGCCCTGGTGTCTTGTGCTCACATCGGGCCCCCTCTTCGGTACTTCTTTGGCCCACTGGATGTCTTCTGGTCCAAAAAAAATCTGCAAAAAGTTTCGCTGTGTTTGGACTCCGTTTGGTATTGATTTCCTGCGAAGTAAAAAACAAGCAGAAAATAGCAACTAGCACTGGGCACTATGTCAATAGGTTAGTCCCAAAAAATGATATAAAGTTGCTATAAAATGATTGTAAAACATCTAAGAATGATAATATAACAGCATGGAACAATAAAAAATTATAGATACATTGGAGACATATCAGCATCCCCAAGCTTAATTCCTGCTCGTCCTCGAGTAGGTAAATGATAAAAACAGAATTTTTTATGTCGAATGCTGCCTAACATGTTCATCACATATTCTTTTCTTTGTAGCATGGACATTTGGACTTTTATATGGTTCAAAGCAATAGTCTAGTTTTGACATGAGGACTTTAATACTCAAGCAGATCAACAAGCAACCATGTCTTTCAAAATATCAACACTAAAGCAAGTTATCCCTAGCCCATTATGCTCAATCATTGATCCATTCATGAAACACACTCGCATATTAGCTACACCCAATGCTCAAGTACGATCATAGTACACCTTAGTTGGTGCTTTATAAGAGAAGATGGAGACTCAAGTAAAAATAAAAATTACATAAAGTAAATTGAAAGGCCCTTCACGAAGGGAACTAGGGATTTGTAGAGGTGCCAGAGCTCAAAGCAAAAAAGATAGAGATAAAAAAATTTGGGAGGCATGCTTTTCCTGTCAACGAGAACGATCGAGTAGTTCCCAATACTTTCCATGCTAGATATATCATAGGCGGTTCCCAAACAGAAAATAAAGTTTATTCCTTTTTCCACCATACTTTCACTTTCCATGGCTAGCCGTATCCACGGGTGCCCTCCATACCAACACTTTCCAAGGAATTTATTATTTGACAACATAAAGTAAATTCATTTTTCATTTCGGGACTGGGCATCCCTAATACCTTTGCCGTACTCTCGTGCAATGACAAGTGAATAAACACTCATCTTGAGAATAACACATCTAGCATGGAAATATATTAGCCACCCCCTACCGGTTCATGAGCGGTACGAGCACACAAAATAGAAATTTATTTTGAAAATTAGAGATGGCACATACAAATTTTCTTAGAATGGCACGAAAATACCGCATATAGGTAGGTATGGTGGACTCATATGGCAAAAACTGGTTTAAAGGATTTTGGATGCACAAGTAGTGATCATACTTAGTGCAAATGAAGGCTAGCAAAAGATTTAGAAGCATCCAACCAAGAAACGAAAAATCTCATAAGCGAGCATTAAGCATAACTAACACCGAATAATGCACCACAAGTAGGATGTAATTTCATTGCATAACTATTGACTTTCGTGCTTGCATAGGGAATCACAAACCTTAACACCAATATTCTTACTAAAGCATAATTACTCATCAACATGACTCACATATCACTATCATCATATCTCAAAACTATTACAAAGAATCAAGTTTATTTTGTCCAATGATCTTCATGAAAGTTTTTATTATATCCTCCTTGGATATCTATCACTTTGGAACTAATTTCATATGTTGCTTTTAATAAGCTCAAACAAATATAAGTGAAGAACATGAGCATCATATTTCTTTCTCTCAAATTAATCTAAGTGAAGCATGATAGCATTTCAAAAATAATAAAGCACATCGTGCTCAAAAAGATATAAGTGAAGCACTAGAGCAATTCCAAGGCTCTAAAAATTTAAGTGAAGCATAGGAGCAAGCATAGCATAATTTTTGGCTCTCTCAAAAAGGTGTGTCCAGCAAGGATTCAAGACTTAAAATAAAAGGCAAAACAAGCAAAGAATCATATCATACAAGACGCTCCAAGCAAAACTCATAATATGTGACGAATAAAAATATAGCTCCAAGTAAAATACCGATGGTCGTTAGAAGAAAGAGGGGATGCCACTCGGGGGCATCCCCAAGCTTAGTTGCTTGATACTTCTTGAAAATTATCTTGGAGTGCCTCGGGGATCCCCAAGCTTAGCCTTTTGCTAATCCTTATTCCTTCATCCATCGCGATCTCACCCAAAAATTGAAAACTTCAATCACACAAAACTCAACAAAACCTTCGTGAGATCCGATAGTATAAGAAAACCAATCTTTACTTTAAGTACTATAGAAAACCCATTCAAATTTTGTTCTTGCATTATATCTACTGTATTCTAAATTTACCATGGCTTATAACCTCCAATGCACACCATGGATTCATCAAAATAAGCACACAATGCAAAGAAAACAGAATCTGTCAAAAACAGAACAGTCTGCAAAGATACGAATTGTTCTCCTACTTCTGTAACTCCAGAAATTCTGAAAAATTAGGAAGACAGAGGAAATTTGCATATAAATCTTGTGTTAAAAATTCAGAATTTTTAGTCTCTTCTGTGATTTAAAAAAATTATTTTACTGGGTGCAAAAGTTTCTGTTTTCCAACAAGATCAAATCAACTATCACCAAAGCTATCCCAAAGGCTTTACTTGGCCCAAACACTAATTAAAACACAAAAAACACAATCATAACAGTAGCATAATTGTGCAAACACTCAAGAACATAAAGAAAAAGAAAAAAATAAATTTTGTTCATTGGGTTGCCTCGCAACAAGCGCTATCGTTTTATGCCCCTAGCTACGCATAAGATTTTATTGATGCTCGCATGAAAGATAATAATTGAAACACAAAGAGAGCATCATAAAACATGTGACAAACAAATTTAAGTCTAACATACTTCCTATGCATAGGCATTTTATAAGCAAACAAATTATCAAGACAAGAATAATCTAGCATATCCAAGGAAGGATAAAGAAACAATAGCAATCTCAACATGAAGAGAGGTAATTTAGTAACATGAAAATTTCTACAACCATATTTTCCTCTCTCGTAATAATTACATGTGGGATCATATTCAAATTCAACAATATAGCACATATTCTCTACATGATCCACATGCATGCAAAGTTGACACTCTTCCAAAATAGTGGGATCATCAAATAAAGTCATGACCTCTCCAAGCCCACTTTTATCAAAATTTTCATAAGATTGATCATGCTCCAAAGTAGTGGGATCATTTTTACCTAGAGTTGACACTCTTCCAAACCCACTTTCAATATTATCACAAACATATTCATCATGAGGCTTAAATAAATTTTCAAGATCATTAGAAGAATCACCCCAATCATGATCATTGCAATAAGTAGTGGACATATCAAAATTAGCATCCCCAAGCTTGGGGTTTTGCATATTATTAGCACAATTGACATTAATAGAATTTATAATAACATCATTGCAATCATGCTTTTCATTCAAGGAGCTATCATGTACCACTTTATAAATTCCTTCGTCTAACACTTCATCACAATTTTCACATTCATAAATCTCAAGCAAAACTTCATAAAGATAATCTAGTGAACTCAATTCACTAGCAATTGGTTCATCATAATTGGATCTTTTGAAAAGATTAGCAAGTGGATGAGGATCCATAAGAATAGATTTTTAGCAAGCGAAGAGGCAAGCAAATAGAAGGCACATGGCAACATAAGCAAACATGAGATCTGACGAGAAAAACGGCGAATGAATAAGAGGGCGAATAAAACGGCAAATGTTGTGAAGTGGGGGAGACGAAAACGAGAGGCAAATGGCAAATAATGTAAATTGCAAGGAGATGAGATTTGTGATTAGGAACCTGGTAGATGTTGATGATGTCTCCCCGGCAACGGCGCCAGAAATTCCTTTTGATGTTGACTTGAACTACGTCGGTATTTCCCCAAAGAGGAAGGGATGATGCAGCACAGCAACGGTAGGTATTTCCCTCAGTGATGAGACCAAGGTTATCGAACCAGTAGGAGAACCAAGCAGCACTACGTAAACAGCACCTGCACACAAAGAACAAATACTTGCAACCCGACATGTAAGAGGGGTTGTCAATCCCACCCAGGTAAAAAGATAGGTAAAATTGTAGTAGATTGGATAAATAGATCTCTCGGGAACGAGAGATAAAATAAATAACAATAAATTGCAGCTAGGTATTTTTTGGGTTTTTGGATTAATAGATCTGAAAATAAAAGTGGCAAATAAATAAAAAGGCAAATAGCAAAATAGATCTGAAAATATATGATGAGAAAATAGACCCAGGGGCCGTAGATTTCACTAGTGGCTTCTCTCGAGAAAAATAGCATACGGTGGGTAAACAAATTACTGTTGGGCAATTGATAGAACTTCAAATAATCATGATGATATCCAGGCAATGATCATTATATAGGCATCACGTCCAAGATTAGTAGACCGACTCCTGCCTGCATCTACTACTATTACTCCACACATTGACCGCTATCCAGCATGCATCTAGTGTATTAAGTTCATGGAGAAACGGAGTAATGCAATAAGAACGATGACATGATGTAGACAAGATCTATTTATGTAGAAATATACCCCATCTTATTATCCTTAATGGCAACGATACATACGTGTCGGTTCCCCTTCTGTCACTGGGATCAAGCACCGTAATGTAACACCCCTAGTGGTTAGCCACAGTAATCACCATTTTGATTATGCCAAGTCATCATGATCAACAGTGCTTAATCATCATTAGTATCATATCTCTTTTCAAATTCAAATTCAAATGGAAATTAAACTGAAAGTGAAAATAAAAATTGTTCAAAATTGAAAACTAAATTGTTCATAATATAGCAAATAAACCAGAGACCATTCTAAAATTATAACCAACAATTCATAAATTAATTAGGTGACTCTAACATTACCAAAACAGCAAGGTTTAATACGTTTTTTTAATATAAAATTTGTGTGAACTCCGTTTGTCTCCAAAACAATTTTTGGCAGTTGTAGATATTACATAGCATCTAATGGGCTAGGTCACTAATTTTGTAAAAGTCATTTTGAGGCCTAACTATTTACAAAACAGAAAGTAAGATTTAAAAAATACAAAAGACCCCCCTGGCCATTCGGCCCAACTGGGCCACAGCCCAGCCGGCCGGCCCATCCGCTGGGCTATATGGCCTCCCCTGGACCCCGAAACCCTAACACCGTCGCCGACTTCCCCCCCCCCACCTTGCCTCACATCTCACTCCCTCTCTCCCCGATCCGATCTGGATTGGGGCACCGGACCTCGCCGTCGCCGCCTCACCTCACCCCCGAGCCGCCCCCGACGCCTGTCCGCTCGCCGCCCCCGATCTGGAACTGGGGCTCGGCCCCGACGCCACCGCCGATCGGAGTCCCCCTCACCGGAGCCACGACACCGCCGGACCGCGTCCTCGACCCCTCCTCGCGCCGCTTCATCAAGCCTCGCCGCCCCCTGTTCCTCTACGCGCCCGTGAGCTCACCCTCCTCCCTTCCCCTAGCCTCGGCCATCTCCCGATGTCGCTAGTGCCCGCACGCCCCGGCCCCTGCAGCCACATGCGCCCACGCCGTCCCTGGTCGCGCCCGATGCGCGCTCACCCCGCCCTTCGCCGCGCGCCCCGGCCTTCTTCCCTCCCTGCGGCCACACGCTCATTGCGCTCCCTGCCGCAGCTGCGCGCTGTCCCGGCCACCGCCCGCAGCTCCTAGCGCCTCCCCTCCTCGCGGCTCGCAGCTCCGCCGCGCCGCCCGGCCCGCGCGCTGCCAATGCCCGCTCGCCCCTGTCCGGCTCGCCGGCACCCCCACTGCGCCCTGCCAGTCCCGCCCCGCGCCCTCGCGGGCAGGCGCCCGCCGCCCGGTTCCGCCCGAACCCACGCTCCCGTTAAGGCCCCAGGGGCCTATGACAGCTGGGGCCCACCCCCTGTGCCTATGACAGGTGGGCCCAGCCAGAACGAAAATGTTTAAAAAAATTGAATTTAAATAATAATTAATTAATTAATTAGGATGATTAATTAACTTAATTAACCTGTGTTAGTTAAACTAATTATATAACTAATCTAATTAATCTGTTAGTTAGATAGTTAGGTCTATGACAGAACGGCCCCACACGTCAAGTTGAGCCAGTCAACGGTCAACGTTGACTGCTGATGTCAGCATGACATCATGCTGATGCAATAATACATTTTCTGATTTAAAATAATTCAGAAAATGTTTAAATCTCTGAAAATTAATATAAAATAAACCATACCTCGGATGAAAATACTTTGTACATGAAAGTTGCTCAAAACGACGAGACGAATTCGAATACGCAGTCCGTTCATCCGCCGCACGTCCCTAGCATAGCGAACATGCAACAATCCACCTCTGTTTCATCTGTCCGAAAATGCCAAACACCGGGGATAATTTCCCGGATGTTTTCCGTCTTCACCAGTATCGCGTAGCACCGCGTTAGATCACACCTAGCACCGTTTATTGCCATGTCATGCATCTGTTTGTGTCGTATTTATTGTTTCTTCCCCCTCTTCCCTTCGTTAGACTTCGAGACTGACGCCACTGCTGCTGCCCCGTTCGACTACGGTGTTGACGACCCCTCCTTCTTGCCAGAGCAACCAGGCAAGCCCCCCCCCCCCTGAGCATACCGATATCGCCCATTCTATTTTCTCATGCTTGCATTAGAATTGATGCTGCTGCTTTACCTATTCTGATGCATAGCCTGTTTATTGTAACCTGCTGTTGATAATTATCTGCATAACCTAGACTGCTTAGTATATGCTGGGTAGAGACCTATCAGTGACCCCACTAGTCCCGACTGCCCCGCTGGATTATCAGAAGACCCGATCAACGGGATTGAAGACCAGGCCCCGGCACCGCACTTCACCCCCTTAGTTGTAACGACACTGCAGCGTTACTATCGAGTGCCGAGGGTGATACCACGTGTAGCACTTCAGATGTTAACCCTGTTGAGTAGCTATTTGGTCGTGGTCATCGAGGGTGATTCCTCCTTCACCACTTCCGATAACGACGCGGTCGTGCAACACATCAAGTGTGAACCCATCGAGGGTGAATCCTCCTACGTTCACCTTGACAGTTACATCGAGTGGGTATCCGTCGAGGGTGATACCTCAGATTCCCTTGATGTTATGGACACACGGCTACTGTGACTTTACCCCTGCACCCTGTTAGAAACGGGTCGGCCCCGAGGGCGACCCGAGGGAGTTACTTTAACTGCAGGACCGGAGGGACAGGCGGTACCGCCCAGTAGAGGTGGACCTAAGTTCCCGACAGTCTTTTGTGAGACGGGTTGACCTGGATGGTGCCCGAGTGAGAATACGAGGCATGGCCGGGCATTCTTGGCCCTTGCCGCAAGTCCTCGAGACGGGGCGACGGGGTCACATCGATCGTGAGTCTTTGCTCATTACCGCACTACCAAGGTACTAACGGTTTGGATATTTGATCTGAGTGGGCCTCTGGCCCGATAGGACTAACCACCACGTGGGCATAGTATGGGCGTTCTGCATCGTATGCATCAGCCGAAAGCTCTATCAGACGTCTAGTTCAGCATGGCGGCACGGACGGACCGGCGCCTTCCTGTAGTGTTGGTGCCTGGCTTCACCGTGTGCGCAACGACCCGGAGGGCGAGGGGCGATGGCCAAGACCCCCTTGCGCTTAGGATGTAGACCGGCGGGGACCTCTCTGCTGAGCTGTAGGTAGGGTTGCGGTGTGTCGTTTGGCCAAGGCCGGGCATGACCCGGAAAAGTGTGTCCGGCCGAAGTTAAGCGAGCGTGGTGGGTAAGTTGGTGCACCCCTGCAGGGAAGAACTAATCTATGCATAGCCAGATCCTCGGTAACGGACACTCGGAGTTGTATCCCAATCGATACAACTAAATTGGATACTATGGCTCTGGGATTGCTTCTCGCAGGGAGTCGAGAAGGGATCTCAGGACGGGGTTGATGACTGTATGGCTCTGGGATTGCTTTCTCGCAGGGAGTCGAGAAAGGATCTCTGGGTGAGGTTGAGACTTAATGATACTACTACCTATACAGTACTAATCTACTCTCTTCTATTGCTGCAAGACCGCTGAAGATGCTAGTCTTCAATAGGACTAGGCTTTCCTCTCTATTCTGGCATTTCTGCAGCCCAGTCCACATATACAGCCTTCCTTTGATAATGTTGCATATGTAGTGTAGATCCTTGCTTGCTGAGTACTTCGGATGAGTACTCACAGTTGCTTTGCTTTCTTTTTCCCCCATATGCCTTTTGATGCAACCAAATGTCGGAGCCCCGGATACAGCTGCCCCCGCCGGCGATCGCTACTACTACCCCGAGGGTGGATATTACTTCGAGCTTGCCGTTGACCAGGAGTAGGATCGGAGGGTCCCAGGCAGGAGGCCTACGCCTTTCGATCGTAGTGTTTTCTTTTGCCCCGCCTTCTAAGGGATTTTCTGCGTTTTCTTTTATATCTGTACTCAGATATCTAATGCTTCCGCTGACGCTTGTACGCAAGCTTATGTATTCGAGCCCTCGAGGCCCCTGGCTTGTAACATAAAGCTTGTATGACTTTATTTATGTTTTAGAGTTGTGTTGTGATATCTTCCCGTGAGTCCTTAGGCTTGATCATGTGCATTTGCGTGTATGATTAGTGCACGATTGAGCCGGGGGCGTCACACGTAAGATCGAACCCATCACAAAGCACCTCTTCCCATGGCAAGAAAAATCAATCTAGTTGGCCTAACTAAACAAAAGATTCGAAGACGAAATACGAGGCTTTAAGTAATCATGCATATAAGAGATCAAAAGACTCAAATAACTTTCATGGATAAAAACATAGATCTGATCATAAACTCAAAGTTCATCGGATCCCAACAAACACACCGCAAAAAAGAGTTACATCAAATAGATCTCCAAGAGACCGTTGTATTGAGAATCAAAAGTGAGAGAGGAAGCCATCTAGCTACTGCCTACGGACCCGTAGGTCTACAATGGACTACTCACGCATCATCGGAGAGGCACCAATGAGGATGATGAACCCCTCCGTGATGGTGTCTAGATTGGATCTGTGGTTTCTGGAACTTGCGGCGGCTGGAATTGATTTTCATCGACTCCCATAGGATTTCTGGAATATTGGGGTATTTATATAGCAAAGAGGCGGTGCGGGAGGCCACCGAGGTGGGCACAACCCATCAGCGCGTGCCTGGGCCTCCAGGCGTGCCCTGGTGTCTTGTGCTCACCTCGGGCCCCCTCTTTGGTACTTATTTGGCCCACTGGATGTCTTCTGATCCAAAAAAAATCTCCAAAAAGTTTCGCTGCGTTTGGACTCCGTTTGGTATTGATTTCCTGCGAAGTAAAAAACAAGCAGAAAACAGCAACTGGCACTAGGCACTAAGTCAATAGGTTAGTCCCAAAAAATGATATAAAGTTTCTATAAAATGATTGTAAAACATCCAAGAATGATAATATAACAGCATGGAACAAGCAAAAATTATAGATACGTTGGATTTTTGCTTGTTCCATGCTGTTATATTATCATTCTTGGATGTTTTACAATCATTTTATAGCAACTTTATATCATTTTTTGGGACTAACCTATTGACATAGTGCCCAGTGCCAGTTGCTGTTTTCTGCTTGTTTTTTACTTCACAGGAAATCAATACCAAACGGAGTCCAAACACAGCAAAAAAAATTGGAGAATTTTTCTGGACCAGAAGACACCTGTTGGGACAAAGAAGTACCAGAGGGGGCTCCGAGGGGAGCACAACCCACCAGGGCGTGCCTGGGGGCCCAGGCACACCCAGGTGGGTTGTGCCCACCTCGGTGGCCTCCCGCACCGCCTCTTCGCCATATAAATACCCAAATATTCCAAAAACCCTAGGGGAGTCGACGAAACACAATTCCAACCGCCACAAGTTCCAGAACCACGATATCCAATCTAGACACCATCACGGAGGGGTTCATCATCCTCATTGGTGCCTCTCCGATGATTGCTTGAGTAGTTCATTATAGACCTACGGGTCCGTAGGCAGTAGCTAGATTGCTTCTTCCCTCTTTTTGATTCTCAATACAATGGTCTCTTGGTGATCTATTTGATGTAACTCTTTTTGCGGTGTGTTTGTTGGGATCCGATGAACTTTGAGTTTATGATCAGATCTATATCCATGAAAGTTATTTGAGTTCTTTGATCTCTTTTATGCATGATTACTTATAGCCTCGTATTTCTTCTTCGAATCTTTGGTTTAGTTAGGCCAACTAGATCGATTTTTCTTGCCATGGGAAGAGGTGCTTTATGATGGGTTCGATCATGCGGTGTTCTTTCCCAGTGACAGAAGGGGCAGCAAGACACTCATGTATCGTTGCTATTAAGGATAACAAGATGGGGGCTATTCCTACATGAATAGATCTCGTCTACATCATGTCATCGTTCTTATTGCATTACTCCGTTTGTCCATGAACTTAATACACTAGATGCATGCTGGATAGCGGTCGATGTGTGGAGTAATAGTAGTAGATGCAGGCAGGAGTCGGTCTACTAATCTTGGACGTGATGCCTATATAATGATCATTTCCTGGATATCGTCATAATTATTTGATGTTCTATCAATTGCCCAACAGTAATTTGTTTACCTACCATATGCTATTTTCTTGAGAGAAGCCACTAGTGAAATCTACGGGCCCCGAGTCTATTCTTTATCATATTTGCTTCGAGATCTATTTTTATTCGCTTTTATTTACAGATCTATTATTCCAAAAAACCCAAAAATACCTTGCTGCACTTTTTTGCTATTTATTTTATTTCGCATTTTATCGAGATCTATTTATCCAATCTATACAATTTTTACCCCGTCAACTTGACAATTTCTGGCACCGTTACCCGTAGAGGGATTGACAACCCCTCCTAATTGTCGGGTTGCAAGTATTTGTTATTTGTGTGCAGGTACCATTTACATAGTGTTGCTTGGTTCTCCTACTGGATTGATACCTTGTTTCATAACTAAGGGAAATACCTACCGTAGTTGTGCTGCATCATCCCTTCCTCTTTGGGGAAATACCGACGTAGTTCAAGCGACATCAAAAGGAATTTCTGGCGCCATTACCGGGGAGACATCATCAATATCTATCAGGTTCCTAATCACAAATCTCATCTCCTTGCAATTTACATTATTTGCCATTTGCCTCTTGTTTCCATCTCCCCCACTTCACAAAAACTTGTCATTTTATTCGCCCTCTTTTTCGTTCGCTTTTTCTCGTCAGATCTGTTTTTGTGTGCATTTTTGTTTGCATAGTCATGATGCCTCAAAGAAAATATTATGATGTTCCTTACCCAAAATTTATAGATTCGACACAAGGGGAGCCAAAGAATATTTGCAAGTATTAGCAGTTGAGTTGTCAATTCAACCACACCTGGAGATTAAATATTTGCAGCAAAGTGATCAGTAGCACAGTAATATGATAGTTTTGATAGCAGTGATAATAGTAGCAGTAACGGTAATAGTGATAGCAATGATTTTGTAGCAAGTGTAACAGTAGCAGTAACTTAGCAAGAACAATATGTGGAAAATTCGTAGGCATTGGATCGGTGAATTCGTTGGATGATATTCATCATATAACAGTCATAACCTAGGGCGATACAAAACTAGCTCCAGTTCATAAATATAATGTAGGCATGTATTCCGTAAATAGTCATACGTGCTTATGGAAAGAACTTGCATGACATCTTTTGTCCTACCCTCCCGTGGCAGCGGGGTCCATAAGGAAACTAAGGGATATTAAGGCCTTCTTTTAATAGAGAACCAGAACAAAGCATTAACACATTGTGAATACATGAACTCCTCAAACTACGGTCATCACCGAAAAGTATCCCAATTACTGTCACATTGGGGTTTACAGATCATAACACGTAATAGGTGAATATGACTTGCAAGATCGGATCTAGAACATAGATATAAGGTGAAAACATAAATGGTTCAGATCTGAAATCATGGCACTCGAGCCCTAGTGACAAGCATTAAGCATGGCAAAGTCATAACAACATCAATCTCAGAACATAGTGGATACTAGGGATCAAGCCCTAACAAAACTAACTCGATTACATGATGAATCTCACCCAACTCCTCAATGACCAGCGAGCCTACAAAGGAATTACTCACTCCCGACGGGGAGCATCATGGAATTGGCGATGAAGGAGGGTTGGTGATGATGAAGACCAAAGATTCCCCTCTCCGGAGCCCCGAACGAGCTCCAGATCTGGCCTCCCGATGAAGAACAGGAGGTGGCAGCAGCTCCGTATCATGAAACGCGATGAAACTTTCTCCCTAATTTTTTCTCCGAAAATAGGATTTTATAGCGTCGGAATTAGGGTCTGCGGGGCCACGAGGTGGGGACAACCCACCTGGGCGTGCCAGAGGGGGGGCGCCCTGGTGTCTTGTGCCCAGCCAGGGGCCCCCCTCCGATGGTTCTTGGCTCCAGTATTTTTCTTTTATTATAAAATAGTTCTCCAAAAAGTTTTGTTCCATTTCGAGAACTTTTATTCCTGCACAAAAACAACACCATGGTTGTTCTGCTAAAAACAACGTTAGTCCGGGTTAGTTTCATTCAAATCATGCAAATTAGAGTCCAAAACAAGAGCAAAAGCGCTAGGAAAAGTAGATACGTCGAAGATGTATCAGGGAGCATCCATTTTCCTGCTATACATTATTTTGCTCTGTTCATAGGAAGATGCATGAATGGTAAACAAGGCCCTAGCCATCTTTGTGCCCCTGATTTGAGCATTCTGAAGAGTCCCGTGTTGAGTGATAAACAATTTAACATGGGGGTTACTATTGCACGCCGTCTACACAACAATGCCTTAGTGGGTGATTTCTTTGGCGGAATTTGTGCCACTCGCTTAGCCGCTCATCTAGGGGTACCCATTAAAGAAAATGATAACATGTTGCCACCTAGTTTTCTGGATTATGATGCTATGGTACGCCACCCGTTCCTTCAGAGGGACGACCCTCCGCTCAGACACAGGCTGATCTTTAACAGGCGTCGTGTCTTCCATATTACTTTGCCTGCTCCTTCCTCTTTAATTTCCAGGAAAAACGTAGACACTTCATATTAGAGTAGGAGGCCGAGGAGTACGAGAGGGCGGTAGAGACCGCCCGCCTTGAGGAGGCAGCACGCCAAGCAGTGGTGGCTGCATATCAGTACAACCTAAACTTCGACTACGGGTATTACCCCGACTACCAGGGACCCTAGACCCACTTAGGCCAAAAGCCTAAGCTTGGGGGACTACGTATCTCTCACCGACATTATACATTCATGTACCACATATTTAATTCCAGTTGTCGGTGTTCATCCTTTTTCATTGTATATCCATGTTAGCTTTATTTTTGCTTTCTTCTTGTGTGTTTGAAAAACTTCAAAAATCCAAAAATATTTCTCGCTTATTTTTAGTTTTCATTCCTGTTTAGTAGTTTGTAGTATTAAAAGAAAACCCCAAAAGATTTCTTGTTCTTCTTTTACTTGTTGGGAGCTTTCCCGTATAAATAGTTTTTCTCGTTTTTGTTTTCCTTTAATTTGCTTTCCTCGGGAAAACAAAAACTCCAAAAATATTTTAGTGTGTTTCTCTGAATTTATTTTCTTTCCTTTAGGTTGTCGTGAGGAGAAGACCATGATGAACATGTTGACTGGCTCTCATATGCATTATTGTTGATCTAACAAAGAGCCCAAATTACCTTGTCTTCTCCTCTGAATAAAATGTTTGCAGATTCCAGCTTAGTCCACGGCACACTTGCACTATTATTATTTTCATAACATTCATTCGTGCAAGTGAAAGGCAATAATGACGATGATTTGATGAAGTGATTGAGGTGAAGAAAAGCTGGTATGAACTCCTCTTGTTTTTGTTTTTGTAAATATGTTTAGCTCATCACTCTTGATTCAGTATTATTATGAGTAAACATGTTTGTGATGACAATTAGAGATTATAGTTGCTCATGCCATGCTTAATTAGCTAGGAGTGGATAATGATTTATCTTGAGTGTCAACATGCATTAAAATGGTTATGATGTAGTATGATAGTATGGTATCCTCCTCTGAATGTTTCGAGTGGCTTGACTTGGCACATGTACACTCATGCAGTTGATTCAAAACCAACATAGCCTCCATGATATTTATGTTCATGGTGTTTGATATCCTACTCATGTTTGTATTCAATGTTAATTATTCTCAATGCATGTTTATGACCGTTCTCGCTCTCTAGCTGGTCGCTTCTCAATCTATTTGCTAGCCTTCGCCTGTACTAAGTGAGAATACTGCTTGTGCATCCAAATCCTTAAACCCAAAGTAGTTCCATATGAGTCCACTATATCTACCTATATGCGGTATTACCCTGCCGTTCCAAGTAAATTTGCATGTGCCACCTCTAAATATTCAAATGAACATCTGTTTTGTGTGGCTGTACCACTCATGGAGCGACAGGGGGCGGTTAGTATCTTCCATGCTAAGCGGGTTTTTCTCATGATGAGTGTTTATACACTCGTCCTTGCACGAGAGGGGCAGGTAATCGGGATGTCCAGTCCCATGATTAAAATTGCAAAAATAAGAAAACAAACTCCCCCGAAAAGTTGTTGGTATGGAGGGCACCCGAGGATTTGGCTAGCCATGGCTTGTGTTTGTTGGTGGAGGGGGAGTAAACTTTACTTTTTACCGCTTGGGAACCGCCACTAATTTGTTTAGCATGGAAGATATTGAAAACTCTCGGTCATGACGTTGACAGGAAAGGCATACCTCCCAAAATTATATTTATCTCTGTTTTAAGCTTCGAGCTCTGGCACCTCTGCAAATCCCCTGCTTCCCTCTGTGAAGGGCCTATCCATTTACTTTTATGTTATTTTACTTTTATTGTTGAGTCATCACCCTCTCATTTAAGCACTAGTTGGGGAGCACTATTGTCATTCTTATGCATTGAGTATAGTTAAGGTTGAGTGTGACATGACTGGATCTTTTGTGCCATGAATTACAATGTTTAGTCGCTGCTTGAACTTCAGAGGTGCTCTGCATTTATGTTTTGCGGTCTCAGAAAGGGCTAGCGAGATACCATGTTATCATATTATATCAGGATTGTTTTGACAAATTGTTGGCATCTGAGATATCTTATTATTGCTCGCTAGTTGGTTATGTCATTGATATGAGTAAATGTGAGACCTAAATGTTATCATGAATATGGTTAGTTCATAAACCTTGCTGAAAACATGAACATTAGTTAAACATGTTTACAACAACAAGAACAAAAACTGTTTGTAAAAGTTTTTCTTTATCACTTTCGGTTTGTCAACTGAATTGCTTGAGGACAAGCAATGAGTTAAGCTTGGGGGAGTTGATACGTCCCAAATGTATCTACTTTTCCAAACACTTTTGCTCTTGTTTTGGACTCTAATTTGCATGATTTGAATTGAGCCCGGACTGATGCTGTTTTTAGCAGAATTGCCATGGTGTTGTTTTTGTGCAGAAATAAAAGTTCTCGGATTGAGCTAAAAATTTACGGAGAATTGTTTTAGAATATATAAAAATACTAGTAGAATGCCCGTGCGTTGCTACGGGCCTTTATATTATTTTTTTAAGTATCCATACTTAATCATCAGTGGTTTTGGTATAACATATACTCCAATGAGGCCTTGTATATATTACTCCAAGTGATAACAATTTTTTAGCAGAAAAAATACTGATAACCCACACATGCAGTCGCCTACAAAGAGTGGATTTGTGCCCATGTATGAGTCCAACACCTAGTGTCACACCAAGTGATGTCTTTTAATATGATACTTTTTTGACCCACGTCTATGTATCTACTTGTTTAGACAACATATTTGGCCACTTATCATTGGAGGAACTTTACTAATGCAATTCTGCAACTTGAAGTACCAGGTAAACCTATAATCAATCAAATAAAAAATATAAAAAATGATTTTTTCTATTTATCCTAGTTACTTTGTCTCTCCTCTGCTGCCACTTAGTATGGCCAGTGCAATCAGCCCCAAGCAGAAGCACTCCTTCGGTGGAAATCCACTTTTCTCAACTCCACCTCCATGTACTGATGGTCTGCCAATACTGTTTCACCTGCAATATTTCAATCGTGCCAACAACATTAGAAATAGCAGTTGCACATTTATCTGAAGGGAACTTCTGTGGAGACATTAGGATAATGATGCTACATGGTACAAGAAATGTGTGTAGTTTGTCGCGAAGAGGTCATTGTAGGGTCCTCTCGTCCGGCTTCTTGTAGTGGATCGCAATTTTGGAGGGGTCATTGTAGGGTCCTCCTCATCCAGCTTCTTGTAGTGGATCGCAATATCGGAGGGATCCCATTATCCATTATCAAAGGCCACCACATAGCCGTCGCCGTCGATGCTCAGCAGGCCGAGGAAGAAATAAGCATGAGAGAGACACGACAACTGCCAAGGAATAAAGAAGATCAAGCATTCACTCTATTTCAGAAAGGTGAGTTAATTCTCTCTCATGCTTATTTCTTCCTCGACGGTTGTCGTGTCTCTTCAAACCATCTTGCACTGGAGAAGGCAAGTGACATCTTTTCTCGGCCCCTCCTTCCCCTCCATATCTGCTCTCTTCATCCGCACTTTCCTCCTTGCAATTGTCCTGTATCTTTAACCTTCTTCTAATTTCATGAATACAAGTTACATCTTTTCCTCCACCCCTGGTTTCCCTACAGAATGCCCCCGCGTTGCCACGAGCCATTTAGTTTTTTTTATCGCATATATTTACACCCATATTGTTTTATAAAGCTCGGTGCATTTCTAGCTCATTCCACCAACATTGCCTTGGGCACTTAGCGATGGATTCTTTTTGAATATCGACATAATCCATCTCCATCTCTCTCATCATACTCTACAAAAATAAACAGATATAGAAATACAGCTTATGTATTATCATGTGCAACATATATAAAAGGAAGAACAATTACTTTTATGCATCTCATTGTGTAAAACTCGATGAGTACACAGTCCAGTTGATCATAGTTATGTCCATGACTTTATCAATCGACATTTTTAAAGCATCATCCAAAGCCATTAGTTTTTATTTCTAACCTACAAAAGCGAACATATAGACAAATATATTAAAAGAAGACAAAGCAACATGTAGCATTATTGTCATCTCACTGTACCATTGCTTGCATCTTTTCCAAACTTTAGCAAATCTATGAAATGGTCCTCACATATTCTGAGAGATGTTGGATTTAAGGTATATTGGAAAATGAGACGATTATCACTACCTCGAGAGATGATGGTGCATTAATTTATTTATTTATGATTAATGAAAGATGTATGTTGTTTGTGTGTTAATGCCCCCTAGTCAATTTCCCGTGCATTGCAATACTTATATGGTTCTCAATCCATTCCCTCTCATCCTCAGGGGAGGCCCAACGAATAGAGGTGAATGCTTCCAATGTTCCAACCCAGCCGAGAATAGTGCGGCGATCTCCAACATTGGACACGGTGCCTCCACCCTTCTGAAGCAATGAGTCTCAAAGAGAAATCTGTGTGCTCAGATTATCTATGAACTATGAAATAAAAGGGAATCAAGCAACCTCATATTCGACCACCAGCCAAAGAGAAAGCCTAAGTGTACACACATACAATTTACATTTACACCAAATATCAGGATGAATCACATGCGGGATCAGTTGTGAATGACCCGACACTAAAACTTGCTCAGAGCCTTATGTAGCCACCAGTTTACGATTGGTTGTGAAGTGGCCCATTCTTTTAATAGTATAAGCATAGGGGTAAAAAGACTACGACAATGAGTTAATATATATAGTGTGCGTCTGAACATAACAAAGTGAGTTTGAGGTACTAATAAAACTAAAATCTGTAAATAAATACTTTGTTCCTGATACATGAATGTGGCAGTTAAATGTCAACAATTACTACTATGAAACTATTATGAAATACATAATAGTAAGATGTGATCGAAGATGGTTTGTAAAACAGCGACAAAAGACACTCGTATTTTTAAGTCTTCATACTATAGAGTTATGTAGCTGCAAGTGGTGTGCATTTATTAATAATTAGGATGACACCCACAACTTTACAGAGATCATTATGAGATTATAATCGCACATTGGAAATTGCTACTCGTGTGTGTGTGTGTGCGCGCGCGCGTGGTTAGTCTCGATTCCAAGTTAACCTATCCATCAGTTATTTGTGCCTATAAATTTATCAATTACCATTATATATTTAGATATAACAGAACTCCTAAAGCTGGCTTCAGAATATATAGGGAATAAAACAAGAGAAATAAAAGGAATGTTATTCAAAAGGTGAGTTATGTAACAAGAAAATGAAGGACAAATCTTTATTTATTAAAGGGGATTGTACATTAGAAGCATACTGCTAACATATCCATCAATTTTCTGTACACATGTTACTATTTTTTGCATCTAAAATCTTTTGCATCAAGATTTTGTAAAACTTTACCTGAAAGGACTAAAAAACATAAAGTGCCATGTAATAAATCAAATTTTTGATGGACATTCATCCACTATAATCGATGTTATCTATAGAATTAAGCCAGCAAATAAATATTTAGCCAAATGGTCAAGCATTGGACCAACAAAACTAACAACTCCATGTAAAGGGAGTACATAATGTTTCACATCACCCACAAGATGTAAGTCGAATTAGGTTCCCTGCACCAAGATAAACCAAATCAAGTGCATGCACCAATGATCAACCAAATCAGGTTACACCATGCAGCACAAATAAAAGGAAAAGAGTTGACGCAAAGATAAGAGGAATGTGTACAAGCAAAATTTGGTTCATAATTATGAAAACAATCATATATAATATTTGTTGAAAATAACAAATGAATAGCATATCATTATCACAAGATTAACTGCAACATAGTACAGACTGTCGCACTGCACCACCATGGATAGAACCGCATGTGTGATGAATCTGGTTCCAGAGCTGAGGGCTTGCCGACTCGGTGCATTGGGACAATCACTACTGGAATCCACTTCTTTGCCGTCTGCTAATTCTTTGTCGTCCGCTTGCTGACGGCAAATAAGGTCTTTGCCGTCAGCCACAAGAAAACGGACGGCAAAGATGTGGCTGATGGCAAACAAAGTCTTTGCCATCAGCCTGTTCTTTGCCGTCCGCTGGCTGACGGCAAAGAATCTTTGTCGTTCGCTAGCAGACGGCAAAGAGGTGGGTGGGTCCAGTTATTGTTTAACCAACTCAAGCCCACCGGCCCCACCTCTTTGCCGTCCGCAAGCGGACGGCAAAGAAACTTTGCCGACCGTTGGCTGACGGCAAAGAGGCGGGTACATTAACGGCCATCCCGCCCCCCTCTCTTCTCTCCACTCTCTCATTCCTCCCCACCCACACCCGCGCCGCCGACCCCGTCTGCTGTAGCCGGCCGCCCCGCCGCCCCGCACCCCTCCCCCTGCGCGCCCCCGACTCCACGCACCCCCCGCCCCTTCCACGTCGCCCCGCCCCCTCGCCCCCCGCCCTCCCTCCGTCGCCATCCACCACCCCACACCGGCCCTCGCCGGCCGCCAACCCGTCCGGCTAGCCGCCGCCCCGCACCCCTCCCCGATCTCCACCCGCCCGCCGCCTCCTCTTCCACGTCGGGCAGCCGCGCCGCGGCGTCCCCTCCCCGCCCTGTCCCGCCGCGGCCGTCTGGCCTCCCCTCCCACCGGGTTCCGCCTCCTCCAGCGACCCGCCGCACCGTCCGGCGGCCCCCTCTCCACCAGGTGAGTTCCTCCCCTTTTTTTTGTTTAATTAGTTCTTTTTGTTTCTTTTAGTTTAGTTTCTGTTTTAGTTATAGTTTTAGTTTAGTTTTAGTTTAGTTTATTTAGATTAGAGTTTAGTTTTTAGTTTATTTTATTTTAGTTTATTTTAGATTAGTTTTAGTTTTTAGTTTATTTTAGTTTATTTTTATTTAGATTAGTTTTAGTTTTAGTTTAGAAGAAAGTACGAAGAGGAGGGTGAACGGGGAGGGAGCAGCAGATACTAGACGACACGCGAACGCTCGCCGCTCACCCTGCGCCTTCCGCCTCCGCACGCCGCTCCGCCGCCGCCGCAGCCGCCTCCTCCGCCTCCTCCTCCGGCCGGCATCCAGCGCCCCGCCGCCCTCCCCTCCCCTCGCTCTTGCCGCACTCCTCCTCCTCCTCCTCCTCCGTCCTCCTACCTCCTCCCACTCCCTGCTCCGCCTCTCCTCCTCCATCCTCCTCCTCCTCCTCCCCGTCACTCGCTCCGTCCTCGATCCTCCTCCTCCTCCTCCTCCGCCTCCCCTCTCCTCCCTCGCCTCTGCGCGTCTCTTCTGTTCTCTTCTCTTCGTTCTCTCCGCCGCCGCCCTCCTCCTACCCCCCTCGCTCCTCCCCTCACTCGCTCCCCCCTTTCGTTCTCGCCTGGCTCTCCTCCCTCGCTCGCCCTACCCGCCTCCGTCCTCCTCCGTCCTCCTCCTCCCTCCTTCCTGCCTCCTCCTACTCCTCCTCCGCCGCTCTCTCCTCCTCCTCCGCCGCCGCTTCCATCCTCCGGCGCCGCCCCGGCGCCGCCGGCGCCCCCCCCCCCTCCCTCCGCCTCCTCTCTCCCCGCCGCCTCCGCACGCCTCCCTCTGTCGCAGCTTCCACTCCTCCTATCTCCCATAAGAAAAGGAAAAAAATACCCCTACCCCGACCCAACCCCCCGACACCCGACACGCCCCACCTCGGCACACACCCCGACCCTACCCCCACCCCCTGACACCACACCCTGACCCCGACCCCCGACCAACCGACACCCTGACACCAACACCCCCCCGACCCCGACCCCGCCCTGCACCCTGACATCACCCCGACCCCGACACGACACCCCGGCACGACACCCCGACCCCGACACCCTGACACCACACCCCGACCCCATATATATTTGTGTTGATCGGGTGTATTTTTATTATGTTCATGATTATGATACACTTAAATTATATACATATTATTATGTTCATGTCAGGTATCCAATTTTTTTATGTTGTACTAATTTCGTTTACTTTTTGTCATTGCAGGTGTTGACAGGATGGTGGGCAAGGGTCCAGAGCGCCCCGAGCCTCCTGCGAGCGCTACTGGGAGGGGTGGTTGCATTATTGCAGCGCAGCCCCTCCGGAGAGCGGTGCAGGATGGTATGCAGACAGCTGCGGCGGGCGCTTCTTCTACGGCTGGGAGAGGTCGGGGGAGGACGAAGAAGGCTGGTAGACATGGACGTGGCAGTGGGAGAGGTAGGAAGGCTGCTACGCCTTCCTCGCCGCCACCCTTAGCTGATTCACCCGACCACAGGAGTGCTCCGTCTTACGTGGACCCTTGGACTCCGGTCCATGAGCCTCCGGTCGCTGATCCTTCGCCCCACCAGACTCGGGTCGCCGACCCTTCGCCCCACGTGAGTCCGGTCCTAGAGTCTTCGTCCCAGAAGACTCCGGTCATGGGGTCTTCGTCCCAGAAGACTCCGGTCACGGGGTCTTCATCCCAGGTCCCAGAGTCTTCGTCCCAGAAGACTCCGATCCCGGAGTCTTCTTCCCACGAGACTCCGGAGGCTAGTGGCTCGGAGGATGGTAGCGAGGACACCTTTCAGAAGATAGCTACAGCGATGACGAGCTGGTTGAGAACGGCAAGAAGGTCTACAAGCGTGGCTGTACAAAGCTCCCGCCCGTGCCGACGACCCCCGACCAGAGGTGGTTGATTGCGCCTAAAGGGTTGAAGTAAGTGCATTTACTATTTTTTAACCTTTTGCCTTCTTGTTCCTTCAAATTAATATCTAATGCATTGGCCTTGTCATACTGCAGGGGCTGGGTACACCCCCGTGGTTCCCGTAGGCCCAACCAGGTCCTTGGTGTGCTTTGCCGGCAGCACTTCCCTGGGTGGGTCACGTTGCCCGATGAGGGTCAGGTTCCACAGCTAGCACTGACCTGGGAGCTGTACTCGGTTGCCCCGGCCCCGCCGGAGGAGAGGGTCGACGGTGTCTTGTGCGAGACGGTGGCCGACATTGTGTTCCGTCGGTTTTGGGTAATTTCTCCTTTACGGAATTAAAAATCAATAGTACCTAGTGATTGTACTAATTAGTGTTGTCTTGTTTGATTGCAGACCTTCTACAGGGTTTCAGAGGGAGAGCAGGAGGCCACGTGTATGGTTGTCGAAAACGAGTGCAAGCACCTACTTCAGAACTTAAGGCACGAGGCTCGGGTGCAGGCCGTTCGAGACTACTACGCCTCGAAGGGTATTAGGAGGGGCAAGCAGAAGTGTCGCGGCAAGTTTCTGAGTAAGGAGAAGTACATGCAGGTAATTACCTATTCTTAAGGCCTTGAACTTAGTTTTCTTGATTTGATTCGTAGGCGTAGCGCTGAAATTTCTCTTGACTCACTTAGGTGCCCCCGAGATGGTGTGTGGATAAGATGGACTGTTGGGAGGCGTTGGTGGATGCGTGGTGCTCTGCCCAATGGAAAGTCGAACACCAAAGGGCCAAGGATAAGCGCGACCAAATGGAAGGTGTGCCACACCATCAAGGGAGCTCCAACCTGTTTGAGTACGGGGATAACTGGGTATGTGGTTTGCTACATGATTCATGTAATTCATTCTTCATGCTAGATAGTTCATTTATGACATATTTAGCTCTAAAATGACATAATAACCTTAGATAGCTCTATAAAATGACTTAATATGCTTTAGTCAGTTAAAAAATGGCATAACTACCTTCGATAGCTCAATAACGACCTAAACTAATCTTAGCTAGTTCATTCATGACATAATTAGCTCTAAAATGACATAATAACCTTAGATAGCTCTATAGAATGCCTAAATATGCTATAGGTAGCTCTAAAATGACATAATAACCTTAGATAGCTCTATAGAATGCCTAAATATGCTATAATTAGCTCTAAAATGACATAATAACCTTAGATAGCTCTATAGAATGCCTAAATATGCTATAGTTAGCTCTAAAATGACATAATAACCTTGGATAGCTCAATAATGACATAATTAGCATACTTTGGTCAAAAATGGCATAATAATCTTGGTTACCTCGAAAATGACCTAAACTTAGCTTATTTTCCTCGAAAATGACATAATAACCTTTCTTAGCTCCAAAATGACCTATTTACATAGCAATATCATTCTTCATGCTAGCTTGAGCCCTTAACTAATATTTTGTTCCTCTCTCTCAGGCGCACCACCACAAGAAGCCTGTGCCAGGTCTGTTTGACCTCTATGGCATGGCCCATATGGCCCCGTACAAGAAGGCCAAGCCATTCACGGAGTCTGACCTAGATGATCCAGAGAACTTCACCAACAAGACCTCCCATCACAAGCTTGTGAAGTACAGACACGAGGGGAAGGCGAGGAAAGGGGAGGACTTTAACCCGAGCCAGGATCCTTTTGATACAGAGCTGGTGATGATATCTGGTGGTGGGAGGTCCCATGGCTCTCTAGCCATTGGTGATGGACTGATACGTTGTCCTAAGACTCTCCCGCAGATCAAGAAGCGCCTGAGTAGCTCTGATCCTGAGATAACGCCTCGTGCACGACCCGCGGAGATCGCCATGGCGGTTAGTTATACGGACTCTCTCACCTTTCCTCCATTACATTGTGTGTGCGTCTGTCGATGATTACAATGCTAACGAGGAGTGGTGTGTTGCAGGCTATTGTTGAGAAAGAGAGATTGAAGACGAAGGAGCTTCTGGAGGAGGCAAAAAAGGAGGCACAAAGGGAGGCGGCGGAGAGGGAGAGGGAGATGGAGGAGAAGACGGCTAAGCTGTTGGAGGAGGAGAGGAACCGGAACGACAGCGCTAACCGGGCCCTATACGAGCTCATCGTGGTACGTTTCTCGTGCATATTAGCCCAATCATGCACGTAATGTTCGCATTACTATCTAATATGACTGACTCATGACAACCAAATGTAAAGAGCTTGTGCTAGAAAAACGGTCAGGCCCCTCCGCCGATGCCCCATATTGCTTCGGCGACCACCGTGAGTTTGATTTGAATGGTCGTTGCTTACTACTATTCACATTTTAGTTTGCGAACTTGCTAACGAGACATTATGGGAAATGATCTTTGGTGCAGCATGGCTCCCGACAAGCATCGACCACTCCTTCTTCCAATGCCGGAACCCCGACCAGTCCTTCACCTCCGTCTGGCACTGGCGCAGCCCCGACCATTCCTACATCTCCGTGATAACGGTATTTTTCTTCTTAATTAGCGTGTTTAGTCCATTTATGACATAATTTAGCCTATTTAGTCCACAAATGACATAATAAGATGAAGAAAATCAAGGAAGAGGAAGGAAAGAAGGAATTGGAAGAAAAGAAGAAGAAGAAGAAGAAGAAGAAGAAGAAGAAGAAGAAGAAGAAGAAGAAGAAGAAG
Organism: Thinopyrum elongatum; assembly: GCA_011799875.1. Classification (NCBI taxonomy): domain Eukaryota; kingdom Viridiplantae; phylum Streptophyta; class Magnoliopsida; order Poales; family Poaceae; genus Thinopyrum; species Thinopyrum elongatum. Next base: position 154,089,323 of record CM022302.1, on the reverse strand, counting down.
AAAAAGAAGAAGAAGAAGTATTCTTCTTCTTCTTCTTCTTCTAGTCTTCTTCTTTTTTTCTTCTTCTTCTTCTTCTTCTTCTTCTTCTTCTTCTTCTTCTTCTTCTTCTAGTTTTCTTCTTCTTCTTCTCCAAATGAAGTAAGCTCTAAGTTATATCTCATAATATGCTTAGTTAGGTCAAAATGGCTAATTAGCTAGGTAAGCTCAAAAATGGCATTTTTCTTCTTATTATGCCTATTTAGTCCATTTATGACATAATTTATCCTTTTTAGTCCACAAATGACCTAATAAGATGAAGAAAATCCAGGAAGAGGAAGAAAAGAAGGAATAGAAGAAAAGAAGAAGAAGAAAAGAAGAAAGAAGAGAAGAAGAAGAAGAAGAACTTTTCTTCTTGTTGTTTTCTTCTTCTTCTAGTCTTCTTCTTCTTCTAGTTTTCTTCTTCTTCTCCAAATGAAGTTAGCTCTAAGTTATATCAAAAATGGCATAATATGCTTAGTTCATCAAAAATGGCACAATTAGCTAGGTTAGCTCCATTTTACCTAAGTATGCTTACTTCTTCTTCTTCTTCATTTTCTTCTTCTTCTTCTGATTCTAGTCTTCTTCTTCTAACTTTCTTGTTTCCATTTTGCAGATTTAATTCACTATATGGAAGCTTGCATGGATGCATGGAGTGCTTGTTTCCCTTATCTTTTTTTCGTTTGTATCGATGAAAAATGTGGAACTTGTTATATGGATGCATGGAATAATGTGTTGGATGAACATTGTGATATGTAATATGTATATATGGATGGAACTATGTTTCTTATGTATATATGTATGTTGTCATGGATGGAGATAGATATTTATATGTATATCTGTATGTTGGATACATCATATATGTATATCTGTGTGTGCCTGTGAAATATATATATATATGTATATTTGTGTTTGAAACCCTGTCAAATTAAATGGATTCAAATAAAAACAGGGGATACATAGCCTCTTTGCCGTCTGCTAGCGGACGGCAAAGCTCTTTGCCGTCCGCTAGCAGACGGCAGAGAGGACACGTGGCAGCTACCTGTGAAACCTGGGAACACTGGCTGCCTATTTGGTCACTTTGCCGTCTGCGAGCGGACGACAAAGATTCAAATCACTTTGCCATCTGCCAGTGGACGGCATAGCTGGCCACGTGGCAGCTTCCCAGTACTGCCTAGCTGAGCTGTTTGCCGTCTGTCAGTGGACGGCAAAGAGCTTTGACTCTTTGCCGTCCGCTAGCAGACGACAAAGAGCGCCGTTAACCCCCTAACGGCTCTCACGCCACCGCACTGCCATCCGTTGTCTTTGCCGTCTGCTGGCCTCGGATGGCGGACGGCACAATCCTTTGCTGTCCGTTTCCAGGAAGCGGACGGCAAAGAAGGCCTTTGCTGGCACGTGTTCAGCCGGAAAGTTTGCCGTCTGCTGGCGGACAGCAAAGATGTTTGCCGTCCGTGATCCATGCCTTTGCCGTCCGCCATGGCGGACGGAAAAGAAGCTGATTCCAGTAGTGAATGTATCCTGCCTTGATAATATTCTAGAGCTACACGTGAATGGGGTGGCGGAATTCTCAAAGTAGAACCATGTGAACTACTCCATCTCAAGAAAATTAATCAACATCGAAGTTCTGGGACATGCACTTGTTCATCTTGTAACCTGGTCTGGAACAAATTGATTTAACACCTATTTTGACAATCAATTGGGAAAGGGGACCACTCGGCAAATATGATGTATCTACTGTAGTACTATAGCGACCTTGAGATTATCAAGATTCTGACCTAAGTTTACGCACCATGTTTCACTTCTCAAATGACTGCACACTATTTGTATGTAACAGAAAATTATATCTAGTAATTACCAGTTGGTTCGGTAAAATAGGGACATCATCTATATGGCAAATGAACTCCGTAAAGACATTGTGCCTGCAATCTCAATAATCATTGCATGTTCGAAGAAGCCCTGACCTTAAGTTGTTCCACAACTTCTTCTGCCCAACTCAACGGCCACCTCTTGAGTGGAAGTTAATCCTTCCCCATCATGCTTTTCCTCTTTACATTTTACACGTTAGTGTTGGTTAGTCACTTGCTCTCCCCTTCACTGCTATGAAACTGAACCAAAAAGAAGAAAATTCAGCGTGAGTGCATATAATTGAGTGTAAGTTCAGATTTCATGTGTTGTCCAGCCGGCTTTTTTGTTGTTACCTTTCGATGTTTCCCAGCTAAGCTGGTAGATATAATTACCATCCAATAATGATTGATCAGGAAAGAAGTCATGATCTAATGTAATTAATAAAAACAAAAGGCTTCACGAGAAAAAATAACTTTCTACCGTTGTTTCCAGCCTTGGGCCTTCTCACGTAATACTTGCAATTCCTTGTAAATCATCCCATGGCGACCTTCCTTAATCCTTGTCCCATGAGCATAGTCCTGGGATCAATGAACATAATCTTATCAATAAATGAAGCCAGCTCCATGGTTATGTCAGCTCTACCAAATCATCAGACATGAGTTGGACTGGTTTGTGGCTGCTAAAGTGCGTGCACCTGTAAACATATGTCAGGTAAAATGTTTCCTGTAGAAACATTAGTACATTACCTAGAACAAACAATATATGAAAATTACTATTACCTACTTACCTTCCATTATGATCTAGGAGATATTCAACATTAAATGCATCCATGATCACATTCTAAAATATATTAGATTAGTTATATCCATCCAATCTAGTCTTGCCTAATAACGAGAGTAAGTTTGGCATGCAGGTTAATATTAGAGATCTATGAGAGGCATCGTAGCAAGCATGTGGCTAGCATGAACTTACTTCAGATTTGTTAAGCATTTTAACAAACACATGATGTGAGGCATCATAGTAGAAGCATGAGAGAAAACAGAGACATACTTTTAATGCTGGTGTTGGCTCAAAATCACCTGTGTCCAGATCACATCCAGCTAGCCTCCTGAAGTAATGATGCAGATCCACAATGCTATGATGCCTAGAGGAAAACATATATGTTACCATACTCTATACATGCTAAAACCCAAGATATCATGGTCTGAATCAGCGACATGAATCAAAAAACAAGAAGTTGCTCCTTCCATTTTCCTTTCCTCTTCTGGTACTACTCACACACCTTCTCCTCTTGTGAATCATACGCAGATGGCACACAGAATCAGCATAGGATGCGTGTACCACCAATCTGATGGCTTTCAACCAAATTGTGCTAACTCTGGCATGAGAACTCTTCCTTTATAAAAGCAACCACAAATACCTAATAGCAATTTCACAAGAGTAAATTAACAGGAGCAGAACACAAATTAATGTACTTGAAATATTCTTTTCAGTGGGATTCCCATCGACACCTGGTGGCGATAGAAGGGCAGGCTCCCAAATAAAACGACAATCTTGAAGAGCATCAAGCCGAGGTCCCATCCCTCATTATCCATCACCCGCAACATGAAGACAATCCTGATAAATGTGTCTCTATCCTGAAGGTCTGCTTGGTGTCCTCTGTGTCCCTCGCCGCTAGCTCATCGCCTGCAGCTTCCATCACCGTCCGTCCTCTTCCTCCTCCTTTCACCATTGTTGCTTCTCGTGCTACAAAAGAGACATGTGGCTGCAGCATTAGCCTCCCTTTCCAACTTGCTGCTGGCTTTATGAAGAGGAAACCACCAAAACTAAAGTTCTCTTCAACATGAAGTGTTAGTTGCAGTTCAGAAAAGAATCACATCTGTACATGTAGTTAGCGGGCTTAGAAAAATTATGGAGAAATGAAGAATCTTAGTGGTGACAAGATAATACGTTGTATTGGAAAAAATACCAGGGAAGTCTTAACATAGTCGATTCTTCCACCCTTCCGGCGGCCATGTACATGTGAAATATGAGAATTAGCACCTAATTGACAGAGAACGAGGACCTGATCGACGGGAAGAAGGAAAGGTGGGGACATGAATGGGATTACCTTTTGGTCCAGATCACCGACGGCGTCCCGCCCTCCTCTGCTAAACAACATGAGGAATAGCTGAAGGCGTGATCCCCGTCGTCATGGTGGCGTACTTCCTCACTGGCAGCCGCATCATCCAGTTTCTCCGCACCCACGATGGTTGTGATGCTCGTCACCCTGTTTGGCATGTCAATGTTTGAGTGGGGATCGATGGGGAGTTTGATCTGGCGGCCATGGCAATTACGGCGACAATTGGCGTTGGCGGTGACGCGTGTTGATTCCACAGCTAGCTTTGGCGGCGTTGTGTCAAAAAGTTGGAGGACCGACATGACATCAATGACTGCTGGCAAGTTGAGGATTGAGGGAGAGGGAGGCACCATCGATGGCGGCCATCTAGGGTTAGACATGGTGGGATGTTCGCTCATGTGAGGGGAGAGGCTACCGACTAAAAAGCAATAAGGGAAAAACCGCGGGGGAGAAAAAACCGGTGGGATGTGAGGAAAATCGATGGGGGAAACATGATTGATGGGGGAGTACGAACGAACGATGTACCAACTCATCCATTAGGAGCAGAGATATTGGCAGAAGAAACTACCAGAGGAGGGCCACCAGGGCGCCACAAGCCCAGGGGCGCGCCCCTCAGGCTTGAGGGCCCCTGGCAGCCCTTGCAACCCTAACTCCAACTCCATAAGTACCTATTTGCCAAGAAAAAAATCAGAGAGAAAGAATCATCATGTTTTACGATACGGAGCCTGTCGGGGATATACCCCGCGGTATGACCCGGCCGGACTTGGCGACTCACTGGTGACCTGCCCTGACTTGGCGACTCACTAAATGACCCGCCCAGATCTCTCCACTCACTGATGACCCGGCCGAGCCAAGTGACTCATTTGTGACCCGGCAGGCGGGTCAGAGGAGCGACAAGACCCAGAGGCCCAGAAGGCGGTTCATGGAAGACCGGCTTGTGTTATGGTGGGCCGGCTTAAGATGAAAGGCATAAGGAATATTCTCCTACAAAGGAAGCAAGACTAGGAATCCACTTGTAATAGAGTAATCCTAATCCTACTAGGACTAGTCATGTAACCTGCCCCTTCAACTTATATAAGGAGGGGCGGGACACCCCAAGAGGGACAAGTTTTACAAGTTTAGACAGACAAATCAATAGCTCTCGAAATAGAGGTAGCGAAACCTCGCCCTTGTAACCGTGAGCATCATCATGATCAATATCAATGAAGCAGGATGTAGGCTTTTACCTCCACCGTGAGGGGCCGAACCTGGGTAAAACCTTGCGTCTCTCGATTCCGACCAACCCCTTCAAGCTACTACATAGATGCGTTGGCCTCACGACTAAGTCCTCACACTAGGACATCTGCCGTGACAAATCCACAACAGAGCCGCCGCCACCTCCTGTTCTTCATCGGGAGGGCTGATCTGGAATCCGTTCTGGGCTCCGGAGAGGGGGATTCGACATTGTCATCATCATCAACCTTCCTTCGTCACCAATTTCATGATGTTCACCACCAGGAGTGAGTAATTCCTTCGTAGGCGCTGGAAGGTGATGGGTTGGATGGTATTTATAATGTAATCGAGTTAGTTTTGTTAGGGCTTGATCCCTAGTATCCACTATGTTCTGAGATTGATGTTGCTATGACTTTGCTATGCTTAATGCTTGTCACTAGGGCCCGAGTACCATGATTTCAGATTTGAACCCTTTATGTTTTCATGAATATATTTGAGTTCTTGATCCGATCTTACAAGTTATACGCACCTATTACGTGTTATGATCCGCATACCCCAAGGTGACAATAATTGGGATACTTTCCGGTGATGATCGTGGTTTGAGGAGTTCATGTATTCACTATGTGTTAATGCTTTGTTCCGGTTCTCTATTAAAAGGAGACCTTAATATCCCTTAGTTTCCTTATAGACCCCGCTGCCACGGGAGGGTAGGACAAAAGATGTCATGCAAGTTCTTTTCCATAAGCACGTATGACTATTTACGGAATACATGCCTACATTACATTGATGAATTGGAGCTAGTTCTGTGTCGCCCTAGGATATGATTGTTACATGATGAATATTATCCAACATTATCACTAATCCAATGCCTACGAGCTTTTCACATATTGTTCTTTGCTAAGTTACTACTGTTGCTGTTACTGTCACAATTGATGCTACCATTACTGTTACTGTTACTATCATTGCTACTGTTATCAAATTACCATACTACTGTGCTACTGATCACTCTGCTACTAATATTTAGTCTCCAGGCGTGGTTGAATTAACAACTCAACTGCTAATACTTACAAATATTCTTTGTCTCCCCTTGTGTCGAATCAATAAATTTGGGTTGAATACTCTACCCTCGAAAATTGTTGCGATCCCCTATACTTGTGGGTTATCAATAATCAACAAACAATTCCTAGCTCAAGGTTTCTACTGTTTGAAATGGGCTGGTTTACTATGGTTTTGATACCAAGTCTTCATTACTTCGGGTCTTCAATGCCCGGGAGTTTTCCAATTGTTGTAGTTTCTCCCATATGAAGGCCTTTTGTTGCTTTTCCGTAACTTATGTCTCTCAAGGTGAAATAAATACAAACCTATGAATATTGTATCTATCCAAACACTCAATACACAAAAAAAAATAACAACCAAGGATTTATTTATTCAATCAATATTATAGTATCGCCACCCACATAAGTTGGTATGGTCGGATACTTAAATCACAAAACGTTTATCTTTATTTCTCTAATGGTGGGGCTACTACTAAGCTAACTTATCGGGAACCTGATCCTTGCCTCCATTGGGCTTCTTCTGTGTGGACTTGATCTCCTCCAATTCTTCTGCTAGATTATCCCTATCGACATGGAGTTTCGTGTGACGGCCCTGTATGTCCTGGAGTTGGTCCTTGAGCTTCTGGATCTCAATATCTTTGGCATGAGCCATGGTTCTCCTGCCCTTCAGTTCTTGACGTATCTTCGGGATCTCAAGATTTTCCTCCTCCAACTTGGTTACCTTCAGCCTCTGGGTCTCAACCTCTTCTCGTAGTGCCTCATTGTCAAACAAGGCTTCCAGAAGGTCCATCTGAAGATTCTTGACGTATTGTTCCAGTTCTTGGTTATACACCAACAATGGGGAGAACTTCATCTTCTGGTCATTCGTCAGGGCAATGGTGGCTCCATAACCTTCTGCCATCCAACTTTTCCAATGTAGTGTGGGTTTAGTGCAGCACGATGACGATAGCATAAGCATGCAGCAGCATCGTGGAAGGCAGTGTTATGCCCATATCGCAGTCACCATTTATCGTTCCAAAGCTGATGTCTCCAGTCTTGGGGTCTTCTTTGCGTCCAAAAACTTGAGTCTTGACTCCCCATGATCCAGACTTCCTCTTAGTTGCCTTGATCTCAGGTATCGGCAGCTTCAGCAGTCTGACTAGCTCCACAAGGAATGGGCCTCCAAGAACACCCTCGTAGTGTTCCCTTTTGTTTAGGATGTAGCTCTCCATCTATAATTTGAAATAAGGAAGGTTTAGTAAAAGAATTCAAGAGTTACGAGAGTAGTATAAAAGTCGTTCCTATTAGGGTCTTCATATTACTAAGCCATTTTCTAGGGTCACGTCCTACATTCAACATGTGCTCTGATACCATCTCTGTAGCGACCCGACTTCAAATGGCAAGCCTCTGTGTATCTGTGCCATCCCTAGATCAGTATGCTATTTGATACGTCCATTTTGCATCATGCTTTTATATTGATATCTATTGCATTATGGGCTGTTATTACACATTATGGTGCAATACTTATGCCTTTTCTCTCTTATTTTACAAGATTTACACAAAGAGGGAGAATGCCGGCAGCTGGAATTCTGGACCGGAAAGCAGCAAATCTTAGAGACATATTCTGCACAACTCCAAAAGTCCTAAAAATTTACGGAGAATTATTTTGGAATATATAAAAAATATTGGGCGAAGAAATACCAGAGGGGGACCCACCAGGTGGCCACAAGCCTGGGGGCGCGCCCTACCCTCTGGGCGCGCCCCTAGGGCTTGTGGGGCCCCTGGCAGGTCGCCGGTGCCCATCTTCTGCTATATGGAGGCTTTTGACCTGGAAAAAATCATAAGAAAGCTTTCGGGACGAAGCACCGCCGTCTCAAGGCGGAACCTGGGCAGAAGCAATCTAGGGCTCCGACGGAGCTGTTCTGCCGGGGAAACTTCCCTCCGGGAGAGGGAAATCGAAGCCATCGTCATCACCAATGATCCTCTCATCGAGAGGGGGTCAATCTCCATCAACATCTTCACCAGCACCATCTCCTCTCAAACCCTAGTTCATCTCTTGTATTCGATCTTTGTCCCAAAACCTCAGATTGGTACCTGTGGGTTGCTAGTAGTGTTGATTACTCCTTGTAGTTGATGCTAGTTGGTTTATTCGGTGGAAGATCCTCTGTTCAGATCCTTAATGATATTTATCACCACTTTGATTATGAACATGAATATGCTTTGTGAGTAGTTACGTTTGTTCCTGCGGACATGGGAGAAGTCTTGTTATAAGTAATCATGTGAATTTGATATTCGTTCGATATTTTGATGAGATGTATGTTGTCTTTCCTCTAGTGGTGTTATGTGAACGTCGACTACATGACACTTCACCATGATTTGGGCCTAGGGGAAGGCATTGGTAAGTAATAAGGTGATGATGGGTTGCTAGAGTGACAGAAGCTTAAACCCTAGTTTATGCATTGCTTCGTAAGGGGCTGATTTGGATCCACATGTTTCATGCTATGGTTAGATTTATCTTAATTCTTCTTTCGTAGTTGCGGATGCTTGCGAGAGGGGTTAATCATAAGTGGGAGGCTTGTCCAACTAAGGACAGCACCCAAGCACCGGTCCACCCACATATCAAATTATCAAAGTAACGAGCGCGAATCATATGAGCATGATGAAAACTAACTTGACAACAATTCCCATGTGTCCTCGGGAGCGCTTTGCTTTATATAAGAGTTTGTCTAGGCTTGTCCTTTGCTACAAAAAGGATTGGGCCACATTGCTGCACCTTATTTACATTTTTAACTTGTTACCAGTTACAAATTATCTTATCACAAAATTACCTGTTACCGATAATTTCAGTGCTTGTAGAGAATACCTCGCTGAAAACCGCTTGTCATTTCCTTCTGCTCCTCGTTGGGTTCGACACTCTTACTTATCGAAAGGACTACGATAGATCCCCTATACTTGTGGGTCATCAAGACTCTTTTCTAGCACCGTTGCCGGGGGGTGAAGCGCCTTTGGTAAGTGGAATTTGGTAAGGAAACATTTATATTACATGCTGAAATTTACTGTCACTTGTTACTATGGAACATCATCCTTTGAGGGGTTTGTTCGGGGTATTTTCACCCCGGCCGGAAGAGCAAAGAGTTGCCCCTCAACCTACTGCACCTACTGAAAATATTTATTATGAAATTCCTTCGGGTATGATAGAGAAACTGCTAGCTAATCCTTATGCAGGAGATGGAACATTACATCCTGATATGCATCTAATCTATGTGGATGAAGTTTGTGGATTATTTAAGCTTGCAGGTTTGCCCGAGGATGAAGTCAAGAAGAAGGTCTTCCCTTTATCTTTGAAGGAGAAGGAATTGACATGGTATAGGCTATGCGATGATATTGGGACTTGGAATTACAACCGATTGAAATTGGAATTTCATCAGAAGTTTTATCCTATGCATCTGGTTCATCATGATCGGAATTATATATATAATTTTTGGCCTCGTGAAGGAGAAAGTATCGCTCAAGCTTGGGGGAGGCTTAAGTCAATGTTATATTCATGCCCCAATCATGAGCTGTCAAGAGAAATTATTATTCAGAATTTTTATGCTCGGCTTTTTCGTAATGATCAATCCATGCTCGATACTTCTTGTACTTGTTCTTTTATGAATAAGACTATTGAATTCAAATGGGATCTCTTGGAAAGAATTAAATGCAACTCTGAAGATTGGGAGCTCAATGAAGGTAAGGAGTCAGGTATAAACCTTAAGTTTGATTGTGTTAAATCTTTTATGGATACCGATGCTTTTCGTGAATTTAGCACTAAATATGGACTTGACTCTGAGATAGTAGCTTATTTATGTGAATCATTTTCTACTCATGTTGATCTCCCTAAGGAGAAGTGGTTTAAATATCATCCTCCCATTGAAGTAAAAATAGTAGAACCTATTAAAGCTAAAGAGGAAACTATCACTTATAATGTTGATCCTGTTATTCCTACTGCTTATATTGAGAAACCACCTTTCCCTGTTAGGATAAAGGAACATGCTAAAGCTTCAGCTGTGGTTCGTAAGAGTTATTCTAGAACACACCCCCTGAACAAATTAAAGTTGAATCTAGTATTGCTATGGTTAAAGATCTCTTGGTCGATAATATTGATGGGCATGTTATTTATTTCTATGATGAAGCTGCTAGAATTGCTAGACCCTATAATAAAGATAAACATAGACATGTTGTTGGCATGCTTGTTGTTTCTGTTAAAATAGGAGATCATTGATATTATGGCTTATTTGATTTGGGTGCTAGTGTGAGTGCAATTCCTTTTACTCTATATCAAGATATTATGAATGATATTGCACCTGCTGAAATAGAAGGTATTGATGTCACAATTAAGCTTGCCAGTAGAGATACTATATCACCAATTGGGATTGTTAGAGATGTTGAAGACTTGTGTGGGAAAATAAAATACCCAACTAATTTTCTAGTTCTTGGTTCCCCACAAGATGATTTTTGTCCCATTATTTTTGGTAGACCTTTCTTGAACACTGTTAATGCTAAAATAGATTGTGAGAAAGAAACTGTTAGTGTGAGTTTTGGGGATGTGTCTCATGAGTTCAATTTCTCCAAATTTCGTAGACAACCCCATGATAAAGAGTTGCCTAGTAAAGATGAAATTATTGGTCTTGCTTCTATTGCCGTGCCTCCTACTGATCCTTTAGAACAATATTTGCTAGACCATGAAAATGATATGTTCATGAATGAAAGAAAGGAATTAGACGAGATTTTCTTTAAACAAATGCATGTTTTGAAACACTATTTGCCTGTTGAGACTCTTGGAGATCCTCTACCAGCCAAGAGTGATCCTGTATTTGATCTTAAACAATGACCTGATACTTTGAAATATTCTTATGTTGATGAAAAGAAGATATATCCTGTTATTATTAGTGCTAACCTTTCAGAGCATGATGAAAAGAAACTATTGAAAACTCTAAAGAAGCACCAAGCAGCTATTGGATATACTCTGGATGATCTTAAGGGCATTAGTCCCACTCTATGTCAGCACAAAATTAATATGGAACCTGATGCTAAACGTGTTGTTGATCTCCAGCGATGGTTGAATCCCAAAATGAAAGAAGTGCTAAGAAATGAAATACTAAAGCTTCTGGAAGCAGGTATAATTTATCATGTTGCTGATAGTAGATGGGTAAGTCATGTTCATTGTGTCCCTAAGAAGGGAGGTATTACCGTTGTTCCTAATGATAAAAATGAATTGATTCCGTAAAGAATTGACACAGGTTATAGAATGGTTATTGATTTTAGAAAGTTAAACAAAGCTACTAGGAAAGATCATTATCCTCTACCTTTTATTGATCAAATGCTAGAAATACTATCAAAACATACACACTTCTGCTTTCTAGATGGTTATTCTGGTTTTTCCCAAATACCTGTGTCACAAGAGGATCGAGAAAAAACTACTTTTACTTGCCCTTTCGGTACCTTTGCTTATAGACATATGCCTTTTGGTTTATGTAATGCACCTGCTACCTTTCAAAGATGTATGACTGCTATATTCTCTGACTTTTGTGAAAAGATTGTTGATGTTTTCATGGATGATTTCTCTGTTTACGGAACTTCTTTTGATGATTGCTTAAGCAACCTTGATCGAGTTTTACAGAGATGTGAAGAAACTAATCTTGTCTTGAATTGGGAGAGGTGCCACTTTATGGTTAATGAAGGTATTGTCTTGGGGCATAAAATTTCTGAAAGAGGTATTGAAGTTGATAAAGCTAAAGTTGATGCTATTGAAAAAATGCCATGTCCTAAAGATATCAAAGGTATAAGAAGTTTCCTTGGTCATGCTGGTTTCTATAGGAGGTTTATTAAAGACTTCTCTAAAAATTCTAGGCCTCTTACTAATCTCTTGCAAAAGGATGTTCCATTTTTTTTTATGATGATTGTGTAGAAGCATTTGAAATATTTAAGAAAGCCTTGATTTTTGCACCTATTGTTCAACCACCTGATTGTAACCTACCCTTTGAAATTATGTGTGATGCTAGTGATTATGTTGTTGGTGTTGTTCTAGGAGAAAGAGTTGATAAGAAATTAAATGTTATCCATTATGCTAGTAAAACTCTAGACAGTGCTCAAAGAAATTATGCTACTACTGACAAAGAATTTTTAGCAGTTGTATTTGCTTGTGATAAGTTCAGATCTTATATTATTGATTCCAAAGTAACTGTTCACACTGATCATGCTGCTATTAAATATCTTAAGGAAAAGAAAGATGCTAAACCTAGACTTATTAGATGGGTTCTCTTCTTGCAAGAATTTAACTTGCATATTATTGATAGAATGGGAGCTGAAAACCCCGTAGCAGACAACTTATCTAGGTTAGAAAATATTCTTGATGACCCACTACCTATTGATGATAGCTTCCCTGATGAAAAATTAGCTGTCATAAATGCTTCTCGTAGTACTCCATGGTATGCTGATTATGCCAATTATATTGTTGCTAAATTTATACCACCTAGTTTTACATACCAACAAAAGAAAAAGTTTTTCTATGATTTAAGACATTACTTCTGGGATGACCCACACCTTTATAAAGAAGGAGTAGATGGTGTTATTAGACATTGTGTACCTGAGCATGAATAGGAACAGATCCTACACAACTGTCACTCCGAGGCCTACGGAGGGCACCATGCTGGTGATAGAACTGCACACAAGGTATTACAATCTGGTTTTTATTGGCCTACTCTTTTTTAAGGATGCTCGTAAGTTTGTCTTGTCTTGTGATGAATGTCAAAGAATTGGTAATATTAGTAGACGTCAGGAAATGCCTATGAATTATTCACTTGTTATTGAACCGTTTGATGTTTGGGGATTTGATTATATGGGACCTTTTCCTTCCTCTAATGGGTACACACATATTTTTGTTGTTGTTGATTATGTTACTAAGTGGGTAGAAGCTATTCCAACTAGTAGTGCTGATCATAACACCTCCATTAAAATGCTTAAAGAAGTTATTTTCCTGAGGTATGGAGTCCCTAGATATTTAATGACTGATGGTGGTTCACACTTTATTCATGGTGCTTTCCGTAAATTGCTTGCTAAATATGATGTTAACCATGGAATTGCATCTCCATATCACCCTTAGTCTAGTGGTCAAGTATAATTAAGTAACCGATAAATAAAGTTCATTTTGCAAAAGACGGTTAATAGATCCAAAAAGAATTGGTCTAAGAAACTTGATGATGCATTATGGGCTTATAGAACTGCTTATAAAAACCCTATGGGTATGTCTCCATATAAAATGGTTTATGGAAGAGCATGTCACTTACCTATTTAATTAGAAAATAAAGCTTATTGGGCAATTAAAGAGCTCAACTATGATTTCAAACTTGCCGGTGAGAAGAGGTTATTTGACATTAGCTCACTTGATGAATGGAGAACCCAAGCCTATGAAAATGACAAATTGTTTAAAGAGAAAGTTAAAAGATGGCATGATAAAAGGATACAAAAGCGTGAATTTAATGTAGGTGGCCATGTCTTGCTATACAATTCTCGTTTAAGTTTTTTGCAGGAAAGCTTCTCTCTAAATGGGAAGGGCCTTACATTATCGAGGAAGTTTATCGTTCCGGTGCCATCAAAATCAACAACGCCGAAGGCAATAACCTGAAGGTGGTAAACGGGCAAAGAATCAAACATTATATCTCAGGTACTCCCATAAATGTTGAAACCAATATTATTAATACCATAACACCCATAAGGGATATCTACCAGAACGTTTCAGACTCCGAAAAGGAATAGGTATGTGGTACGGTAAGTAAACCAACTCCAAAACTTTTCCAAAAGCAATTTTACTCTGTTTTGGAATATTTAAAAAATTAGGAAAATAAAAAGTAGTCCGAGAAGTGCACGAGGATGCGACAAGTCCTGGGGGCGCGCCCTACCCCCCTGGGCACGCCTCCCAGGCTTGTGGCCACCTCATGTGCCCTCCGGACTCCGTTTTCTTGTAGTACACTCTTTTGGTCGGTAAAAATTCATTATATAATCTCCCAAAAGTTTTGACCACCGTATCACGGCAAAATCCTCTGTTCTTGTATTTAGCTAATTCTACAGCAGATTTGGAGAAGATGTCTTCGCAAGAGTCGGTCTAGGAGTGTTGTGTCTCTCACCCGATACCGGACCCAAGAGCATACAGCGAAGCTGACCACTTTGGGTGGTCAACGGAGGAAGAGATGGAGGCTGACCTGAAAAGAGTGGATGCCATGGAGAACAATCAAGAAGTTACCTCTCACCCTCAACCTGGAGCCATACTGGAGGAACTCCAGAGCTCAGCAATACCGAATTCGGTCATACCTCCCAATGCTAGATTTCTCTCTTATGATAACATGAAAAAGAGTGTTGCTTTTTCCCCCGCAGCCAGGAAGCATCCATGGGTGATCGGAGCTCTAGCCGTCACAGGAAAACTCCATAAGGAAATAATGGATCTCAAACAAAAAGACAATAGGCTCAAGGAAGAAAATCGCATCCTGAAGGGTATTATCGCCAAGAAGATTGCATCACCACCTCCGAAGAAAGAGACCTAAGTACATGGGTATGGGCACTCCCCTTGGCAACTGCCAAGCTTGGGGGAGGTGCCCCGGTATTGTATCACCATCACATCTTTACCTTTATCGTTTTTCTTAGTTCGATCCTTTTGGTTATATCTCAGTTTAGTAGAATAAAGTTTTAGTATGATCTAGCTTTGAGTTTTGCTTTGTGTTCCCTCTATGTAATCGAGTCCGAGAGTTATATAATAAAGATTAGTTTTGAGTTGAGGGCTTTGCTTTCTTGCTATGATCTTGAGTAAAAGAAATAAAGAATAAAAGAAATAAAAAGATTATATAATGATATTATGGGAAGTGATGATTTCACATATAAGGACTATGTCGCATGAAATTTGTTGGGAGTTGACAAACATAGTTTTGGTCATTGTTGCAATTAATAGGAAGTAATAAAGAAAGAGAGGTCTCACATATAAATACACTATCTTGGACATCTTTTTATGATTGTGAGCACTCATTAAAATATTATATGCTAAAAGGTTGATGTTGGACAAGAAAGACAACATAATGGGTTATGTTTCTTTATATCTGAATAGAAGTTATATTGTCATGGATCCTCCAACATGTTGAGCTTGCTTCCCATCCTATGCTAGCCAAATCTTTTGCACCAAGTAGAAATACTACTTGTGCCTCCAAAATCCCTAAACCCAGTTTTGCCATGAGAGTCCACCATACCTACCTATGGATTGAGTAAGATCCTTCAAGTAAGTTGTCATCGGTGCAAGCAATAAAAGTTGCTCTCTAAATATGTATGATCTTTTAGTGTGAGGAAAATAATCTTTATACGAACTTGTGATATGGGAGAAATAAAAGCGACGGACTGCATAATAAAGTTCTTTATCACAAGTGGCAATATAAAGTGACGTTCTTTCGCATTAAGATTTTGTGCATCCAACCATAAAAGCGCATGACAACCTCTGCTTCCCTCTATGAAGGGCCTATCTTTTATTTATCTCCTACCTTTATACAAGAGTAATGGTGATCATCACCTCTTCCTTTTATACTTTTTCTTTTTGGCAAGGACTATATGTTGGGGGGAGATCCAGATATATATATCCACTCGGATGTAGGTATTCATAAACTATTATTGTTGATGTTATCCTTGAGGTAAAATGTTGGGAGGCGAAGTTATAAGCCCCTATCTTTCCTTGTGTCCGATTGAAACTTTGATATCACAAGTATCACATGAGTGTTAGCAATTGTGAAAGACTAAAAGAAGGTTGAGTATGTGGACTTGCTATACAAAAGCTCTTACATTGACTCTTTCCGATGTTATGATAAATTGCAATTGTTTCAATGACCAAGATCATAGCTTGTTGGTTTTCAATAAAGTTCTTGTTTCATACTTTACCTTGTGAACGAATTGTTACTTTAGCATAAGAAATTATATGACAATATATGTTGTTGTTCTAAAAGACGATCATGATGCCTTCATGTCCGTATTTTATTTTATCGACACCTCTATCTCTAAACATGTGGACATGATTATCGATTTCAGTTTCCACTTGAGGACAAGCGAGGTCTAAGCTTGGGGGAGTTGATACGTCCATTTTGCATCATGCTTTTATATTGATATTTATTGCATTATGGGCTGTTATTACACATTATGGTACAATACTTATGCCTTTTCTCTCTTATTTTACAATGTTTAAACAAAGAGGGAGAATGCCAGCAGCTGGAATTCTAGACCGGAAAGGAGCAAATCTGAGAGACCTATTCTGCACAACTCCAAAAGTCCTAAAAATTTACAGAGAATTATTTTGGAATAAAAAAATTATTGGGTGAAGAAATACCAGAGGGGGACCCACCAGGTGGCCACAAGCCTGGGGGGGTGCACCCTACCCCCTGGGCGCACTCCTAGGACTTGTGGACCCCCTGGCAGGTCACCGGTGCCCATCTTCTGCTATATGGAGGCTTTTAACCTGGAAAAATCATAAGAAAGCTTTCGGGATGAAGCGCTGCTCGAGGCGAAACCTGGGCAGAAGCAATCTAGGGCTCCGGCGGAGCTGTTCTGCCAGGGAAACTTCCCTCTAGGAGGGGGAAATTGAAGCCATCGTCATCATCAACGATCCTCTCATCGAGAGGGGGTCAATCTCCATCAACATCTTCACCAGCACCATATCCTCTCAAACCCTAGTTCATCTCTTGTCTCCGATCTTTGTCCCAAAACCTCAGATTGGTACCTGTGGGTTGCTAGTAGTGTTGATTACTCCTTGTAGTTGATGCTAGTTGGTTTATTCGGTGGAAGATCATATGTTTAGATCCTTAATGATATTTATTACCCCTTTGATTATGAACATGAATATGCTTTGTGAGTAGTTACATTTGTTCCTGAAGACATGGGAGAAGTCTTGTTATAAGTAATCATGTGAATTTGGTATTCGTTCGATATTTTGATGAGATGTATGTTGTCTTTCCTCTAATGGTGTTATGTGAACGTCGACTACATGACACTTCACCATGATTTGGGCCTAGGGGAAGGCGTTGGGAAGTAATAAGTAGATGATGGGTTGCTAGAGTGACAGAAGCTTAAACCCTAGTTTATGCGTTGCTTCGTAAGGGGCTGATTTGGATCCACATGTTTCATGCTATTGTTAGATTTATCTTAATTCTTCTTCCATAGTTGCAGATGCTTGTGAGAGGGGTTAATCATAAGTGGGAGGCTTGTCCAACTATGGACAACACCCAAGCACCGGTCCACCCACATATCAAATTATCAAAGTAACGAACGCGAATCATATGAGCATGATGAAAACTAACTTGACAACAATTCCCATGTGTCCTCGGGAGCGCTTTGATTTATATAAGAGTTCGTCCAGGCTTTTCCTTTGCTACAAAAAGGATTGGGCCACCTTGCTGCACCTTAGTTACATTTGTTACATGTTACCCGTTACGAATTATCTTATCACAAAACTACCTGTTACCGATAATTTCAGTGCTTGCAGAGAATACCTTGCTGAAAACCGCTTGTCATTTCCTTCTGCTCCTCGTTGGGTTCGACACTCTTACTTATTGAAAGGACTACGATAGATCCCCTATACTTGTGGGTCATCACTATTTTCAAGAGAGAAGCCTCTAGTGAAAACTATGGCCCCCGGGTCCATCTTTTATCATATATTAAAACGAAAAATACCTTGCTGCATGTTTCTTTTATTTATTTTATGTTGTATTTTTGTCCGATCTATCTATCAAAAACTATACAATTTAATTTTGCTCGTAACCGTCAAGGGATTGAAAACCCCTTGTTTGTGTTGGTTGCAAGGATTTGTTGTTTGTGTGCAGGTGCTGCTAATTAGTTGTTGCTTGGTTCTCCTACTGGATTAATAACCTTGGTTCTTAACTGAGGGAAATACTTATCTCTACTGTACTGCATCATCCTCTCCTCTTCGGGGAAATCCAACGCAATTCACAAGTAGCACAACCCAACCGACTAGCTATGTCGCGCATAGGGGTTTGATCGGCTTCAGTAAGCAGCAGCGATTGATCGGGTTCAGTTAGCAGTGAAGGAGTCGGTCGGGTTCAATTAGCAGTGAAGGAATCGCTCGGGTTCAATTAGCAGTGAAGAAGGGATCGATCGATCGGCTTTAGTACGTAGCAGTGCGATCTCTCGGGTTTAGTAAGTGAACGCCTCGCTTGGGTTCAGTTATAGCAAAAACGACGTGCGTACGAGAGAGAAACACGCAAACCACACTGCATCGCTCGGCCCTGACCACCCACCGTAACCAGGAACTCTGTGAAAATTCCCTCGCCCTCACTTCTACAATAATTTTTTATGTCATGGATGCCCAAAGAATGTCATGTAGGTGTGTCTTCGGCCCGCCCAGGATGAAAATCCCATTTTCTGTCATGATTTTTTGTCATAGAAGTAGGAGCCCACAACATCTATGATGATACATGTTTTTGTTACAATTATCGTCATAGAAGTGTCATAACCATGACAGAAAAAGTTTTCGTTCGGGCCATAATGTCACTGATGTGTCTTTTTTTTGTAGTGTACTATCCATCAAAATCATCATGTGCAATGGTAAAACGCAACCCATCAGTATAATCGTTAATAAGTATAGTGTAGTTGGGACAATTCAATAAGATAATAGGACTATCATGTGTGGGTGCACTAGCAACAATTTCATTTTTAACATAAGGAACTATAGCAAGTTCATCTCCATAAGCATCATTCATATTGGCATCTTGGCCATAAGCATAACAAGCATCAAGTTCATCAAAAAGGGATATTTCAAACAAATCCAAGGGATCATAGCAATCATCCTTTGGTAAGCATGAAGGGAAATTAAACAACGTATGAGAGAAGGAGTTACTCTCATCAGAAGGTGGGCATGGGTGATCAATCCGCTCTTCCTCCTTTTCTTCTTCGCTCTCCTCCTCGTCTTTTTCATCTAATGAGCTCACAGTTTCAACAATTTCTTTTTCCATAGATTCCTGTAAAATATTAGTCTCTTCTTGGATAGCGGAGACCTTCTCAATAAATTCATTAATATCGGCATTGTATTTATAATTCTCATAGCAATATTTAAGTATACCGTAATTTTCAGATCTGTAAAGAGCATCATCATAATTTTCAATTTTTTTAAACAAAGATTCAAGTTCATAAGCACACTTAAAAGCAACAAATTCTTCTATTTATTCCACATCAAAGTAATCATATACACCATTAACATAAGAAGCCAAAGTTTTATTATCATCAAATTCACATTGAAAGGGAAGGTGTGGACTCTCCATATTAGAGCAACAAGTATAATGGTACCTTAAGCACAAATTCCAAGCATACCAACGCAAAATTTTAATTTGATCACATAAGTGTTTCCCTTTTTGAGACAAGCTATAACCCCTAAAGTATTCTCAGTGATCCAAAGTATCTCCCATTATCAAGTTGAATGGGGATTTATCAGGATTAACAGAGTAGTATTTAACTTTTTCCACATAACCAGCATCAAGGGTTCTAGGAGGTTCCCCATCTCCATGAGTAGCTGATACGTCTCCAACATATCTATAATTTTTGATTGTTCCATGCTATTATATTATCATTCTTGGATGTTTTACAATCATTTTATAGCAACTTTATATCATTTTTGGGACTAACCTATTGACATAGTGCCCAGTGTCAGTTGCTATTTTTTGCTTGTTTTTTACTTCGCAGAAAATCAATACCAAACGGAGTCCAAACACAGCAAAACTTTTTGGAGATTTTTTCTGGACCAGAAGACACCCGGTGGGCCAAAGAAGTACCAGAGGGGAGCTCCGAGGGGAGCACAACCTACCAGGGTGCGCCTGGGGGCCCAGGCGCGCCCAGGTGGGTTGTGCCCACCTCGGTGGCCTCCCGCACCGCCTCTTCGCCCTATAAATTCCCAAATATTCCAAAAACCCTTGGGGAAACCCTAGATCAAAAGTTCCGCCGCCGCAGGCCTCTGTAGCCACGAGAAACCAATCTAGAACCCGTTCCGGCACCCTGCCGGAGGGGGAAATTATCACCGGTGGCCATCTTCATCATCCCGTCGGCCACCATGATGAGGAGGGAGTAGTCCACCCTCAGGGCTGAGGGTTTGTACCAGTAGCTATGTGTTTAATATCTCTCTCTCGTGTTCTTGAGATGGCACGATCTTGACGTATCGCGGGCTTTGTTAATATAGTTGGATCATATGGTGTTTCCCCCTCTCTATCTTGTTGTGAATTGAGGTTTCCCTTTGAGATTTCGTTTTATCGGATTGAATACTTTTACGGATTTGAGAACACTTGATGTATGTCTTGCTATGAATACCCATGGTGACAATGGGGTATCATATTGATTCACTTGATATGTGCTTTGGCACTCAACTCGCAGATTCCCGAGGTGACATTGGGGTAATCTATGCATAGGGGTTGATGCATGTTCTTGTCTTTGTTTCTTCGGTAGAAATCTTGGGGCACTCTTTGAGGTTCTTTGTGTTGGATTGAGTATTATGAATCTGAATTTGTTTTGGTGTTATTTTAGTACGAACTCTTGATAGATCGATCGGAAAGAATAACTTGCGTTATTTTAGTACGAACTCTTGATAGATTGATCGGAAAGAATAACTTGGTGTTATTTTAGTACGAACTCTTGGATAGATCGATTGGAAATAATAGCTGCAAACAATTTCTTATGTTCTCCGCTAGATAAGAACTTTGGAGTGATTCTTCATCGCACGTTGAGGGATGGTTATATGATCCAATTAGATTACCATTGTTGACAGATTGCACTAGTGAAAGTACGGACCCTAGGCCTTGTTTTCAAGCATTGCAATACCATTTGTGCTCCGTTTTATCACTTGCTACCTTGCTGTTTTTATTTATTCAGATTATAAAAATATATTTCTACCATCCATATTACACTTTTATCACCATCTCTTCGCCAAACTAGTGCACCTATACAAATTACCATTGTATTTGGTGTGTTGGGGAAACAAGAGACTTTTTATTTTTTGGTTGCAGGGTTGTTAGAGAGAGACCATCTTCATCCTACGCCTCCGACAGATTGATAAACCTTAGGTCATCCACTTGAGGGAATTTGCTACTGTCCTACAAAACTCTGCGCTTGGAGGCCCAACACGAGTCTACAAGAACAAGTTGTGTAGTAGACATCAAGCTCTTTTCTGGCGCCGTTGCTGGGGAGGTGAGTGCTTGAAGGTATATCTTTAGATCTTGTAATTGAATCTTTTAGTTTCTTGTTTTATCACTAGTTTGGTTTATAAAAAGAAAACTACAAAAAAAAATGGAATTGAGGTGGTCTCATATTGTTCATCTTTATAATGTCTTTCGTGAAAATGATGGAAAAGAAAATTGTGCTCAATTGGTAGAGGAGGAATTCAATAAAATGTTTGGCATAAATGATGAGCATGATTGCAATGTTGTTAGTATGAATTCTTTGAATATCCAAAATTCTAATGATGGTTGCACAAGTCATGACAAAAATGTTTCTTATAAGCATGTCAATTTTTGTGGAGTGGAAAGACTTTGTGAAGACGTGCCTTATAGGGAAGATAGATTTTGTAAGAAGCATAAACTTGATAGAACCAATTTTTTGCTCAAAGTGATAGATGAATTTGCTACAAAATTATGCTCTCTTTATCCTATTACTTGTGAACTTTGCAATAAGGTTGGTCATCTAAATTTCCAATGCAAACTTTTTCATGATCGAATCATGGCCAAATATTGTAATGACTTGATCACCCTTGAACTTTATAATGAGCTTTGTCTATTCTTGGGGAGTGAAGAATTGACATATAAAAATAGTTGGTTTGAAGTATTCATTCTCACAGACGACATTGAAACTAATCTAAAAAATATCTATATGTTTTGCATGGTAAATTGCAATGAGAATGTTTATATTGCCAACTATAGAAAGATGGGAAAACTAATGGAATATAAAAGGAATACTAATGAAAGGGTAAAGATTTCTACTTTCCCTCCTATTGTCTCTCATGATGAAATAGGTGACGAGGAGGAGCTCCCTATTCAACCAATCTCATCAATAAGAAGCTCGAAAAAATTAATTAAACCCACACATGATGTGGTGAAGAAGAAGAAAAGAAGAAAGAGTAGAGGTAAAAAGGTATCTCTCCCAAATAATGTTGCTCCTATTATAGTTGTGCCTCATGAAAATGAATCAAAAATAATTGTGGAAGATGATGCACTCGATGATGATATTGCTTCTTTGTCTTATGGCAAAATGTCCAAAAGAACTATTGATGATGATTTTGTTATGCCTATTGCTTGTTGTGATGATTATGATTGGGAAGATAATGATACTTCCTATAATCTTGAAAATCTTTTTGGCACCAACTTGGGAAATTATGATGATAATAATTGTTATTCTATTGGTGCTATTCATACTATTACTGATGAGAGTGATTATGCTTATGATATGCCAAGCCACAAGCTTGGGGATGCTATGTTTGATGAGAATGACATGTTTGAGAATTTATTTTCTGCAATTAATGTTTGTCCCAAGCTTGGGGATGATATGCTCAATGAAGATGATCTTTTTAGTCCCCCTACTTTGAATGATCAAATTTGCTATGATGATTGCATGCCTCCTATCTATGATGAGAACAAAGTTGCTACTTATGATGATTATTGTGATGATACTTATGTTATAAAAAGTAGTGATAATTATTGTCATAATTTTGAATATCCTTTTACTGAACATTACTCTTTTAATGTGGAAACAATTTATAGTATTCGAGTTTCATATGATACTCCCACTATTGTGAATGAGAATAAAATTGCTTATATGGAGTGTAATAAATTTTCTATGCTTTTGGATCATGAAAAGAATGCCTTATGTGATGGTTATATTGATGAATCTATTCATGATGCTACTGAAAATTATTATGAGAGAGGAACTTATGATTCATGATGCTCTAGTTATGTTTCAATTCTTATCTTTTATGCGAGCATAATTGAAATCATCATGCCTAGCTAAAAGGCATTAAAGAAAAGCGCTTGTTGGGAGACAACCCAACACTTTTACCTACTGTTTTTGTGTGATCACATGATTAGGCTACTGTAGTGATCTTGTTTTATAGCTTTTGTTTCAATAAAGTACCAAGTAAAGCCTTTGGGATAGTGTGGATGATAGTTGACTTGATTCTTTGCAAAAACAGAAACTTTTGCGTCCAGTGAAGAAATTTCTGTCTTTTACTGGAACATGTAAAATTCTGAATTTTTTACATTTTATGTAGATACAAATTTTATACGTTTTCAGAATTTTCAGAATTTTTCGAGTTACATAAGTATGACCTTAATTCAGACCTTTATGTACTGTTCTGTTTTTGACAGATTCTGTTTTCAATGCATAGTTTGCTTGTTTTATAGTTTCTATGGCTTATATTGCTTAATATAAATTGTGGAAATTGTAGAGTACAGTAGGCATTGTGTGAGAACAATTATTAATCTTGTATTTGACAGTACCAAAGTGAATGATTTGTCTTTATCATACTAACCCATCTCACGAAGTTCTGTTAAGTTTTGTGTGATTGAAGTTTTCAAGTTTTGGGTGAGATATCGATATGAGGAGAATAAGGAGTGACAAGACCCTAAGATTGGGGATGCCTAAGGCACCCCAAGGTAATATTCAAGGAATATCCAAGCAACTAAGCTTGGGGATGCCCCGGAAGGCATCCCCTCTTTCGTCTTCAACATTATCAGTAACCTCACTTGGAGGTATATTTTCATTCGTCACATGATATGAGTTTTGCTTGGAGAGTCATTTTATTTTATTAGTATTTGCTTGATGTTATTTATAATAATGTTTTGCATCTTTTATTTCAATAAAAGTGGCAAGGATAGCCATCACCATGCTTATTTTGCAAATATATGAGTTGCTGTGGAGTTAGGGAAGTATGAGTAAAATTGCACTCTTTACAGACTGTCCTGTTTAGATAGATTGATGTTATGTTCGCATTGTTTGCATATTTTTGCTTGTTTAATGATTCTATTTGAGGATAGGAGTATTAAATATGCAGAGGCATTTAGTATGCAATGTTGAATAATAGTTTTAGTGATTTGTTACAGTAGAGAATGATAAGGTTTTTGCATTGATTTATACTAACTTATCTCACGAGTTCTTGTTGAGTTTTGTGTGGATGAAGTTTTTAAGATTTAGGGAAACCGTGATATAAAAGGAATTAAGGAGACACAAAATCTCAAGCTTGGGTATGCCCAAGGCATCCCAAGATAATATTTCAAGAAGTCTCAAGCATCTAAGCTTGGGAATGCCCCGGTAGGCGTCCCACCTTTCTTCATCAACAATTATCGGTTAGTATCGGTTGAGCCTAAATTTTTGCTTCTTCACATAAGTTGTGCTATTCTTGGAATGTCATTTTATTTTCATTTTTCTTGCTGTTTTAATAAAATACTTAGATCTGAAAGTTTTTAAATAAGAGAGAGTCCTCGAATGGCTACCCATTTATTTAACTACTCGCTTGATCTTCACTTATTTCTTTTTGGAGTAGTTTGTCATTTACTCTCATGCTTCACTTATATTATTTTGAGAGACGAAAAACTTTATGCTCATGTTCTTCACTTAAATTTGTTTGAGCTTATCAAAGGCAACATATTAAACTATTCCTAAAGTGATAAATATTCAATAGGGATATAATAAAAACTTTCATGAAGATCATTGGACAAAATGAACTTGATTCTTTGTAATAGTTTTGAGATATGATGATAGTGATATGTGAGTCATGTTGGTGAGTAATTATGCTTTAGTAAGAATATTGGTGTTAAGGTTTGTGATTACCTATGCAAGCACGAAAGTCAATAGTTATGCAATGAAATTACATCCTACTTGTGGTGCATTATTCGGTGTTAGTTATGCTTAATGCTCGTTTATGAGATTTTTCGCTTCTTGGTTGGTTGCTTCTCAATCTTTTGCTAGCCTTCACTTGTACTAAGTATAAATACTACTTCTGCATCCAAAATCCTTAAACCAGTTTTGCCATATGAGTCCACTATACCTACCTATATGCGGTATTTTCGTGCCGTTCTAAGCAAATTTGTATGTGCCATCTCTAATTTTCAAAATAAATTACTCTTTTGTGTGCTCGTACTGCTCATGAAACGGTAGGGGGTGGCTGATATTTTTCCATGCTAGATGTGTTATTCTCAAGATGAATGTTTATTCACTTGTCATTGCACGAGAGTACGGCAAGGGTATTAGGGATGCCCAGTCTCGAAATGAAAAATGAATTTACTTTATGTTGTCAAATAATAAATTCCTTGGAAAGTGTTAGTATGGACGGCACCCGTGGATTCGGTTAGCCGTGGAATGTGAAAGTATGGTCGAAAAAGGAATAAACTTTATTTTCTGTTTGGGAACCGCCTATGATATATCTAGCATGGAAAGTATTGGGAACTACTCGATCATTTTTGTTGACAGGAAAAGCATGCCACCCAAAATGTTTTTTTTATCTCTATCTTTTTTGCTTTGAGCTCTGGCACCTCTACAAATCCCTACTTCCCTCTGCGAAGGGCCTTTCTATTTATTTTATGCAATTTTTATTTTTGAGTCTCCATCTTCTCTTATAAAGCACCAACTAAGGGGCACTATGATCGTACTTGAGCATTGGGTATAGCTAATATGCGAGTGTGTTTCATGAATGGATCAATGATTGAGCATGATGGGCTAGGGATAACTTGCTTTAGTGTTGATATTTTGAAAGACATGCTTGCTTGTTGATATGCTTGAGTATTGAAATCTTCATGTCAAAACTAGACTATTGCTTTGAACCATATAAAAGTCCATACGTCCATGCTACAAAAGAAAAGAATATGTGATGAACATGTTAGGCAGCATTCCACATCAAAAATTCTATTTTTATCATTTACCTACTCGAGGACGAGCAGGAATTAAGCTTGGGGATGCTGATACGTCTCCAACGTATCTATAATTTTTGATTGTTCCATGCTGTTATATTATCATTTTTGGATGTTTTACAATCATTTTATAGCAACTTTATATCATTTTTTGGGACTACCCTATTGACATAGTGCCCAGTGCAAGTTGTTGTTTTTTGCTTGTTTTTTACTTCGCAGAAAATCAATACCAAACGGAGTCCAAACACAGCGAAACTTTTTGGAGATTTTTTCTGGACCAGAAGACACCCGATGGGCCAAAGAAGTACCAGAGGGGAGCACAACCCACCAGGGTGCACCTGGGGCCCAGGCACGCCCAGGTGGGTTGTGCCCACCTCGGTAGCCTCCCGCACCACCTCTTCGCCCTATAAATTCCCAAATATTTCAAAAACCCTCGGGGTAACCCTAGATCAGAAGTTCCGCCGCCGCAGGCCTTTGTAGCCACGAGAAACCAATCTCGAACCCGTTCCGGCACCCTGTCGGAGGGGGAAATCATCACCGGTGGCCATCTTCATCATCTCGGCGGCCACACATGATGAGGAGGGAGTAGTCCACCTTCGGGGCTGAGGGTTTGTACCAGTAGCTATGTGTTTAATCTCTCTCTCTCTCTCGTGTTCTTGAGATGGCACGATCTTGATGTATCGCGGGCTTTGTTAATATAGTTGGATCATATGGTGTTTTCCCCTCTCTATCTTGTTGTGAATTGAGTTTTCCCTTTGAGATTTCGTTTTATCGGATTGAATACTTTTACGGATTTGAGAACACTTGATGTATGTCTTGCTATGAATACTCGTGGAGACAATGGGGTATCATATTGATTCACTTGATATGTGTTTTGGCACTCAACTCGCGGATTCCCGAGGTGACATTGGGGTAATCTGTGCATAGGGGTTGATGCACATTCTCTTCTTTGTTTCTCAGGTAGAAATCTTGGGGCACTCTTTGAGGTTCTTTGTGTTGGATTGAGTATTATGAATCTGAATTTTTTTGGTGTTATTTTAGTACGAACTCTTGATAGATCGATCGGAAAGAATAACTTGTGTTATTTTAGTACGAACTCTTGATAGATCGATCGGAAAGAATAACTTGGTGTTATTTTTAGTATGAACTCTTGGATAGATCGATCGGAAAGAATTGCTACAAACAATTTCTTCTTATGTTCTCCGCTAGATAAGAACTTTGGAGTGATCCTTCATCGCACGTTGAGGGATGGTTATATGATCCAATTAATTAGCATTGTTGAGAGATTGCACTAGCGAAAGTACGGACCCTAGGCCTTGTTTTCAAGCATTGCAATACCATTTGTGCTCCGTTTTATCACTTGCTACCTTGCTGTTTTTATTTATTCAGATTATAAAAATATATTTCTACCATCCATATTACACTTTTATCACCATCTCTTTGCCGAACTAGTGCACCTATACAAATTACCATTGTATTTGGTGTGTTGGGGACACAAGAGACTTTTTATTATTTGATTGCAGGGTTGTTAGAGAGAGACCATCTTCATCCTACGCCTCCGACGGATTGATAAACCTTAGGTCATCCACTTGAGGGAAATTTGCTACTGTCCTACAAAACTCTACGCTTGGAGGCCCAACACGAGTCTACAAGAACAAGTTGTGTAGTAGACATCAGTAGCTAGTACAAGTATTTTTTGGTATTTCATGTTCCATATCCATAACTAAATATATAAAACAACTTAGGACAAAAAAATAAAATCTACTTAGAGATAAAGCCAACAAGCACACACGAGAATATTCACCCCACGCTAATACTCACCGGCAATGGCGCCAGAAAATGGTCTTGATAACCCACAAGTATAGGGGATCGTTAGTAGCCTTTTTGATAGGTAAGACTGTGGAACCCAACGAGGAGCTAAAGGTAGAATTTATATTCTCTTCAAGTTCTATCGACCACCGATACAACTCTACGTACACTAACGTTTGCTTTACCTAGAACAAGAATAAAACTAATTTGTAGGTATGATGGGATAGGTTTGCAAGATAATAAAGAACATGAAAATAAAAGTTAGGTGATGTTTTAATAAAAGAATAGTTAAGTTTAGTGAGTGTGGAGAAGTGGTGGTAGGATTTGCAAGATTGTCCTAGGCAATTGATAACAAGATCGGTAATCATTATTGCAATTTTATATGAGGGAGAGACATGAGCTAACATACTTTCTGTACTTGGATCATATGCACTTATGATTGGAACTCTAGCAAGCATCCGCAACTACTAAAGATCATTAAGGTAAAACCCAACCATAGCTTTAGGTGTAAAGTCCTCTTTACTCCCATACACAACAACCCGCTTATCCGTGTTTAGGCTTCTGCCACCCCCAGCACCGACAATAAGCAAATCATGAACTTATTGCAACACTCTACAATGGGAATCCCACATGTGTGCGCGACATAGAGGGCACCATAGGACAGCACCAAAATAAAACACGCAACTCAAGCCAATCAAGATCATTAATCAACCCATAGGACAAAAAGAATCTACTCAACATCATAGGATGGCTACACATCATTGGATAATAATATATAGTATAAAACACTATGTTCAAGTAGGGGGTACAACGGGTTGTGGGAGAATGGACCGCTGATAATAGATGAGGGAAGGTGATGGAGGTGTTGAGGAATATGGCGGAGTTGTTGCAGTAGATCGCCGCCATGATGGTTCCCCCGGTGGCGCTCCGGGGCCACCGGGAGAGAGAGGGGAGAGAGCCCCCTTCCTTCTTCTTCTTGCTTGGCCTACTTCCTAGATGGGAGAAGGATTCCCCCTCTAGTCCTTGGCCGCCATGGCCCCCGAGGGGCCCCCCTAGATTGGATCTCTCTCTGTTCCGCTTCCCTGTTTTCTGGCCGAACACCGTTTCTTAAATAGCCAGAGATCCATAACTCCAATCGGGCTGAAATTTAACATGATTTTTCCCGACATAAGCTTCCTTGCGGCTGAAGAAGAGCTCCAACCGACTTACATGGTGCCCACAAGGCACCCCGGCGGGCCTTGGGGGTAGTGTTGCCCCCTACCTTGTGGACCTCGTGGACCCCCATCTACGTTGATTCTTGCACCAAAAATTCACATATATTCCAAAAAATCTCCTTAAAATTTTATCGCGTTTGGACTCTGTTTGATATGGATTTTCCGCGAAACAAAAAACATGCAACAAACATGAACTGACATCGGGCATTGGATTAATATGTCAATCCAAGAAAATCATATAAATTATTGCCAAAAATATGTGGAAGTAGTAGGATAATGGCATGAAATAATCAAATATTATAGATACGACGGAGACGTATTAGCACACAGCCGACCACGTCACCCCCACATAATCAAAGCGACGCACATAACCCAGGTCCAAATCCATCCGAGCTAAATATCAACCATTCAAACAATATATGAACAATCTTGCGAACAATCAAGAACACATATAATAAAAGCAAATGCCCAACAGTAGATAAATCATAAACAAAGAGATGAAACAGATAACAAAAACAATAATTCATGCCCTAGTTATCATTCTCTGCCAAATGATTACAAGGGTATATGATGGTCAAGCCTCTGATCAACTGACGAAAATGGTGATAGAGACGTTGATGAACTCGTCGGAGATGATGGAGGTAACTGTAGAGGTGACAACGGTGATCGTGGCGATGGTGGAAGACCCCCAGTGGGCTGCCGACGACACCACCCCACGCCCTTATACACCACAGTGACCACGACCATCGATGGCCTCCATGGTGAGGAACCTTCAACGCACAAGCGACGCTCAGTCTGCCTGCCGTCGTGCTCGCCAGCGTCCACCTAAAGGCGCTGCAAACCGCCAACAAGAACGGATGAGGGGCCTCCGAAGCAAGAGATCTAGTTCAAAATGAGAGGGAATCCAGTTCACGCGACGCACAATTTGCAACATAAAACAACAAACTTATATGAAAAAGGAACCAACAAAAAGAAAATGACAGAATTGCCCAGGAACCGACCTATGAAAAAGACCGAATCGCCCTTGACGCAACCCATGCCAACTACCCTCACAGGCAAGCCGGTCGGGTGCGAGTTGCTAGCTCATGCCGCACGGAAAACCTAGGTGTTAGCCGGGTCGGGCGAGTGACCAACACAGATGGGGGCCAATACCGCTGCCAACCAGGCCCGTCTGGCCCATGTTGGCTTCCCCATGCGCCCGGACGAAGCCGCACGACTGAGTTGGGTCGCGCGACCACCCCGCCCAGTACCGAGCTGGTAAGACCAGACCAGCCCGCCACTAGGTGTACATGCCGAGACATGGACGGTTGGGCCATTGCACGCGGGGCACTGTGACAAGAGTTGCTCATGGACGTGCCCAATGACGGTGGCCCCAGGAGGCCACCCGAGGTCCACCCGTCATTGTCCGGGCAAGCGGGTGAGGCAAGGCGGTCGCACACAGGCGGGGGAGCATATGACTCGGTCGCCGGCCACGGACGCGTAATGGTAGTGACCTCGTGTGCGCACACACGGTCCACTCGTCTTTGACCTACCAGCCGGGTCGTCCGGGCGTGCGCCGTCCACTATAGGGCCCTCGTGGGCGCGCCCGACGGCGCCCAGTGATGGTGACCCCGGGCGAGCACGTGGTCCACCCATCATGGACCCTCCAGCCAAGTCAATCGAATCTAAGCCATCCGGGCAGATCGAACGACTCGGAGGACACTACAAAAAAAATACACTTCCGTGATGATACGTGTTTGTCACAGTAGGTCACGTTTTCTGTCATGCATGTACATCCATGACGATTTTATGACAGAATCAAGATAGTCATACCTGTGCTATCATAGAAGTGTTCCATGACATTACCAAAATTATCATCACGGAAGTGTCCACTTCCATGATGATAAATGGCGCATCATGGAAGTGCTTTCGTCAAGGGTAACCGACACATGGCATCCACCGTAACGGGTTGCCGTTCAGCTATCGGGTTCCGGTTTGGATCCGATAACCCGTTAACAGCCCGGACCAATGGGGATTTTCCACGTGTAAAATTCTCAATGGCCAGAGGAACCACGTGTCGGCTCAGCGTTGGGACAGATATCATCCACTCATTGGACGGGAGGCGCCTATGATACGTCGACATGTGGCATGGCCCAACAGAGGCCCATTTAGGTGAAAAGGCCGGCCCGTTTGACTTGGTCAAAAGGTAGCGGGCCGGCCCATGAAAAGCCTGTTAACGGCCTGTTCGCATATAGCCCATTTACAGCCCGCTAACTCACGCCCCGTTATGGCCTATCCGAATTAGGCCCAGTAGCGTTATCTGGGCCATCCAATATGATTCCAGCCCGTTGTAACTTTCGGCCCATGTATGGCCCATGACGCCTTTCGGCCCATACGAGGTCCTTTGTAACTCTTGGCCCTTTAAAGGCCCGTGGTGAAACTGGCCCATAATGAACAGTGTAATGCTTTACACCCATTAACGGCCCATTATTCCGTTGGGCCATTTCCAGCCCGTGTTACCTTTCGGCCTTCTAAGGGCCCATTTATTCTTGGGCTCTTTTCCAGCATTCGGTTACTTACGGCTCGTTACTGGCCTGTTCTGCTTGTGGGCCAAATTAAGCCCGTGGTTATAGTCGGCCCATTTGTGGCCCATTAACCCGTTGGGCTGTTTGCATAGCGTCGTCAAATATGGCCCATTAACGACCTGTGATGCCTGTCGATAGAATTAAGCCCGTTATACATTTCGGCCTATTAACGGCCCGTTATGGTCGCGCCATAAACACACGATTTCCACTCTAGCCCGTTTACGGCCCATTTTGTGGACCATCATCAGTCCACGAATAATACGGCCCGTATAAGGCCCATTGAATATACAGCACGTCGAGGGGCCATGGATCCTACGGCCCGTAGGAGGCCCATGGTCACTACAGCAGGTAGCAGGACCATGGTTACAACGGTCCGTATGTTGCCCATGGTTATTGTGGCCTAGTTTTAAAAAATAGGTTATTGTGGCCACTAGAAAAACGCGGAAAAAGAACTGCAGTGACTACAAGCAAACAACTAAACAAGACAATAAGGAAATAAATAAGCAAGCAACTAACGCTAGGCTATTATCGCTATTACACATATTACATCCACTGGGCATCAAAGTTCGCCACCAGTGCAAATATAGGGAACAAAGCAGCATATCACATACACTGGTTGTCAAAGTTGGCGACCAGTGCAAATAAACACCGTAGCAAAACAAGTCCAGAACTGAAACCACTTCAGAAGAGCTCAAGAAACAATATCCTGGGTACCCAGCATGCTGGCAAGATGCTTAGCAAGCTTATTAACTTTCTCTTGTTTGGCGCTTAAATCCTCCAGCGCTTGCTGTTGCACCAGAAAGTATGCATCTGAATTCTGCAGGGACTTCCTCAGTCCTTCGGCTTCATGTCGCAGCACATCTGATTGATGTCTTTCAACTTGAAGTTAAGACTCAAGAAGACGAACTGATTCAAGCAGCGAGTTCGAAGAGCTTGTGCCAGCAGTAGTGGCCAGTAACTCGAACACTACATCAAGACAGGACTTTTGGGTTGTCTCACTGTCGTCAAGATAGTTTTTATCAGCTTTCTTGGAGACCAACAGGGATGTCTCACTATCTTGAACCTTATCTGCATTACTTCCTTTACCATTGCATAACGGGGTACTCTTCTCCAATATTTTGTCCGCATTCTAAAAGAGAAACAAGCGGACACATCACAGGTTTACCATGTTGTATATGAAACTCATTTTGGTAAATCAGTTCAGTAGTAAAGTGGATAGGATAACAGCATGAAACAAACATATATCTATGTACCATGGTCACTGTATGGTCTATATCATTCTAGTTTTTGTTGCCAAATCAAGATAGAGACACAGTTCAAATAATATATGTTTAAGACAAAGCAGCATAGACAGAATATAAGTGTGGGAAACTACAGAGCAATAACAACACTTGTAATGTGCATGACATGAGAACATAACTGTTTATTCAATTGAAACTGAAATCAACATAGAGCAAGTTACAATAGCAAACCAGTTAAAGAAACAGGTTTAAAACATACCTGTTGTGCCATTGGAGTTTCAATTCCATCCTTCAAATTTGAAAATAGTTGGTATGAGTAAATACAGTGATGCAAGAGCAAAGGAGTATGAACCATAGCTACAGAACCTGACCTGAGAACAATTCTTCTTCTGCTTTAAGCGTTGAGTTGGGGTTCGGAGTGGTGGTCCTCCTGCTTTGGGCACTGCAGTTGCCTTACTAACTGCTCGTGTTTGGGTGCTCTGTGGTGGAGACGGTGCTGTGTCAACTGGAACTGGGTTACTATCTTCTGGGGTTGGGGTTAGAAGGGGTGTAGCTGGTTCTCTGTCCAACTAGGTAGGGGTACAATCTGCGAAAGTCTGGGTTATGTGTGGTGGGGCTGGTTCTTGGGTAAGTACAACCGTGGTTCTATCTGCATCGACTGGTAGCACTATCTTTTCTGAAGACCGTGTTGTTACTCCCTTAGATACTGCCATCACCCTCTCCAATTCAAATGGCTGATAAATAAGAAAAGTAATTGAATGTACAGATTTTGTATGATAGACAGGTGCAATGGATAGTGGGGAATAAAAGAGGGCATGAAATAATTCACATTTATGTTGTCTAACCAAACAGGATAGCATGACACAATTTCACATATATGATGGCTAACTAAACAAGATGGAAAGACATAGATCAAAATATGATGACTATGTAAACAGGATGACATGATATAACTATATAATGTGTTTATTAAATAGGTTGGCATGCCATAATTCACATACATGTCACCTATGGAAACATGATAGCATGATATAATTCACGGATTGAATGACATAATTCAAAATATGATGACTGTAAACACTAAACAGGATGAGATGATATAACTATATGATGTCTTTATTAAATGGGTTGGCATGCCATAATTCAGATAAATGTTGTCTATGTAAATATGATGGCATGATATAATTCAAATATATGATTTATATACTAAGCAAGTAAGCAGATGGCAATCACATATATGATGTAAAAACTAAGCAATGCAAGACAACATATGCATGATATGAGTAATATAACCCTGCCAAGTTTGAGCATAGACCTCAGCGGGGAAATAGGACTGGTCATCTGTCTCTGAATCCTCCTATGAGGAGCTATCTGTAACCAGCAAGATGTCTGCTTCAGCAGGTAGCATTGTCTGCTCTGAAGACCTTGTTTTCACTCCAGATACTTCCATCACCGCTTCAAATGGCTGATGCACAGGAACAGTAGTTGAATATACAAACGTTGTCGACAAATGGAATACGTAATACAAAAAAAGGATAGCATGATATAATTCACATATATGATGATTGGTTAAACAACATGGCATTGCATAATTCACATATATAATGCCTTGCAACAAGATAGCATTGCATAATTCACATATATAATGTCTTGCAACAAGATGGCATTGCATAATTCACATATATGGTAATTAGACACTAAACAGGTGGCATTCACACAAAGCATGTCTAAACTAAGCAAATGACATAGCAATGCAAGACACCATATGCACGATATGAGCAACATAACCCTGCCAAGTTAGAGCATACACCTCGGGGGGAAAATAGGACTGGTCATCTGCCTCTGAATCCTCCTCTGAGGAGCTATCCGTAACCAGCGAGATATGTGCTTCGTCAGATAGCATAGTCTACTCTGAAGACCTTGTTTTCACTCCAGAATTTTCCATCACCGTGTCAAATGGCTAATGCACACGAAGAGTAGTTGAATGTACTAACATTGTTGACAAATGTAATAAGTAATGAAAAAAAAGGATGGCATGATATAATTCACATATAAGATGACTGGCTGATACGTCTCCAACGTATCTATAATTTTTTATTGTTCCATGCTATTATATTATCTGTTTTGGATGTTTTATATGCATTAATATGTTATTTTATATTATTTTTGGGACTAACCTATTAACCTAGAGCCCAGTGCCAGTTTCTGTTTTTTCCTTGTTTTTGAGCCTCGCAGAAAAGGAATACCAAACGGAGTCCAAACGGAATAAAACTTCATGATGATTTTTCTTGGACCAGAAGACACCCAGGGGATTTGGAGTCGAAGTCAGAAGAGCCACGAGGCGGCGACAAGGGTGTAGGGCGCGCCCCCCTACCTTGTGGGCCCCTCGGTGACCTCCTGACCTAGGTCTTCCTCCTATATATTCACAAATATTCCAGAACCACCAGAGGCATCCATGAAAACACTTTTCCACCGCCGCAACCTTCTGTTCCCATGAGATCCCATCTTGGGGCCTTTTCCGGCATCCTGCCGAAGGGGGAATCGATCACGGAGGGCTTCAACATCAACTCCATTGCCCTTCTGATGATGCGTGAGTAGTTTACCTCAGACCTACGGGTCCATAGCTAGTAGCTAGATGGCTTCTTCTCTCTCTTTGATTCTCAATACAACGTTCTCCTTGATGTTCTTGGAGATCTATCCGATATAATCTTCTTTTGTGGTGTGTTTGTCAAGATCCAATGAATTGTGGATTTATGATCAGCTTATCTATGAATATTATTTGAATCTTCTCTGAATTCTTTTATGCATGATTTAATATCTTTGTATTTCTCTTCAAATTATCGGTTTGGTTTGGCCAACTAGATTGGTTTTTTCTTGCAATGAGAGAGGTGCTTAGCTTTGGGTTCAATCTTGCGTGATTTCACCCAGTGACAAAGTAGGGGTAGCGAGACACGTATTTCATTGTTGCCATCGAGGATAAAAAGATGGGGTTTTCATCGTATTGCTTGAGTTAATTCCTCTACATCATGTCATCTTACTTAAGGCGTTAATCCGTTCTTTATGAACTTAATACTCTAGATGCATGCTGGATAGCGATCGATGTGTGGAGTAATAGTAGTAGATGCAGGCAGGAGTCCATCTACTTGACACGGACGTGATGCCTATATGCATAATCTTTGCCTTGGATATCGTCATAACTTTGCGCTTTTCTATCAATTGCTCGACAGTAATTTGTTCACCCACCGTATTATTTGCCTTCATGAGAGAAGCCTCTAGTGAAACCTATGGCCCCCGGGTCAATTTTCCATCATATTACTTTCCGATCTACTATTTTGCAATCTTTTATTTTCATATCTATATACCAAAAAACCCAAAAATATTTTAGCTTTTGTTTATCTATCTCTATCAGATCTCACCTTTGCAAGTGACCGTGAAGGGATTGACAACCCCTTTATCGCGTTGGGTGCAAGTGTTTGATTGTTTGTGCAGGTGTTGGTGATTTGTGCATTCTTCTCCTACTGGATTGATACCTTGGTTCTTAACTGAGGGAAATACTTACCTCTACTGTGCTACATCACCCTTTCCTCTTCAAGGGAAAAACCAACGCAAGCTCAAGAAGTAGCAGGAAGAATTTCTGGCGCTGTTGCCGGGGAGATCTACGCCAAGTCAAGACATACCAAGTACCCATCATAAAACTCTCATCTCTTGCATTACATTATTCGCCATTTGCCTCTTGTTTTCCTCTCCCCCACTTCTAAAATGATTTTCGAAAATATTTGCCTTTTATTCGCCCTTCTTTCGTTCGTCTTTTTGGTTTGCTTTTTGTTTGCTCGTGTATTAGATTGCTTGCTTTGTCATGATGGCTCAAGAGAATACCAAATTGTGTGACTTTTCCAATACTAATAATAATGATTTTATTAGTACTCCGATTGCTCCCGCCACTAGTGCGGAATCTTATGAATTTAATGCCGCTTTGCTGAATCTTGTTATGAAAGATCAATTTTCCGTCCTTCCTAGTGAAGATGTCGCATCCCATCTAAATAATTTCGTTGAGTTGTGTGATATGCAAAATAAGAAAGATGTGGATAACGATATTGTTAAATTGAAGCTATTTCCGTTCTCACTACGAGATCATGCTAAAACTTGGTTTTCATCTTTGCCTAAAAATAGTATTGATTCATGGAACAAGTGTAAAGATGCTTTTATTTCCAAGTATTTTCCTCCCGCTAAGATCATCTCCCTTAGGAACGATATTATGAATTTTAAGCAACTTGATCATGAACATGTTGCACAATCTTGGGAGAGGATGAAATTGATGATACGAAATTGCCCTACTCATGGTTTAAATTTGTGGATGATCATACAATTTTTTTATGCCGGATTGAATTTTGCTTCTAGAAATCTTTTACATTCGGCCACGGGAGGTACTTTTGTGCAAATTACTTTAGGAGAAGCTACTAAACTCCTAGATAATATTATGGTTAATTATTCGCAATGGCATATCGAAAGATCTTCTACTAGTAAAAAAGTGCATGCGATTGAAGAGATTAATGTTTTGAGTGGAAAGATGGATGAACTTATGAAATTGTTTGCTAGTAGGAGTGCTCCTATTGATCCTAATGATATGCCTTTGTCTACTTTGATTGAGAACAATAATGAATCTATGGATGTGAATTTTGTTGGTAGGAACAATTTTGGTAATAACGCGTATAGAGGTAATTTTAATCCTAGGCCGTTTCCTAGTAATTCCTCTAATAATTATGGTAATTCCTACAACAATTCTTATGGAAATTATAATAAGTTGCCCTCTGATTTTGAGAATAGTATTAAAGAATTTATGAGTTCGCAAAAGAATTTCAATGCTTTGGTTGAAGAAAAATTGCTTAAGGTTAATGATTTGGCTAGGAACGTGGATAGAATTTCTCTTGAGATTGATTCTTTGAAAATTAGATCTATTCCACCCAAGCATGATATTAATGAGTCTTTAAAAGCTATGAGAATTTCTATTGATGAATGTAAGGAAAGAACCGCTAAGATTCGTGCTAAGCGAGATTGATTTGTGAAAGCGTGTTCTTCTAGTTCTTGTGAAAATAATGATGAAGATCTTAAAGTGATTGATGTGACTCCTATTGAATCTTTATTTTCTAAAATAAATCTTGATAAAGATGGGACTGGAGATGAGTCAACTTTAGTTAGAAGGCGCCACAAATACATTCACGAAATCACCCCCCCCCCCCATAACAAAAAACACTCACGAACGCACGCGCCATCTCTCTAGGTTTGTATCTCTCTCACACACACCCACGTAGGTGGGGGACGTGCACGAAGAGAAGAGGTGCACGCACGGCGCACGTACTCCCATCTCTTTCCCAACCACACCCGCGCGGGTACACGGTGGAGCTCATTTCTGTACGAAAAGGCAGCCCACGTGGTAATTTGACACATGTGCTGGTTGTCCACTTGATGGAGGATCGTGTACCACGGCACGGGTGAACAAACAAATTGCGACTTGACGCGTTATTTTAAAAAAGAGGCAAACCATGTGGGTCCTACCTTAGAGGCAAGGCTATATACACTGGAGATGCTCTGTATTACTTTTGATGTTTCCCGTCAACTCGTAGAACGAGGAGAAGCTTGCTTAGTACGCCCTCTCCCCCGCCCACGGGCGTGGTGGCTCATAGAGTCGCAGGACGAGGAGAAGCTTTGCTTACTATGCCTATGCCCGCTCCCTCGCCCACGCGCGCGGTGGCTCGCAGGACGACGAGAAAATTTTACTACTCCCTCCGTTAGACGTATATACACTCCTTGTCCCTACCTTGGTTAGAGATATTATCATATTGTTTGAAATATATGTCTTTTAGCAGATTTCAATATGAACTATGTGTACTATATGAACTCGAACTCGATTTTTTGAATCCACTTTATGTTGATTCCAAATCACAGTACATTTCAAGCTCTAGCTAGATCTTCATAATCTAAACCATGTCTCATATGTATAACGTGTTTATCACATAATGTATGGTGCCCCACCCCCTACGCCTACAAGTATTTAGATGTGAGTTGCAAACGCCACACATTATCACAAATTCAAATAAAATGTGAGATTGTTCGATATATAGTATGGTTTAGATTGTTCGATATTTAGTTGTGAGCTACAAACGCCACACATTATCACAAACTCAAATAAAATGTGAGATTGTTCGATATATAGTATGGTTTAGATTGTTCGATATTTAGCTGTGAGTTGTAAACGCCACGCATTATCACATTATGGTATAACATGTCCAAAACCACACCACGCGTATCACTGCTATATTCATGCATGCAATGGTTTATAACACTATGATCTCTTATTCAAATATATGAATCCACTTTCATATCGAATTATGATCTTCGTTAGTCTCTTACACCCACACAATCCTCTAACCTTTGTAGCTAGCACTAACTTTCTCTCATGCATGCACACGCCCTCCTCGCCCTCTCCCTCCCTCAGCATTCTATCCATCGCGCACATTCATTCTTTTTCTTTAGGTCGTTCTCCCACGGTCTCCACAACTCCTTTCCGACACACACCAATCGATAAACCTCTCCAGCGATGTCTGCCTACCACATACACACGCACTTTCCATCTCCTCCTTTCTGTGTCCATGCCTCGTGTCTCTCATACGGTCCCACACACGTGTAAACTCTCGCCCCTCTTTTCATCGATCTCACAATCGCACACTCCTCCCCCTATCTAGCTAGTAGGCCTCTCGCACCACCTCCTAGCTCCATCTCTCTCTCTCTATCCGTCTCTCTGGGCCTTATTTGCCTCTAACAAATGGATGTACACTGACCGATCTCCCGCTATACATATAGCTAGCTAGGTCGTTTATAACTCGTTTTCCCCACGCGCCGATCGATCTACCTCATTAGTTATGTCTCTCCCTTCCTCCGACACACAATAATTGATCTACCGATCTAGTTAGGTCTGCTTACCAAACACATGGTCCCCCTTCATCATCCATGCATGCCTCCAGACACATCTATCACGCACACGCACACACAGAAACACATCCCCACTCTTCTTGATAATATTGCAGTTGTACCCACAGTTTGTCTAGTAGGCCTCTCCCACCATCTCCGAGAAGCAACTCCACCACCCCTCCGGCACTCTACCTCTCTCTCTCTCCCTCTCTCTCTCTCTCTCTCTCTCTATGTCCCAACCTATTCCCTGTCCTTCACTTATGTATGGATGTCGACCGATCTCCCTCAAAAGACATAGCTAGGTCTCTCCTTCTCAACACATATACGAGTTGATCTACCTCTCCAGTTAGGTCTCTGCCTCCCCTCCCCCCCCCCCAAACACACCGATACATCGAGCGCTCTAGTCATGTCTCCCTGCCACACACAAACTTGCCATGTGCCCTCTGACGTTCCGGTAGGTCAGTCGCCCTATATCTTTGACGTGCACACACACAATTTTGATGGCTCTCTTCATCGATCTCACACCCACACACTTGATCCTCTCTTCGACTCTATCGATATCTATGACCCCTCCCTCTCTTCTCGTGGATCGCCCCCTCTATATATGATATAGATAGGCCTCTATTTCACACACATTGCATGTGTCAAATTTTTGTTTGAGATATCATCGACACATATTCCCACAAATACATTCATGAAATCACCCCCCCATAACAAAAAACACTCACGAACGCACACGCCATCTCTCTAGGTTTGTATCTCTCTCACACACACCCATGTAGGTGGGGGACGTGCACGAAGAGAAGAGGTGCACGCACGGCGCACGTATTCTCGTCTCTTTCCCAACCACACCCGCACGGGTACACGGTGGAGCTCATTTCTGTACAAAAAGGCAGCCCATGTGGTAATTTGACACATGTACTGGTTGTCCACTTGATGGAGGATCGTGTACCACGGCACGGGTGAACAAACAAATTGTTTCTTGACGCGTTATTTTGAAAAAGAGGCAAACCATGTGGGTCCTACCTTAGAGGCAGGGCTCTATACACTAGAGATGCTCTGTATTACTTTTGATGTGTCCCGTCAACTCGCAGAATGAGGAGAAGCTTGCTTAGTACGCCCTCTCCCCCGCCCATGGGCGCGGTGGCTCGCAGAGTCGCAGGACGAGGAGAAGCTTTGCTTACTATGCCTACGCCCACTCCCTCGCCCACGCGCGCAGTGGCTCGCAGGACGAGGAGAAATTTTTACTACTCCCTCCGTTAGACGTATATACACTCCTTGTCCCTACCTTGGTTAGAGAGATTATCATATTGTTTGAAATATATGTCTTTTAGCATATTTCAATATGAACTACTAGTACATACTCCAAACACTAATGTATATAGACGTATATTAGAGTGTAGATTCACTCATTTTGCTCCGTATGTAGTCCATATTGAAATGGATGTAGTACTAGTACGCACTCTCCCTCGCCCCTCGACCCTCGCCCACATGGTGGACGTGCAGTAATTCATTCGGTCTCAGATAGCCAGAACCATATACTGTAGTACCATTATTGCTCGACTTCCCGAAGAGGCGAAGAGCCAAGTGCAAGGTTAATATTTTTTAGATGCCAAGCGCAAGGTTTATAGGAGAACGAGTAGTAGTAGTACTAGTAGTACGTACTATACCAGTGGTACGTACTGTATGAGGAAGAAGGCAACAAGAATGTATGTTTTGCGTGACAGTCTCTACTTACAGGACGTGCTAGACCTAGTGGACCTCATTGTTGCAATGGGAGTACTATCATAGATGGCACGATTCAGAGTAGTGGGCAGTGGGAATAATTCAGAGCTGCTTAGTCTTAAACCCCATGAAGAAGTCCCATCGAAAGGAATAGCCATCCTCTACATGTGCTCCTATGTAAAATGAGTAAATGAGACAAAAAGAGAAAGAGACAAAGTAAAAAAATCACCAGCATTAGAGCCAGCCCTATTGTATCAGTGAATGATATTTCTATGTCGTGATTAACATGGCTATATTATTAACCATGATGCGGAGGTAGAAGCAGATTTTTATTTATTTGCGGAGGTAGCAATGGATGGATATTCAACGAGGAGTGAAATGATGGCTACTTCCTCGGTCAAACATAGAGAAAGGTGGGCCTCGTGATTTGACGGCTTATTAGTCATTATTACTGCCTATACTTGATGACCCACAAGTATGGGATCAATTGTAGCCTTTTCGATAAGTAAGAGTGTCGAACCCAACGAGGAGCAGAAGGAAATGACAAGCGGTTTTCAGCAAGGTAATGTCTACAAGTACTGAAATTGTAAGTAGCAGAGTAGTTTGATAGCCAGATAATTTGTAATGAGCAAGTAACAATAGTAGTAACAAAAGTGCAGCAAGGTAGCCCAATCCTTTTGAGGCAAAGGACAGGCCAAAACGGTCTCTTATAATAAGCAAAGCGTTATTGAGGGTACACGGGAATTTCATCTAGTCACTTTCATCATGTTGGTTTGATTCGTGTTCGCTACTTTTATAATTTGATATGTGGGTGGACCGGTGCTTAGGTGCTGTTCTTACTTGAACAAACCTCCTACTTATGATTAACCCCCTCGCAAGCATCCGCAACTACGAGAAAAGTATTAAGAATAAATTCTAACCATAGCATTAAACTTTTGGATCCAATCGTCCCTTACGGAATAGCGCATAAACTAGGGTTTAAGCTTTTGTCACTCTCGCAATCCATCATCTAATAACTACTCCACAATGCATTCCCTTAGGCCCAAATATGGTGAAGTGTCATGTAGTCGACGTTCACATGAAACCACTAAGGGAATCACAACACACATATTATCAAAATATCGAACACATATCAAGTTCACATGATTACTTGCAACATGATTTCTCCCGTGACCTCAAGAACAAAAGTAACTACTCACAAATGATAATCATGCTCAAGATCAGAGGGGTATTAAATAGCATATTGGATCTGAACATATAATCTTCCACCAAATAAACCATATAGTAATCAACTACAAGATGTAATCAACACTACTAGTCACCCACAAGCACCAATCTATAGTTCCGGTAAAAAGATTGAACACAAGAGATGAACTAGGGTT
Source organism: Thinopyrum elongatum (assembly GCA_011799875.1). Lineage (NCBI taxonomy): Eukaryota > Viridiplantae > Streptophyta > Magnoliopsida > Poales > Poaceae > Thinopyrum > Thinopyrum elongatum. The sequence goes on along the minus strand of CM022302.1, from coordinate 154,046,251 downwards.
TGAGAGGAGATGGTGCTGTTGAAGATGTTGATGGAGATTACCCTCCCCAAGATGGGAGAGTTGTTGGTGATGATGATGACGATGATTTCCCCCTCCGGGAGGGAAGTTCCCCCGGCGGAATCGCTCCGCCGGAGGGCAAAAGTGCTCCTGCCCAAGTTCTGCCTCGAAACGGCGGCGCTCCGTCCCGAAAGTCCTTCCCTCATTTTTTCTAGGTCAAAATGACTTATATACCAGAAGATGGGCACCGGAGGTGGGCCGAGGGGAGCACAACCCACCAGGGCGCGCCTGGGCTCCCTGGCGCGCCCAGGTGGGTTGTGCCCACCTGGTGGGCCCCCTCTGGTACTTATTGGCTCAATTATTTCTCATTTATTCCATAAAAAATCCCCGCAAAGTTTCAGCTCATTTGGAGTTGTGCAGAATAGGTAGCCTGACATAGCTTTTCCAGGTCCAGATTTCCAGCTGCCGGAATTCTCCCTCTTTGTGTGTACCTTGCATATTATGAGAGAAAAGGCATTAGAATTACTCCAAAAAGCATTATCATGCATAAAAACATCATAAATAATAGTAGGAAAACATGATGCAAAATGGACGTATCAACTCCCCCAAGCTTAGACCTCGCTTGTCCTCAAGCAAAAACCGAAATCGAAAAACATGTCCACATGCTTAGAGAGAGAGGTGTCGATAAAAACAAAATACGGACATAGAAGCATCATGTAATTTTATTATAACAGCAACAAACTTTTCACATAAAACTTTTATCATAGAACTTTTATCATAGACTTCTCATGAATAAGTAACAATTCATCACACAATCGAAGTATAAAGCATAAACTCTATTAGAAACCAACAAACTATGTTCTCAGTCAACTTTGCAACTACAATTCATCAACTTTTCAGGAAGGGTCACATATCGGAGCCTTTAGGCAAGTCCACATACTCAACCATCATATAGTCTTCTATGATTGCTAACACTCACCGCATACACATGAGCAAAACGTTTCAACCGGACACATAGAAAGATAGGGGCTTATAGTTTCGCCTCCCAACGTATTCACCTCAAGGGTGATGTCAACAATAATAACTCATGCTGCCCATATTCAACTGGACATATGTGCCTAGATCTTTCTTCACCACATGATGCTTGCCAAAGGAGAAAAATAAAAGGAAAAGAGAGAAGAACTTTGACTCTTGCATAAAAGTAAATACATAAAAGTAAAAGATAGGCCCTTCGCAGAGGGAAGCAGAGGTTGCCATGCGCTTATTTGTTTGTATGCTCAACCCCTTAATGCAAAAGAACGTCACGTTATATTGCCCCTAGTGATGGCAACCTTTATTATGTAGTCTGTCGCTTTTATTCTTCACCATCACAAGTTCGTACAACGCTCAATTTTCTCTTACACTAAATGATCTCACACTTTTAGAAGCAATTTTTCTTGCCTTATTACACCGATGACAACTTACTTGAAGGATCTTACTCAATCCATAGGTAGATATGGTGGACTCTCGAAAACAAGATTTGGGTTTAAGGGTTTTTTGGATGCACAAGTAGTATCTCTACTTAGTGCGGAATTTTTGGCTAGCAAAGATGGGGGGTAAGCACCACATGTTGAAGGATCTATGACAATATAACTTCTATGTGAATATGAACAAACATAAATCATTAAGTTGTCTTCCTTGTCCAACGTCCACAATTTTGGCATATAATATTTTGATGGGGGCTCACAATCACAAAAGATTTCCATGATAGTGTATTTATATGTGAATCTTCTCTTCCCTTATTAATTCTTTCATGAGTTGCATCATTGACTAATGCTATGTTTGTCAATCTCTAATAAAATTTTCTACTTATACTTTTCCTTATGTGGTGTTATCACCTACCATAGGATTAGCATATGATCTTTTCATTTATTTCCTTTCTCTTTATTGAAACATGAAAGTAAAGAAAGCAAAAACTCAAACTAAACTTTACTATATATCTCGCACACGATTACAAGGATGGATTACTAAGCAAGCTCTCAAAAAGAAAGGATCGAACTAAACTTTTATTCATCTAAAGCAAAAGATAACCATGGATCGAACTAAGAAAAGTAAAGGCAAAAGATAGTGGGGGTGATACGATACCGGGGCACCTCCCCCAAGCTTGGCGGAAGCCAAGGGGAGTGCCCATACCCGATACTCAATTTTCTTTTGGTGATGAAGAAGGAGGTGGTGGTGATGATGAAGAAGGATTGTCTTTCCTCCTTAGCTTATGCTTGAGGATGGAAATCTCATCCTTCAATTCACCGATCTCTTGCTCAAGCTCCAATACCTTTTTGCATAAATCTTGCTTGTTTTCCTGCAAGAGACGAAAGGGGATAAACTGAATCTTAGGCTTCTTTGCTTTGTTGGGGAGACTCGACTTCTTAAATTCAATATGCATGTCCCCAGGTTGAGGCAATGGGGCTTCATCTTCTTCTAAGATCGTCTCCTCCTTCCTTTTAGGATCATAGTCTTCTTCTTCCTCCGTAGTCCAGCCATTGTGCTCCACATCCCCATAAACCTTAGGGTTTGCTATATAATCAGCAACATAGCTCTCACCCTCCAAGTCTTGGGACGACATATTTTCAGATCTGTCAGGAAAACAGCAAGAAGAGAAAGCAGAAGATTTCTCCGCAATACGGAGGTCAATAGGTTTGGGGTGGTATATAAAGATTTTTTTTTTATCTTGGAAAACAAGCAAACGGAAGAAAAATGGAGTCCGGAAGGTACCCGAGGTGGGCACAACCCACCTAGGCAGGCCTGGCAAGCCAGGCGCACCCTGGTGTCTTGTGCCCACTAGGTGTGCCTTCCTGGTTGCTTCTTATTTTCCTAATTTTCTAAATATTCCAAAACTGACAAAAAATATTTTTGCGGATTTTTCGGAGTTCGTTTACTTGCCGTATCACGTACCTTCTCTTTTTCACGATTCTGGAGTGTTCCGGAAGGACTCTTTTATGTGTTCTTCCGGTGTCATAGTTTGGATAATATTACTTTCAACATTAATGGGCGTACCTGAGATATAATGTTTTATTCGTTGCCCATTAACAACCTTCGGGTTAGTACCTTCGGCATTATTTATTTTGATAGCTCCAGTCCGATAAACCTCCTCGATAACATAGGGTCCTTCCCATTTGGAGAGGAGTTTTCCTGCAAAGAATCTGAAACGAGAGTTGTACAAAAGAACATATTCTCCAACATTGAACTCACGCTTTTGGATTCTTTTATCATGCCATCTTTTAACTTTTTCTTTAAATAACTTGGCATTTTCATAAGCTTGGGTTCTCCATTCATCTAATGAGCTAATATCAAATAACCTCTTTTCATAGGCAAGTTTGAAATCATAGTTGAGTTCTTTAATTGCCCAATATGCTTTATGTTCTAACTCAAGAGGCAAATGACAAGCTTTTCCATAAACCATTTTATAAGGAGACATACCCATAGGATTTTTATATGCTGTTCTATAAGCCCAAAGTGCATCATCTAATTTCTTAGACCAATTCTTCCGGGACCTATTAACAGTCTTTTGCAAAATTAATTTTATTTCTCTATTGCTAAGTTCAACTTGACCACTAGACTGAGGATGATAGGGTGATGCAATTATATGGTTAACATCATACTTGGCAAGCAGTTTATGGAAAGCACCATGAATAAAGTGTGAACCACCATCAGTCATTAAATATCTAGGAACTCCAAACCTTGGGAAAATAACTTCCTTAAGCATTTTAATAGAGGTGTTGTGATCAGCACTACTGGTTGGAATAGCTTCTACCCACTTAGTAACATAATCAACAGCAACCAAAATATGAGTATACCCATTAGAGGAAGGAAAAGGTCCCATGAAATCAAATCCCCAAACATCAAATGGTTCAACATCAAGAGAATAATCCATAGGCATTTCTTGACGCTTACCGATATTACCTATTCTTTGACATTCATCACAAGATAATACAAACTTACGAGCATCCTTGAAGAGGGTAGGCCAATAAAAACCAGATTGCAATACCTTATGAGCAATTCTGTCTCCCGCATGATGTCCTCCATAAGCTTCGGAGTGACATTTCCGTAGGATTTGTCCCTGTTCATGCTCAGGTACACAACGTCTAATAATACCATCTACTTCTTCTTTATAAAGATGTGGTCATCCCAGAAGTAATGTCTTAAATCATAGAAGAATTTTTTATTTTGTTGGTATGTAAAGCTAGGTGGTAAATATTTAGCAACAATGTAATTATCATAATCACTAAACCAAGGAGTGTTATTAGAGACATTTATTGCAGCTAACTGCTCATCAGGAAAGCTATCATCAATAGGTAGTGGGTCATCAAGGACATTTTCAAGCCTAGACAAGTTATCAGCTACAGGATTCTCTGCTCCTTTTCTATCAGCAATATTCAAATCAAATTCTTGTAGCAAGAGAACCCACCTAATGAGTCTAGGTTTAGCATCTTTCTTTTCCATAAGATATTTTATAGCAGCATGATCGGTGTGAACAGTCACTTGAGAATCAACGATGTAGGATCTAAATTTATCACAAGCAAACACAACTTCTAAGAATTCTTTTTCAGTAGTAGCATAATTTCGTTGGGCACTGTCTAGAGTTTTACTAGCATAATGGATAACATTTAGTTTCTTATCAACTCCTTGTCCTAGAATAGCACCAACAGCATAATCACTAGCATCACACATAATTTCAAAAGGCAAGTTCCAATCTGGTGGTTGAACAATAGGTGCAGTAATTAAGGCTTTCTTGAGTGTTTCGAAGGCTTCTAAACAAACATCATCAAAAACGAAAGGAGTGTCCTTTTGCAAATGATTTGTAAGAGGCCTAGAAATTTTAGAAAAGTCTTTGATAAATCTCCTATAGAAACCAGCATGACCAAGGAAACTACGAATACCTTTGATATCTTTAGGACATGCCATTTTCTCAATTGCATCAACCTTAGCTTTGTCCACCTCAATACCTCTTTCAGAAATTTTATGGCCAAAAACAATACCTTCATTAACCATAAAGTGGCACTTCTCCCAATTCAAGACAAGATTTGTTTGCTCACATCTCTGCAAAACTCGATCAAGATTGCTTAAACAATCATCAAAAGACTTCCCATAAATAGAAAAGTCATCCATGAAAACCTCAACAATCTTTTCACAAAAGTCAGAGAATATAGCAGTCATACATCTTTGAAAGGTAGCAGGTGTAACACCCCCAGTGGTTAGCTACAGTAATCCCCCTTTTGATAATGCCATGTCATCATGATCAACAGTGCTTAAACATCATTTGGATCATATCTCTTTTCAATTCAAATTCAAATGGAAATTCAAACTAAAAGTGAAAATAAAAGTTGTTCAAATTTGAAAACTAAAATGTTCAGAATATTGTAAATAATTCAGAGGCAATTATAAAATTGTAACCAACATCAATGGGCTTGGTTAAGTGACCCTAACAACCTCAAACAGTAGCAGACAGCAACACTTAATAACCTTTTATTTAATCTAAGTTAAATGTGGAATTATATTTTATCCAAACTAGTTTTTGGTGATAGATAATAATGCACTAAAATTTATGAGCTAGGTCACTTATTTTGTAAAAGTAGTTCAGTGGCTAAACAATTAGTAAAACAGTAAAAGGAAAATAAGAAAAAGGAAATGAAACAGAAAACCCCCTGGCCAACTGGGCCACGACCCAGCCGGCCTCCCTACCGGCCCATCCGCGCCCCTGGCCTATATGGCCTGCGGCCCACCGACACCCCTAGCCATCACCCCACTTCCCCCCCCCCCCCCACTCCCTCGATCTCCCCTCCCCCCCCCCGATCTGGATCGAGATCGGGAGCACGAACCGGCGCCCCTGACGTCGCTCGCCGGAGCCCCTCGCCGCCTCGACCCCGTCGTCGGCCATCGCCGCTGCACCACGTCGGACCTCGTCGCGCCGACCCCAACTCTTCCCCGAGCCCACCTCGCTCAACTACAGGGCTCGGTGAGCCTCGACCTCCTTTCCCCCTCTCCCCGTTACGCTCGCCGGCCGTTCGTCGCGCCCCCGACCGGCCTTAGCATACGTCGTGCGAGCCTGGCCCTTGCCCCGTGCCCCTCACCCTGTCCCGACACGCCCGAGACCCCGCGCCAGCGCTGCCCGCCGCGGCCCCCGCAGCCCCTGCTCCCACTGTCGGTGTCAAAAACCGGTGGATCTCATAGTAGGGGTCCTAAGCTAGGCGTCTCGGAGCGATGGTAACATGGACACAGGATTTTACCCAGGTTCGGGCTCTCTCAAGGAGATAATACCCTACGTCCTGCTTTTGGTTGTATTGATATGAGGATAGTACATAGTACAGGTATTTACCACGAGATTGTAGTAATGAATATGAGATTGTCTATTGACTAGCCTGGCCTCGGTTTATATATGCACCGTACGCCTAGGGTTTAGAGGAGTCCTTGTCTTGTGCACCAAGTCTTGTGGAATCCTTCTTGTATTCGGCATGGGCTGCCCGAATTGGCCCATTAGTGAATCATCATGGGGGTCCTCGGCCCGACCCACTGGTCGGGAGACGACGTGGTGAGTATCCCCTAGTCCAGGACACCGTCAGTAGCCCCCTGAACCGGTCTTCAAGTTGAGGACGCTCCTCAGTTCTTCCGAATAATTCTTCGTCTTCGATCGTCGGTCTTGAAAACTGGTTCAACAAATCCTCCCATGTCCGATCTTGACGATCATCGAGCTGAATCCGAAGAGTTTACATGTCGGGCATCCGAGGAGCCCCTTTAAGTTATCAGCCTTTATCCCCTTTAAGTTATCAGCCTTTATCAATGCCTTGTAAGTTTTTTACGCCACACCTGGGGTTTGAAGTGTTTCCCATGCGACGGCGCCCTCTTGCGTCCGAGCTCTAATGCCGAACTAAATCCGAGGCGTCTTTTCACAGCCGAGCTCCAGCACTATTCGGCATTCAAGGTATCCTCTTGCGTCCGAGCTCCAACACCGAACTGAATCCGAGGCGTCTTTTGACAGCCGAGGTCCAACACTATTCGGCATTCAAGGTATCCTATTATGTCCAAGCTCCAACGCCGAACTAAATTCGAGGTATCATAGATTCCCTTGGCCTCTGAAAATTTGAATGAGTTCATCCGAGCTTAAATGCCGGAGTAGTCTTCTATGGAATGAGCCACTCGAATCCGAGCTTTATGCCGGACAGCTTCCAAGCTCCAACGCCGGACTGCATCCGAGTTCTAACGATGGTCAGCATCCGAGGTGTCATAACTACCTCAGTCTTTAAAAGATTGAACGAATTCAGCCGAGCTTAATGCCGGAAATGCCCTCTATGGAGCCAGCCACTGGCGCCCGAGCTTTATGCCGGACTGCTTCTGAGGTGGTGCACCACCCCGATTGCGGGCTGATTTTTTGTGAATATTTTCTATTGGTGCAATTTATTCTCTGCTGAGATATATAGCCTGTAGCCCTCAAGGTGTGTGTCGGTCTAAAACCCAAGATGCATCTGAATGATGACATAAGACCGCTGATCCCAGTTGCCCCTGAGACTCAGGTTGATTCGCAAAATCGGCCTGAGGATCAACTCCTAGCTCGGCAGAATACTTCGGGACACAAAAAGCGGTGTGCACAGTCCTCGAGACTCAGGTTGGGTGCGGCCGACCAACCTGAGGATCATAATATCCTCGAAAACTATATTGCACTTAAATTTTCTGCATTTGGATTGTTAATGTAGTAGCCCCCAAGAATTGGGTTGGGCAACATGGCCGACCCTAGGATCGTACCTCCTTGGGAACTAGTTCAACTGTCATGTATGTGTTGACAATACCGAGGTGGAGTTCAGCGGGAAAGATGCCGAACTATAGTTTTAGAAAAGAGTTTCACGCCGAACACCTCAACCAAGAGAATGTCCCACTTCCTGAAAGGAAAACATAACATAGGTGAAAGATGTTATAAGCACAAAAGACCAAAAAACATGCGTAAAAAACTTTACGTGTAGATTGAATCAAGCTGTTTTGGTGCCAATACGAAATTGGTCTTAAAATTGTACTTCCGTCGTGCTTTGACATGACACATCCGATCTCTAGACTTCAAGTAGGTCAGCCTTCGGCTTCAACCTCCCTATCCCGAAGGCGGAGTGTTTCTCAGGCCAGTTTAGCGAACTAAATGCGAGCGGCTTTAGAGAGAAACCAGGCTACCCGGCTATTGATCATACACCTGAGTCGAGAAAGGTATGGTAGAAAAAGACTTTGCAGCAACTAAGAAGAAAACATCTATTATAAAACGGCTCATATTAATTTAAGAGCCCCCAAGTGACTTGGGTAAAAGAATTTTATGTATAATGATTGTATGTACCGAAGTACTTATATAATATCTGCGTTCGCCCGAACTTTGAACGCGTCTTAAACGACCGTTGGCTTCTCCCTCTTCGGCCAAGGGCCAAAAAGTGTTATCTACTCCGCCTACCGAGAATATCGGTGGTGTTTCGGATAACCAGGCAATCAGGCCATGAGGCTATAACAGACAAAGCGCGCCCAGGGAACTTATGCTATATTACTTATGTAACGTAAGAAGCATTTTCAAAGAAAATAGTGCCTCCAACGGTACCTTTCTTTGGTCGCTCATGATTACTATGAGACTTGTGCAATAGATTGGTGTACGCGTGAGTTCCGTCGTGTGCCGACCATAATTGAAAACAATAAGAGCGCTAGCTTTCGGCTTCACCCGTCTGAGGTACGAGTTCAGATGACCCGGTCATAACAATCGCAGAGGTGCTCCCTTTACTCCCTAGCCGAACAATCGGGAACGTAGGGGTAAGCACGGGAGCCAGGCAACCCAGCTTTGCGGAACACTTAAGTCAACATGATGCATATTTTGGCATAATACACGAACAAGGAATGGTGCGATACATTAATAATCATATGCAAGAAGAATGGCTTCATAAAGGAAGCCCCCAAGTAAATGGGGTATTTGAATTTGTTTGTAACAAACAAGGTTTTGACAAAGAAAGTTTTTCGCAAATGACTTTTTGTCAAAAAAGTATAATGCTTGGTCAAATCGAACAAAATTTGAAACTGAAAGTTTTTTGAGCATGAAAGCGACTTAGCTGGTCAATGTGCTCGGTGTGACGTGGGCCGAGCTTGTAGCGGCTCAAGGTCCCAACCCCCAAGCCAGTCTTAACGTACCCGAGCAAAGGGCTCGGCTTGATGAAGTGATAGCACGACAGTGCCGAACTGCCGAGGCGAAGCCCCCGGTCCAGCCGAGGAGACAGAGTAGTTCGACAGCGTGACAATGAAGCCCCCACGTCAGTCGACGTGTCGAAACAGGTCGGCATGGTGGACGTCAGTTTGATGAAGCGACGACGCGATAATGGCGACACAGGGTATCACACCATGGTGATGGTGGAATTTGGTTGATGGAGGCGAGAGGACGACTCCGTACGCCTGCGTGACGCAGCAAAAATTAATTATCTGCACATATAAAATAGTTCAAGGCAGAAGTAATAATAATAAAATGTTTTAAAACAAAAAATTAAAAATTCCTCCAATTAATTAATTTGAGTGAAACAAATAATTAAAGGAACACGGCCTGGACACGGGGGTCGGCTCGACGGAGTGGAAGCATCAAAGTGTCATTGCAGATCAGAATTTGCCAAACAATGATGCTGTCGGGCCGCTGACAGAAAACCAATCCATCGTATAGCAGCGACTGCAAGGGAGACAAGATTGTAGAGCTGCCACAACGAAAATTCCCAAACCATAGAAGACATGTTCTGGGATACTGTGCTGCAAAAGGCCAACTATGAGCTGAATTATAAAAAAGAAACATATAGAGAGAAAAACAAATCTCCATGATGTATGTTCGGATGTCCTTCTCTCAATGTGGTGACTTGGCACGTACTACCACCACTTTATGTATGCACAGCTGTACGTGCGCCCTTGAGAAGCCGGTCTAGTTGGAGCTAAGCGGACCATCTTATGGTGACCGTGTTACACAGTCCAAGCCAATTATCTCCGCACATAATATATGGCAAGCCAAAAATAATAACAAACAAAGGTAATGATAATATACATATATATATATTTAAAAAAATATTCTATTTAGTTAATTTAAGTGAAGCAAATAAGTAAAGGAATATGGCCTGGGCGCCGAGGTGCCTGAACGAAGAGTTCGGTTTGACGAAGTGGCGACGCTACACGGGTGACGTGGCGAGATGAAGTCCTCGGTCCAGCTAACATGGCGAAGCTGTGATCGGCGAATGCCGAAGTCTCATGCAGGTCGGCTGGTGATGTCGAAGTCTCATGCCAGCCGAGGTGTGGAAACAGGTCGGCTGGTGACACCAAAGTGGCCGCGTAACACAGTCAAAATCGATTACCTGCACACATAAAACAGTGCAAGCAAAAAAAATTGAAAGAAAAAATTGCATAATTAATATATGCAAAGCAAATCATAAGGTAAGTTTGGCCTGGGCGCCAAGATCAGTTCGATGAAGTGGCAGCCCGGAGATGTCGATGCAGGTCGCCATGCGCGGGACGACAACATCGGCCTGGTATGATCTGAACTCATTGTGCGGAGGCATCGATCGGCGCAGGCTGGACGACAACGTCGGAATGCCGAGGTGGCGGCGTGACATAGTCAAGGTTGATTATCTAGCGCGAGGTCAATATCGACATTGGTCGACATGCCGAGGTGACAACGAGAGACTGGCCAGACCGACGCCATATACGAGGGTCGGAAAAATTTCTCTGCAAAAATAATGCAGCACAAAAGAACAGAAAATGTTCTCTGTGTAATAATCTTATGTGCTAAACAAATAGCTAAGAAAAATAAAACCTGGATGGCGATGATCGTGGAGGACCGAAGCAAATAAAGAAACATCGGTCGAGCTTTGATCGTTGCCCGAAGTAGTGCCAGCTGGACTGCTGGCATTCATCAATACGTGAAGTAATGTTTGTAGATTAGATCAAAAGGACTGTGCTTGCAAAACAAGTATTTAATTAGGTTAGAAATACTCTAGGTCTATGCACTTTTCGAAAACGATTACTAGGAACTGCCAGCGGTCGATGAAGAGCTGAAAAAAGGGAAAAATAATTAAATCTCCCTGTTTGTGTGCTGCCATGGAGCCAAGTCCCTGTTAGGGTACTACTTCCGCACTATCTCTTCGGCTGGATCACATGTTGGTCAGATTGAGTCCGGATCCGATGTACCGCCAAGCAGCGGACGCGAACATAGGTCGTACTGCAATCTATATACATACAACAGTACAAACCTAACAGAAAACATGATGGCACAAACAATTTGTACTGCATGTAATTATTAGGAAGAATAGCACCTAAGGATCTTAATAAAGAAAAGGAAGGATTGATCTCCCTGTGGGTTGCCGCATAGCTGAATTCGTGTTAGCTACGGGCACTGCTCCGCGTGGACTGTACGCAGACGTGCTCGTCCTCCTCGACTGGATTCAGGGTGCCCAGAATAACGACGCAGATGTAGCGCAGCGGCAGCATGATGAAACATGAATTCGCGGGGCGATCTCATTACGGCCACAAATTAGCTAACCTGTGTGGAGAAAATAACACTGGCCGAAGCAATAATTCCCAAGAAAAAATATTATGCATTGAAAGTAATTTGGAGAGATAGCACCTGGCAGTGGCCGGCTAAAACCAAAGCACACAACGCTGATCGAATTTGATGAAAAGCTAAAGTGATGATGTACTCTTGGGAGGCGTGCTCCAATTACTACAAAAGTAGTACTTGATTTTGACAACCATCACGTGGGGTTGTGTTCGGTTCGTACTAGTAGTACTTGGCATCGTACAATTCAATCCATGAGAATTGAGGAGCGCCATCCGAACTGTTTTCTTATTCATTAGTCTTTACGTCTGCGCTTGTCTCTCTGATCGATCTCACGTGAAGTGATCCGTCTATGCACGCCAGCCTGCCTTTGTCGGATCTTGCGCAAAAATCACCGCCGCCAGCGAGCCAAAAACTGATCTGATCATCCCACCGATCCGCGGCGATCACCCAGTAGGCTCTTAATGAAAGCACCAATGTCGGTGTCAAAACCGGCGGATCTCGTAGTAGGGGTCCTAAGCTAGGCGTCTTGGAGCGATGGTAACATGGACACAGGATTTTACCCAGGTTAGGCTCTCTCAAGGAGATAATACCCTACGTCCTGCTTTTGGTTGTGTTGATATGAGGATAGTACATAGTACAGGTATTTACCACGAGATTGTAGTAATGAATATGAGATTGTCTATTGACTAGCCTGGCCTCGTTTTATATATGCATCGTAGGCCTAGGGTTTAGAGGAGTCCTTGTCTTGTGCGCCAAGTCTTGTGGAATCCTCCTTGTATTCGGCATGGGCTGCCCGAATTGGCCCATTAGTGAATCATCATGGGGGTCCTCGGCCCGACCCACTGGTCGGGAGACGACGTGGTGAGTACCCCCTAGTCCAGGACACCGTCACCCGCCCGTCGCGCTCTAGCCTGCACAACGGCGCCCCAGCCTCCTCGCCCAGCACGTCGTGGCCGCGCCCTCGCGCCTTTCGCCACTGCCACACTGCTGCGGTTGCTCCGCCATAGCCACGCGCCGGCCCACGCCCTGCTGGCCTCGCCTCTGCCTCGCCGCTCGAGCGCGCCGCCCATAGCCTTGCCGCCGCTGCCGCCTGTCCGTGCTCGCCTCCGTAGCCTGCTGCTCGCCCGACGCCGCGCCTTCGCTCGCCGTCTGCAGCTGCTGCTGCCCCGCCACCGAGCGCGCACGCGCGCGCCTCCCCTGCTCGCTGCCCGCGTCGGCCTCGTCCTGCCCCGGACCGCGCGCCCCCGCCCGCTCGCTCGCCTCTGCCGCCTTGCTCGCCGTGGCCGCGCTCCGGCGAGCCCCGGCTCTACGGCCTCGCCTGCGCCCGATCGGGTGGCGCCCGTAACCCCTTCGCCCGCTGCCCCGCTAACGCCAACGGCCGTTAGGCCCCCTCGGGCCTATGACATATGGGGCCCACGCCCTTGTTTATTAAGAAAAATAAAAGGAAAATGTAATAAAAATAAATAAATATAATTAATTAATTAATTAACTTAATTAATTCTGTTAAAATTAACTAATTAAGTGTAATTAGCCTAATGACTAATTAAACTAATTAACTACTGTTAATTAACTAAACAGTCACTGACAGGTGGGACCCACCTGTCAGGTTGACCCAGTCAACGGTCAACGTTGACTGCTGATGTCATGCTGACGTCAGGATGACGTATTAATTAATTTTTGAATTAAATTAATTTGTTAATTCCAGAATTGATTAAATCTTTAGAAATTAATATAAAATAAACCGTAGCTCAGATGAATATACTTTGTACATGAAAGTTGCTCAGAACGATGAGACGAATCCAACCGTGCTATCTGTTTCCATGTCGGGACCCTCTATGAAGGTGAACCCGCAACTTTTAGCCTATTTCCGTTAGATGAATAGTGCATATACACCGGTTAATGAATCCAACTTAAATCCTAAAATAACTAGTATGACTTAGACATGCTTTTAGGCAACCCTGCACTGCACGTTAGCATAGCATGCTCTGTGTTGCATATGTTTGCTGTGTATTTATCTGTTTTCTCCCCCTCTTCTCTCTCGATAGAACCCGGTACCGACGTAGTCCCCGAGACCGATGCATCTCCGGAGATCGACGACCCCTCTGACGACTCTGCATTTGCCGCCGAGCAACCAGGCAAGCACCCCCCCTTTTTTAGCATGCCTGTATCGCCTATTCTCTTCTTTCTTGTGCTTGCATTAGAATCGCTGCTGCTACTGCTTTACCTATTCTGATGCATAGCCTGTTTATTGTAACTTGCTATTGATAACTTACCTGCTTATCCTAAACTGCTTAGTATAGGCTGGATCGAGAACCCAGTGACCCCACTTGTCCCGGATGCCCCACTGGATCATCAGAAGACTCAACAACCAGGCCCCGGCACCGCACATCACCCCCTTAGTTGTACGACACTGGAGCGTTACTATCAAATGCCGAGGGTGATACCTCGTTTATCACTTCTGATGTTAACTCTGTAGAGTAGCTATCCGGTCGTGGTCATCGAGGGTGATTCCTCCTTCACCACTCCCGATAACGACGCTGTCGTGCAACACCTCAAGAGTGAACCTCGAGGGTGATTCCTCCTAAGTTCACCTTGACGAGTACATCAGGTGGAATCCATCGAGGGTGATTCCTCAGGTTTCCCATGGTGTTTGGACACATAGTTACTATGACTTTAACCATGGATCATGATAAAGTCGGGTCGGCCCTGAGGGGTACCCGCGCGAGCCTAAGTGGCAAGTAATGTGGAGACGGGTTGACCTGGAGGGTGCCTGAGATATGAATACGAGGCATGGCCGGGCATTCTTAGCCCTTGCCGCAAGCCCTCGAGACGGGTGACGGGGTCACATCGATCGTGAGTCTCTGCTCATTACCGCACCACCAATACACTTTCGATTTGGATATGTGATCTGAGTGGGCCTCTGGCCCGATAGCACTAACCATCATGCGGGAATAAATATGGGTACTCTACATCGTGGCATCAGCCGAAAGCTCTGTCAGACGTCTAGTTCAGCATTGTGGCACGGTCGGATCGTGCCATCCACTTCACGGGTGGTGCTGGTATCCACCCTGCACACAACAACCCGGAGTGCACTGGGCGATGGCCCAAGACCCCTGAGCGCTTAGGATGTAGACCGGCGGGGACCTCTCTGCTGAGCTCTAGGTAGGGCTGCGGTGTGTCGTTTGGCCGAGGCCGGGCATGACCCAGAAAAGTGTGTCTTGCCGGAGTTAAGCGAGCATGGTGGGTAAGTTGGTGCACCCCTGGAGGGAAGAACTAATCTATGCATAGCCGGATCCTCGGTAACAGACGCTCGGAGTTGTATCCCGATTGATACAACTAGAACTGGATACTTGTGTTGAGAAATGGATAGTATGGCTCTGGGATTGCTTTCTTGCAGGGAGTCGAGAAAGGATCTCTGGCCGAGGTTGATACTTGGACATTAGGGCTCTGGGATCGCTTTCTCGCAGGGAGTCGAGGAAGGATCTCTGGACGAGGTTGATGACACTACTACTACCTTATATTGTGCTAATCTACACTCTTCTAATGCTGCAAGACCGCTGAAGATGCTAGTCTTCGATAGGACTAGGCCTTCTCTCTATTTCTGGCATTTCTGCAGCCCAGTCCACATATACAGCCTCCCTTTGATAATGTTGCATATGTAGTGTAGATCCTTGCTTGCTGAGTACTTCGGATGAGTACTCACGGTTGCTTTTCTTTCTTTTTTCCCCCATACCCTTTTGGTGCAACCAGATGACGGAGCCCCGGAGACAGCTGCCCCCGCCGACGACTACTACTACCACCCCGAGGGGGGTTACTACTATGAGTTGGCCGACGACCAGGAGTAGGATCGGAGGGTCCCAGGCAGGAGGCCTGCGCCTTTCGATCGTAGTGTTTTCTTTTGCCCCGCCTTTCTAAGGGCTTATCTGTTTCTGTTTCATATCTGTACTCAGATATCTGATGCTTCCGCTGACACTTGTAAGCGAGCTTATGTATTTGATCCCTCGAGTCCCCTGGCTTGTAATATAAAGCTTGTATGACTTTATTTATGTTTTAGTGTTCTGTTGTGATATCTTCAAGTGAGTCCTTAGGCTTGATCATGTGCATTTTCGTGTATGATTAGTGCATGATTGAGCCGGGGGCGTCACAGGTTGGTATCAGAGCCGACTGCCTACAGGAATCCCCTTTCCAACTCCTTGGCCGAAGTTGAGTTTAGTCTTTCAAAAACTGTTTTACTAACATGGATGTGTGGCTTACGGGCCCACGTCCCCAATTGGGTGGTATTAGGATCTTTTATTTCTCTTCCTTACTCTAGGACTCTGATCTCTCTTCCTTTCGGGTTAAATGATTTTACTAACTCCAACATTAGGTTCTCGTGATCACATCCACCCGGTGTTCTGAAATTTCCCCCCTTCCCTCAAGATTGTGGGCCAGGTTCTGCTTGCAGGATCCTTTTTATCGAGGGCACCCTGTGTTGTCACTTGCAGATACCTCACTCCAATAGTTTTCTCCGACGTGGATGTAGCCTTTGCTATGTCTCGTTGTGTGCTTCCTTACCGCGTGCCTGCGCACCGCCTAGTTTTTCTAGCCTCTAGCATTCCCGAGCACGTACTATCCGTTTGAATCTAACTCTGTGCATGGATTGGTATGTCTTTAATGACTACTATCATATATCTAATGCCCTTCTTGTTCATTTCCCGTGTTACATCATGAATAACTCCATAAACATGCAGTTGTTATTTCTAAACTGCCCCTGTTGATTTGGCAGGATGGCTGACGATCCTCCACCTCCACCTTATATTGCCGCAATGATGCAGCAGTTTGAACTGAACCGTCAGGTTATGACCAGGATATTGGCTTAGTTCCCAAACCAGAATGCTCATCAATAGCCTACCCCAATAACACTGCAAGAATTTGTGTGCCTCAACCCGTCTGTTTTCCGCAAGTCCACCAATCCTATGGATGCTGATGATTGGCTTCGTGACATCCTGTTTGAGATGGAATCAGCTAATGTTGCTCCTGACAATTATGTCACCTTTGCAACATTCCATGTAAAGGGTCCAGCTGCTCAATGGTGGGAAAGCCACAAGGTTATGTCGTCTGCTCAATCTGTAACCACTTGGCAGGAATTTCAGTCAGCCTTTCGTGCATGGTACATTCCTCCAGGTCTGATCGACCAGAAGAAGCAGGAATTCCGCAAACTCACCCAGGGAACAATGACTATGGATGAATATCAGAGGAAATTCCTTGAATTCTCCCGCTATGCTGCGGATGATGTCTGCACTGACGCTCGCAAGCAGGAGAAATTCCGTGAAGGACTGCGTACTGATATAAACCTCGCACTTGCTGTCCATAATTGCACAGACTTCGCAACGCTTGTCAGCCAATCTTTCCAGGTTGAAACTACTCTGACTAAGTACCAGGCGTCACTCAAGCGCACTCATGATGTTGGCTCATCCTCGGGTCGACCTGTTCAGAAACGTCAAGTCTGGATTCCCCACAATGTTTATCACCGACCTACTCCAACACCAAGGCCGTCATATGTTGCACCTCGTCTGCCTTCACCGCCGAGACAGCTAACGGTTCATCATGGACAGCCTAATGCTATGGCTTCTCCTCAGGTTGCACCACGTCCTCCTATTGGTCGTAAGAAGAGTTGTCGAAACCACCGATTCAGAAACCGTAATATCATACCGTCTGCTATTGTACTTGGCCATGCCAATCACTTCAATGCTGAAAAGGCTCAGAAGGAACCGACTATCGTGCTGGGAACACTCTCTGTGAATTCAGTACCAGCCTCTGTTCTCTTTGATTCAGGAGCATCGCATGCTTTTGTGTCCCAACAATTTGCTCAGTCACATGAGTTATACCTGGAAGAATTACCCACTCCTCTAATGGTTCAGTCCCCGAGATCCAAGTGGCAAACCACAATGGTAAGCCCTCACAACCACATCGAGATTGGAGGTCTACTTTTTCCGGTTTCTCTCATTGTACTTGGACCTTCCGACATAGACATCATTCTCGGTATGGACTGGTTGATAGCCCATAATGCTTTGATTGACTGTGCTACTAAGACAGTCCAGCTCACTCACCCTTCTGGCCAGACAGTCAAATACTCAGCTCGAACAGTTTAGAATGCCGAGAATCAGATATATGTTCCGAATGCATTGAATGCTTCACCTCTTGAAGGCATCGAGAACGTTCCAGTTGTTCATGATTTTCAAGATGTATTTCCAGAAGAACTTCCAGGAATACCTCCTGTTAGAGCTGTCGAGTTTGTCATTGACTTGAAGCCAGGCACAACTCCTATTGCGAAGCGTCCTTATAAGATGCCTACGCACCACCTTCTCGAGCTTCAGGAAGAAATCGACAAGTCACTTAAGAAGGGTTTAATCCTTCCTAGTTCCTCTGCTTGGGGAGCACCTTCACTCTTCGTCAAGAAGAAGGATGGAACTAACCGATTGGTTCAGGATTATCGGCCCATTAACCAAGCCACAATCCAGAACAAATATCCGCTTCCCCGGACCAATGATTTGTATGATCAACTTGCTGGATCGTCGGTGTTCTCTAAACTCGACTTGAGGTTGGGTTATCATCAGATTCGTGTTCGTGAAGAGGATATTCCCAAGACTGCATTTTTTACTCGCTATGGCTCCTATGAGTACACTGTAATGTCATTTGGCCTAACAAATGCTCCAGCTACATTCTCCCGCCTGATGAATTATATATTCATGGATTACCTCGACAAATTCGTCGTGGTGTATCTAGATGATATTCTGGTTTATTCAAAGAATAAAGAAGAACATGCTGAACACCTCCGTCTTGTACTGGAAAGGCTTCGAGAACACCAGTTGTATGCCAAATACTCCAAATGTGAATTTTGGCTTTCTGAAGTAACCTACCTTGGTCATGTGATCTCCAAAGATGGCATTGCTATTAACCCAGAACGAGTTCAGGCTATTCTGGACTGGACTCCTCTGAAGAACGTCAAGCAAGTGAGAAGTTTTCTCGGCCTTGCAAGCTATTGCCGTCGGTTTGTCGAGAACTTTTCCAAGATTGCTAAGCCCCTGACTAATCTTCTTCACAAAGTCGTTAAGTTTGAGTGGACAGACAAATGTCAGGAAAGTTTCCAGACACTCAAGGACAAGCTAACTTCTACTCCAGTGCTTGCTCCTTCGGATTCTCGCAAGGAATTTGTGATATATTGCGACGCCTCTCGTCAAGGATTAGGTTGTGTCCTAATGCAAGAACGAAGAGTAATTTCTTATGCTTCGCGTCAATTGCGTCCACATGAAGAAAATTATCCAGTGCATGATCTTGAAGTTGCTGCAGTGATCTATGCATTGAAGCTGTGGCGGCATTATCTTCTTGGTAATCGTTGTGAGATTTATACTGATCACCAGAGTCTGAAGTACTTGTTTACTCAGTCGGATCTTAATCTCCGTCAACATCGATGGTTGGAAACAATTATGGACTATGTTTTGGGGATGCTAGTTTTGCTATGTCCCTTTTTAAGCATGCCTGTATCGCCTATTCTCTTCTTTCTTGTGCTTGCATTAGAATCGTTGCTGCTACTGCTTTACCTATTCTGATGCATAGCCTGTTTATTGTAACCTGCTATTGATACCTTACTTGCTTAACCTAAACTACTTAGTATAGGTTGGATCGAGACCCCAGTGACCCCACTTGTCCCGGATGCCCTGTTGGATCATCAGAAGACTCAACAACCAGGCCCCGGCACCGCACATCACCCCCTTAGTTGTACGACACTGCAGCATTACAATCAAGTGCCGAGGGTGGTACCTCGTTTATCACTTCTGATGTTAACTCTGTAGAGTAGCTATCCAGTCGTGGTCATCGAGGGTGATTCCTCCTTCACCACTCCCGATAACGACGCCGTCGTGCAACACCTCAAGAGTGAACCTCGAGGGTGATTCCTCCTAAGTTCACCTTGATGAGTACATCAGGTGGAATCCATCGAGGGTGATTCCTCAGGTTTCCCATGGTGTTTGGACACACAGTTACTATGACTTTAACCATGGATCATGATAAAGTCGGGTCGGCCCTGAGGGGTACCCGCGCGAGCCTAAGTGGCGAGTGATGTGGAGACGGGTTGACCTGGAGGGTGCCCAAGATATGAATACGAGGCGTGGCCGGGCATTCTTAGCCCTTGCCGCAAGCCCTCGAGACGGGGCGACGGGGTCACATCGATCATGAGTCTCTGCTCATTACCGCACCACCAATACACTTTCGATTTGGATATGTGATCTGAGTGGGCCTCTGGCCCGATAGCACTAACCATCATGCGGGAATAAATATGGGTACTCTGCATCGTGGCATCAGCGAAAAGCTCTGTCAGACGTCCAGTTCAGCATTGTGGCACAGTCGGATCGTGCCATCCACTTCACGGGTGGTGCTGGGATCCATCCTGCACACAACGACCCGGAGTGCACAGGGCGATGGCCCAAGACCCCTGAGCGCTTAGGATGTAGACCGGTGGGGACCTCTCTGCAGAGCTCTAGGTAGGGCTGCGGTGTGTCGTTTGGCCGAGGCCAGGCATGACCCAGAAAAGTGTGTCCGGCAGGAGTTAAGCGAGCATGGTGGGTAAGTTGGTGCACCCCTGCAGGGAAGAACTAATCTATGCATAGTCGGATCCTCGGTAACGGACGCTCGGAGTTGTATCCCGATCGATACAACTAGAACTGGATACTTGTGTTGAGAAATGGATAGTATGGCTCTGGGATTGCTTTCTCGCAGGGAGTCGAGAAAGGATCTCTGGCCGAGGTTGATACTTGGACATTAGGGCTCTGGGATCGCTTTCTCGCAGGGAGTCGAGGAAGGATCTCTGGACGAGGTTGATGACACTACTACTACCTTATACTGTGCTAATCTACACTCTTCTAATGCTGCAAGACCGCGGAAGATGCTAGTCTTCGATAGGACCAGGCCTTCTCTCTATTTATGGCATTTCTGCAGCCCAGTCCACATATACAGCCTCCCTTTGATAATGTTGCATATGTAGTGTAGATCCTTGCTTGCTGAGTACTCACGGTTGCTTTGCTTTCTTTTTCCCCCATACCCTTTTGGTGCAACCAGATGACAGAGCCCCGGAGACAGCTGCCCCCGCCAATGACTACTACTACCACCCCGAGGGTGGTTACTACTACGAGTTGGCCGACGACCAGGAGTAGGATCGGAGGGTCCCAGGCTGGAGGCCTGCGCCTTTCGATCGTAGTGTTTTCTTTTGCCCCGCCTTTCTAAGGGCTTATCTGTTTCTGTTCCATATCTGTACTCAGATATCTGATGCTTCTGCTAACGCTTGTAAGCGAGCTTATGTATGCGAGCCCTCGAGGCCCCTGGCTTGTAATATAAAGCTTGTATGACTTTATTTATGTTTTAGAGTTTTGTTGTGATATCTTCAAGTGAGTCCTTAGGCTTGATCGTGTGCATTTGCGTGTATGATTAGTGCATGATTGAGCCGGGGGCGTCACAGCAGGTGCATTGCATAAACCAAAAGGCATACGTCTATAAGCATAAGTTCCAAAGGGACAAGTGAAAGTGGTCTTTTCTTGATAAGGTTGAGAAACATGTATTTGTGAAAAACCAGAATATCCATCAAGGAAACAAAAATGTGTGTACTTTGATAATCTTTCTAGCATTTGATCAATAAAAGGCAAAGGGTAATGATCTTTTCTAGTTGCTTTGTTTAATTTTCTAAAATCAATTACCATTCTATAGCCTGTAACAATTCTTTGTGGGATGAGTTCATTTTTATCATTAGGAACAACAGTAATTCCTCCCTTCTTAGGGACACAATGAACATGACTTACCCACCTACTATCAGCTATAGGATAGATTATACCTGCTTCCAGAAGTTTTAATATTCCCGTTCTTACCACTTCTTTCATCTACGGATTTAATCGACGTTGGTGATCAACAACGGGTTTAGCATCAGGTTCCATATTAATTTTGTGTTGACATAGAGTGGGACTAATGCCCTTAAGATCATCAAGAGTATATCCAATAGCAGCTCGGTGCTTCCTTAGAACTTTCAATAGTCTTTCTTCTTCATGTTCTGAAAGGTTAGCACTGATAATAACAGGATATATCTTTTTCTCATCAAGATAAGCATATTTCAAAGTGTCTGGCAATTGTTTTAATTCAAACACAGGATCACCTTTAGGTGGAGGAGGACCTCCTAGAGTTTCAATAGGAAAATTGTGTTTAAGCAGAGGACGTTGTTCAAAGAAAATCTTATCTATTTCATTTCTTTCATGCATATGTAAATCATTTTCATGGTCTAGCAGATATTGTTCTAAAGGATCAGTAGGAGGCACAGCAATAGAAGCAAGACCAATTATTTCATCCTTACTAGGCAATTCTTTTTTATGAGGTTTTCTACTAAACTTGGAAAAGTTAAACTCATGAGACTCATCACCAAAATTGACACCGACAGTTTGTTTCTTACAATCTATTTTAGCATTAATGGTGTTCAAGAAAGGTCTACCAAAGATAATGGGACAAAAATCATCTTGTGGGGAACCAAGAACAAGAAAATCAGTAGGATATTTTATTTTCCCACACAAGACTTCAACATCTCTAACAATCCCAATTGGTGATATGGTGTCTCTATTAGCAAGTTTAATAGTAACATCTATGTCTTCTATCTCAGCGGGTGCTATGTCATTCATAATTTCTTGATATAAGGTAAAGGGAATAGCACTCATGCTAGCACCTATGTCGCATAAACCATGATAACAGTGATCACCTATTTTGACTGAGACAACGGGCATGCCAACAACAGGTCTACGAATATCTGACTTATCAGGTTTGACAATTCTAGTAGCTTCATTACAGAAGTAAATAACATGCCCATCTATGTTTTCTTCCAGGAGATCCTTAACCATAGCAACACTAGGTTCTACTTTGATTTGTTCATCAGGTTTAGGTGTTCTAATATAACTTTTATTGACCACAGTTGAAACTTTAGCATGTTCCTTTATCCTAACAGGGAAAGGTGGTTTCTCAATATAAGCAGTAGGAACAACTGGATCAACATTATAAATAATAGTTTCCTCTTTAGCTGGTACCGGTTCTTTAATTTCCTTTTTAATAGGTGGGTGATATTTAAACCACTTCTCCTTGGGGAGATCAACATGAGTAGCAAATGATTCACAAAAGGAGGCTACTATCTCAGACTCAAGTCCATATTTAGTGCTAAACTTTTGAAAAGCATCGGTATTCATAAAAGATTTAACACAATCATACTTAAGCTTAATACCTGACTCTTTACCTTCGTCGAGTTCCCAATCTTCAGAGTTGCGTTTAATTCTTTCCAAAAGGTCCCACCTGAATTCAATGGTCTTCTTCATAAAGGAACCAGTACAAGAAGAATCAAGCATGGATTGATCATCACGAGAAAGCCGAGCATAAAAATTTTGAATAATAATTTCTCTTGAGAGCTCATGATTGGGGCATGAATATAACATTTACTTAAGCCTCCCCCAAGCTATAGTGATACTTTCTCCTTCACGAGGCCAAAAATTATATATGTAATTCTGGTCACGATGAACTAGATGCATAGGATAATTTTTTTTGGTGAAACTCCAATTTCAATCGATTCCAATTCCAAGATCCAATATCATCGCATAGCCTATACCATGCCAATGCCTTTCCCTTAAAAGATAAAGGGAAAAACTTCTTCTTAACTTCATCCCCGGGTAAACCTGCAAGCTTAAACAATCCACAAATTTCTTCCACATATATCAAGTGCATATCAGGATGTTCGGTTCCATCTCCTGCATAAGGATTAGCTAGCAGTTGTTCTATCATACCCGAAAGAATTTCATATTCAATATTTTCAGTAGGTGCAGTAGGTTGATTGGTAACTAATTGTGGTTCTGGTCGAGGTGAAGATACCCCGAACAAACCCCTTAAAGGATTGTTTTCCATAGTAACAAGTGACAATAAATTTCAGCACATAGTAATAATTTTTCCTTACCAATTTCCACTTACCAAAAGCGCTTCACTCCCCGGCAACGGCGCCAGAAAATAGCCTTGATGACCCACAAGTATATGGGATCAATTGTAGCCTTTTCGATAAGTAAGAGTGTCGAACCCAACGAGGAGCAGAAGGAAATGACAAGCGGTTTTCAGCAAGGTAATGTCTGCAAGTACTGAAATTGTAAGTAGCAGAGTAGTTTGATAGCCAGATAATTTGTAACGAGCAAGTAACAATAGTAGTAACAAAAGTGCAGAAAGGTAGACCAATCCTTTTGAGGCAAAGGACATGCCAAAATGGTCTCTTATAATAAGCAAAGCGTTCTTGAGGGTACACGGGAATTTCATCTAGTCACTTTCATCATGTTGGTTTGATTCGTGTTCGCTAATTTGATAATTTGATATGTGGGTGGACCGGTGCTTAGGTGCTATTCTTACTTGAACAAACCTCCTACTTATGATTAACCCCCTCGCAAGCATCCGCAACTACGAGAAAAGTATTAAGAATAAATTCTAACCATAGCATTAAACTTTTGGATTCAATCGTCCCTTACGGAATAGCGCATAAACTAGGGTTTAAGCTTCTGTCACTCTCACAACCCATCATCTAATAACTACTCCACAATGCATTCCCTTAGGCCCGAATATGGTGAAGTGTCATGTAGTCGACGTTCACATGACACCACTAAGGGAATCAAAACACACATATTATCAAAATATCGAACACATATCAAGTTCACATGATTACTTGCAACATGATTTCTCCGGTGACCTCAAGAACAAAAGTAACTACTCACAAATGATAATCATGCTCAAGATCAAAGGGGTATTAAATAGCATATTGGATCTGAACATATAATCTTCCACCAAATAAACCATATAGTAATCAACTACAAGATGTAATCAACACTACTAGTCACCCACAAGCACCAATCTATAGTTACAGTACAAAGATTGAACACAAGAGATGAACTAGGGTTTTAGAGGAGATGGTGTTGTTGAAGATGTTGATGGAGATTACCCTCCCCAAGATGGGAGAGTTATTGGTGATGATGATGACGATGATTTCCCCCTCCGGGAGGGAAGTTCCCCCGGCGGAATCGCTCCGCCAGAGGGCAAAAGTGCTCCTGCCCAAGTTCTGCCTCGAAATGGTGGCGCTCCGTCCCGAAAGTCCTCCCCTCATTTTTTCTAGGTCAAAATGACTTATATACCAGAAGATGGGCACCGGAGGTGGGCCGAGGGGAGCACAACCCACCAGGGCGCGCCTGGGCTCCCTAGCGTGCCCAGGTGGGTTGTGCCCACCTGGTGGGCCCCCTCTAGTACTTATTGGCTCCAATATTTCTCATTTATTCCATAAAAAATCCCCGCAAAGTTTCAGCTCATTTGGAGTTGTGCAGAATAGGTAGCCTGACGTAGCTTTTTCAGGTCCAGATTTCCAGCTGTCGGAATTCTCCCTCTTTGTGTGTACCTTGCATATTATGAGAGAAAAGGCATTAGAATTACTCCAAAAAGCATTATCATGCATAAAAACATCATAAATAACAGTAGGAAAACATGATGCAAAATGGACGTATCAATACTCTTTGCCCATATAATAACTGCGTAGTAGAGTACTAGTGGGCTATACTTAACCATGCTCGAAGAGAAGAGGTGCACGCACCCACGCACATAGTACTAGTAGCACTCTTTGCGTCTTTTGCGTCTTCCCCAACCACACACGTGACACGGTGGAGCTCATTTCTGTATAATGATGCAGCCCACGTGATAATTTGACGCGTCTAGTAGTAGTTACTCACTTAATGGAGGGTTGGGAACCACGCATGAACGGTGCCGCATCATTTATAAATAAAGTTTTTTTTCTTCAGTGGCATGTACGCAATATAAATAGGTTCATACGGAGAGAAAAAGAAACCGCTCCACTATATACATAGCCAGGACGAGCCTACACGGTTGCTTGATGGGGTTGCTCTCTTCACACTCTCTCGCACAAAACGACTGTGGCCACATCTCTAACATCCGGGCGGATCACGTCCGCCGGGGGGAAGGGGTGGATGCTTTGTGTAGATGCGGTTGCCGTCGCCGACGGCGAAAACCCACTGTCGGCGCGTCCTGATCAGGTGTCCCCGCCATTCTCTCTCACAAAGCCGGTGCGGTTGCCTTCGTCCCTTGCTCACTGCCACGACGTGGGCAGTTGCCGCCTCCCACCGCCCTCCTCCAAGCTAGCTACATCCCGACATCCCTCAGGTACAACTTCCTTTACAGCCGGCTTGCACCACTGCCCCAGCTGCCCACATCGCTCCATGTGAATATTTCTCTACTTCTTTGCCCCGCACATACCTCTACTGGCTTCTACTGTATTTGTGATGAGTTTATGTCTCATCAACTAGTCTCACTAGTCTTATTCTAATCACGCTTCTTCAATTTCTTTGCCAGAGGGATGCTCAGCTTGATTTTAGTGAAACTGCACAAAATGATCCGACGGTCAAAGGGTTGCAAACCTCATTTCTTCGGAAGGTTCAACGTCGCCAGCAAATTAAAGCCTGGTTAGGGTTTAGGGTTCAAGGCCTAGGGACTGCATGGATTGTTTTTTTCTTTAGTTGTCTCTGTTCCAAAATAAGTGTCAACTTTAGTAGTAGTACAACTTTGTACTAAAGTTTGCATAAAGTTGAGACACTTATTTTGGAACAGAGGGAGTACATATTGGCTATGATCTGTCAATCATTGAGATGCAATAGCATCCATGTTAGTCTCCTTTGTATTTGATGTAATGTTGCAACGGGGCAACCTTGGATGCAAGATACATGAAACACAAGCTGGAAGCTTCATAGCATTGTACAAATTTATCTCGCTGAGAAATTACAGTACGTACTACAATGTACTAAAGAGTTATGTGTCGCACGGTGTCCAGAAAATATGGTGATAGTGTGAGGTGGGCCATGTAAATATGTAATCACAGAGCTTGCATGTTTTCACTGCTTTCGCACTCCTCCGCTGTAAGAATGGAGAAAATTGTAAAGAGTGGAGACGGTCTACCTCCTTTCATCGAAACGTGGCACATCCAGCATCCGGTGCATGTGTCATGCACCAAAGTAAAGTGTATAGTGCAACTGAGACTCAGCACGGTCGTACCACCTCAGTAATAATGACCAATGAGCCATCAAATCACATAGACCCGGCAGTAAGTTGGGGATGAAGCAACCATCACTCTTGAATCCGCTTCTCCCTTCAATGCAGGCGCTAGTGAGAGGTCGCGTCCGCTCTGCCCGGGCATGAATGCGGCACCGATTCTCTGGAGCGGTGCTGACCGTTTCGGGCGGGAAGTGCGCGCGAGCGATGGAGGGGCTTTGGGTGGGCCAGGCTGGTCAGGAGCAGGCGTGGCAGCTGTCCCGACCGGACGCCCGGAAACGAGAGGATGCACCGACTCTCACGGCTAAATCGTAGTACTACATACCATCTCTCTGTAGGAGTAGGTCAATGTGTCACTCTCTCTAACACACACACACGCACACACAGGTTCATAGAATAGGAATATCGTGGGAGTGGGAAGCCACAGGAAGTGAGATAAATGGAGTACGTACAAGAAGAGAAGAGGTACACGCACGTCCGTCGGAGCCTCGCACTATAGCCCAGCCGACCACAGCACGACGGCCGGATCTGTGCCTCTCATCCTGGCGCCGGCGGTCAGCCGCTATATCTGCGGCCGCGGGATTTGACGCACGCGGCTGCTGAATTTGGAGCATTCCGGCCGCCTGCGACTGCTCCTTGCCATGGAGTGTCCGGGTACCGAGTCGCACAACAATGGCAATGCCTCCACGTCGTGTGCAGGTACTGAATCCGCCTCTAGCCACTCAGATCTATCCCGTCGGCGGATCGCCGGCAAAGACACGGCCGGCCACCGTCCAGGCTCGGCCCTGGCCCAGCGGCTAGTCGGTTCACCATTGCCGCTCATAAAGTGTGATGGCTGCCCGCGGCAGGTCCTGCGCCGCGTTTTGACCACGCCACAACATCCCGGCTGGGTGTTCATGAAGTGCGAAAAAGATAAGGTGCGTAGTACTTCTTTTGATTCGGCTGTGCTCCCTTATTCGGCGCATGTTCGGCAGCTTATACTCAAACTTGTGTGTAGGATGGATGCAAGTTTTGGTTTTGGGAAGAAGAATACATCGATCTATTGATAGCACGAAATTTGGTAGATGCTCGTGCACTCGCTAGAATAGAGGCTAGAGATGAGATTAGAGATGATATTAGATGTGAAGCAACGTCTAGTTCTTTAGAATCGAAGAAGAAAGAAGTGTGCAAGCTCGAGAAGCCACAGATCAACAATGAAGACATAGAGAAGATATTAATACAATTAGTGGGAGCAGTTATGGAAATTGGATATCTTTTAAA
The DNA here is from genome assembly GCA_011799875.1 of Thinopyrum elongatum. Lineage (NCBI taxonomy): Eukaryota > Viridiplantae > Streptophyta > Magnoliopsida > Poales > Poaceae > Thinopyrum > Thinopyrum elongatum. The sequence goes on along the minus strand of CM022302.1, from coordinate 154,018,305 downwards.
ATGTCTAATTGTGGTTCTTGTTTTCTTTGGTTTTGCTCTCCTTGCAAAGAATTGGTGAATGTACTTCCCTGTATCAAAATGTCGTTGATGAAATAAAGAAATGTGCTGGAAAATAAATGTGTTCACATTCCAAGGTGCATTAAATTGATGCATGCAAGGATTAAAAGAAACCAACCAGTGCATGTAACCATTCATAATCATTTAGTGGTCGTCCATGAATATATTGTAATTAATGCAGATTAAAATTGGAGTAATTTTGTAAACTACGAGATGGAGTACTACATTTCTCCATTCATCATCTGCCTTGGTTGATGAGATTTCAAATTTATGCCCTATTAACCGGAAAGTAGTGAGTAGTTAAAAAATTTGGTCAAACTTTGACAAAAAAATATATGACGTGGTGTAAAAACTTGGACTGAGGTAGTACTCCCTTCGTCTAGGTGTTAAGCCATCTTACGAAAATCAGATATTCCCAAAATGTTTGGGCGTCGTCCATTAACTTCGCATCTCAATCCCCTCCTAGCCTCGTTGCTAGCGAGTGTTACTTACTCTGCCTTGTTATCTCCCCCAAAAACCCAATGCATGAAGCGCAACTACGCGTTGATTAGTCAAGGAATTGAAGCCGGCTTGCATGCGAGTTAATACGTGGCCCTGCATGGTAGCTAAAACGGCATCTCTTAATTGCTGTGATTAATTGTTGCGTTTAGAGAGAGAAATCAGGGCTTTGATTGGAGGAAGGACCGGTCAAGTTTCTCCTTCTCCTCCAATCTGCTTGCACATTGGTCCCGCTGCACCTTCTAACGTGACTTTATACACCTAGACGGAGGGAGTAGTATGAGATACGGTGGCACACTTACTTAGGCCGAATACAAGTGCCCAAAATTATTGGAAGAGAGCAAAGTGTACATACAAAATAATTAAAATTGAATTTCTCTTTTTTTTCGAAACGGAAGCAAAAGATTTGCCTCATCCATTAAATAAGAGGAGAATAGAGTTTGACAGTTTGCAAGAGACCCTACAAATAAACGGCATGGCAATTACTCTCAATACGCCCTAGTTTCTTAGCACCCGCTGTAACCCTTAGTACATACGGTGGCACACTGACTTAGGCCGAATACAAGTGCCCAAAATATTTAAAATTGGAGGATGGTGCAGCCCACCTTTCCGATATTTTGACCGTGTGTGGTTCAGTTGTTGCTTTACCACACATGAACGATAGTAAGTGCGACCGGGAGGCGTGGAGCGTTAAATTTTCTTCACGTAGTAGTATTAGCTTTGCCCTACTAGTAGTATTTTTCTTCACTAGTAGTACGTTAAATAAAGAGTTCCGTTTCGTGCACAATTTAAAACGATTTTTATAGAGAAAAAGAAAACCACTCCAACTATATACGTTGTAGCCTCAGCGCTTGTTTTCTAGGGTTTGCTCTCTTCGCACTCTCTCTCCACTATCTCTACTCTTATAAAAAATAGAGTTGGTGATGATGGTGTGCCTGCCATCCTGCAATATAGGCCGTCCGATTTATATCTGACGGATAGGAAGGAAACTATGGCAATTTTGCAAAAAGATACCCACACCCCTCTCCACATTTGCAAATAAGGCCTTCCCTCGTTCATCATTTTCTCTCACAAGATAAACTACTCATACAAATGCATCTTGATGTTACGTGCAACGCACGGGCATCTTGCTAGTATATATACACGTTGGAGCCTCGGCGCTTGTTTTCTAGGGTTTGCTCTCTTCACACTCTCTCTCCACTATATATATACACGCTGGATCCTTAGCGCTTGTAGTTGCTCCCTACACACTCTCTCACTCTATCCAGATCTAAACAAGACTGCGTTGGCCTCTCCTCTCTTTCTCTCACCTCACTGCTGGTCAAAGAGCCGGCAGGATCCCGTCCGTCGGGGAAGGCAAGGAGGCTTAACGTTATCGTTGTCGGCGAGGGAGGGAATCCACTGTCGGCGCCGCTATTCTCTTTCACCCAGCGGCGGCGTGGAAGGGCCTCCGACCCCTTCTTCCTCGCCGCCGTACATAGTGTGGGCAGATCGGCCTCCGGCCGCCCACCGAGCCACACCCCGAGAACCTTAAGGTATAATTTTCTTAATCCACAGGCATTGCTCTAGCTGCATGTGGAATTTTTTTGCTTCTGCACTCGAATCTAGGTGTTGGATCAAACAGGAAAGTAGTGGGGAAAGTTGTATAGAATGAATCTAGGACGTGGTTCAAAGAGGAAAGGAAGGGGGGAAAGTAGTACGGACTGGCTATCCAGCACCTATGTTGGTCGAAAAGGGAAAACAATGACAAACACAGTACACACATCTGTAAGGAACTGATCTTTCTGTGGGTGGGGGACAAGGCTGTATAGTTTGAGCAGGACTAGATTTGCTGCCCTCACATAGGGAAAGGTGTCTAAAGATAACAAAAATGGGACCAACACAAATATGTTCCTTGGTTGTTTGTTGCAACAGACTGTGCATCACCCCTTTGTACATCGGTACATGCACATGGTGCTTGTGCGTCCACTGTCCCATACAACTCTTTAGCTGTTGTTAATCTAATAATGCCACTGGAAAATTGAAGCAATGCCACAGTTAAAAGGAAATTACATGTTTAACGAATTTTATTGTTAATATAATCTCTCTATTAATATGAATCAATGCCACTGTTTGAGAAATGCTACTGTCTTGCTTTCTTTCCCATTTAGATAAGTTAGATGCTTCTTTTTGTGGGCTTTTGTGTCATCCACCGTTATTGACCACTAATTGTTTCCTTTGCACCTCTGTGTAAACAGGGTTATCTACCACACCTTGTTGCTATTGCGACCTTTTGTTGCACTGCACAAAACACTTTTGTTTTTAGAGTGTTTTGTGCAGTTCAACCAAAATGTCACACCGACAACGTTGCTTGATTGCTTGATCTTAGTGGAACTGCATAAGAGGAGATCTGACTTCCTATCTGTGTTGGCAAATTTGTTTCAGATCTTCTTCTTGTGAGTTGTTTCAATTTCGCGTCATGAGAATTTAGTACTGGCCTTCTTCCACATGATTGTGCAGTGTGCTTTCATATGTTTTACTACTTATACGGTAATGTTGCTTGATTTTAGTGAACTGCATAAAAGGAGACCAGACTTCCAATCTGTATGTGCACCGTAATATCCCATTGAGGTAAGATAATGATATTTCGCAACTGTTGGCCTGTATATTGCTACTGTCATTAGAAAAGTAATGTTGTTGTTTAGTGCTATACTTGTGCTCCCTAATTGACATGTCAAATCTTACATTGAAGGCGAAGCTTGTCTGTTATTGACCCAAGTGATGAAGGGGAAGAACAACTGGAAGAACAAAAATCAACTCCCGGTGCTGTAATGAAGCACTGGAACTGTGATGACACAAGTAATGATATAGTTTTGCATCTTAATTTATTGCTATGGCTGGAATGAGCAATTGTTTTGCCACTGTGATTTGATGCCACTCTTAATGTAATATGTAATTATCTCTACTTGTGCAAACAGGGATCTTGTTTGAAGATAACATATATTTTAGTGGAACTGCACAAGAAGATGTTGGAAACATTAAACTAATTGAGGAGTTTATAGTAAGCATGGCAACCACAGTAGATAATAACGGATGGTTCCGGAGAAGTGCTTGATCTGCATGCTCTACACAATAAGCCTCTTGACAAAGGTTGGTACCGGCCCACAGATTTCATCCATATGATCGAGCTTTGTCATCTCTATTGGTGTTGTGCTACTGTTTAGCTACTGTCATGAGAAAGTGATATTGTTTTGCATGTTAATCTAAGGTTGCTAATAAATTGAGGCACCGGTTTGCCACCGTTATAGCCACTGATAAAATTAAGTAATAATACAGTTCTAGTTGAGCTGTTGTGTTTGGTATCATATCATTTCCTATGAGGATAATGAGGATGCATCTCTTTGTGACTATACATTTCATCAGTTACTCCCATTGTTAATGTAATGGGTGTTTTAAATATTTACTTTCCTTCTTTTCAAGCAAACAGGGATGCTAGCATTTAGTTGTTCTCTTGTCTTTGCACAACAGGATCATCCTCCTCTGAAGAAGAATATGCCAGGATATGAAGAAGCCAAGCCCTTCTCTTCTTATCAGAAGGAGCAGTTGAAGGATGGTTACATTACTGCCCACAAGAACAAACTAACTTCAGCTCAGAAGGACTCACAGATCTTCATCTTTGTTGCTGTGATGGCCAATACAATGTTGTTTTAGGATTCTTTCTTGTGAGTTCTATTTTTTTTAAATGTGTGCTCTACATGGATCATGTAGGTTGCCTGTTTAAGCTATAAATTCATAATACAGTTTGCTTTGTACTAATCACTTTTTTGTATTTATGCAAACAGGGATGCTCAGCTTGATTTCAATGGGAACTGCACAAAATGTTCTGATGGTTCGTGCCCTCCATTATACTTCATCATGCACAATAGATCGAATGTTCTCGAATCATTCATTTCCACCCCCAGCCACAAAATTAGCTACAAGAAAGGATGTGCCGATATGTTCAAGGCCTTGCAACATATAAAGGCGAAATCATACAAGCTACGTGCGAAGTTGGTTGATTTTAGTGGAACTACACAAAAAGAGCAACTGGTTTATTTAGCACGAGGTGACATGTCAATATCCGAACTGATGGCAAACCCGGCCCATTGCACAATCGTAGGCATTTGATATTTTGGAATGGGAAAACCTTGTCAAAGTTTGCTCATTGATGCACGCAAAAAGCATTTGAAATGGGAAAACCTTGTCAAAGTTTGCTCATTGATGTACGCAAAAAGACACACATTTAATATTTTGGAATGGACAACCTTCTCAAATTTTGCTCATTGATGTTAGCAAGAAGACATGCGTTTGATATTTTGGAATGGGACGCCCTTTGCCGTCAGCAGCATCGATCGATTTTTCTTTATTCTTTAGTTGTGAAGTAAATATTGGCTCTGACGTGTGATTCATTGAGATGCATAATCATTACATTTCATACATTCTTCAACTAAAAAGGGGTGCGCTGGAGGTATAATCAATTAACCTAATCTATGATCTCCGGCGCCCATTTCCCGTGTCCGGCTGAGCTGAACAGAAGCTTCTTCTCTAGCTCAGCTCCCCGACTCCACATTGCCGCCAAGAAGCTAATCGGCCGTCAATGTTCAACCCGCCAACCTTGGCTTCAACCGGAGGGCAGCAGCGGTGGCCTTACTTGGACCCGAGCGGCGGCGACCTACCGTGTTCTACTCTTCCTCATTTTCTGTGTGGCGCGACCTTGTTGGCAGCGGGGCGCGGCCTCGACGGAGCCGGCGATGTCCTCTGTCTCGATGCCGGTGGGGCAGCGCCTCGGCGGAGTGAGGGAAATCCTCCCCCTCGTTGCCGGCAGGGCGGGGCCTCGGTGGAGCCGGCGATGTCCTCTGCCTCATTGTTGGCGAGGCGTGGCCTCGGCGGAGCAGGGCCTCGTGGAAGCTAGTGAAGTCCTCCACCTCGGTGCCGGCTGGGTGGGGCCTCGGCCGAGCCAGCATTATCCTCCGCCTCGTCGTCGGTCTCGCCAAACAGCACCTCGCCCACTTCATCGCCCTCTTTGTAGGCGGCCGCAACCTCCTGCACCCGCATGCGGTACCGCCAGCGCACGAGGCGGCTCTCGCGGGCTGAGCAGTACGACTCGAGCAGCGCCTCCTACTCCGCCTGCTCCGCGGCGATCTACTCCTCCGCCTGCAGGTGCTCCTGGAGGACATGGTGGTTGTAGGCAGCATCGGCCTGCGCCTCCCGGAACTGCTCCTCATGCTTCTGCCTCACCATCTCCATGTATTGGGCACGGGCCTCGCCGATGGTCATGGTGCCATGCACCGGCGAGGATGGCGTGAAGGAGGGGGGTTGGCGTCGGATCGTCGACTACCACGTTCTCCATTGGGACGTCGTCGTCCTCCGGCTGCCTGTCGGCCTGCCAGTCGGCAGCAATGGCTGCCATCTCCTTCTGGTCCATCGTCCGCCCATCCCGAAGAGCGCTGGAGCGCGACGAAGCCATGGTGGGAGTGGTGTGGACAGGAGAAAGGGAACGGAGGCGGATGACTGCGGCTATGGCCGGCACAACAGTTTATATAGCAATGATGGGTGGCAGAGGGACTGACGGGTGGTGCCGGAGTAGCCGCCTTGGCAACCGCGTATCATTAATGCGGGCGGCAGACGGACGGACGGACAGCACTTGTGTCGTTTGAACGCGGAGCAATCGCCTGCACCGGGAAGTGGTGCGGGCGGCGCTGACCGTTTCGGGCGAAAAGCGCGCGTGGGCAAGGGAGGGGGTCTGGGTGGGCCAGGGCAGTCAGACTCGTGCTTGGCAGCGGTCCGGTCCAGCAGTCGGACATGCTGGCTCGCCAACGAGCTCGCCGAGCTCAGCGACGACAATCAGACGATGGACGTGGCTTCCGACTATGAGCCGGCGCCACCGCCCAAGCCGGTTCATGCCGTGTTCACCATAGAGCAGGTGCGGCCGCACTTCGACGCCCTAATGGCGGAAGAGCTACCAACGCAGGAGGACCTGTGCTGCAACCTCCGTCTCCTCAATGAGCACCGGCTCGCGGAAGGACGAATCACCGGTGAACAAGCGAACGACAATGCCGTCGCGGACATGTGGCCCTATGATCCTGGCTTCCTGAATGAGCAGCGGGCGCTGTATCAGACCATCCGTAGGGCCCGCGAGGCCCTCTCCACCGTCCTTCCAGTTGTTTCGCTCGCCGTGGCGCCGCCGTCTCGCGTTGTCAACTATAATTTTTTTTTGCTTCCTCCTGGTTTCTTGACATCACGGTCCCACACCATTCTCTACCTATATAGTCAATAAACGAGAGAATTGCACAAGGAGCGGCCGACAGCTAGGACCCAGCAGCTCGAGCAGAATTTGTGTTTTTGAGGTGTGAGCAGAGTTTTCCTTAAGCGATGTTTTTGTTGTTGTTCAGAGGAGATCACCTGGGCGTGCTGTGGCCTGTCTAGCCCAGGCTATTATTTTACGTCGACCAAATATCCAGCCCAGATAATAAATTTTTTCAAGCTAAAAATGGCTAGCCCAGCTATCCTTCTTTTTGAGGAATACCCAGCCCAGGTCAACTTTTTATTCTCCGCCCCGCTGGGCTGCAAATCTTTCCTAGGAGGGATGCATTAGGCTTAACAAGAAAATGGGCTTTAAGAAATAATAAATGGGATGTAATTATAAAAACTGGGCTGTAACTATAAAAAAAAACACCAAACACGTAATTAGTTAAAAAAATATTATTTTTTGATTTTGAAAATTTTAATTTCATTACTTGTTGCACGCGCAATATTTCGTTGGATTTTTATGTTATACAAATTTATTTTAAAATTATATTTAATCTGAAATTTCGGGATAAAAATATTTTGGATCCCATCAAAATGTGGGAAATTTTATTCAATTCTGTTTTGAGCGTTTGGTTAAAATTATTAATCATTGTCCTAGCTAGAAAATAGGCTGTAATTTTAACAAACTGTAAATGGGTTGTAGTAAATTTCATTAGAATTCAAAAATGGGTTGTACATTCTTACAAATCGCAAATGGGCTATATGTTCTCTGCCACACACTTGTGGGCCTACTAGGTTGACGTGTACGCAAGGCTTTGTCAACTTATAGTCAACACACGATTCTAGCAATAGTGGCCGTTGGATGGCCATCCAATGGATGTCGTGTTTCTTCTTCAATCTCGGATATTCTTGCTTCAGCCGCCCAAACCACCGCCGGCGGTACCGCCTACTACCGCCTCCCGTGGCCAGCTGTGCTGCCACACAGGACTCACCGGCCCACCCTACTCCCATCACCGTCTAGGCCATTCCTCTACTCACCAACACCTCCTGTTATTCTCCAGCGACGGCAGCCTCACACCGCAGCCGAACCAGTGAACCCTCGTACTCCCCTCCGCGTGGGCATCCACCTGCCTCGTCTTCCCTGGCTCCGCGTCGTTCCCTTCCTAGGCCTCACCATCGTCCACTACCCCGGTGCTGTCCGCGCGGCGTGGTCAACGTGGTCAACGAACGACTGCCATCAGAAGAGGACTCTACGCGGTTAGGCTGACAGATGGACCCACCAGCTACATCTTCACACGCAAGGAAGTGCGTCCATATTACGGGCAAAAAAATGATTCTTCCCCCTGAAAGCTGGGACCCACCAGCTATACCTTTGCACGCAAGAAAGTGCGTCCTTGTCCTCCCTGACAGCTGGGACCCACCCGGTCGAGGCGTACGTAGCGTTTTCTGTCTGGTCGCGAACGTGTACGTACATACTGGTCGATTGGTCTCTCTGCAACGATGAACCGTGGCCGAGCAAGCAGCGGCACATGTAGTAGTAGAGCCCCCGACGTAGCAGTTCAGGCAGTCCCTTCTAAACCATGTACACATATGTACAACCACATGCCAAAAAATACGGCCACGTGCGTACATATGGGCGGGGTCTCGAACGCGTACTCGTGCATACGTACGGCCAGGGCTCGTGTACATGGAGAGGCAACGGACGGCAGCAACGGCGTCCTGTTCATCGGTAGCTAACCGGCTGGGTCGGAACGAAGGAAACAGCGTCGTGTTCACCGGGAGCCAAGTGACTAGGTCGGAACGCGTCCTGTTCATAAGGAGCGAAGCCACTGGGTCGGAATGGGTCGTGTTCAACGGGAGCCAACTGGCTTGGACGGAACAGCCAGAACGGGGTCTGGCGTACCACAAAAGGGAGGAAAACAGCATTCTGTTCGATCGCGTACGGTCGAAACAGGGTCCTGTTCATCGGGAAGGGTCTGGCGTACCACACAACGGAGGAAACGGACTTGTGTTCGAGTGCCTACGGTCGAAACGGGGTGCTGTTGATCGGAAGGGGTGTGGCGTACCACAAAACAGAGGAAACAAACTTGTGTTGGAGCGCCTACGGTTGAAACGGGGGTCCTGTTCATCGGGAGGGGTGTGGCGTACCGCAAAACCAGACTCCACGGGCTACTGTTCATCCACCGTCTACTGCCTTGCTCCAGCCTCCACGGGCTACTGTTCATCCACCATCGACTTCCTCCAGCCTCCACCTGCTACTGTTCATCCATCGTCGACTTCCTCCAGCCTCTACCAGCTACTGTTCATCCACGGGGTCCTGTTCATCCAGCCTCCACCGGCTACTGTTCAACCAGCCCTCCACGGGGTCCTGTTAATCCAGCCTCCACCGGCTACTATTGAACCATCCCTCCACACGGGGTCCTGTTCAACCAGCCCTCCACGGGGTCCCTCCATCGTCTACTGTTCATCCACCCCCACCTCCTCGATCGGGGTCCTGTTCATCCAGCGGCAACGGCCTCTACTACCATGGGATCCTGTTCATCCAACCCCCACCGGGGACTATTCATCAAGAGGCAGCTTCGATCGGCTTCAATTAGCAGTAGTAGCGAAGGAATCGCTCGTGTTCAGTTAACAACCAGGGATCGATCGCTCGGGTTCAGTAATGTAGCTAGTGCAATCGCTCAGGTTCAGTAAGCGAACGCCTCGCTCGGGTTCAGCTAGAGCCCAACGCCTCACACACACGCGCGTGCGTCTACGAGAGAAACGCGCAAACCTCTGTGCATCGCTCGGCCCCGACCACCCACCGTAACCGGGAACTCCCCGAAATTTTCCTCGCCTCGCTTCTACCATGATTTTTTCCGTCATGGACGGCCCAAAGAATGTCATGCAGGTGCGTCCCCGGCCCGCCCAGGACGAAAAGCCCATTTTCTGTCATGATTTTTTGTCATAGAAGTAGGAGCCCACCACATCTATGATGATACGTGCTTTTGTTACAATTATCGTCATAGAAGTGTCATAAGCATGACAGAAAAAATTTCGTTCGGCCCAAAATGTCACGGATGTGTCTTTTTTTTGTAGTGGGAGGCTCTGTCCGCCCGCGAGGCGCCAGGGAAGCGGGTATTCCAACATTCCTTATAGTGTAATTTCAGTGCTAGAGTTAGGAATCATTGCTAGATCAATTGGCCGTTGGGGGGTGATATGAGCAAAATTGTTGTCCAAGCAAGGAAAGACTTTAACATGTCTTTCTTTTCAAAAGTTGTGTTTATAGCCTGCTGGAATATTTGGGTGATAAGGAATTCTACAATCTTCATGCATGAGAGGCCCACTTTATCCATGTGGAGGAGTGGTTTTGTACATGACATTTCTTCATTGGCTTATGGGATTAAGCCTAGGTTTAGATATGACCTGATCAAATGGGTTTCTTACCTCCCACCTTAAAAGGTAAGTTGTATTAGGGCAGTTCTTGCATCTATGTGAGCATCATACTCCTTGTATATACTGTACATATGATTCTTTTCAATAAAGTTGCAGTCCTGTAGAGGTTTTGGCCTATAGTGAATAGTAAGAAAACACTCCTTGCGGAGTTGGAAGAAGCAAGCAGAGACCAAGTTTGTGAGCTGCCAAAGTAAGTGAATTCAATTGTTTCCCCATATATTGTTCCTCATATAGAACATTATTACATTCAAGTTGCCACTCAACCCTCAAGTGGAAAAAATTATCTGGTCCAGACTCTCCCACGTGAGCAGGATGCCACAAGCACGCATCACACATGTGTGTCCCCAATGAGCTTGCTAGGATTTCCTCCCTGATCCCACCCTACCATGATGTCGGTACCATCCCGCCTGACTTGATTGCCCAATCACCCACGAGCGCGCGCTAGTTGGCAAATTTCTCCTCGTAGCATCCACACATCCCGTCGCTCGCTACTAGGGCCTGCCTCTCGCCACCACTCATCCTCCACTCAAGACTGCACCACCGGTGCTCAGCCTCGCCGATCTGAAAGCTTCCCGACCTACAGGCTATGTGCTTAAAGCCGATGACGACTTCCACCTCCGCATATGTTGCACCACCCTTCCATCTGTCTCCAAGCTCGACGCTGACCATCGACTCTGCTGCTCGGCCCTTCCGCTAGGCCTCTACTCTGTCGCACCTTTGTAGCTACCCCCACTCCGGCGAGGGCATACCTCCTTTGTCTAGTATATAGTATGATTTTTATCGGCTATCAATCTATTATTTACATGGCCATGGTTTATGTGGTATGTGATAAATTGATTATATTTCCAAGTATCTCGATATGCCACGTGATTAATTAGAAAATGATCATTCTTTGATCTGTGACAAAGTACTTGTATGTTGTATGTGATAAATTGATCTTATGGTGACCTGATGGTGAGCATTTTGTTCAGCAATATAAATTAGACGCTGATATTTTGGTTTGGTGATATAAAGTAGACAATGAGCATTGTTTGGTGACACAAACTAGATGATGAGCATTTTGGTGTGATACTTGTAGACGTGGTAGCTCTATATGCTAATTGAAAAAAAATCCTTTTTGGCACATATGATAGATGGGAAAAGCAAAATCAGGGAAAGTAGTTTGTGATCCTATGCCCCATACATTTTTTCTGGATATTGTATCAGAGCAGTTCGGACGGTAATAATTCGTACATGAATTCTTTTACACTAATAGCGTTTTGTGTTTGCACATACGTACTGATCTTCATTGTATTTTTTATTATCACTATAGAAAATACTATCTTGTAGACTATGTATATCAAACAAAGTCAGGTATCTAGCACCATATAAGGGCCAGCCATGTACCTGATTTCCGACGAATACCTCTCCAAGGGAGAAATAAGACCTTTAACCATCAACATTCATCGCTATAAAATATCATTGAAAGAATTTTTAGTGTTCTCAATAAAAAGACGAATCCTCTTTGGCATAACATGATACAAAGTCGAGATGCAAAAGATGATAGTTATTACATGCAGATGTCTCACAACTACGTCCATGATAGTAAATTATGTCATGAGCACTTTAACATGGCTGAGCGCGGCTCGTATGTTCACGAGGAGAGTACTTCTCGTGTCAGTGCACTCATAGATGAAACTAATATGGGTGCAATACATGATGCTACTGATTTAGGTGTTTTTTCTTGATGATTAATTTTTATTCTGTCTGCTTTTGTTTGGAGAACCTTGTAATAACTTGAAGATCTTCCTTTTGTTCTCGAGTGTCATTTTCACAACGGTTTTATTATAACACTTAGCATTTCTTGATATTCATATTTTTTCTTCCTTGCTCACATGTATGCCAAACAGATCCAAAAATTACAAAGTGTTCGTACAAGATAACATGATAGTATTTACATGCAATTTTCCTACAATTATTTTCACAGGAGTTTCTGTGAGGCATTTTAGAGAAGCTATTTCAGCTACTCGCAAAAAAAAAGAGAAGCTATTTCTGCACGAAAGAAAACTACCATCAAACCAGCTTTTAAAGAAAAAAAAACTTGAGCTGATGGGTGGGCTCACATGCGTTACAAGGGCAACTCCAATGCATGACCCCATTCAGTCCGTGTATGTCCGTTTGGGTCCAAACGGACAGACGACACAGCCCAACATGTCGGAGTCGGGGCTCCACAGACCCAAAGAAAGATTCGAACTCTCGGGTGTGCACGAGGAACTTTGCTAGGCTACGACTCACTGCTCACTGCCGCACGACAATGCTCCGACGTGCTCGAGCGAGAGGGAAGAAGGAAGAACACGATGATTGACCCAGGTTCGGGCCACCTTGCGGTGTAAGACCCTACTCCTGCTTTGTGGTGGATTGCCTCACGAGGAGGATGAGTATGTGAGTACAAGTGGCTCTCGGAGGCTTTAGGAGCGGCCCCAGACTTGAGGGGTGGATGAACTCGATCCCTCTCTATGGTGGAGACTAACCTATACTTATATTGGCCCGGTCGTCTTCCCCCAAAACTCTAGGCGGGAAGGGAAGCCACAATGGCCAAATTCGAAGGGGGACAAGAGTACACCCTATCATGACTAAAGGTGGTCTTCGCCTGCAAAGCTTTTGTCCATGACGTGCAGGTGGGCTCGACGATGACCTTCGTCCTGCCGAGCCGGCATCCTGGTCTTGTTGCACCAAAGAGGCAACCTTTGGGGCTGCCTTGGGAACCCGCGTGCTGGTCTTGCTCCTTTAGCACCAAAGAGGAAAGCCTCACTGTCCGCGCCCTCTAGCACCAGTCCTAGCGACACTGGTCATGGCCCGCGTCACCCACGTGCATCGCGAGGCGGGGTGGCGAGCCTAGAAGTGTCCGCCCTGCAGGAGGCCTCGGGAGGCCGCTCCTCATGGACCCCTTTTGGCGCCCGATGAAGCTTGTTGATGCTCGCCTTGCGAGGCGGGTGCCTCACGAGGGCTTTGCTTGTGGAGTCTTAACGCTGGGCCGCGCCGGGCCTTTGAAGATGCCACACGATGGGCCGCAGGTAGATGGGCCTGGGTACCCCCAGTCCCAGAGCCCCGACAATAGCCCCCGGGCCCACGGCATGCACGTCCTTGCTTGAAGGCGGGAGCGATGAAGAGAGGGTGAAGCGATGCGGGCCCCAACCGCCTGCGGGCCAGGCTCGACACGTGCCGCATGGAGGATGAAGGGACGCCCCACTTCCCCACGACTCCTCGGCAACTGCCCAGGCTAACAAAAAGCCCGGCGCACGCCTCGGGGCCATCATTGCTTCCTTGTCCTGTGTCTTCCTTGTCCCACTGAAATCCCCTTTCTCTCGCGTGAGGTTTCTCCAGATCCAAACCGAGCACAGCTTTTCCCTCTTCCTTGTCGGCATCGGCGACTTCGCGAATGGTACCCACCGGGAAGGCGAAGCCCACGGCCCAGGCTGCGAGTTCCTCCTCCCTATCACCGGCGCTCCTGACCTCCTCCATCGCCGCGGAGAAGGACCTGGATCCGGTGCTCCCGCTGATAGCTGACGACCACAATGAATGGGGCGCTACCGAGATCTGGCCCGGCTCGGCGACGCGGGGCAGCCTGACGGAGTCTGTCTACTTCTTCTTCCTTCACGGCATCTTCGCCGGGCTAGTCCCGCCCTTCTCTGAGTTCTTCTACGCCATCCTTGCACACTACCAAATCCATGCCCTCCACCTTGAGCCCAACTCCATTCTCCTCCTGTCCGTCTTCTCCTTCTACTGTGAGGCCTTTGTGGGCATGAGGCCCTCGGTGGCACTCTTCCGCCACTTCTTCAGCTTGCGCTTCACCACCCGGGGCCAACGATCCGTGTGCATCTCCTTCGTCGACGTGCACAACCAAAACTCCCTCCTGAAAGCTGGGAAGAAGGTGGAAGGCTTCCGGCAGCGTTGGGTCTTCATGGACGCTCGCAGTTCCGACCCACTCTTAATGATTCCGGTGGCGCCGCCCGAGCAGATCCCAGGATGGGGCTCCGCAAAGCTTACTGACCCTCGAGTGAAGCCCGTCCTGAGAAGGATAGCTTCGCATGTGAAGGCGGAGCTGACGGGGCGGCGACCATGAAGGAGTTCCTAGCACACCGCATTGCGCCGCTCCAAGCGCGCTCTCAACCTTTGTGGGAGTATGACGGCGTGGGGAGTGCGCTGAGGTTGCAAGCCGCCGGCATGACGGTCGAGGAGCTGGATGGGGCCATGTTTACCTTGCTAGGGTACATCCCTGAGGACATCCCAGAGGCTGCCACCCCGCTGTACAGCCGCGACGACAAGGAGGAGCTGGTCGCCACCATGCCTGCCTTTGACGAGCTGGGGCTTGAGCCGCGCGACCACGCCGATTCGCCTGTGGTGTTGTCCTCCGGCGACAGCGACGGCAACGAGGACTCGGAAGAGACGATGGAGGATGACCTCGGGAGGGCGTCCCCGCCGTCCCACCGCCAGATCCTTCTCGGCCTCGAAGATGATGATGACGCCGCCGAGCCTCGGCCCGCTGCTTCCCCAAGCCTCTCCGAGGAATCCAGGAGGGAGGAATCCGCTCCTTCGACCGCTCGGGCGACGGACGAAGCGGCCCCAAGCGAAGGGGCAGCCGAGCCTCCTCCTGCAAGCTCCTCGCGCCCCACTGGGGCGGTCAAGGAGGCGGGTCCTGTCCTGCCGGCCGCGCAGCCGATGACCACAGAGGCCTCCGTCGAGGTGACCAAGCTCTCGCCGACTGGGGTCCCTCAAGGGAAACCTTACGCCGACTGTGGGGACGACGCCGCAGTAAGGCTTGCCGAGGGTCACCCCGATGGGCCTCAGGACAGAGCCAGGGCGGCACCAAGGAAGGGAGGCGGCACGTCGGCCTCCGCGGAGAAGAAGAAGAGGAATTGGACGCGCGTCAGATGAGTAAGTACCCTTACCTTGTCCTTTGATTGCGCATCTGTAGTCCATATGCTCACATCGTCTCCTCCATGCACCGAACCTAAAGTGGTGGCGTGGAGAAGAAGAAGAAGAAGAAGAAGAAGAAGGTGGTCGTCGAGTCGAAGGTGCTCTTCGTCATGAGGGCAGCTTCGGCGCTTGGCTACAACCTTGGTGGGCGCGGGGGCGTGCAACACTAGCCTGGCGCCACGCCCGGGCGCACGGGCTCCCCTACACCTGGGCGCACGGGCACCTCGGCTCCTCTCGGGGCTCCACCCGCCCCACCGGGAGGGCCGATCACCGAAGATGTGGCACCTCGGAATGCGGCGCCCCTCGCCACGGTCGCGACCGCTCTGGCCGTGGACAAGGGGGCAACACCTCTTACCTCGCCGACCGTCTTGACCCCCGTCGCCAGCGATGACGCAAGGCACATCGTAGTGCAGCCTCAAGCAATGCCCCCGCCTGGGGCTTAGCTGGCCCAGGTGGCAGTCGTCTCAGCCGCGCCAGGGGAGCCAATCGCGGTGGAGGATCTGGAGCCCCCTGCACCTCAGGAGGAGCATGTCGAAGCCTCTTCTACCACGGTGTCAACAAGTGTGTCGGCGGTGCTCCCACGCCAGGCCCTTGTGCTCGTGAACTACAACATCCTGATAGAGCACAGAGCTTTGGCCGACGCCCGGGCCGCACTCGACCGACTCAGGGCGAACCTCAAAGACGCTGACAAGCGCCTTGCTAGAGAGCGCCTGGGGCTCACCTCAGGGTGGTTCTAGCTTGAGACGGCCACCAAGGAGGCCTAGAGTCGGGCCGAGACCACCGCCGTGGAGAATGCGAAGGAAGCCGCCGAGGCACGAGCAGCTCGCAACATCGTGCTTGCCGATGCCGAAGCAGCCGCCAAGCGCTGCAGTGAGGTGGAGGTCAGCCTGAAGGCGCTCCAGTGTAACACCCCATGTATTAAGCTACAGTGATCACCCTTTTGATTATGCCCTGTCATCATGATCAGCAGTGCTTAAACATCATTTGGAACATATCTCATTTCAAGTTCAAATTCAAAATGGGAATTCAAACTTAAGTGAAACTGAAAGTTGTTCAAATTGGAAAACAAAAATGTGCACCATGTTGCAAATATTCCCATAGCATTTATAAAAATGATTGCAACATTTATTGGAATCGTAAAAGGACTCTAACAGCAAGAAACAGTACCAAAAAAGAATTACATAATACCTTTTCATTTAAATAAAATCCAACTGAAAACGTATGGACTCCAAACCATTTTCTATCAGTGTTAAATATTGCACTATATTTATTGGACAAAGCTACTTATTTTACAAAACTATAATTGAGGCCACATATTTTTGCAAAAGACAGAAAAGAAAAAGAGAAAACAGAAATAAGAAAAGAAATACAAAACAGAAACAAAAATAAAGAAAGGAACCCCCCCTAGGCCAACTGGGCCTAGCCCAGCTGGCCTCGGCCCACCAGGCCGGCCGAGCTCCCTCCCCCGGCCCACCTCTACCCCTACAACCCCACCCGAGGCAAACCCTAACCCCCACCCGATCCCCATTCTCTCCCTCGCCCCTCCTCCGCTCCCCCCCGTTTGGATCAGGGGGGGATCGAGCAGCGCCTGCCGCCTGGACGCCACTGCAGCGCCCCTGCGCTCGCCGCCGTTCGATGCTGCCCCGCGCCCGACACCGTCGCCGGACCGCGCCTCCTCATCCTCTTCCCTACCGGCTCCATCCAGCCTCGCCGCCCCTCTCCCCGTCAACGCCGGTGAGGCCAAACCCCGGCCTCCTCTTTCGCTCGCACCCGCTGCTGCGCTCGCCTCGCACGCCTGCGCTGGCGCTGCTCGCCCCGCCTGCCTCGGCTCGCCGCGGCCACCCGCACGCGCGTGCGCCCCACACCTCACCTCGCGCTCACCCGCTGCGGCAGCCACCCGCGCCTGCCCTCCGCCACCCGCTCGCGCACGGCCTCCTACCCTGCTCCGCCCCGAGCCGCCCGCCGTCCGCCCGTGCGCGCTCCGCCTCGCTCGCTGGCACCCGCGACCCCGCCGCCCGCAACCTTTGCCTCTGCCCCGAGCGAACGCAGCCCCAACCCCCCCCCCCCCGTCCCGCGCCTCCTCTGGTGGCCGCACTGGCCACGGCCAGTCGCCGGCCCCTGCGCCGCCCGACGCCCCCGCTGCAGCTGTGCGCTGCCTCGCAGCGGCCCGCACGCCTGGCCTCGCCCCGCTCCAGCTCGCCGGCCCGCCGCTCGCCGCAGCCCCTCCTAGCCGCCGTCGCCCACGGCCGTGGCCCCGGCTGGCCGCGTCCGGCGCCCGCGCCCATGGCGCCCGGGCCTGCAGCCCCGTTAACCCGCGCGCCCGCTATGGCCTTGTGCCACTGGACCGTGGGGCCCAGCCCCCTTTTCTTTAAAAAAATATAACTAATAAAAATAATGAATTAATTAGTAATATGATTAATTAACTTAATTAACCTTGCTTAATTGACCTAATTACATAATTAGTCTTAACTAAACTGTTAGGTTAGCTGAGTGACTATGACAGACGGGCCCCACTGCCCCTTTGACCAGTCAACCCAGTCAGAGTTGACTGTTGACTCTGCTGACATCAGCATGACATCATGCTGATGCAATAATACATTTTCTGATTTAGAATAATTTCGAATGTTTACTAAAACTTTGTAAAATCGTAGAAAATAAACCGTAGCTCAGATCAAAAAACTTTGTACATGAAAGTTGCTCAGAACGACGAGACGAATCCGAATACGTGGTACGTTCGTCCGTCACACGTTCCCAACTATCCGAACTTGGAACCGTTCCCCCTCCGGTCATCTGTCTGACAAATGTCCGGAACCGGGAAAACATTCCCGGATGTTTCCCCCCTTCACCAGTATCGCGTAGTATCGCGTTAGATCACACCTAGCACCGTTTAATACCATGTCATGCTCTTGTTTGCTTAGTATTTACTGTTTCCTCCCCCTCCTCTCTCGTTAGACCCCGACGCAGTTCCCGGTACCGCCGCAGCTCCGGAGACCGAATACACCGTTGGCCACCTTGCCTTTGCCAGAGCAACCAGGCAAGCCCCCCCCCCCCTTTGATCATCCCGATATCGCCTATTCTTTCTCTCATGCTTGCATTAGAATTACTGTTGCTACTGCTTTACCTATTCCGATGCATAGCATGTTTAATGTAACCTGCTATTAATACCTTACCTGCTTATCCTAAACTGCTTAGTATAGGCTGGGTAGAGACCTATCAGTTACCCCACTTATCCCGACTGCCCCGCTGGTTTATCAGAAGACCCAATCGACGGGATTGAAGACCAGGCCCCGGCACCGCACATCACCCCCTTAATTGTAACGACAGTACAGCGTTACTATCAAGTGCCGAGGGTGCAACCTCTTGTAGCACTTCTGATGTTAACTCTGTAGAGTAGCTATTCGGTCATGGTCATCGAGGGTGATTCCACCTTCACCACTTCCGGTAACGATGCTGTCGTGCAACACATCAAGTGTGAACCCATCGAGGGTGATTCCTCCGAGTTCACCTTAACAGATACATCAAGTAGGAATCCAACGAGGGTGATACCTCGGATTCCCCTGATGTTATGGACACACGGATACTTGGACTTTACACTGTTACTTGGAAAGGCGGGTCGACCCTGAGGGGTACCCGCGTGTGATGTGAAGACGGGTTGCCGTATGGTGCCCGAGTGAGAATACGAGGCGTGGCCGGGCATTCTTGGCCCTTGCCGCAAGTCCTCGAGACGGGACGACGGGGTCACATCTTTCGTGAGTCTCTGCTCGTTACCGCAAGCCCTAGTCCACTAACGATTTGGATATTTGATCCGAGCAGGCCTCTGGCCTGATAGCACTAACCATCACGTGGGCATAGTATGGGCATTCTGCATCATAGCATCAGCCGACAGTTCTGTCAGACATCCAGTTCAGCATTGTGGCCGGGTCGGATCGTGCCATTGGCGCTGGTATCCACCCTACTCGCAACGACCCAGAGTGCACAGGGCGATGGCCCAAGACCCCTGAGCGCTTAGGATGTAGACCGGCGGGGACCTCTCTGCTGAGCTGTAGGTAGGGCTGCGGTGTATCGTTTGGCCGAGGCCGGGCATGACCCAGGAAAGTGTGTCCGGCCGGAGTTAATCGAGCGTGTTGGGTAAGTTGGTGCACCCCTGCAGGGAAGAACACATATATCGATAGCCGGTCCTACGGTAAAGAACACTCGGAGTTGTATCCTGATTGATAAAATTAGAACTGGATAATTGGATACTATGGCTCTGGGATTGCTTCTCGCAGGGAGTCGAGAAGGGATCTCAGGACAAGGTTGATGACTGTATGGCTCTGGGATTACTTTCTCGCAGGGAGTCGAGAAAGGATCTCTGGGTGAGGTTGAGACTTAATGATAATGCTACATTTTATTTTACTGTTCTACTCTCTTCTATTGCTGCAAGACCGCTGAAGATGCTAGTCTTCGATAGGACTAGGCTTTCCCCTCTATTCTGGCACTTCTGCAGCCCAGTCCACATATACAGCCTCTCTTTGATAATGTTGCATATGTAGTGTAGATCCTTGCTTGCTGAGTACTTCGGATGAGTACTCCCGGATGCTTTGCTTTCTTTTTTTCCCCATATCCATTTGATGCGACCAGATGACGGAGCCCCGGATTCAGCTGCCCCCGCCGACGATCGCTACTACTACCCCGAGGGTGTTTACTGCTACGAGTTGATGGACGACCAGGAGTAGGATCGGAGGGTCCCAGGCAGGAGGCCTGCGCCTTTCGATCGTAGTGTTTTATTTTGCCCCGCCTTTCTAAAGGCCTTTCTGTATCTCTTTTAATATCTGTACTCAGATATCTGATGCTTCCGCTGATGCTTGTACGCAAGCTTATGTATTCGAGCCCTCGAGGCCCCTGGCTTGTAATATAAAGCTTGTATGAGTTTATTTATGTTTTAGAGTTGTGTTGTGATATCTTCCCGTGAGTCCTTAGGCTTGATCGTGTGCATTTGCATGTATGATTAGTGCACGATCGAGCCAGGGGCGTCACATCCAAGAGGAGCACACCACGCGTGTACGGCAGCTTCAGCAGCAGGAAGAGGACCTCAAGGCTCGCGAGGTGAAGCTTGCGGCCCGTGACTCCAAGCTAACAAGGGTGGGTGCTGAGCAGGCACGGAGCGTGGGCGCCTTGAGAAGCTACAACAGGAGGTGACCGAAGCCCAAGCAGCCCACGCCGAGCATGTCTCTGTGGTAAGCGCCCTGCTGGACGCCAGGGAGAAGAAGATCCTGGCCAACGCCGAGGCACAGGCGGCGGCGGACCACGCCGCCTTCTCTTCTCTTGAGCTTAGGGCCCGCCAAGCGCTGAGCTCCATATGCAGGGAGGTGTTCGAGGCTTCGCTCACCACCCCCTACGCCGGCTATGCCGAGCTCTCCTCCAAACTCACCGTGAAGCTCGAAGGCGCTGCCCTGAAGGTGGACGACATCCTGGAGGAGGAATGATGTGACCTCTTTTCCGTGGCAGCGACGCGCGTCTTCAACCACCTTTACCTCCGTGACCCCGGCTTCGACTTCGGTGCGGTGATAGGCCCTGTCCCTCGTGAGTCCTGCGACGCCATGGCGGAGGCTGTGGAGGGCCACGTGGTCGTGCTGCTTGGAAAGTTCACCTGCAGCGGGGACGGGGTGCCTGTTGGAGCCAAAGCAAACGGCGGTAATGGTGGTGACGGCCCTTCTGCTTGAAAACTTCTTTGTTACCCTGCATCAGACAGGTTCTGCCTCATGGACGTGTGAGACTTTGGTTTGATCTGAGATACTTAATGCTTGTAATAACTGTTTGAACTCCGTAGTTTCCTTCCCGTGCTTGGTTTCTTTCCTGCTTGCCATTGTCCTCTGCGTCGGCAGGGCCCAGCCCCGCGCATACCTCGGCTGCCATTGGGATGTTAGGTCACGATGCCTGGACAAGGCCAAGGGGCGAGGGGCTACATAACTAGTGCAGGTTCCTGAGTCGCGATGCTTAGGGGTCCCCCTTTGACGCGCAAGCGGCCCGCGTGAAGGAAACATTGGCTGCGGCGAGGTTGCCCTGGCGCCTCTCTTACCTAGCTCTCATCGGCCTGCACCTGGGTGTTACATGAGGAGACTAGACACCAAGGGCCTTGGTGGGGTGACGTGCGTGGAGACATGCCCGCGAGCCAGAGCCCGGTCCCTTGGGTCTTTCAGTGCTGCTGGGACTGACCCGAGCATAGGCACCGTGTCCAACCCCCGCTCGCGTGAGGCCCAGGGGAAGGTCACGAGCAGAGTTGTTGAAGAATCGAGCGGCAATCCTAAAGTTGATGCTACCCACAGGGCGCCCTCAGTTGTTTATCCACCAGCGTGGAGCATGGGGCTTCCACAGGGCATGGGCATAGCCGTATTGCGATTGTTTTTGCTAGCGCGAAGCATGGGGCTTCCACTGGGCATGGGCATGATCATTGGTGGATCGTTCCGCCAGTGCTGAGCATGGGGCTTCCACTGGGCATGGGAAAGAGCTCTGTTCAAGAGTCTCTGGGGCGTGTACAACCCTATCTCATTCGTACGCGTGGCTGGCACGGCAGAACTTGCGGAGGTGTTTTAGACACTCGTGAACCAGCGCGGGGCTCAGGAGGTCCTACCTCAGGTGGGTTGCACCTAGTTCCTGGCGCAATTGCGTGCTTGTGAATCCTGAGTTATGAAGGCGACCTGCACCGAATGAACGTCCGAAGGCCATCGCATGAGAAGGCCGGACACCAAGGACCCATAGGAGGTGACGTGTACGGGTCCGGCCCGCCAGACAGAGCTCAGTCACTTGGGTTTATCGATGTTGTAGGGACGGACCCGAGCACAGACGCTGTGCCATGCCTTCTCATGTAATAATCTGAGGAAGAACACCCGGCACGAGGTTCCCATGGTGGTGAAGCACCGCAATCGCGGCCGTACGAACCGAGCCGCGCCCCAGCTTGCCTGCTCACGATGAGCTCATAAGAGGACAAGACACCAAGGACCTCAGGAGGTGACGTGCACGGGAGCTGGCCCGCGAGATAGAGCTTGGTCGCTTGGATTTAACAACGCTGTAGGGATGGACCCGAGCACAGACATCGTGTCAACCCTTAGTCATGAGGCGGTCGAGAGCAAGTCCACGCGGGCGCGGCGACTTTCATAGTGACGAAGCACCAACCACGCAATTTAAGCCATCCAAAAGAATTCATCAAGGCATAACTGAATCCGATACATGAGCAAAAGCAACGCAGCTATAGGGGTAGACCCTTCTCAGCCTAAGGATAATGCAGCCCGAGGGGCGTCCTTAATTGAACAAACCGAAAAGTCACCTGGCAATGTTGTTGCAGTAGTGTCGGGGAAGCCGATGAAGAGTATCGCGAAGGTTCGCTCCTCACGAGCCGGGCGGCTCCTGAGGCTCGGGAGACTCGCAAGGGTCGGGGCCTCGCAAGGAGTCAGCGCTAAGCGCCTAGCCTCGTGAGATGCCAATGCGAGCTGGGCGAGCCGCTGGTACGTGGCGCCCGTGTTCACCAGGCCGAAGGGCATGCGGATGTAGTTGCAGGGGTAGCCCCCACTCCGGCCGACGCGTGACGGCCAAAAGAGGTCTTGAGAGGCAGCCCTGTTGAGGCCAGGGATGTTGACGCTGACGCGCAGCTCGCCACCTGCTTCGGGAGCAGTAGCTGAGCAAGTGGGGCATGTGGGGCAGCGCTCGCCGCGCATGGCCTGCGCTTCCCAAAGTTCGCTGATCACCTTGGTGATGAATTCTCGTGCTCTTGGCGCCTCACGCCATGTTCCTTGCTTGTGGGGGCACGCGTCGAAGCATGCCTCCAAAGTGGTGCCCGAGCACCTTCCTCGTTGCACTGGTCAGGTCAGATGCTCTCCCGGTGGGAGCCCCCGAGCCCGTCCTAAGGGAGGCGCCGGGCACGCCTTTCTATGCGGGAGGGAGGCATGCCCCGGCGGCAGGCACGGCACCTGAGGCCTCGCCAGCGGATGCCCTCTTCGCCTCGGGGCGGTTCTTGGGGAGGAGCTTCTTCTTCTTAGCGGGAACAACCTCAGGGGGCACGATGTCTTCCCTGCCATCGGAGTTCTCAGCCGTCGCAGCCCGGTTGGCGTGCTCAAGGGAGCAGACCGCATCCTTCTCATCACAGGTGATGGTGATGACGCCGCTGCACCCAGGCATCTTGAGGACGTTGTAGCCATGGTGGGTTGCCGCCATGAACTTAGCAAGGGCCGGATACCCCAGGATGGCATTGTACGGGAGGCCGATGTGGGCCACGTCGAAGTCGATGAGCTTGGTGTGGTAGTTGTCGCGAGTGCCAAAGGTGACTGGGAGGCCCACCTGCCCCAGGGGAGTGGTGGAGCCGTCGGTCACCCTAGAGAACGGCCTGGTGGGCATGAGTTGATCATAAGGCACTTGAAGCATCTCGAAGGTCTCCACAGAGTGCATGTTGAGGCCAGCGCAACCATCGATGAGGGTCTTGGTGACCGAGACGTTGCTGATGGTAGGCGTGCATAGCATGGAGAGCGCGCCGACGGTGGCTGAGCACCTGAGGTGGTCCTTGGAATCGAAGGTGAGGGCGTACTGCGACCACTTGAGGGGACGCGCAGCCTCAAGCCTTGGGAGGGCAGCATTCACATCACGAGAGAACTGCTTGAAGAGGCAGTTTGATGCGGGGGCCTGAGCTCCGCCGAAGATGCAAGCTATGGCGCGAGGCTCCTGGTAGCCCCCAGCCCCCTCGTCTAGCTGGTTGTTGTTGTTCCTCCTGGGGGGCGGCAACAGCGGCGGAAGGCCCGCGTTGCCCTGATGGCGGACCTCACGGGACTGATCACGCCAGGCCCCGTCACGAGGTTGATCGCGCCAGGCGCCGTCACGTGGCTGATCGTGCCAGGCATCCTCGCGAGGCTGGTCACGCCAGCCCTAGCGGGGGTTGCGGCTATCCCAGCGTCCTCTGCGCAGCCTCCTCCACAGCCGAAGCCACGGTCGCTGCGTGATACGTCTCCATCGTATCTACTTTTCCAAACTCTTTTGCCCTTGTTTTGGACTCTAATTTGCATGATTTGAATGGAACTAACCCGGATTGACACTATTTTCAGCAGAATTGCCATGGTGTTATTTTTGTACAGAAATAAAAGTTCTCGAATTGACCTGAAAATTTACGGAGAATATTTTTGGAATATATAAAAAATACTGGCGCAAGAATTATCCAGAGGGGAACCACCCAGAGGCCACAAGCCCTGGGGCGTGCCCTGTAGGCTTGTGGGCCCCCTGGACCTCCTCCGACCTCAACTCCAACTCTATATAACCCTATTCGGGGAGAAAAAAATCAGAGAGAAGGATTCATCACGTTTTACGATACAGAGCCGCCACCTCCTGTTCTTCATCGGGAGGGAAGATCTGGAGTCCGTTCGGGGCTCCGGAGAGGGGGATTCATCGCCATCATCATCACCAACCTTCATCACCAATTTCATGATGCTCACCGCCGGGAGTGAGTAATTCCATCGTAGGCTTGCTGGACGGTGATGGGTTGGATGAGATTTATCATGTAATCGAGTTAGTTTTGTTAGGGTTTGATCCCTAGTATCCACTATGTTCTGAGATTGATGTTGCTATGACTTTGCTATGCTTAATGCTTGTCACTAGGGCCCGAGTGCCATGATTTCAGATCTGAACCTATTATGTTTCCATGAATATATTTGTTTTCTCGATCCTATCTTGCAAGTTGTAGACACCTATTACGAGTTATGATCCGCATACCCCAAGGTGACAATAATTGGGATTCTTTCCGGTGATTACCGTAGTTTGAGGAGTTCATGTATTCACTAAGTGCTAATTCTTTGTTCCGGTTCTCTATTAAAAGGAGGCCTTAGTATCCCTTAGTTTCTATTAGGACCCCGCTGCCACAGGAGGGTAGGACAAAAGATGTCATGCAAGTTCTTTTCCATAAGCACGTATGACTATATACGAAATACATGCCTACATTATATTGATGAATTGGAGCTAGTTCTGTGTCACCCTAGGTTATAACTGTTGCATGATGAATGCCATCTGACATAATTATCCATCACTGACCTGATGCCTACGAGCTTTTCACATCCTGATCTTTGCTAAGTTACTTTCGTTGCTACTGCTGTTACAATCACTACAAAACTGCTACTGTTACTTTTGTCACCGTTACTATTATTTCCATACTACTTTGCTACTAAAAACTTTGCTGCAGATATTAAGTCTTTCAGGTGTGTTTGAATTAATAACTCAGCTGCTAATACTCGTGAATATTCTTTGGCTCCCCTTGTGTCGAATCAATAAATTTGGGTTGAATACTTTACCCTCGAAAACTGTTGCGGTCCCCTATACTTGTGGGTTATCAAGACCTTTTTCTGGTGCCGTTGCCGGGGAGCATAGCTCTATTCTCTGAGTCACTTGGGATTTATATCTGTTGATCACTATGAGGAATCTGAAAGATACCAGAACCAAGATTTTTCCCTCTACTGCGAGGGGAGGTAAGGAACTGCCATCTAGCTCTGCACTTGATTCACCTTCTATTTTAAGTAAGCTTGCAACACCACCACCTGCTATTAATTCTGATATGTCGCAAGTAATTGATGATGCTACTTCTGCTATGCATGATGCTACTACTACTTTGCTTGATAATATTGTGCCACTGGGTGAATTTCTTGAAGAACAACTTGCTAGAGCTAAAGATATTGAGAATGCTGAAACTGATGATATTTCTGAAACTGATGAAATTATTGAAATTGAATACTTTGAAACACCTGCTAGACCTAGCTCTCCTAGATATGAATTACCCGATATACCTGAGGGTTATGTTAAGGATGGAGAGGTAGCTAGGGACTTTCTTGCTTGTAAGGATAGAGATGATCTTAAGAAATTACTATGCAAGTGGAAAGAAAAATCTTTGAATGCTAGAATGCAATATGATCCTAAGTTTGCTACTTCACCTATCTTTGTTACTGATAAGGATTATGAATTCTATGTCGATCCTGAGTTAATTACTTTGGTTGAATCTAGTCCTTTCCATGGTTATGAATCTGAAATTGTTGTTGCACACCTTACTAAATTGAATGATATAGCCACCCTGTTTGCTCATGAGGAAAAAATTCGTTACTACTATATTCTTAAGTTGTTTCCTTTCTCATTAAAGGGTGATGCTAAACTATGGTTTAATTCTCTTGCTCCTGGTTGTGTGCGTAGTCCCCGGGATATGATATATTACTTCTCTGAAAAATATTTTCCTGCTCATAAGAAACAAGCTGCTTTACAGGAAATATTTAACTTTGTGCAAATTGAAGAAGAGAGTCTCCCACAAGCTTGGGGGAGGCTTCACCAATTACTTAATGCTTTGCCTGATCATCCTCTCAAGAAAAATGAAATACTTGATATCTTTTATAATGGACTAACCGATGCTTCTAGGGACCACCTAGATAGTTGTGTTGGTTGTGTTTTCAGGGAACGAACTGTTGAGCAAGCTGAAGTATTATTGAATAACATATTGAGTAATGATAATGATTGGACTCTTCCTGAACCACCTCCTAAGCCAACTCCGAAGAAAAGAGGTATTCTATTTCTCAGTCCTGAAGATATGCAAGAGGCAAAGAAATCTATGAAAGAAAAAGGTATTAAAGCTGAAGATGTTAAGAACCTACCACCTATTGAAGAAATACATGGTCTTAATACTCCGACACATGTAGTAGAGGTAAATTCTCTCTATAGATTTCATGAGGGTGATATTCCTTATAATAAGTCTGCTAGTCAATGCTTGGATGAATTTGATAACTTTATTGTTAAACAAGAAAACTTCAATGCATATGTTAGTAGACAATTGAAACGTAATGCTTATATGGTTGACTGCTTGGGTGACTACATGTGTAGAACTATTAATGATCTCAAAATTATTAGTAAACATGCTTCCCTGGTAAAAACTCAAGTAGAGCAAGTTCTCAATGCACAAAATGATTTGTCGAATGAAATGAATAATAAGGTGAATGATAATGTTGTTAGAGTTATGACTAGAGGTGGTAAAATGACTCAGGAACCTTTGTATCCTGAGGGCCATCCTAAGAGAATTGAACAAGATTCTCAGAGAATTAATACTGATGCACCTAGTCCTTCAAAGAGGAAAAAGAAAACCACTGTTCAAGAATTCACCCGATTAATCAGTTAACAGACCAGTTAATCGCTACTCATAGCATGGCCGAATCAAATAACACCTATTCATCGCATTAACTTATCAGGCCGATTAATTGGCCAGTTAGACTGATTAATCATTTGTCATGCCGATTAATCCCTACTTGCCCATTAACGAGTGGGCAAACAAAGCCCAAATTTTAGGCCCGTAAACCCTTCCAGCCCCATCCCGCTCCTTAATAGCTAGGATTAATAAGTTTACCTCCTCTTTGTACTTTTCATATGTGTATGGCAGCATGTTTTGGTATACAACATAGCTGGGAGCATGAGAATATGGTATAATACATAAAAAAAATCTAGATATATGTTGGCAAGTTTCTATTGAATCTACCGATTAATGGTCGACCGATTAATCCAGTTAATAGGCTGATTCACCAATTAATCACTACTCCTAAACCGAACGAGCAGCTACCAGTTAACGATTTCTTGAACATTGAAGAAAACTGATAGGACTTTGCATGCTTCTAATGAACCTATTGTAGACACACCTGAGAATCCAAATGATATTTCTGTTTCTGATGCTGAGACACAATCTGGTGATGAACATGAACCTAGTGATAATGTTAATGATGATGCTCAACCTAGCAATGATAATGATGTGAAGATAGAACCTGCGGTTGATCTTGATAACCCATAACCTAAGAATAAAAGATATGATAAGAGTGACTTTGTTGCTAGGAAACATGGTAAAGAAAGAGAACCATGGGTTCAGAAACCCATGCCCTTTCCTCCCAAACCATCCAAGAAAAAGGATGATGAGGATTTTGAGCGCTTTGTTGAAATGCTTAGACCTGTCTTTTTGCGTATGCGTTTGACTGATATTCTGAAAATGTCTCCTTATGCTAAGTATATGAAAGATATTGTTACAAATAAAAGGAAGATACCGGAAGCTGAAATCTCCACCATGCTTGCTAATTACACATTTAAAGGTGGAGTACCCAAGAAACTAGGAGATCCTGGAATACCAACTATACCATGCTCCATTAAAAGAAATTATGTTAAAACTGCTTTATGTGATCTTGGAGCCGGTGCTAGTGTTATGCCTTTCTCTTTGTATCGTAGACTTAATTTGAATAAGTTGACACCAACTGAAATCTCTTTGAAAATGGCTGATAAATCAACTGCAATACCCATCGGTATTTGTGAGGATGTGCTTGTCGTAGTTGCAAATGTTACTATTTTAACGGACTTTGTTATTCTTGATATACCCGAGGATGACAGTATGTCGATCATCCTTGGTAGACCCTTCTTGAATACTGTAGGGGTTGTCATTGATTGCAACAAGGGCAATGTCACTTTTCATGTTAATGGTAATGAGCATACGGTACACTTTCCGAAGAAACAACCTCAAGTGAATAGTATCAACTCTATTGGAAAAATTTCGACAATTACTATTGGAGGTTTTGAGTTTCCTCACCCTACTATCAAAAAGAAATATGATATTCTTATTGTTGGGGACATGCATATCCCCGTTGAGATAACCTAGTGTTATTCGAAGATTCTCTGGTTTCATGTCACTTGGAAGAAGTTTGTTAATAAGACTTGATCAACCTTGTTAATGGATTCCTTTTTATGGGCACGAGATGGATGAATTTTGTAAACACAACTCTCTGTACCCTCCTTTTACTTTCTATTATTCAAAATAAATAAAGCAAAAACACTGTTATTTCTCTGTTTTCTGAATTTTTCGTGCAATAAAAAATGACCAGAAAATAAAAGTTCTCCAAATGCCCTGAAAATTTAGTATGATTTTTTCTAGTATATTTTAGAATTTCTGGCACTGAAAACACATCAGGGGGGTGCACCAATGGGCCACAAGCCCACAGGGTGCGCCCACCCCCTGGGCGTGCCTATAGGGCTTGTGGGTCCCATGTGGGTCCCCCTCACTTATGCCAGCACCCATCCACTTCGTCTTCCTCCAGAAAAAATCCCACCATAGCTCAAACCCGTGTTCTAGCTCATTTTGCTGCCATTTTTTATCTCCCTTCTCAAAGCTCCATTCACAAAACTATTTTGGGGGATTGTTCTTTGGTATGTGACTCCTCCAATGGTATAATTATTTTTTGTTCTAGTGCTTTATATATTGCAAATTTTTGCTGCTGTGGTGACCTTGTTCTTGAGCTTGCATGTCAAATTTATATGGTCCAAAGTAGTTTTGTTGCATGATATAGCCTCTAGACACTTGTGGGAGTAGTTGCTATCAATTTTGTTGAGTTTTGTTCACTTTTATTTTGAGTCACTAAAAATTTCAGAAATTTTTCAGAGGGAGAAAATGTTGAGGAAAGTGTTCCAAGGTGGTTCCTCAAAGAAGAAGGCTCCAAGGCTCACGATATGTGAGCCGGATCTCGAACCATCGAGGGATGCTCCAGTGCAACCTTGCAAATGGCCGTCAGATAATTTCATGAACGGTGCCGGTTTCAATGATGAGTTCTATGCGTACGTGCATAACGCCGAGCTGACAGACTTCGTGTCAGATAAGTGTTTGCAGTTTTACAACCTCACTGATTCCTTTGTGCGAAGATTTAAGTATTCAGTCCATCGCAATACTCATTCTGTTTTGTTTGATCTTTATGATAAATCATTTACCATGGATCTAAAAGATTTTAATGAAGCATGTAAAATTCCACAATGGGGCAGCTGTGCTGAACCTCGTAAATCTGATTGTTCTGAGTTCCTTGATAGCATTACTGTAGGAGAAACCAGAACCATAACACAAGCCACTATAGGGAGCATTCACTTTCCTGCATTACATTACTTTGCTCTCTTCATAGGCAGATGCATTAATGGTAAACATGATCATAGCCACCTTTGCACCCCCGATCTCATTGTTCTTAAGAGCGCAGTAATGAATGATAAAAGATTTAATTTGGGGGTTATCATTGCATGTCGACTGCATAATAATGCTAAGGATGGAGACTTCTTTGGTGGAATTTACGCTGCCCCCTTAGCTAATTATCTTGGGGTACCCATAAGAGAAAATGACATTGAGCTACCACTTGCTTTCCTTTATTATAATGCTATGGTACGCTACCAGTTTCTTGAGAGGAACGATCAGTCCCTCCTGTACCGACTAATCTTTGACCTGGAGCACGTCTTCCATATTACGCTTCCTGCTCCTGCCTTCTTTGACTTTCAGGTAAAACGAAGATACTTCATAACCAGAGAGGAGGCGGACGAGTATGAGAGAGCAGGGGAGGCCGCTCGCCTCCATGAGGCAGCCCTCCAAGCAGTAGTTGCCGCTTCTCAGTACAACCCCAGCTATGATTTTGGATATCCGCCAGGCCAGCCGTGGCCCTAGACCAACTTAGGCCAAAAGCCTAAGCTTGGGGGAGCACATATTTCTCACCGACATTACATTCATGCTCACACACTCATTTCAGTTGTCGGTGTTCATACTTTTTCATTGTATTAAACTTGCTAGTTCATTGAAAAACTTTGAGAAAAACCAAAAAATTAGTTCTCTCTTCTTTTTAGCTTTTCTTTCTAGTTTAATTTAGTTGTACTCCCTCCGTCCCAAAATAAGTGTCTCAAGCTTAGTACAACTTTGTACTATCATTAGTACAAAGTTGAGACATTTATTTTGGAATAGAGGGAGTAGTATTTAAAGAAAACCCAAAAAGATTTCTCGTTCTTCTTTTGCTTGTTGGGAGCTCTCACGTGTAAATAGTTTTTCTCGTTCTTGTTTTACTCTCTTCAGAAAAACAAAAACTCCAAAAATATTTCAGTGTGTTTCTTTGAAATTCTTTTCCTTTTCTTTGGGTCATAAGGAGAAGACCATGATGAAAATGTTGAGTGGCTCACATATGCATTATTGTTGATCTAACAAAGAGCCCACATTACCTTGTCTTCTCCTATGAATAAATGTTTGCAGATTCCAGCTTAGTCCAATGCACGTGCACTCTTATTATTATTCACACCATTCGGTCGTGCAAGTGAAAGGCAATAATGATGATATATGATGAAATGGTTGAGATGGAGAAAAGCTGGTATGAACTCGACCTATTTTGTTTTTGTAAATATGATTAGCTCATCGTTCTTGATTCAGCCCATTATGAATGAAACATGTTTGCAATGACAATTAGAGATTATAGTTACTCATGCCATGCTTAATTAGCTAGGAGTGGATAATGGTTTGTCTTGTGTGCCAACATGCAATTTAAAATGGTTATGATGTAGTATGATAGGATGGTATCCTCCTTTGAATCATTCAAGTGGCTTGACTTGGCACATGTTCACGCATGTAGTTGAATCAAAATCAACATAGCCTCCACGATATTTATGTTCATGGTGATTTATATCCTACTCATGCTTGCACTCAATGTTGGTTAATCTCAATGCATGTTTATGACCATTGTCGCTCTCTAGTTGGTCGCTCCTCAATCTTTTGCTAGCCTTCACTTGTACTAAGCGGGATTACTGTTGGGAAACATAGCATGCAATTTCAAAAAAAAATCTACGCTCACGCAAGATCTATCTACGAGATGCATAGCAATGAGAGGGGGAGAGTGTGTCCACGTACCCTCGTAGACCGAAAGCGGAAGCATTTGTTAACGTGGTTGATGTAGTCGAACTTCTTCTCATTCTGACCGATCAAGCACCGAACGTACGGCACCTTCGAGTTCTGCACACGTTCAGCTCGATGATGTCCCTCGAACTCTTGATCCAGCAAAGTGTCAAGGGAGAGTTTCGTCAGCACGATGGCGTGGTGACGATGATGGTGAAGTGATCCGCGCAAGGCTTCGCCTAAGCACTACGTGAATATGACCGGAGGCGTAAACTGTGGAGGGGGGCACCGCACATGGCTAACAATAGTTGGTGTGTGTTCTAGCGGTGCCCCCCCCCCCCACGTATATATAGGTTGGACGGGAGGATAGGCAGTCAAGGGGGCGCCCAAGTAGGAGGAATCCTACTTGGGCCCCTAGTCCAATTCGGCCTCCCCCCTTTCCTTTTACCGGAAGGGGGAAAAGGGAAGAGAGGGGGGAGGAAGGAAAGGGGGGGCCGAACCCCCACCTCCTTCTCCTATTCGGCCTCCTTCCTAAGGGGGGGGGCGCACCACCCCTTGTGGGCTGGTGTGCTTCCCTCCTATGGGCCATAAGGCCCATTATTCCCCCGGGGGGTTCCATTAACCCCCCCCCCCCCCGCTCGGTACTCTGATATGTACCCGGTATGCCCCGAAACACTTCCGGTGTCCGAATATCATCATCCTATATATGAATCTTTACCTCTCGACCATTTCGAGACTCCTGTCTGTGATCTCATCCGGGACTCCGAACAACATTCGGTCACCAATCACATAACTCATATAATACAAAATCGTCATCGAACGTTAAGCGTGCGGACCCTACAGGTTCGAGAACTATGTAGACATGACCGAGACACCTCTCCGGTCAATAACCAATAGCGGAACCTGGATGCTCATATTGGTTCCCACATATTCTACGAAGATCTTTATCGGTCGTACCGTAATGACAACATACGTTATTCCCTTTGTCATCGGTATGTTACTTGCCCGAGATTCGATCGTCGGTATCTTCATACCTAGTTCAATCTCGTTACTGGCAAGTCTCTTTACTTGTTCCATAATGCATCATCCCGCAACTAACTCATTAGTCACATTGCTTGCAAGGCTTCTTATGATGTGCATTACCGAGAGGGCCCAGAGATACCTCTCCGATACTCGGAGTGACAAATCCTAATCTCGATCTATGCCAACCCAACAAACACCTTTGGAGATACCTGTAGAGCATCTTTATGATCACCCAGTTACGTTGTGACGTTTGATAGCACACAAGGTATTCCTCCGGTATCCGGGAGTTGCATAATCTCATAGTCAAAGGAATATGTATATGTCATGAAGAAAGCTATAGCAATAAAACTGAACGATCAATATGCTAAGCTAACGGATGGGTCATGTCCATCACATCATTCTCCTAATGACGTGATCCCATTCATCAAATGACAACACATGTCTATGGTTAGGAAACTTAACCATCTTTGATTAACGAGCTAGTCTAGTAGAGGCTTTTTAGGGACTCGGTGTTTTGTCTATGTATCCACACATGTATCAAGTTTCCGGTTAATACAATTCTAGCATGAATAATAAACATTTATCATGATATAAGGAAATATAAATAACAACTTTATTATTGCCTCTAGGGCATATTTCCTTCAGTCTCCCACTTGCACTAGAGTCAATAATCTAGATTACATTGTAATGATTTTAACACCCATGGAGTCTTGGTGCTGATCATGTTTTGCTCGTGGAAGAGGCTTAGTCAACGGGTCTGCCACATTCAGATCCATATGTATTTTGCAAATCTCTATGTCTCCCTCCTTGACTTGATCACGGATGGAGTTGAAGCGTCTCTTGATGTGTTTGGTTCTTTTGTGAAATCTGGATTCCTTCACCAAGGAAATTGCTCCAGTATTGTCACAAAAGATTTTCATTGGACCCGATGCACTAGGTATTACACCTAGATCAGATATGAACTCCTTCATCCAGACTCCTTCATTCGCTGCTTCCGAAGCAGCTATGTATTCCGCTTCACACGTAGATCCCGCCACGATGCTTTGCTTGGAACTGCACCAACTTACAGCTCCACCATTCAATATAAATACGTATCTGGTTTGTGACTTAGAGTCATCCGGATTGGTGTCAAAACTAGCATCGACGTAACCATTTACGACGAGCTCTTTGTCACCTCCATAAACGAGAAACATATCCTTAGTCCTTTTCAGGTACTTCGGGATGTTCTTGACCGCTGTCCAGTGATCCACACCTAGATTACTTTGGTACCTCCCTGCCAAACTTATGGCAAGGCACACATCAGGTCTGGTACACAGCATAGCATACATGATAGAACCTATGGCTGAAGCATAGGGAATGACTTTCATTTTCTCTCTATCTTCTGCAGTGGTCAGGCATTGAGTCTTACTCAACTTCACACCTTGCAACATAGGCAAGAACCCTTTCTTTGACTGATCCATTTTGAACTTCTTCAAAACTTTATCAAGGTATGTGCTTTGTGAAAGTCCTATTAAGCGTCTCGATCTATCCCTATAGATCTTGATGCCCAATATATAAGCAGCTTCACCGAGGTCTTTCATTGAAAAACTTTTATTCAAGTATCCTTTTATGCTATCCAGAAATTCTATATCATTTCCAATCAACAATATGTCATCCACATATAATATTAGAAATGCTACAGAGCTCCCACTCACTTTCTTGTAAATATAGGCTTCTCCAAAAGTCTGTATAAAACCATATGCTTTGATCGCCTCATCAAAGCGTATATTCCAACTCCGAGATGCTTGCACCAGTCCATAAATGGATCGCTGGAGCTTGCACACTTTGTTAGCACCTTTAGGATCGACAAAACCTTCTAGTTGCATTATATACAACTCTTCTTTAAGAAATCCATTAAGGAATGCAGTTTTGACGTCCATTTGCCAGATCTCATAATCATAAAATGCGGCAATTGCTAACATGATTCGGACAGACTTAAGCATCGCTACGGGTGAGAAAGTCTCATCGTAGTCAACTCCTTGAACTTGTCGAAAACCTTTCACGACAAGTCGAGCTTTGTAGACAGTAACATTACCATCAGCATCAGTCTTCTTCTTGAAGATCCATTTATTTTCTATGGCTCGCCGATCATCGGGCAAGTCAACCAAAGTCCATACTTTGTTCTCATACATGGATCCTATCTCAGATTTCATGGCCTCAAGCCATTTATCGGAATCTAGGCTCATCATCGCTTCTTCATAGTTCGTAGGTTCGTCATGGTCTAGTAACATGACTTCCAGAACAGGATTACCGTACCACTCTGGTGCGGAACGTGCTCTGGTTGACCTACGAGGTTCGGTAGTAACTTGATCTGAAGCTTCATGATCATCATCATTAGCTTCCTCTCTAGTTGGTGTAGACATCACGGGAACAGATTTCTCTGATGAGCTACTTTCCAAATTGAGAGAAGGTACAATTACCTCATCAAGTTCTACTTTCCTCCCACTCACTTCTTTTGAGAGAAACTCCTTCTCTAGAAAGGATCCATCCTTAGCAACAAAGATCTTGCCTTCGGATCTGTGATAGAAGGTGTACCCAACAGTTTCTTTTGGGTATCCTATGAAGACGCATTTCTCTGATTTGGGTTCGAGCTTATCAGGCTGAAGCTTTTTCACATAAGCATCGCAACCCCAAACTTTAAGAAACGACAGCTTAGGTTTCTTGCCAAACCACAGTTCATACGGTGTCGTCTCAACGGATTTAGACGGTGCCCTATTTAACATGAATGCAGCTGTCTCTAATGCATAACCCCAAAACGATAGTGGTAAATTGGTAAGAGACATCATAGATCGCACCATATCTAATAAAGTACGGTTATGACGTTCGGACACACCATTACGCTGTGGTGTTCCAGGTGGCGTGAGTTGTGAAACTATTCCACATTGTTTTAAATGAAGGCCAAACTCGTAACTCAAATATTCGCCTCCGCGATCAGATCGTAGAAACTTTATTTTCTTGTTACGATGATTCTCCACTTCACTCTGAAATTCTTTGAACTTTTCAAATGTTTCAGACTTGTGTTTAATCAAGTAGATATACCCATATCTGCTCAAATCATCTGTGAAGGTCAAAAAATAATAATACCCGCCGCGAGCCTCAACACTCATCGGACCGCATACATCGGTATGTATTATTTCCAATAAGTCAGTGGCTCGCTCCATTGTTCCGGAGAACGGAGTTTTAGTCATCTTGCCCATGAGGCATGGTTCGCAAGCATCAAATGATTCATAATCAAGTGATTCCAAAAGTCCATCCGAATGAAGTTTCTTCATGCGCTTTACACCAATATGACCTAAACGGCAGTGCCACAAATATGTTGCACTATCATTATCAACTTTGCATCTTTTGGCATCAATATTATGAATATGTGTATCACCACGATCGAGATTCAACAAAAATAGACCACTCTTCAAGGGTGCATGACCATAAAAGATATTACTCATATAAATAGAACAACCATTATTCTCTGATTTAAATGAATAACCGTCTCACATTAAACAAGATCCAGATATAATGTTCATGCTCAACGCTGGCACCAAATAACAATTATTCAGGTCTAAAACTAATCCCGAAGGTAGATGTAGAGGTAGCGTGCCGACGGCGATCACATCGACCTTGGAACCATTCCCGACGCGCATCGTCACCTCGTCCTTAGCCAATCTTCATTTAATTCGTAGCCCCTGTTTCGAGTTACAAATATGAGCAACCGAACCGGTATCAAATACCCAGGCACTACTACGAGCATTAGTAAGGTACACATCAATAACATGTATATCAAATATACCTTTGTTCACTTTGCCATCCTTCTTATCCGCCAAATACTTGCACTACTAGAATCTGGTAATTTGCCGTCTGCCACCTCTTTATCGTCGGCCAGCGGACGGCAAAGAGCCTCTTTGCCGTCTGC
Source organism: Thinopyrum elongatum (assembly GCA_011799875.1). Taxonomy (NCBI): domain Eukaryota; kingdom Viridiplantae; phylum Streptophyta; class Magnoliopsida; order Poales; family Poaceae; genus Thinopyrum; species Thinopyrum elongatum. The sequence continues at coordinate 153,981,442 of CM022302.1, read as the reverse complement.
TTCCACATAGCGGACGGCAAAGAATGTGCAGATGGCAAAAAGTCTATTTGCCGTCCGCTGTTTATTTGCCGTCAGCCAGCTGACGGCAAAGAGCTAGAAGGCAGACGGCAAAGGGTCAGGTGGGCCCCACAGGGCACGGCGTGGCTAGGTCAGCTTCTTTGCCGTCTGCCTGGTCTTTGCCGTCTGCCTTCTGGACCTTTGCCGTCCGCTGGGGGACGACAAAGAAATGGCCCAGCTAACGGCCGTCTCCCCCCTCCTATGCTCGCTCTCTGTCTCTCCGGCCCCACCCGCCCCTCTCTCTCCCCTCTCTCCCAACTCAATCGCGCCCGCGCCCCCAACTCCAACCGCGCCCGCGCCCGCGCCCTCGCCCGCAACGCGCCGTCGAACCACCACCACCCCCCCCCCGGACGCTGCCGCCACCCCACCCCCACGCCGCAGCACCACCCCCGTCCTCCCTGGAGCCCTGCGCCCGTCGCCACCACGCCCGCGCCCCCTCCCTCCCGCCTCCGCCCCGCCGGCCCCCCACGCTGTCGGCCCCCACTCCTCCCGCACACCACCCACCCCTCCCCGCCCCAACCTCCCTCTCCCCCCCTCCGCCACCACCGACGCCCCCGCCCCTCCGCCGTCCACGCCACCCGCCGCCCGAAGCCCTGCCCCCGTCGCCCCCACCGCCCGCCCGGCGCCCCGTCCCCCTCTCGCCCCCCTTATCCGCGCCGAGCAACCCCCCCGCCCCTGCGCCCCTGGGCCCTGCCTCAGGTGAGCCCCGCCGCACCCCTCTTCTCCTCTTTTTTTTTTGTTTTTTTGTTTTTTCTGTTTTTTTTAGTTTAGATTACTTTTAGTTTTGTTTTAGATTTGTTTAGTTTAGATTACTGTTAGTTTGGTTCTATATTTAGTTTAGTTTAGATTACTTTTAGTTTGGTCATAGGTTTAGTTTAGTTTTAGGTTTATGTTTAGTCATGAAAAAAACTAAGAATAATTAGAAGAAGAGGAGGAGAAGAAGATAGCTAGGTTTAGGTGTAGTTTTTTCCTATTTTGTTTTAGGTTATTGTGCTAGGTTTTAAGAAGGGAAAAAGGAGAAGAAGAAGAAGAAAGAGAAGAGGAGGAGAAGAAGAAGAAGAAGAAGAAGAAGAAGAAAGAGGAGAGGAGGAGAAGAAGAAGAAGAAGAGAAGAAGAAAAGGAAAATTGTATACATATTATGTTCATGATTATGATACACTTAAATTGTATACATATTATTATGTTCATGTCAGGTATCCAAATTTTTTATATTGTACTAATTTCGTTTACTTTTTGTGATTGCAGGTGTTGACAGGATGGTGGGCAAGGGTCCAGAGCGCCCCGAGCCTCCTGCGAGCGCTACCGGGAGGGGTGGTTGCATTATTGCAGCGCAGCCCCTCCGGAGAGCGGTGCAGGACAGTATGCAGACAGCTGCGGCGGGCGCTTCTTCTACGGCTGGGAGAGGTTGGGGGAGGACGAAGAAGGCTGGTAGAGGTGGACGTGGCAGTGGGAGAGGTAGGAAGGCTGCTACGCCTTCGTCGCCGCCACCCTCAGCTGATTCACCCGACCACAGGAGTGCTCCATCTTACGTGGACCCTCGGACTCCGGTCCATGAGCCTCCGGTCGCTGATCCTTCGCCCCACCAGACTCAGGTCGCCGACCCTTCGCCCCACGTGAGTCCGGTCCTAGAGTCTTCGTCCCAGAAGACTCCGGTCACGGGGTCTTCGTCCCAGGTCCCGGAGTCTTCGTCCCAGGTCCCGGAGTCTTCGTCCCAGAAGACTCCGATCCCGGAGTCTTCTTCCCACGAGACTCCGGAGGCTAGTGGCTCGGAGGATGGTAGCGAGGACACCTTTTCAGAAGATAGCTACAGCGATGACGAGCTGGTTGAGAACGGCAAGAAGGTCTACAAGCGTGGATGTACAAAGCTTCCGCCCGTGCCGACGACCCCCGACCAGAGGTGGTTGATTGCGCCTAAAGGGTTGAAGTAAGTGCATTTACTATTTTTTAACCTTTTGCCTTCATGTTCCTTCAAATTAATATCTAATGCGTTGGCCTTGTCATACTGCAGGGGCTGGGTACGCCCCCGTGGTTCCCGTAGGCCCAACCAGGTCCTTGGTGTGCTTTGCCGGCAGCACTTCCCTGGGTGGGTCACGTTGCCCGGTGAGGGTCAGGTTCCACAGCTATCATTGACCTGGGAGCTGTACTCGGTTGCCCCGGCCCCGCCGGAGGAGAGGGTCGACGGTGTCTTGTGCGAGACGGTGGCGGACATTGTGTTCCATCGGTTTTGGGTAATTTCTCCTTTATGGAATTAAAAATCAACACTACCTAGTGATTGTACTAATCAGTGTTGTCTTGTTTGATTGCAGACCTTCTACAGGGTTTCAGAGGGAGAGCAGGAGACCGCGTGTATGGTTGTCGAAAACGAGTGCAAGCGCCTACTTCAGAACTTAAGGCACGAGGCTCGGGTGTAGGCCGTTCGAGACTACTACGCCTCGAAGGGTATTAGGAGGGGCAAGCAGAAGTGTCGCGGCAAGTTTTTGAGTAAGGAGAAGTACATGCAGGTAATTACCTATTCTTAAGGCCTTGAACTTACTTTTCTTGATTTGATTCGTAGGCGTAGCGATGAAATTTCTCTTGACTCACTTAGGTGCCCCCGAGATGGTGTGTGGATAAGATGGACTGTTGGGAGGCGTTGGTGGATGCGTGGTGCTCTGCCCAATGGAAAGTCGAACACCAAAGGGCCAAGGATAAGCGCGACCAAATGGAAGGTGTGCCACACCATCAAGGGAGCTCCAACCTGTTTGAGTACGGGGATAACTGGGTATGTGGTTTGCTATGATTCATGCAATTCATTCTTCATGCTAGATAGTTCATTTATGACATATTTAGCTCTAAAATGACATAATAACCTTAGATAGCTCTATAAAATGACTTAATATGCTTTAGTCAGTTAAAAAATGGCATAACTACCTTCGATAGCTCAATAACGACCTCAACTAATCTTAGCTAGTTCATTCATGACATAATTAGCTCTAAAATGACATAATAACCTTAGATAGCTCAATAATGACATAATTAGCATACTTTGGTCAAAAATGGCATAATAATCTTGGTTACCTCAAAAATGACCTAAACTTAGCTTATTTTCCTCGAAAATGACATAATAACCTTTCTTAGCTCCAAAATGACCTATTTACATAGCAATATCATTCTTCATGCTAGCTTGAGCCCTTAACTAATATTTTGTTCCTCTCTCTCAGGCGCACCACCACAAGAAGCCTGTGCCAGGTCTGTTCGACCTCTATGGCATGGCCCATATGGCCCCGTACAAGAAGGCCAAGCCATTCACGGAGTCTGACCTAGATGATCCAGAGAACTTCACCAACAAGACCTCCCACCACAAGCTTGTGAAGTACAGACACGAGGGGAAGGCGAGGAAAGGGGAGGACTTTAACCCGAGCCAGGATCCTTTTGATACAGAGCTGGTGATGATATCTGGTGGCGGGAGGTCCCATGGCTCTCTAGCCATGGGTGATGGACTGATACGTTGTCCTAAGACTCTCCCGCAGATCAAGAAGCGCCTGAGTAGCTCTGATCCTGAGATAACGCCTCGTGCACGGCCCGGGGAGATCGCCATGGCGGTTAGTTATACGGACTCTCTCACCTTTCCTCCATTACATTGTGTGTGCGTCCGTCGATGATTACAATGCTAACGAGGAGTGGTGTGTTGCAGGCTATTGTTGAGAAAGAGAGATTGAAGACGAAGGAGCTTCTGGAGGAGGCAAAAAGGGAGGCACAAAGGGAGGCAGCGGAGAGGGAGAGGGAGATGGAGGAGAAGACGGCTAAGCTGTTGGAGGAGGAGAGGAACCGAAACGATAGCGCTAACCGGGCCCTATACGAGGTCATCGTGGTACGTTTCTTGTGCATATTAGCCCAATCATGCACGTAATGTTCGCATTACTATCTAATATGACTGACTCGTGAGAACCAAATGTGCAGAGCTTGTGCGAGAAAAACGGTCAGGCCCCTCCGCCGATGCCCCAGATTGCTCCGGCGACCACGGTGAGTTTGATTTGAATGGTCGTTGCTTACTACTATTCACATTTCAGTTTGCGAACTTGCTAACGAGACATTATGGGAAATGATCTTTGGTGCAGCATGGCTCCCGACAAGCATCGAGCACTCCTTCTGCCAATGCCGGAACCCCGACCGGTCCTTCACCTCCGTCTGGCACTGCCGCAGCCCCGACCATTCCTACATCTCCGTGATAACGGTATTTTTATTCTTAATTAGCGTGTTTAGTCCATTAATGACATAATTTAGCCTATTTAGTCCACAAATGACATAATAAGATGAAGAAAATCAAGGAAGAGGAAGGAAAGAAGGAATAGGAAGAAAAGAAGAAGAAGAAGAAGAAGAAGAAGAAGAAGAAGAAGAAGAAGAAGAAGGAGAAGGAGAAGAAGACTAGAAGAAGAAGATCTCCTTCTTCTTCTTCTTCTTCTTCTTCTTCTTCTAGTTTTCTTCTTCTCCAAAATGAAGTTAGCTCTTATAAGTTATATCAAAAATGGCATAATATGCTTAGTTAGGTCAAAAATGGCATAATTAGCTAGGTAAGCTCAAAAATGGCATTTTTCTCTTATTTAGCCTATTTAGTCCATTATGACATAATTAGCCTATTTAGATCCACAATGACATAATAAAATGAAGAAAATCAAGGAAGAGAAGAAAAGAAGGAATAGGAAGAAGAAGAAGAAGAGAAGAGAAGAAGAAGAAGAAGAAGAAAAAGAAGAAGAAGAAGAAGAAAAGAAAGATTCTTCTTCTTCTCTTCTTCTTCTTTCTTCTTCTTCTTCTTCTTCTTCTTCTTCTTCTCTTCTTCTTCTTCTCTCTTCTTCTTCTCTTCTATTTTTCTTCTCTTCTTCTCCAAAATGAAGTAAGCTCTAAGTTATATCTCATAATATGCTTAGTTAGGTCAAAAATGGCATAATTAGCTAGGTAAGCTCAAAATGGCATTTTTCTTCTTATTTAGCCTATTTAGTCCATTTATGACATAATTTATCCTTTTTAGTCCACAAATGACATAATAAGATGAAGAAAATCCAGGAAGAGGAAGAAAAGAAGAAGAAGAAGAAGAAAAAGAGAAGTTTCTTCTTCTTCTTCTAGTTCTTCTTCTTCTTCTAGTCTTCTTCTTCTTCTTCTTCTTCTTCTTCTTCTAGTTTTCTTCTTCTTCTCCAAAATGAAGTTAGCTCTAAGTTATATCAAAAATGGCATAATATGCTTAGTTCACTCAAAAATGGCACAATTAGCTAGGTTAGCTCCATTTTACCTAAGTATGCTTACTTCTTCTTCTTCTTCATTTTCTTCTTCTTCTTCTGATTCTAGTCTTCTTCTTCTAACTTTCTTGTTTCCATTTTGCAGATTTAATTCACTATATGGAAGCTTGCATGGATGCATGGAGTGCTTGTTTCCCTTATCTTTTTTTCGTTTGTTATATGGATGCATGGAACAATGTGTTGGATGAACATTGTGATATGTAATATGTTATATATGGATGGAACTATGTTTCTTATGTATATATGTATGTTGTCATGGATGGAGATAGATATGTATATGTATATCTGTGTGTGCCTGTGAAAAAAATATATATGTATATCTGTGTTTGAAACCCTGTCAAATTAAATGGATAAAAATAAAAACGGGGGATACATAGCCTCTTTGCCGTCTGCTAGCGGACGGCAAAGACCTTTGCCGTCCGCTAGCAGACGGCAAAGAGGACACATGGCAGCTACCTGTAAAACCTGGGAGCACTGGCTGCCTTTTTGGTCACTTTGCCGTCTGCCAGCGGACGGCATAGCTGGCCACGTGGCAGATTCCCAGTACTGCCTAGCTGAGCTCTTTGCCGTCTGTCAGCGGACGGCAAAGAGCTGGGGCAGTTCCGCTTCCAGTGACCAGTCCCTTTGCAGTAGAAGCACTCAGTTTCAGGCTTAGGTCCAGACTTGGGCTTCTTCCCGGGAGTGGCAACTTGCTTGCCATTCTTCTTGAAGTTCCCCTTCTTTCCTTTGCCCTTTTTCTTGAAACTAGTGGTCTTGTTAACCATCAACACTTGATGCTCCTTCTTGATTTCTACCTCCACAGCTTTGAGCATTGCGAAGAGCTCAGGAATTGTTTTCTCCATCCCTTGCATATTATAGTTCATCACGAAGCCTTTATAGCTTGGTGGCAGTGATTGGAGAACTCTGTCAATAACACAATCAACTGGAAGATTAACTCCCAGCTGAGTCAAGTGATTATGATACCCAGACATTTTGAGTATGTGTTCACTGAGAGAACTGTTCTCCTCCATCTTGCAGCTATAGAACTTGTTGGAGACTTCATATCTCTCAACTCGGGCATTTGCTTGAAATATTAACTTCAATTCCTGGAACATCTCATATGGTCCATGACGTTCAAAACGTCTTTGAAGTCCCGATTCTAAGCCGTAAAGCATGGCACACTGAACTATCGAGTAGTCATCAGATCGAGCTTGCCAGACGTTCATAACATCAGCATCTGCTCCTGTAGCAGGCCTTTCACCTAACGGTGCATCAAGGACATAATTCTTCTGTGCAGCAATGAGGATAATCCTCAAGTTACGGACCCAGTCCGTGTAGTTGCTACCATCATCTTTCAACTTAGCTTTCTCTAGGAACGCATTAAAATTCAAGGGAACGGTAGCACGGGATATTGATCTACAACATAGATATGCAAAAACTTATCAGGACTAAGTTCATGATAAATTAAGTTCAATTAATCATATTACTCAAGAACTCCCACTTAGATAGACATCCCTCGAGTCATCTAAATGATCACGTGATCCAAATCAACTAAACCATGTCCGATCATCATGTGAGATGGAGTAGTTTTCAATGGTGAACATCTCTATGTTGATCATATCTACTATATGATTCACGTTCGACCTTTCGGTCTCCAGTGTCCCGAGGCCATGTCTGTACATGCTAGGCTCGTCAAGTTTAACCCGAGTATTCCGCATGTGCAAAACTGTCTTGCACCTGTTGTATGTGAACGTAGAGCCTATCACACCCGATCATCACGTGGTGTCTCAGCACGACGAACTGTCGCAACGGTGCATACTCGGGGAGAACACTTATACCTTGAAATTTTGTTAAGGGATCATCTTATAATGCTACCACCGTACTAAGCAAAATAAAATGCATAAAAGATAAACATCACATGCAATCAAAATATGTGACATGATATGGCCATCATCATCTTGTGCCTTTGATCTCCATCTCCAAAGCACCGTCATGATCTCCATCGTCACCGGCTTGACACCTTGATCTCCATCGTAGCATCATCGTCGTCTCGCCAACTATTGCTTCTACAACTATCGCTAACGCATAGTGATAAAGTAAAGCAATTACATGGCGTTTGCATTTCATACAATAAAGCGACAACCATAAGGCTCCTGCCAGTTGCCGATAACTTTTACAAAACATGGTCATCTCATACAACAATGTATATCACATCATGTCTTGAACATATCACATCACAACATGCCCTGCAAAAACAAGTTAGACGTCCTCTACTTTGTTGTTGCAAGTTTTACGTGGCTGCTACGGGCTTCTAGTAAGAACCGTTCTTACCTACGCATCAAAACCACAATGGTGTTTTGTCAAGTTTCAACAAGGACCGGCCGTAGTCAAATTCGATTCAACTAAAGTTGGAGAAATAGACACCCGCCAGCCACCTTTATGCAAAACTAGTTGCATGTCTGTCGGTGGAACCGGTCTCATGAACGTGGTCATGTAAGGTTGGTCCAGGCCGCTTCATCCAACAATACCGCAGAATCAAAATAAGACGTTGGTGGTAAGCAGTATGACTATCACCGCCCACAACTCTTTGTGTTCTACTTGTGCAAAACATCTACGTATAGACCTGGCTCGGATGCCACTGTTTGGAAACATAGCATGCAATTTCAAAAAAAAATCTATGCTCACGCAAGATCTATCTACGAGATGCATAGCAACGAGAGGGGGAGAGTGTGTCCACGTACCCTCGTAGACCAAAAGCGGAAGCGTTTGTTAACGTGGTTGATGTAGTCGAACTTCTTCTCGTTCCGACCGATCAAGCACCGAACGTACGGCACCTCCGAGTTCTGCACACGTTCAGCTCAATGACGTCCCTCAAACTCTTGATCCAGCAAAGTGTCGAGGGAGAGTTCCATCAGCACGACGGCGTGGTGACGGTGATGGTGAAGTGATCCGCGCAGGGCTTCGCCTAAGCACTACGTGAATATGACCGGAGGCGTAAACTATGGAGGGGGGCGCCGCACACAGCTAACAATAGTTGGTGTGTGTTCTAGCGGTGCCCCCCCCATGTATATATAGGTTGGAGGGGAGGAGAGGCAGCCAAGGGGGCGCCCAAGTAGGAGGAATCCTACTTGGGCCCCTAGTCCAATTCGGCCTCCCCCCTTTCCTTTTACCGGAAGGGGGAAAAGGGAAGAGAGGGGGGAGGAAGGAAAGGGGGGCCGAACCCCCACCTCCTTCTCCTATTCGGCCTCCTTCCTAAGGGGGGGGCACCACCCCTTGTGGGCTGGTGTGCTTCCCTCCTATGGGCCATAAGGCCCATTATTTCCCCAGGTGGTTCCGGTAACCCCCCCCCCCCCCCCCCCCCCCCCCCCCCCCCCCCCCCCCCCCCCCGCTCAGTACTCTGATATGTACCCGGTATGCGAAACACTTCCGGTGTCCGAATATCATCGTCCTATATATGAATCTTTACCTCTCGACCATTTCGAGACTCCTGTCTGTGATCTCATCCGGGACTCCGAACAACATTCGGTCACCAATCACATAACTCATATAATACAAAATCGTCATCGAACGTTAAGCGTGCGGACTCTAAAGGTTCGAGAACTATGTAGACATGACCGAGACACCTCTCCGGTCAATAACCAATAGCGGAACCTGGATGCTCATATTGGTTCCCACATATTCTACGAAGATCTTTAGTGGTCGTACCGTAATGACAACATACGTTATTCCCTTTGTCATTGGTATGTTACTTGCCCGCGATTCGATCGTCGGTATCTTCATACCTAGTTCAATCTTGTTACTGGCAAGTCTCTTTACTTGTTCCATAATGCATCATCCCGCAACTAACTCATTAGTCACATTGCTTGCAAGGCTTCTTATGATGTGCATTACCGAGAGGGCCCAGAGATACCTCTCCGATACTCGGAGTGACAAATCCTAATCTCGATCTATGCCAACCCAAGAAACACCTTTGGAGATACCTGTAGAGCATCTTTATGATCACCCAGTTACTTTGTGACGTTTGATAGCACACAAGGTATTCCTCCGGTATCCGGGAGTTGCATAATCTCATAGTCAAAGGAATATGTATATGTCATGAAGAAAGCTATAGCAATAAAACTGAACGATCAATATGCTAAGCTAACGGATGGGTCATGTCCATCACATCATTCTCCTAATGACGTGATCCCATTCATCAAATGACAACACATGTCTATGGTTAGGAAACTTAACCATCTTTGATTAACGAGCTAGTCTAGTAGAGGCTTTTTAGGGACTCGGTGTTTTGTCTATGTATCCACACATGTATCAAGTTTCCGGTTAATACAATTCTAGCATGAATAATAAACATTTATCATGATATAAGGAAATATAAATAACAACTTTATTATTGCCTCTAGGGCATATTTCCTTCAATTACTGCTTGTGCATCCACTTCCTCAAACCCAAAGTTGTTCCATATGAGTCCACCATATCTACCTATATGCGGTATTTATCTGCCGTTCCAAGTAAATTTGCATGTGCCAAACTCTAAACCTTCAAATAATAATCTGTTTTGTATGCCCGAATCGCTCATGTAGTGACTGGGGGCTGTCAGTATCTTCCATGCTAGGTGGGTTATTCTCACGATGAGTGTTTATTCACTTGTCATTCACGAGAAAGTGGCTGGTAATCGGGATGCCAAGTTCCATGCTCAAAATCAAATCAAAATATAATCATAAAACAAAACTCCCCCAGGACTGTTGTTGGTATGGACGGTACCCGTGGATTTGGCTAGCCATGCACTACTAGGGAAAAGCCTAGCAGTAGCGCGGGTTTTAGGTGTATCAGTAGCGCGGGGAACCGCGCTACTGATACGGCGCTACAGCTAACTTGTATCAGTAGCGCGTGTTGACCCGCGCTACTGCTATACATAGGTAGCAGTAGCGAGTTTTACAGGAATGCGCTACTGCTAATAGTTGTAGCATTTTATAGTAAGATGCACTACTGCTAAGTGCTCGCCGCTGCTAACTTTATTCCCTGCTACTGCTAGTTTTATTAGTTTCTGATTTTTTTCTGCATATTTGTTTTGTATTTGTACAGGCTTTATACAATAATCTCTAGCATATCATACACATACAAATGTAATCATAGCATACACATACAAATAGTCTCATCAAATCATGTCATCATCATAATCATCATCCAACACAAAGTGGTCTCTCGTCATCATCTCAAAAATAGCGATACAAGTCTCGAATACTTGCAACTACATCGTGATCCATCTAAACAATGATATGCATGAGAAGAGCTATCAGTATGAGTGAGAGTGGAACTATGCAACATATGAGGCGGCGGTTATGAGTCCTCTCTCGTGCTAGCGTGAACCTCAAGTAACTAGCTTCTGCTTCTTGTCTGCTTTTGAAGCCTTTATGGCTGGCGCCCGAGACCCCCTCCACTTGCGTCCGACACTCGGGCCACTCGTCCTACACTCCCGGAACCTTCCCTTTGTACACAACATAGCACTACTTCTTCACCGTCAATAATCTAGGTACCTGTTAGATATGCATCTTCATCAAGAGAATGTACAATCATATGCAACAAAATATACTTGAGCAACACGAAAAAGAAAGGGTTAGCAACTAGATGCAACATATAGTAAACATAAATAATCAATGCAATTTCATCGTACGCAAACTAATTAACTAGAGGTACGCAGGTCATCGTACCCAAACTAACAAAGTAGCGTTACGCAAGTTCGGCAGGGACCGTGGACATCACAAAGTTTCATCGCTACAGAAAGTATACAAGTTCAACCAACACATATCATCATCATCGGCATCGTAAATCACTAGAACTTCCATCCTTCCAGATCATCAAGGATGCACCCTATCTTCTTGAACTGTGTGAGGTCCTCACATTGCATGCCTATGCGAGTTCGGATGTCAGCTCGCGATATAGGGCCGTGGTGGAACATCCCCTTCTCTTCGATGACTTATTTCATGATGATCGTCGCAATGTCCCTCTGGATGCGACAGAAGTCATCTCTAAGTTTATAATCCGCTTCTCCTTGAGATTCTACCCACTTGCGGATATGATCATCATTTCTGGTTGTCATGCGAAGCTTTTGGTGATCCCTTCTGAACTCCATCATGAGATGGAGGAGGTAGAATCCATTGTTCCTTCTTGGTTTCGGAAAATGGATGCATCAGAAGTTAGTTTTATGCGAGAAACCCGTCTTCTTGTTCCTTTGTTTCCTGATCTGCAGGTAGCCACCCCTCAAGCTGAAGCCTTGGAGAGCATCATCTAGAATATTCATTACATGGGTGTAGTCCTTCTTCTCGTAGTTTCTGGTAGGGTCGAAATACACGGCGTGGGAGACTCGCGGGTAAAGAACGACAAGGATGGCACGCCAGTTGCTGCGGGGAAAAGAACAACTCAAATTATTCTCCATATGAGCGAGAAGGAATGATTGAAATGTACGAAAGGGTTGTCCGGCACTGACTTACTTTGGATGATAAGGCAGGAGGACAATTTCCTGGTCCTTATTCTGTACCATGAAGTTTTCGAGGTACTCCCTAGCAGTTTTATGCTCAAAGTCGCCGAGACTCAAGAAGGACTCGTGCATGTAGTATGGATCCGCCACACAGATTTGCGAGACTTCTTCTCTCTTCATGACGAAGCTCATATGTAGCACAAAAAGGCGGACGATTGTAAAATCGAGCCGCCTTGTCAGAAGCATCTCGAAGATATGCTCAAACTGCAAGAAGAACACCTCCGCGGGCCGTGTGTCGACGTAGCACTTCCCCTCAGGCACACGAGCCGCGTATGTCAGATATCCTGGATCCTTCGAGGCTAGTAGGCTTTTCTCAGTCGACCGCACATGGTCGTGGAGTCTCCTAAGATCCCCTGATATTGCCTCTAGTGGTTTCAGTGGTAGCATCGGCTCGCCCGTGACATGGAACATGGCAGCACCTTTGACGGGTACACGCTCTACAAAATCTGCCGTCTAGCTGCTATGTGCTCTGGCTTGTTTGTAGGCAGCAGAGCCTCTCTTCCCCGGTCTCTTCCTCTCCTTTTTCTTGGGATGACCTTCCAGACCCTTCCTTAACCCCTGCCCCAGCGTTGTCGAGCTAAGCACTGTACGACCCTCGGCTAGTTGAGCATGTGTTGAGGCGGCATCTTCAGGCGTGTCCTGTGAGGATTGCATGAAGAGAGACTTCTTGCAATCAACCCTGCTAGGACGTTCCTGCCCGGGTAGATCATCCATCTCCTCATTAGCATGTTGATAGCCCGAGTCGTCATATGGTTGGCTCATCATATCTAAGTCGTCATAGGTGCCTGTATTAAGGAACCGAAGAGGGTCATCCTCGTCCATCTCATCATCCATTCTTTGTTCTACGGGGGCGATTACATCAACCACTATTGGACCCCATCCTCGCGTCGTCTGCCGCTCTCACCCGGCACTACAGGCATTGGTAATTGCGTAGGTGGGGTGGTGGTGTTCATACCTGCTTGCTGATGTGTGGTTATTGGTGTGCTCTCGGCCGGCTCCAGACGAAGAAGATTCTTCGGCCATAGCAGCACCCAACCCTTGCAGTTTCCAAGCCGTGGTGGGGTCTCTTCGTCCTCTCCTCCTAGCCGTACTGGAGGAGGCAAATCCTCGTGCCCCGATTTCACACTCAACATGGTAACCCTAAAGTGCCCACCGGGCATCGGCTGGCCGTGGAACGTGAGTTCCAAGGGCTTCGTTATCACCGCCTTTCCCACGTCCACCTTCTGGCCTTTGATCAAGTAGAGTACGGTGCACGGGTTTTCGTCGGCCTACAAACACATGTCTGCGGCGTAAAACATCCGAAAGGCAACGAAAATGGAATATTCTAGATATATGTTGGTGCGACATGTAATTACTGTGAGGGCGTCGAGCTCAGCCAAAGACGAAGGCCCGCCTAGCGTGCCAGAGACTGAGGACGGGCTGCTATGAGCGGGTGCGCATGCGGGTGCGGGTGCGGGAGCAGGCGCGGTTGCGTGAGCAGGTGATGGTGCAGTGGTGTTGTTCACCGAGTTGCTTCCGATGAAACTAGGCATGGGGAAATCATCTACCGTCTTGTCTGGATTTTCCTTTGTCCAGTTGATGATAGCCAGGATCAAGTTAGTAGCAAAATCATTTCTGCAGGCATCTACAGCTGCAGCGACTGCCTGCTGTAGCAACTCATTTTTCTCCTCGGCTGCTTTTTCGCGTCCTCAGCTGCTTTTTTCTCAAATGCAAGCTTCACCTTCCCGTCGATGTCTGCCTGACTAAACTTTTTTTTCTGCTACTTGGCCTCTGGGCCCTCGTTGTAAAAGACCTTCCATGTGGCGCTGTCTCTGGTGCCGTGCACACGTCCATATTGCGGCCGCTGGTCCAAAGGGAGTCCCTTAAGTTCGTTCAAGGCCCGGTTGAGAGGGGTGTCCCACTTGGGCCTCATCAACGAAGACTGGCTTTCGGCTGCAAGCTGGTGTTGCTTCTCCTGTAGAAGGAACATGAACCGTTTATGAATGTGTAGTTGACTTGATCAGAAGCTAAATGTAAGGTGGTAAAAGAATAATTACCAGTATTCTGATCAATTTCCTCGTGATCGGGTCCGTGTAAAAAACCTTCTTTTCCTTGTCCCACTTGTAGCGGGTCCTAATGAAGTCACGCTCCAAGGGGTTGGTGAACTTTGCGAAGGGGTCTGGGAGACCCATGGCTTCATGTTCCGCGTCCTCCTTATCCCATATGGGCCTTTTGCTAAGGTAGCCACGGTTTCCGAGGCGTTGGTTCCCCGTGTTCCTTTGCTGAAGGCTCTTGAATTTCGCAGCCTTAGCCTTGGTGCCTCGGTAGCGCAAGTGTCCTTGAACTTTTGGAACTCCTCTTCCGTAAGTGTCGGATTTTCCTCTAGAATCTTGGACAGGGGTTCCTCAGCCTCAATAGCTCGTTTCACCCTTCCTTTCCAGGAGGCCAAATCATTGCTGAACATGCCCATGGCATGATTGTTAATCTTTTTCATCTTCGGATCATCCCACGGTTGTTCTATGTTGTCATCCTAGTCGGGGAACTTGAATCTCTTGTGCAACTTTGTCAGGAGCAACTGCCTCAAATGTTCTTTACCCCTTAAGTCATCGTCGTTGATGCTCGCGCATTCTCGTAGGATGCATCCGACTTGGTTCCCATAGCACTTGCGAGGTTCTTCCGGCTCTAATGGCTCAAACTTGCAGGGGCCATCTTTGTGATCACCAGTCGTCCGATGCCGAGTTTGTTAGGTTTTTGTATCCTCTGCTTCTTCTTTTCAGTAGCGGCTTCGGCGTCAGTACCTTCCCCACCGGTATCTTCCCCGCCGGTACCTTCCCCGCCGATCTCGGCGCCGCCATCGGTGTCGGCGTCGTCGGTGTCGATGTCGGCGTCAGTACCATCATTGAGGTCGCCCTGCAAACCTTGAGTGTGCTTAGCAGACAAAAAGTCGAGGTACTGTTGTTCACCCTCATAATCGATCTCGTCTGCATCGTGGTTAGAAGGCCCGGTTTCTTCGTTGTTCGACATGTTTCCTACGATTAAGTCTCCTCGTTTAATTCTAAAACTATAATAAAATGAGAAATGACATAAAAAAAGGTCTATGGTTTGCCGGAATGCCGTTTCATTCCCGTCGCAGCAAATCCCGGCACTCGATATGCCTACTTTCTAGCACAAGTCATGCCAAAATTCACGGGAAATTTCGGCATGACCTTTGCTAAAAAGTGGACATATCGAGCGCCTGAAATTCACCAGAACGGAAATGAATCAACATTCCGGCGAAACATAGGCCACTTGGATCATTTACCCTGCACATAACCATGATTTTCCAAATATCACATGTCCAAAATATCACATGTCCAAATTCCAAACATCACATGTCCACATATTAGATGACCACTTCAAATTTGCATATAACAGCAAGAAAAATATAGAACTTGAAACTAAATCCAGCCTACCTAAATTTTTGTCCAAATTTGAAACCTAGCTAAATTTCTGTCCTAATTTGAAAACCTAGTTAATTTCCTACTAATTAACTAGGTTCATACTACCTAATCTGTCCTAGGGTAAATACTAATTCACCTAGGGTTAATCAACTCTATTTTATATTTAAATAGCAACAATTGCTTTAACTCAAAAAATTAAATACCTAGAATTCTGTTAACTACACCTAAAACACCTAAAATACCTAGAATTCATTTAACCCATACTAATTCTGTTTTTTTAACTAGGGTTCATACCAACTAATTAACTATAGGGATCATACTAATTCTGTTTTTTTAAATAGCAACAATTGCTTTAACAAAAAATACTATATTTGGAAACCTAGGTTCATACTACTACCACTAAAAATAGCCCTAATTTGTCCTAGGGTTTTTTTAACTAGGGTTCACTACGTAATTAACTAGGGTTCATACTAATTCTAATAACTAACTACCACTAAAAAATAGCCTAGGGTTCATACTAATTCATACTAACTAGCACTAAATAGTAGAGAAGAGGGGAGGGGAGAGGGCTTACAGAGGGCAGAGAGAGAGATGGGTCGGGGGAGATGGCGCGGCACCGAGGCGAGGCGGGGTCGGGGGAGACGGCGCGGTACCGAGGCGAGGCGGGGTCGGGGGAGACGACGACTCCGGCGAGGGCGAGGGCGAGGGAGAAGGCGCCGCACCGAGGCGAGGCAGGGTTGGGGGAGACGGCGCGGCACTGAGGCAAGGTCGAGGGCGAGGGCACGGGCTCCGGTGGCGACGAGGGGGGAGAAGAGAGAGTGGGGATTTGGGGGAAGAAGCAGAGGCGGGAAACCCGCGGGGGGGGGGGGTTTAAGTCAACATAGCAGTAGCGTGTTTCAACAAAACGCGCTATAGCTAATTTAGCTATAGCGCGTTTCTCCAAGAAGCGCTACTGCTATCAACAGTAGCTATAGCGCGTTTACCAAACAGCGCTACTGCTATCTAACATAGCTATAGCGCTTTTCCAGAAAGGCGCTACTGCTATCACCAGTAGCTATAGCAGTTTTCCTGTTTGTTTCTTCTATTTTCTTTTCCTTTATTTTCTTTTCCTTTTCTTTTCTTCTTTTTCTTTTCTTTTCCTTTTTTTCCGAGAGCAGGAACGAAGGGAAGGTGGTACAATGTATATAACTAAGGCGATATATATTACATCATTTGACGGTTAAGTATGTATACAAAATAGGAACATATATATATATATATATATATATATATATATATATATATATTACATCATTTGACCCATGCATAACGGTTAAGTGTGTACACAAAATAGGAACATATATATTACATCATTTGACCGATAACCGTTTCTCAACGTCGATGTTTTCGTTTTTGAGTGAGCTTCTTTCCCTTCTTGTTCGTTGACGAATAATTGAGCCCCTCATTGTGACTTTTCCTTTTCCATGGAGTACGATCTTTCTTAGGTAATGTAGTATTGATTCTTCTTTTGACGTATACTTCATCGTCATCGTCATCTTCCCTCATTGGGTTGCCGTACTGGTCGTAGTCTTCCTCGTTGGCGACTCCATCCATTCCAATGATGTTCCTTTTGCCTCTCCTCATGACAACACGGCTCGGATTGCTCTGGTCGGTTATGAAGAAGCATTGTGTCACGTGCTTAGCGTGTACCCATGGCTCGTTTTTTGCGATGGCGTTCACGGTAGCGCTCTTGGCGTCGGGTATAGTCATGGTAGTGAAATACCAGTTTTCTCTTTAGACATTCTTAGCCCATCTGACACGGAACATCGTCGCGCTGTGAAGTCTAGAGTAGTCAAGCTCCCAGATCTCCTCGACCCTTCCGTAAAATCTCTCAGTTGCGCCGTTGTTGCTGCCGGTCATGCATTCCATCGTCACCCCTGAGTTCTGAAAATCACTGTTCATATCTTTGGCCTCCGTGTAGAATGTGTATCCGTTGATATCGTATGCCTGATAGGTGACGAGGTTGGGCGAGGGGCCATGTGCTAAGGCGTATATGAGCAATCCGTCTTTAGAGCCCTCTTCCGGGGGATTAGCAAGAATATGCCCTTTGAACCAATGCAGGAAAGTGGAGTTGTGCTCTCTAGTAACTTCGGCATCCGTCCTACATACCCCCCGGTCATGATACTTCTTTGCGACAGTTTCTTTGTGCAGTGTCACGAAAGGATCTACCTGGTCTAGGTGTTGTAGCACTACCAAGTTTGCTCTGTCAAAGTCGTTGCGTCGATCTGAGTAGGCCACATGCAGTTCCCTGCGACCGTTGGAGTGACCTTCTCCTTCGAGCCTCCCAACGTGCTTCTTAACGGGCAAACCAACACCAGGCGGCCGGTCTGTGCCATATAGAAAATTCTCGCAGAAAGAGATGCACTCTTGTGTCAGATAGCCCTGGACGATGCTTCCATCCGGACGGGACATGTTATGAACAAATCCTTTGATGATCCCATTCATCCTCTCGAACGGCATCATGTTGTGCAGGAATGACGGCCCCAGGTCTATTATGTCGTCCACAATATGGACACACAGATGCACCATGACGTCAAAGAACGCGGGCAGGAAGTACATCTCAAGCTCATTTAGTATCACAATGATCTCTTCCTATAGCCTTCGGAGCTGCTTCACACTGATCGACTTTCGAGAGATGACGTCGAAAAAGTTGCAGAGACCAATAAGCGTGTCACGGAAGTGCTTGTCCATTATTCCTCTAAGGGCAACAGGTAGTATCTGTGTCATCATCACATGACAGTCATGGGACTTCATCCCGATGAACCTTTTCTTCTTCGTGTCTAGAAATCTGCTTATCTTCCCACAGTAACTGGAACTAACTTTGATTCCGGTAAGGCAGTTGAAGAATTGATCGATCTTAGCCGGACTTAAGGTGAAGCAAGAAGGGGGCAATAATCCTCTTCCTTTACTTTTTTGCCCTTCTTCTCCCGCGCCTCTATCTCCGTCTCTGTCTCCTCTGACTTTTTACGGGGCGGCATGTGCAGATCTGCCCTGATCTCCAAATCTTGCAAGTCTTTTCTTGCCTTCGGCCCATCCTTGGTCTTATCCGGCATGTTCATCAGTGTCGCAAGCAAGCTCTCAAGGACATTCTTACAGATATGCATTTGATCAAGGCAATGAGGCATGTCAAGTTTGTGCCACTACTCCAAGTCCCAGAAAACAGACCTCGTCTTCCATACCTTCAGCAACGGCTCCGGCGCCTTTTTCATCATCTTTCCCGGCGCGGGGCACTGTTCCCAATTTTTCAACAGCTCATCGATTTTGGCGCCGCTCCGCTTACGTGGAGGTCCTCGATGCTCAGCCTCACCATTGAATAGATCTCCATGGTTTCTCCACGGGTCGTCCTTCTCGAGCCATCTTCGATGCCCCATGTACACGATTTTCCCAGACCCGCCATCTTTCGTTGATGTTAGCTATTGAGACATCGTATCATCCATGCACCGCGTGCATCTGCAATATCCATGGCACACCTGGCCTGCGACATATCTGTAACTGAGATAGTCATGCACCGTCGTGATCAGCGCGGCTCTCATATAGAAATACTCGCCTTTGCTGGCGTCCCATGTCTTGGCCAGTGTTTTCCATAACGTGTCTAACTCCTCTTGAAGTAGCCCCAGATACAGATTAATATTATTTCCCGGTTGTTTCGGCCCTTGAATCAGCATGCTCATGTGTATGTACTTCGACTTCATGCACAACCAGGGGGGAGGTTGTACATCCATACAAACGCGGGCCATGTGCTATGGTTGGTGTTCTGGTTGCCAAACGGATTCATGCCATCAGTACACGCGCCGAGCACGATGTTTCTTGCATCACATGCGAAATACCGATATTCATCGTTGAACACTCTTCACTTGCTTCCATCCACGAGGTGTCTCATCTTCGGATCATCTCCATCGTCGGGCTTTGTCCTCTCCACGTGCCAACCCATGAGCTTTGCTTCCTTGGGATCTACAAAATAACGTTGCAGATGGGGAGTGATCGGTAAGTACCATACAACTTTCTGGGGAGATTTCTTCCCGGCCTTCTTGTATCGAGAAGCATTGCACACCGGACAGCTAGTTTTTTCCATGTGCTCCTTCCGATAAATTATGCAATCGTTGATGCATGCATGGTATCTAACGTGCGGCAGATCAAGAGGGCACACGATCTTCTTGGCCTCATCCACACTAGTAGGACATAGATTCCCCACGGGAAGAACATCCTTTAGGTACTTGAGAAGCTCATCGAGGCTAGTGTCGGTCCATTCATTTTTAGCCTTCGTCTTCAGAAGTTTGAGCGTGAAACTCAAGCGGGTCACCTCGGGATCGCAACCATCATACAATGGAGTGTTCGAGTCTACCACCAGTTGCTGCAGCTTGGCCTCCTCTCTAGAAGCAGCTCTTTCAGTACTCGTCTCCTTGCGAAGCAGTGCTTGAACATGAGGGCCCCGTATGATTGAACTTAGTACTGACGAAGTCTGCGGCGTGGAGTCCATGTTTTCTCTGTCGCCATGTCCAGCCCCTTCTCCACCGCCATGTACGGCCCCTTCTCCGCCGCCATGTCTGGCCTCTTCCCCGCCGCCATGTCCGGCCCCTTCTCCGCCGCCATTATCGGTCATCTCTTCGTCTTGCCCCGTGTCGTCATTGCCTGCCCCGTCGGCGTCCTCATCATCATCATCCTCATCTTCAATTATCCACCGAGTATAGCCATCCATGAAACCAGTCATGAGCAGGTGCGCCATCACACGACCATCATCATAGGGGTCGAGCCAAACTCCTCCTTTGCATCTTCGACACGGACATAAAATCTCTGTCCGGTTATTTTCTTTCGTGTCCTACACCGCCGACCGCAACCACCTGTCCACCATCGTTCTACTGACCATCATGAACGCCTACACGGTAATAATAAACAAATTGATTATAAAAATGCATGCATGTATCAAAGTCATACAAAAAATTGGCATGACCTTCCCTAAAAATAGGACATATAGAATTTGCCCGGAATTCGCCGAAACGGAAATAAATCGACATTTCGGCAAAACATAGGCAACTCACAAGCACAATTCGGCGGCAACTCATGCCACACACACAATTTCCATCATATCGCCCGATTATGTCATATCGCACACATACACATATTTCCATTCTTACAAAAGCACAAATTTTTAATCACCTATCTCAAGATCGAGCACGGTGATGATGATATCGATCGGTGTCGCCACACACACCTATGGAATGATCAAAAGTGGACAAAGCTCTTCTTGACAAGGCTAGATCTAGTTAGGGAGGTACATAGGTCACTTCACTAAATGCTTGATCTACCTAGCTAGTTTGGGAAGGAGATAAGTTCAACTAGTGGAGGGGGAAGGAAAAAGAGAAAGGAGATGCATTAATGGAGGTGGTGTAGTTAGCTAGGAGCAATAAAGAGAGAGAAAGATAGGTAGAAGAAGGAGAGTAATGGGGGGAGAAGTAGTGAGGAAGAAGCAAAGTGAGGGAGAGAGGAGGTGGGAGCTAGGGGAAAGTGAAGGAAGAGAGGATGGGGGAGGGGGAGGGGGAGGAAAAAGGTGGTGGCTGCGGTTTAGCAGTAGCGCTGGGTGTAAAACGCGCTGCTGCTAATAAGATAGCAGTAGCGCGCTTCTGGGAGCGACGCTACTGCTAAGCGGGGCCCGCCATGTGGTCAGGTTCAAACTTAGCAGTAGCACCCTGCACAAAAAGTGCGCTACTACTATTGAAGTAGCAATAGCACGGTTAAAGGGGGTGCGCTACTGCTAAACCTAGCGTGGTGGGAACGGTCGGGCAATTTTAGTAGTAGCGTTGTTCTACGGGGACGTGCTACTGCTAAGTCGGTAGCAGCAGCGCCTGTTTATGGCACGCGCTACTGCTAATTATCAATAGCGCCCCTTTTTGTCCAGCGCTACTGCTAAGGTTCTGTGTATAAGGTTTTCCCTAGTAGTGGTGGAGTGTGATTGTTGGTGGAGGGGGAGTAAAAACTTTACCATTCTGTTTGGGAACCGCCTATAATGTATCTAGCATGGAAGATAGTTAGATCTCTTGGTTGTTATGTTGACAATGAAAGCATACCTCTCAAAATTATATTCATCTCTGTTTTAAAAGCTCCGAGCTCTGGCACCTCTGCAAATCCCTGCGTCCCTCTGCGAAGGGCCTATTGAGGGAGTCATGGACTAAGGGGTCCTCGGGGCGACGGCCCATTATACATGGGCCGGATTGGTGGAGCCGTATAGTGACGGGAGATCTATGAAGCCGTGGTGTGCCCTCCAAGTCAAGAAGGTGCGGGATCTCTTTAAACCCTTATTGTAATTTATCTTCGGTAACCCTAACCCTACCGGTGTCTATATAAACCGAGGGTTTTTAGTCTTAGGGCTAGAGCTACATTCATCACCTCATCGCCTTAGGGTTTAGCTCATACAGATCTCGAGGTAGATCTACTCTGTAAACCACATCATACATCCAATACAATCAAGCAGGACATAGGGTATTACCTCTTCGAGAGGGCCTGAACCTGGGTAAACACTGTGTTCGTCGTCCCTTGTTCCCCATCGATCCTAGATCCACAGCTCGGGACCCCCTACCCTGAGGTCTGCCAGTTTTGACAACGACATTGGTGCTTTCATTGAGAGTTCCGCTGTGGGGTCGCCCAAAGGATCGATGGCTTGCCTGACCATAGGAGAAGGCATCGGATCCGGGGACATCTTCGTCCCCGGGCAACTCTTCGCGTTTGGCAGCATCGTACTACATGCCGAATCAACTAGTCATCTGAGTCAGATCGACGCCTTCGCCCCCGGACACCAAATTCGATTCGGTGGTCTGGAATATGTTGCGGACACGCGGGGCGATCTGGTTTTCACCGGATTCACTTCCCCCTCCCACACATTCGCCACGCCCGCTCCGGAGTCCCTTTCCGATCCAATCAGCAGATCGGCCTCAACGGCTTCGAGCCAGGAGAGCTCCGCTTCGAGTGGGGGCCAGACTCCGCCTCCGTCCGGACACATCATAACTACGGAAGACCTATCCTCGACCTTCGAGGTAGAATCAGGAGGCAGAGGCCAAGAGTCAATCTCGGCCGAACCTTCCTTTCACAACGCTCGCCTAGCCTTGAGCCCTTACGACAAAGAGGCAGCCAACGGCCAGGGGTCACCCCCAGCCCAAAGTAGCTCAATCTTGAACCCTGATGGGGAAACCACAAGCAAGGACCAAAGCCCACCCCTGACCTCCAGTGACGGCACGGACCCCTTCAAGGATCCGGCTCCGCATACCGAGCTCAGCACGGCTAGCGGAAACCAAGGACCGGCCAGGGCATTGATCGCCCCCACTCTGTTACACCGGAATCTGGCCCAAAACCCTCGAGTTCGACGACCCTCGCAATGATAAATGAGGCGCTGGACCGACCTGCCCTCCGCCTTCAATCATCAACCCTTCGAGGCGTACTATAGGGAATTTTGCGTCCCACCCACCACCCACTTGGTACCACTATCGATGACTTAACCGATGTGCTAGACTATAATTCGGAGAATGCCGAATACATGGACGAGGAGGACGGAGCCATGGCCAATGCCAATGTTGCCCCCCCCCCGGTCA
The DNA here is from genome assembly GCA_011799875.1 of Thinopyrum elongatum. Taxonomy (NCBI): domain Eukaryota; kingdom Viridiplantae; phylum Streptophyta; class Magnoliopsida; order Poales; family Poaceae; genus Thinopyrum; species Thinopyrum elongatum. The sequence goes on along the minus strand of CM022302.1, from coordinate 153,958,566 downwards.
CTGGCCGCTGGTCGGCCACATCCACCTACGACATTTACATGGTGGACAACCCCAAGGACGGCGACGGCACTCCTAATCAGGACCGAGGCAAGCCCAGAGATGAGTCGCCCAAACGCCGAAAACAGCGCCGTCGATCAAAGCCACGTCAAAGCCATGCGAGCAACGTGGACTCTGCGAAGAACGGCACCGTAAATAGTACAGATGACCTCGCTGGAGATGTAGCCAACGAACATCATCAGGATGACCCTGCGGGGCAGGAGGACCCGCTCAATTCAGAAAACCCCGATGACTCCGAGGATAGCAACTACCTCCCACTCTCTGAAGAGGAGGCCAGTCTTGGGGAGGACGATTTCATCATCCCCGAAGACCCTCTGGAGCAGGAACGGTTCAAACGGAGGCTTTTAGCCACCACCCGCAGCCTAAAGAAACAAAAGCGCAAAATCAAAGCCGAACAGGACACCCTCAACGACCGATGGACTAAAGTCCTAGCTGCCGAAGAGGGGTATGGCCACGAACAGCCAACCAGGAGTTATCCCAAGCGAAGGCTATTGCCCCAGTTCGACGACGAGGCCGTAGAGCCAACACGCCCGACATATACAAACGCCGAACAGCCGGACCACCCCCCTAGAGGGCGGGACAGAAAAGCTGACGAGGCCAAACACCCAGCCGCCCCACCTCGCCGTCACGGCAAGGATCAAGTGCGGCCCACTTACGAGTACGACCTCCGCCATGACCTAGATGCTCGAGGAGGCCGTACCAGGTCCATCTACAGACCCAAAGAAGACCCGCCCGCTTACCGGGAAGGATACTACGATAGGCTAAACTGAAACGATAGAATCCGGGAGCAGCAGCAGATTCGGAGGGCCGAAGACCTCCGACGTGATGTAGCCCAAGTTCTGGGTGCCGCACACTCCCTGTGCTTCACAGAGAGGGTGATGCAACACCAATTCCCGGAAGGCTTCAAGTCTGTGAACATCGAATCATATGACGGAACCACAGATCCAGCCGTATGGATAGAGGATTTCCTCCTCCACATTCACATGGCGCGAGGAGATGACCTCCATGCCATCAAATATTTGCCGCTAAAGCTTAAAGGTCCAGCTCAACACTGGTTGAACAGCCTTCCTGAAGACTCTATAGGCTGCTGGGAAGAGCTCGAGGATGCTTTCCGAGCAAACTTTCAAGGCACCCATGTCCGGCCGCTGATGACCTAAATCACATCACACAACCCGGAGAATCTGCCCGACAATTTTGGAACCGATTCCTGACCAAGAAAAACCAGATCATCGACTGTCCGGATGCCGAAGCCTTGGCTGCCTTCAAGCATAGTGTCAAGGGCGAATGGCTCGTACGGCAGCTCGGCCAGGACAAACCAAGAACTATGGCAGCCCTTACTTCCCTCATGACCCGCTTTTGCGTAGGCGAAGACAGTTGGCTTGCTCGCAAAAACACCAACCCAGACACACCCGGTACCTCCGAGGTTCAGGACGGAAATGGAAAGCGTCGACGCAACAAGAATAAACGTCGCTACAATGATGGCGAGGGCGAGGATACGGCAATAAATGCCGGATTCCGAAACCAGAAGTCCGAACCCCGAAAGAAAGCCCCTAAAGGCAACAGCAACAGCCCATCCACACTAGACACAATTCTGGACAGGCCTTGTCAGATCCATGGCACATCAGAGAAGCCCGCCAAATTGTTGGGTGATCAAACAGGCCGGCAAACTCACAGCCGAAGACTCGGGCAAAAGCCCACAAAGCGAGGACGATGATGAGCCCCGCAGGCCGAATAGTGGAGGCCAGAAACCCTTCCCTTCTGAGGTCAAGACGGTAAACATGATTTACGCAACCCATATACCGAAGGAGAGGAAGCGAGCACTACGAGACATATACTCCGTTGAGCCAGTAGCGCCGAAGTTCAATCCATGGTCAGCTTGCCCGATCACGTTCAATCGCAGGGACCATCCCACCAACATACGCCATGGAGGGTCCGCAGCCCTAGTGCTAGACCCCATCATCGACGGATTCCACCTCACTTGAATCCTAATGGATGGAGGTAGCAGTCTCAATCTAATATACGAAGATACAGTGAAGAAAATGGGGATCGATCCATCAAGGATTAAACCCAGTAACACCACCTTTAAGGGGGTCAATCCAGGAGTGGAGGCCCGCTGCACGAGCACCGTGACGCTTGAAGTAGTGTTCGGATCTCTGGATAACTTCCAAAGCGAGGACTTGATCTAAGATATTGCACCTTTTCACAGTGGCTATCACGCCCTCCTCGGCCGAACAGCGTTAACCAAATTCAATGTCGTTCCGCATTACGCGTAGCTCAAGTTGAAGATGCCTGGTCCCTCGGGCATCATAACTGTTAACGGCAACACAGAACGCTTACTTCGAACTGAAGAGCACACTGCAGCCCTAGTGGCCGAAGACTACACTGGCCCATATAGGCTCGGATGCCAACCCGCCGTAAAGGCCGGCGACAATAGTAAACGGGTTCGAACCCGTTTCCCGTCATGGGAACCCGCATGCGCACGCCGCAAATAGGGATACGCGCCCCACGGCACGCCCACATTCTTCACGCTCCATGTGCCTCGTCAGCACAACTTCGCACTCAAAATACCATGGGCAGCCGTGTGGCATACATCAATACATCCGAAGTGCATGTTCGGTTAAACCAAACTTCGGAATTACTTCGTCTTTGGACGACCCGGGGACCAATTCCGGATACCCCCAAGCATAAAGCTTTATCGGCAGAGTCCTCGCCCATTAAGGTCTCATCGAAGGTCCCAACCCCACCTATCAGAAGCAAAGGCGCAGACATGCAGCAGGGCACAGTGAAGGCTTCAACTCACGCATCAAGGCCTTGCGTCAACCTTTACTCTGTAAACTTTCTTTTTCTTTCACAAGTATTGCCTTCGCAGTTTGAATTGTACGGATAGACGTCCCGAGCTTATGAGAAATAATAAAAAAATACCCTTTATGGTGTTCGGATATCCGCATCCTGCGATTTGTCTATTCCCTTTCCGATTCTCCCCTCGCTCTTCGAACAGCCCGGCATGAAAATATATTAATTAGTCAAGAGTTCGATTTATATATCAGCTCAATATCTTCAAGTCAGGCACCGCTTTCCGCTAGGTGTTCGGCGTCTCGGATATTGCACTATATGCATCTGTTCCGAACTATGTCTTGGGTCAATAGTTGGGTTGCCCGGCTCCTGTGCTTGCCTCTTATGTTCCGCACGTTCGACTAAGAGGGCAAAGGGAGAACCCCTGCGATTGTACTTCTGGTTTGCCCGGTCAAGTACCTCAGGAGGAAAAAGCCGAAAATTGACCGTCATAGTAAGCGTAAACTGGTCCGCGATCCGATGACGAGGTTTGACTCTAAAAATTGTTAGCGATTTCGCCATGTCACACAAAGGGTTCGTCTTAACACAAATCATGTGATCGGAAAGGGCAGGTTTTGATCCCCAAGTACATCACAATACACCGGGGGCTAGTCCCTAGTCCCCATCGTCAAGCTCCTACGGCTAAGTGAAAGCAATAAAACCGAATAGCCCGATTGCCTGGTTTCGCTCCCGCACTACCACCTCCGGGCACCAAGACGTTGGCTAAGGGTAATAGTGCGGAGACGAAACACCCCTCGTGATATTCAGTTGGGGGCTGAAGCCGACGACTGGTAGCTTTCAGAATAAACATACGGCCACACAGGAGTCAAAATTAAATCATGACAATATAAAACAAGTCAGGCAGATGCATAATAAAGCATAAGGTCCACTTGGTACACACTTAATACAATCACTCAAGCATTACATCTTTCGAACACTGGCCCTCTATCGCCCGCGCACTGGTCATCACCTGCGTGAAATACTGCTCGGGGTGGCGATGCTCCTTCCCCTTGGGCGGAGAACTAGTGGCCATCTCCATTGTATTAATCCTCGTCCAATGCACCATGGTCTTCACGAATGCAAGCCTCGCCCCCTCAAGGCATGCTGACCGCTTGACGGCGTCAATCCGGAGCGGCGCCTCCCGCAGCTTCTGCATAAGGCCGAAGTAGGTGTACGGAAGGGGCTCGGCAGGCCACAGACTGACACAGAGGTCCTTCATGGCCAGCTTGGACATCCAATGCATCTCCATCAGCTGCTTCATTTGATCGCTGAGGAGGGGAGGACGCTCGGAATCCGAAAACTATGACCAGAAGAGCCACTGCGTGGAGTCCTCCTCGAGGGTGGCATAGTGCCTCGCTGCGGCCGCCTCATTCTTCGGAAGTTCGGCGAAGACGCCTGCGGAGCACCAGACCCGCGTCAGCAGGGCGAACCTGTTGCCTCCGAACAAACTCTGCAGTAAGTATTTCTTACCATTTGCAATTTGCGCGGCTTGGCGGAGCTCCTCCCGGACACCTCGCGCGTCAGTCCTCGCCTCCTGGGGCTCCTTCTCCGCCTTGGATAGCCGGGAGGATTGCTCCTCCTGCCCCTTCTCAAGGGCCTCCAGCTTCTCGGCGGCATCCTGGAGCTCCACTTGGACTTCGGCCACTCGAGCCTCGTGCTGCTTAGCAGCAAGCTTGGCCTTCTCAAGCTCGGCCACCACCTTCTCAGCGGCCGTCTTCTTCGCGGCCGCCTCGGCCTCGGCTTTCTTCAGGGCCTCCTTCAAGCCCTCGACCTCGGCGGCAGCAGCTGCAGGATCATCAAGATAAAGGATTAGCATATAGTCCGGATCGTCAATATCCGGCGTCAAGCAAAGTACACATCTTTTCACAGGGCTTACCTTGCGCCTCATCAAGCCGTTTGTTGACAAGGTCAAGCTCTTTATCGGAAAGCTTGAGCTTCTGATACATCTCCTCTAGTGTCGCGGCCATGGAAGATGCCTGCATTAGCAAAAGAAATGTCGACATCATTAATCGGCCTACCGAATTTGAGCCTCTGCAGTTTTTCTTCGAAGTCCTTGCAGAGTCTCGAGGGCTGTTATGTACGGCCTACCCAAACTATCAATTACAACCGCATTATGAGGAAAGAGCATTACTTGACTTACCTCAAAGCCTGTTAGAAGGCCATGGACAGCGTCATTCAGTCCGGATTGGACGGACCGAACACCCTGCATAACCGCACTCATAAGAGTGCAGTCCCCGTCAATGATGGCGGAGTTGTCCACCAGCTCCTCCAGCACGTCTGGCCAGCCAGCCGCCGCCCGTGTAGAGGTGTTCGGCGCTGACGTTGGCTTCCCAGCCCCTTCCCCGCTACGAGGAGCCTGGGCCGTCGAAGGCCTTGGGGGCTCGGGAGCGGTCGACGGATGGGGTTCGGATGGTCTGGACTCCTTTCCCGCGTCATCCAGGAGGGACGCTCCCTCCTGGTCTTCGATGATCGAGGTGTTAACCTCGGCCATTACGGTGTCAGCCTCCCCCTATGTGTTCGGAGGAGGAGGAGTCCTTCGGGACCACACCTCCTCAACCTCTTCGGGGACCAGGGGAGGCGCGGAGTGTGCCATAGACCCACTGTCCGCTTGTTCGGCGAGTGGAGACGTCCCCTCCGAAGTCTGCTCGGTGGGGCGTTCATGTGGGGGGCTGCAATTCAGAAGGGTTAGCCTTCAACTAAAATGAATTACTAAAAACAGGATAGCTAAAAGTACCAACGCCTTACCTGCTGGCAGGGGGCTTGACCCTGGGTCCCTTCTGCGGGATCTCCTCGGACGCCTCGGACTCCTTGTCGGAGTCTGAGCTATCGGGCAGGATCAGCTTAGGCCGACATCGTCTCTTCGGGGCCGGTGAAGGTTGGACCTCCATGACGTCCTCGGACACCGCCCTCTTTTTGGAGTGCGAGGAGGCGCTCTCCTCCTCGTCCCCATCCTGTACGGATGAGGCTGCAGCGTCTCCGGACCGATTGCCCGGACGAACGCTGCAGCGGAGGCCCTCCTTGGCCTTCGGTACTTCTTTCTTGCCCTTCTTGATGGGCACCTTATAAGGCACTACGACCAGCAGCTTTTCCAGCTGCTCTGGTCGGGGCTCTTCTGGCAGTGGCGCCGGGCCGCTGATCTTCTTGGCCTTGGCGAGCCAGCCCTGGAAAATCTGCATAACAAGGTCAGGCCGAACCAAAAGCGGTATGAATATCCGGACACTCCTCGCAGAAGAATGTCACTCACCTCCTTTGGGGGGTTCACGGCGTCGAGGCCGATGTCCTTCCCCTCGACCGGCCACTCCTTCTGGGGCTGGAATAGTTGGCCCCATATTTTGTCAGGAGTCGTGCCGTAGAGGTGTCGCCCGGTGTCCGGATCCTCGGGCTCATGCTCCCACATAGGCTTGGCCCTCTCCTGGCAAGGGAGGAGCCGGCGGTGGAGCATGATCTGGACCACGTCGACCAGCTTCGCGCCGGTCTCTATTACGCTGTCGACGCGCTTCTGCAACGCCTTCGTGTGAGCGACACACCCCCAGTCCGGGCTCTTGGTGGTCCATGAGGCCAATCTGGTAGGGGGTCCGGACCTGAATGTGGGGGCCGCTCCCCATGCGGCTGATACGTCTCCAACGTATCTATAATTTATGAAGTATTCATGCTGTTATATTATCATTCTTAGATGTTTTACAATCATTTTATAGCAACTTTATATCATTTTTGGGACTAACCTATTGCCATAGTGCCCAATGCCAGTTGCTGTTTTTTGCTTGTTTTTTTACATCGCAGAAAATCAATACCAAACGGAGTCCAAACGCGGCGAAACTTTTTGGAGATTTTTTCTGGACCAGAAGACACCCGGTGGGCTAAAGAAGTACCACAGGGGAGTTCCGAGGAGAGCACAACCCACCAGGGCGCGCCTGGGGACCCAGGCGCGCCCAGCTGGGTTGTGCTCACCTAGGTGGCCTCCTGCACCGCCTCTTCGCCCTATAAATTGCCAAATATTCCAAAAACCCTCGGGGTAACCCTAGATCAGAAGTTCCGCCACCGCAAGCCTCTGTAGCCATGAAAAACCAATCTAGACCCTGTTTCGGCACCCTGCCGGAGGGGGAAATCATCACCGATGGCCATCTTCATCATCCCGTCGGCCACCATGATGAGGAGGGAGTAGTCCACCCTCGGGGCTAAGGGTTTGTACCAGTAGCTATGTGTTTAATATCTCTCTTGTGTTCTTGAGATGGCACGATCTTGATGTATCGCGGGCTTTGTTAATATAGTTGGATCATATGGTGTTTTCCCCTCTCTATCTTGTTGTGAATTGAGTTTTCCCTTTGAGATTTCGTTCTTATCGGATTGAATAATTTTATGGAATTGAGAACGCTTGATGTATGTCTTGCTATGAATACCCGTGGTGACAATGGGGTATCATATTGATTCACTTGATATGTGTTTGGCACTCAACTCACGGATTCCCGAGGTGACATTGGGGTAATCTATGCATAGGGGTTGATGCATGTTCTCGTCTTTGTTTCTCCGGTAGAAATCTTGGGGCACTCTTTGAGGTTCTTTGTGTTGGATTGAGTATTATGAATCTGAAATTGTTTGATGCATATCGTATAATCAACTCACGGATACTCGTGGTGACATTGGAGTATCTAGGTGACATTAGAGTTGGTTGATGTGTATCATATGGTGTTATTTTAGTACGAACTCTTGGTTAGATCGATCGAAAAGAATAGCTTGGTGTTATTTTAGTATGAACTCTAGGATAGATTGATCGGAAAGAATAGCTTTGAGGTGGTTTTGTACCCTACAAACAATTTCTTCTTATGTTCTCCACTAGATAGGAACTTTGGAGTGATTCTTCATCGCATGTTGAGGGATGGTTATATGATCCAATTATATTAGCATTGTTGAGAGATTGCACTAGCGAAAGTACGGACCCTAGGCCTCATTTTCAAGCATTGCAATACTGTTTGTGCTCCGTTTTACCAATTGCTACCTTGCTGTTTTTTTATTTTCAGATTATAAAAATATATTTCTACCATCCATATTACACTTTTATCACCATCTCTTCGCCGAACTAGTGCACCTATACAATTTGCCATTGTATTTGGTGTGTTGGGGACACAAGAGACTTTTTATTATTTGGTTGCAGGGTTGTTTGAGAGAGACCATCTTCATCCTACACCTCCCACGGATTGATAAACCTTGGGTCATCCACTTGAGGGAAATTTGCTACTGTCCTACAAAACTCTGCGCTTGGAGGCCCAACACGAGTCTACAAGAACAAGTTGTGTAGTAGACATCAAGCTCTTTTCTGGCGCCGTTGCCGGGGAGGTGAGTGTTTGAAGGTATATCTTTAGATCTCGCAATTGAATCTTTTAGTTTCTTATTTTATCACTAGTTTGGTTTATAAAATAAAACTACAAAAAAATGAAATTGAGGTGGTCTCATATTGTTCACCTTTATAATGTCTTTCTTGAAAATGATGGCAAGGAAAATTGTGCTCAATTGATAGAAGAAGAATTCAATAAAATGTTTGGCATGAATTATGAGCATGATTGCAATGTTGTTAGTATGAATTCTTTGAATATCCATGATGCTAATGATATGGAAAGCCATAAGATTGGGGATGCTATGTTTGATGAAGATGATATTTTTAGTCCCCCAACTTTTGATGAGAATATTTACTATGATGAAAGCATGCCTCCTATTTATGATGATTATGGTGATGACATGTATGATATAAAGAATAATGATAACCATGAAACTTGTCATCATGATTTTAACTTTCAATTAAATTATGCCAATCAAGAATCTCATGATAGTTATTTTGTTGAGTTTGCTCCCACTACTATCCATGAGAATAAATTTGCTTATGTGGAGAGTAATAAAAAATTTATGCATGTGGATCATGAAAAGAATGCTTTATGTGATAGTTATATTGTTGAATTCATTCATGATGCTACTGAAAATTACTATGAGAGAGGAATATATGCTTCTACATATTTCAAAAATACCAAGTTTCCTCTCTTTATGTTGAAAGTTTTGAAGTTGCACTTGTTTTGCCTTCCTATGCTAGTTGATTCTTGTTCCCATAAATTGTTTGCTCACAAAATCCCTATGCATAGGAAGTGGGTTAGACTTAAATGTGCTTGCCATGTGATTCATGATGCTCTTTTTATGTTTCAATTCTTATCTTTTACTCGAGCATCATTGAAATCATCATGCCTAGCTAAAAAGGCATTAAAGAAAAGCGCTTGTTGGGAGACAACCCAACACTTTTACCTACTATTTTTGTGTGTTCATATGATTAAGATACTGTAGTAATCATGTTTGTTTCAATAAAATGCCAAGTAAAGCCTTTGGGATAGTGTGGATGATAGTTGACTTGATTCTGTGCAAAAACAGAAACTTTTGCGTCAAGTACAGAAATTCCTATCTTTTACTGGAACGTGGAAAAATTCTTTTTTACATTTGATGGCTATACAAATTTTCTACGTTGTCCTAATTTTTCAGAATTTTTGGAGTTACAGAAGTATGACCTTAATTCAGATCTTTACATACTATTCTGTTTTTCACAGACTCTGTTTTCAATGCATAGTTTGCTTGTTTTCTAGTTTCTATGGCTTATATTGCTCAATATAAATTGTAGAAATGATAGGGTACAGTAGGCATTGTGTGATAACAATTATGAATCTTGTCTTTGATAGTACCAAAGTGAATGATTTGTCTTTATCATACTAACCCATCTCACGAAGTTCCGTTAAGTTTTGTGTGATTGGAGTTTTCAAGTTTTGGGTGAGATATCGATGAGGAGAATAAGAAGTGACAAGACCCTAAGCTTGGGGATTCCCAAGGCACCCCAAGGTAATATTCAAGGAAGATCCAAGCAACTAAGCTTGGGGATGCCCCGGAAGGCATCCCCTCTTTCGTCTCCGACATTATCGGTAACCTCACTTGGAGCTATAATTTTATTCGTCACATGATATGTGTTTTTCTTGGAGCGTCATTTTATTTTATTTGTATTTTCTTGATGCTATTTAGATTAATGTTTTTCATCTTTTACTTCAATAAAAATGTCAAGTATAGCCTTTGCCATGCTTATTTTGCAAGTATATGAGTTGCTGTTTCAAAACAGAAAGTTTATAGCTGTTGCAAAAATTCTCCAGAAAAGTCAGAATGTGATAAAATTTTGAATTTTTTTGAAAAATAAGCTATGATAAGTTTTCTACAGTGTGGTAAATTTTCAGAATTTTTGGAGTTAGGGAAGTATGAGTACAATTGCACTCTTTACAGACTGTCCTGTTTAGACAGATTGCTGTTATGTTCGCATTGTTTGCATATGTTTGCTTGTTTAATGATTCTATTTGAGGATAGGAGTATTAAATATGCAGAGCCATTTAGTATGCAATGTTGAATAATAATTTTAGTGATTTTCTACAGTACAGAATGATAAGGTGTTGCATTGATTTATACTAACTTATCTCATGAGTTCTTGTTGAGTTTTGTGTGGATGAAGTTTTTGAGATTTAGGGAAACCGTGATATAAAAGGAATTAAGGAGACACAAAAGCTCAATCTTGGGGATGCCCAAGGCATCCCAAGATAATATTTCAAGAAGTCTCAAGCATCTAAGCTTGGGGATGCCCCGGTAGGCATCCCACCTTTCTTCATCAACAATTATCGGTTAGTATCGGTTGAGCCTAAGTTTTTGCTTCTTCACATGAGTTGTGCTATTCTTGGAATGTCATTTTATTTTGTTTTGCTTGCTGTTTTAATAAAATACTTAAATCTGAAAGTTTTTAAATAAGAGAGAGCCCTCACATAACTACCTATTTACTTAACTACTCATTTGATCTTCACTTATATCTTTTTGGAGTAGTTTGTCATTTTCTCTCGTGCTTCACTTAAATTTATTTGAGAGCTTGTTAGTAGCAATGGTAATATATAAACTAGTCCCAAAGTGATAGATATTCAAGAGGGATATAATAAAAACTTTCATGAAGATCATTGGACAAAATAAACTTGATTCTTTGTAATAGTTTTGAGATATGATGATAGTGATATGTGAGTCATGTTGGTGAGTAATTATGCTTTAGTAAGAATATTGGCGTTAAGGTTTGTGATTCCCTATGCAAGCATGAAAGTCAATAATTATGCAATGAAATTACATCCTACTTGTGGTGCATTATTCAGTGTTAGTTATGCTCAATGCTCGTTTATGTGAATTTTTGTTTCTTGGTTGGTTGCTTCTCAATCTATTTGCTAGCCTCCATTTGTACTAAGTGGGAATACTACTTGTGCATCCAAATTCTTAAACCCAAAGTTGTGCCAAATGAGTCCACCATACCTACCTATATGCAGTATTTCCATGCCGTTCTAAGCAAATTTGTATGTGCCTGATAACCCACAAGTATAGGGGATCGCAACAGTTTTTGAGGGTAGAGTATTCAACCCAAATTTATTGATTCGACACAAGGGGAGCCAAAGAATATTCTCAAGTATTAGCAGCTGAGTTGTCAATTCAACCACACCTGAAAGACTTAATATCTGCAGCAAAGTATTTAGTAGCAAAGTAGTATGGAAGTAACGGTAACGGTGGCAAAAGTAACAGTAGCAGTTTTGTAACAATTGTATCAGAGGCAACGCCAAAGTAACATAGCAAAGATCAATATGTGAAAAGCTCATAGGCAATGGATCAATGATGGATAATTATGTCGGATGGCATTCATCATGCAACAGTTATAACCTAGGGTGACACAGAACTAGCTCCAATTCATCAATATAATGTAGGCATGTATTCCGAATATAGTCATACGTGCTTATGGAAAAGAACTTGCATGACATCTTTTGTCCTACCCTCCCGTGGCAGTGGGGTCCTAATGGAAACTAAGGGATATTAAGGCCTCCTTTTAATAGAGAACCAAACCAAAGCATTAGCACTTAGTGAATACATGAACTCCTCAAACTACGGTAATCACCGGAAAGAATCCCAATTATTGTCACCCTGGGGTATGCGGATCATAACACGTAATAGGTGTCTACAACTTGCAAGATAGGATCAAGAACACATATATATTCATGAAAACATAATAGGTTTAGATCTGAAATCATGGCACTCGGGCCCTAGTGACAAGCATTAAGCATAGCAAAGTCATAGCAACATCAATCTTAGAACATAGTTGATACTAGGGATCAAACCCTAACAAAACTAACTTGATTACATGATAAATCTCATCCAACCCATCACCGTCCAGCAAGCCTACGATGGAATTACTCATGCACGGCAGTGAGCATCATGAAATTGGTGATGGAGGATGGTTGATGATGATGATGGCATCGATTTCCCCTCTCCGGAGCCCCGAACGGACTCCAGATCTGCCCTCCCGATGAAGAACAGGAGGTGGCGGCGGCTCCGTATCGTAAAATGCGATGAATCCTTCTCTCTGATTTTTTTCTCCCTGAACGTGAATATATAGAGTTGGAGTTGAGGTCGGTGGAGGTCTAGGGGACCCACAAGGCAGGGGGCGCGCCCTAGGGGGCGCGCCCTAGGGGGGAGCGCCCTCCACCCTTGTGTTCAGCCGGTGGGTCCCCTCTGGTTGATTCTTTCACCAATATTTTTTATTTATTCCAAAAATATTCTTTGTGAAGTTTCAGGTTATTCCGAGAACTTTTATTTCTGCACAAAAATAACACCAAGGCAATTCTGCTGAAAACAGCGTCAGTCCGGGTTAGTTCCATTCAAATCATGCAAATTAGAGTCCAAAACAAGGGCAAAAGAGTTTGGAAAAGTAGATATGATGGAGATGTATCTACTCCCCCAAGCTTAACCCATTGCTTGTCCTCAAGCAATTCAGTTGACAAACTGAAAGTGATAAAGAAAAACTTTTACAAACTCTGTTTGATCTTGTTGTTGCAAATATGTAAAGCCAGCATTTTGGTTTTCAGCAAAGATTATGAACTAACCATATTCACAATAACATTTAGGTCTCACATTTACTCATATCAATGGCACAATCAACTAGCGAGCAATAATAATAAATCTCGGATGACAACACTTTTTCAAAACAATCATGATGCGATATAACAAAATGGTATCTCGCTAGCCCTTTCTGAGACCGCAAAACATAAATGCAGAGCACCCCTGAAGATCAAGGACTGACTAGACATTGTAATTCATGGTGAAAGAGATCCAGTCACAGTCATACTCAATAGCAATTAATAACAACGCATACAAATGACAGTGGTGCTCTCTAACTGGTGCTTTTTATAAGAGGATGATGACTCAACATAAAAGTAAATAGATAGGCCCTTCGCAGAGGGAAGCAGGGATTTGCAGAGGTGCCAGAGCTCGAGCTTTTTGAAACAGAGATGAATATAATTTTGAGCGTTATGCTTTCATTGTCAACATAACAACCAAGAGATCTCGGTATCTTCCATGCTACATACATTATAGGCGGTTCCCAAACAGAATGGTAAAGTTTTTACTCCCCCTCAACCAACAAGCACACTCCACGGCTGGTCCGAAACAACGGGTACCATCCATACAAACAACTGTCCTGGGGGAGTTTTTTTTGAAATTATATTTTGATTTGATTTGAGCATGGGACTGGGCATCCCGAATACCAGCCACTTTCTCATGAATGACAAGTGAATCAACACTCATCTTGAGAATAACCCACCTAGCATGGAAGATACTGACAGCCCCCAGTCGCTACATGAGCGATTCGGGCATACAAAACAGATTATCATTTGAAGGTTTAGAGTTTGGCACATGCAAATTTACTTGGAACGATAGGTAAATACCGCATATAGGTAGGTATGGTGGACTCATATGGAACAACTTTGGGTTTATGGAAGTGGATGCACAAGCAGTATTCCCGCTTAGTACAAGTGAAGGCTAGCAAAAGATTGAGGAGCGACCAACTAGAGAGCAACAACAGTCATAAACATGCGTTAAGATTAACCAACATTGAGTGCAAACATGAGTAGGATATAAATCACCATGAATATAAATATCGTGGAGGCTATGTTGATTTTGTTTCAACTACATGCGTGAACATGTGCCAAGTTAAGCCACTCGAATCATTCAAAGGAGGATACCATCCTATCATACTACATCACAACCATTTTAAAAGCATGTTGGCATGCAAGGTAAACCATTATAAACTCCTAGCTAATTAAGCATGGCATGAGTAACTATAATCTCTAATTGTCATTGCAAACATGTTTCATTCATAATGGGCTGAATCAAGAATGATGAACTAATCATATTTACAAAAACAAGATAGGTCGAGTTCATACCAGCTTTTCCTCAACTCAATCATTTGATCAAATATCGTCATTATTGCCTTTCACTTACACAACCGAACGGTGTGGATAATAATAATAGTGCACATGCATTGGACTAAGCTGGAATCTACAAACATTTATTCAAAAGAGAAGACAAGGTAATATGGGCTCTTTGTTAGATCAACAATAATGCATATGAGAGCCACTCAACATTTTCATCATGGTCTTCTCCTTACGACCCAAAGAAGGGAAAAGAATTTCAAAGAAACACACTGAAATGTTTTTGGAGTTTTTGTTTTTCTGAAGAAAGTAGAACAAGAACGAGAAAAACTATTTACACGGGAAAGCTCCCAACAAGCAAAAGAAGAACGAGAAATCTTTTTGGGTTTTCTTTTAATACTACAACTAATTTTTTTTGGATTTTCTCAAATTTTTTCAAACACACAAGAAGAAAGCGAGAAAAAAGAGATAAACTAACATGGATAATACAATGAAAGAGTATGAACACCGACAACTGGAATGAGTGTGTGAACATGAATGTAATGTCGGTGAGAAATACGTACTCCCCCAAGCTTAGGCTTTTGGCCTAAGTTGGTTTAGGGCCACGGCTGGCCTGGCGGATATCCAAAGTGATAGTTGGGGTTGTACTGTGATGCGGCAGCTACTGCCTGGAGGGCTGCCTCATGAAGGCGAGCAGTCTCCCTCTCTCTCTCGTACTCAGCCGCCTCCTCCCTGGTTATAAAGTATCTTCGTTTTACCTGAGAGTCAAAGAAAGCAGGAGCAGGAAGGGTAATATGGACAGCGTGCTGCCTGTCGAAGATTAGTCGGTATAGGAGGGACTGTTCGTTCCTCTCAAGGAACTGGTAGCGTACCATAGCATTATAATCAAGAAAAGCAGGTGGTAACTCAATGTCGTCCCCTGTGACGCCCCCGACTCGACCGTACACTAATCATACACGCAAATGTGTACGATCAAGATCAGGGACTCACGGGAAGATATCACAACACAACTCTAGACACAAATAAAATAATACAAGCTTCATATTACAAGCCAGGGGCCTCGAGGGCTCGAATATAGAAGCTCGAATACAAACGAGTCAGCGGAAGCAACAATATCTGAGTATAGACATAAGTTAAACAAGGATGCCTTAAGAAGGCGAACACAAAAGCAACAATGATTGAAGAGGCAAGGCCTCCTGCCCAGGACCTCCTAACTACTCCTGGTCTTCGGCGGCCTCCATGTAGCAGTAAGCTCCGTCGGGGAAGTAGTAGTAGTAGTCGACGAGGGTGGCATCTGGCTCCTAGGATCCACCATCTGGTTGCAACAACCGGAAAGAAGAAAGAAGGGGGAAAAGGGGTAGTAAAGCAACCGTGAGTACTCATCCAAAGTACTCGCAAGCATCAGATCTATACTAAGTATGCATCAGTATCAAATGGAAGGGTTGTATCTGTGGACCGAACTACAGAATGCCAGAATAGAGGGGAAGGCCTAGCCTATCGAAGACTAGCATCTTCAAGCAGCTCCAAGCATCTTGCAGCATTCAGAAAAGTATAGAATAGCAGTTTAATTAACAAGCATGTTGTAATATTAATGCCCGGAGATCCTTCCTCGAGTCCCTGCGAGAAAGCAATCCCGAAGCCAATATATCCATCACATATCTCAAGTATCCATTTCTAGTTGTAATAGATTAGGATACAAGTCTGAACGTCCATTACCGTGAACACGGCTATTAATAGATAACTTCCCTGCAGGGGTGCACCACATTTCCCAACACGCTTGATTACTCTGGCCGGACACACTTTACTGGGTCAATGCCCGGCCTCGGAAGATCAACACGTCGCAGCCCTACCTAGGCTCAGCAGAGAGGTCCCTGCCGGTCTACATCCTAAGCACTCCAGGGTCTTGGGCCCATCGCCCGTTGCACTCCGGTTCGTTGTGCGCAGGGTGGATACTAGCACCGCCTCGGATGGTCGGCATGATCCGACCGTGCCACACTGCTGAAGTGGATGTCCGACAAAGCTTCGGCTGATACTGCGATGCCGAGGCCCATAACTATTCTCGCGTGGCAGTTAGTGCGTATAGGCCAGTGGCCAACTCAAAACAAATACCCAAACCTATTAGTGCATTATTAAATGAAGTGACGGCTGTTGGGACAAGTCCGGAGCTACCACCCCCTCCTGGGTGATACTGCTAAATAGCCAGCCACCACCGTAACTCATGCAGACTTTTACAAAGGTCTCAAGTAATGTCAAGGTAACTGTGTGTCCAAACATCAAGGGGGAAACCCCGAGGAATCACCCTCGGTGGATTCCACTCGATGTAATCATCAAGGTGAACGTAGGAGGAATCACCCTTGAGGTTCACACTTGAGGGGCTGCACGACAAAGTCGTATCGGGAGTGGTGAAGGAGGAATCACCCTCGATGACCACGACCGAATAGCTACACTACAGAGATCTCATCAGGAGTAATGTACGAGGTATCACCCTCGGCACTCGATAGTAACTCTGCAGAGTCGAGCAACAAAAGAGGCGTGATGTGATGTGAGGTGTCGGGCTCTGGTCGTCGATCACATTGATTGAGTCATCGATGATGAAGCAGGGGCAATAAGGACAAGGTGGGGGTCACTGATGGATCACCAACCAACCTATACTAAGCAGTTTAGGATAAGCAGGTAGGTAACAATAAGCAGGTTACAAAAGCAGGCTATGCATCAGAATAGGAGCAATCAATTACCGTAGAAAAATCTAATGCACGCATGAGAGAATGAAATGGGCGATATCGGAGTGATCAAGGGGGGGCTTGCCTGGAAGCTCCGCTGAAAGGGAAGAAGGGTCGTCATCGACGTAGTCGATCACAGCGGCATTGGCAGCGGTCTCGGGTCTACCGGAGTAGAAGAGGGGGAAGAAACAGTAAATACATAGCACACAGATGCATGACATGACAATAAGCGGTGCTAGGGGTGTTCTAACGCAGTGCTACACGTTACCGGCGAAGGGGGATAACATCCAGGAAAGTTTTCCCGAAGTTTGGCATTTCCGGATAGACGAATCGGAGGGGGACAGTTCCATGTTCGCTACGCTAGGGGCATGTGACAAATGAATGGACCGCGTATTCGGATTCGCCTTGCTTTTCTGAGCAACTTTCATGTACAAAGTATTTTCATCTGACATACGGTTTATTTTATATTAATTTCCAAAGTTTTAAATCATTTTTTTGGAATTAACAGATTTGATTTAAATGGAAAACAGGGTTATGACATCATCATGCATCAGCATGATGTCAACAGTCAACGGGGTGTTAACTGGGTCAAACTAACGTGTGGGGTCGTTCTGTCATAGACCAGTAACTAATTAACAGTTTTAATTAACTAATCAAGTTAATTAGGTAAACTAAACAAAGTTAATTAAGTTAATTAATTTTATTTATTATTTCTTTTTTTGGAGAAGGGTCGTGGGGCCCCGTTGTCATAGGCCCAGGCCACAAACGGGCGCTGGGCGCTGGCAGGCAGCGGGCGCGGGCGTAACGGGCGGCGGATGCGGGCGTGGGCGCCAGGTGCCTGTGCCTGGGCGCGGCCAGGCCGACGGGGAGCGCCGGGGCACCGGCATAGGGTGGTGGCGAGGCGCGCGAGGCGCCGGGAAGCAGCGCGCGACCCTGGGCATGCGCGGCCTGGCCCAGGGGCGGTGCCCAAGCGAGGGCGGGCGCGGTGCAGCGAGCGGGCGGCGGAGGGCGCAGACTGGCACACGGGGGCACAGCCACGGGCGGTGTGGGCGGAGACGGGCACGCCGGACGGAAGCGGGGGCACGAGGTGACAGAGAAAAAGGGGGGATGGAGTTGTCCTCACCCTCGATGCAGGGGTTCTCCGGCGAGGCTCGATGACGCCGGCGAGGAGGAGGCGAGGATGCGAGCGACGGGGGACGGTGATGAGCGAGGCGGCAACGTCGACAACGGGGCTCGGAGCACTGCGTCCTGGGCGTCGCGGCGAGGAAGTGCTTCGGGGAGGATGGGTGAGGCAACGGCGGCGAGGACGGGCGCCGGTGTTGGGGAGCGAGGCGGCGCGGTCGCCGGGGTCGCCGCCCCTCGATCTGGATAGGGTCGTGGGGGGGCAGAGGAGCAAGGGAAGCATGGGGGAAGTGGGGTGGATCGGGGCTAGGGTTCGGGGGGCGTGGGGGTTAAGGGAAGCTGGGAGGGCCGATGGGCCGGCTGGCCGCGGTGGGCCGAGGCCTAGGGGGAAGGCCAGGGGCTCTCCCACCCCTTTTTCTTTACCTTTTTCTTTTTGTATTTTTCTTTTGTTTGTTTTTCCTTCTTCTTTTATTTACTTTTGCCGTTTCACTTAATTTTGAATTTTTAATTCGAACGTGATTGAATCATCGCGAGGTTAACAACAGTAATCGCGGTGTCGTGGCATCATTAGCATGGGATTACTGTAGCATAATTATCCGGGCGTTACATCCCCCCTTATGGGTACCCCGAGATAGTTAGCTAAACAGGTGGCATAAATCCCACCGAAGAAATCTCCATCTTTAGCATTATTATGTAACCTCCTTGCAATAATAGCCCCCAAATTATATCATTTATCACCCATTACCGCACACTTGAGGACACTAAGATCCGATGCACAAAGGTGGTTGTGATCATGTTTACCATT
Source organism: Thinopyrum elongatum (assembly GCA_011799875.1). Lineage (NCBI taxonomy): Eukaryota > Viridiplantae > Streptophyta > Magnoliopsida > Poales > Poaceae > Thinopyrum > Thinopyrum elongatum. The sequence goes on along the minus strand of CM022302.1, from coordinate 153,939,742 downwards.
TACATCTACCTATAAAGAGAGCAAAATAATGTATGGTAGGAAAGTGAACGCTCCCCATGGTAGCTTGTGTAATATTTCTAGTCTCTCCTAAAGTGATGCTATCCAGGAAACCATTGTATTCAGTTTTGCGAGGTTCACTAAGAATTCCCCCCTGCGGAATTTTACATGCTTCATTAAAATCTATTAGGTCCATGGTATATGATTTATCATAAAGGTCAAACAGGACAGAATGAGTATTGCGCTGGGATGTAAATTTAAATCTTCGCACGAATGAATCTATGAGGTGATAATACTGTAAACACTTATCTGATACGAAGTCCTCAAGGTCAGCATTTCGCACGTACGCATCAAATTCATCCTTGAAACCTGCATGAACCATGAATTGATCCAACGGCCATTCGCACGGCCGCACCGAAGCTTCTCTTGGTGGTTCAAAGTTCGGCTCACGTATTGCGAGCCTTGTGGCTTGCTTCTTTGATGAACCACCTTGGTATATTTTCCTAAACATTTTCCTTCCTCTAAAAATTTCTGAAATTTTTAGCGACTTAAAATAAAAGTGAATCAAACTCAACAAAACTAATAGCAACTACTCCTACAAGTGCCTAGAGGCTCTATCATGTATCAAAACTACTTTGGACCATATAAATTTGACATGCAAGCTTAAGAACAAGGTCACCACAGCAGCAAAAATTTGCAATATATAAAGCACTAGAACAAAAACTAATTGGATCATTGGAGGAGTCACATACCGAAGAACAATCCCCCAAAATAGTTTTGCAAATGGAGCTTTACACAAGGAGATCGAAAATGGCAGCAAAATGAGCTAGAACATGGGTTTGAGCTACGGGATGATTTTTTCTAGAGGAAGATGAAGTGGATGGGTGCTGGAATAAGTGAGGGGGGCCTACGTGGGACCCACAAGGTAGGGGGCGCGCCCAGGGGGGTAGGGTGCGCCCTCCACCCTTGTGGTCCACTGGTGCAGCCCCCTGGTGCAATCTCAGTGCCAGAAATTCTAAAATATTCTATAAAAAATCATACTAAATTTTCAGGGCATTTGGAGAACTTTTATTTTCGGGACATTTTTTATTGCACGGATAATTCAGAAAACAGACAGATAATACTATTTTTGCTTTATTTATTCTAAATAACAGAAAGTAAAAGGTGGGTACAGAAAGTTGTGCTTTCTAAATTCATCCATCTCATGCTCATTAAAAGGAATCCATTAACAAGGTTGATCAAGTCTTATTAACAAACTTCTTTCGAATAACATGAAACCGGAGAATTTTCAAATAACATTAGGTTACCTCAACGGGGATATGCATGTCCCCAACAATAAGAATATCATATTTCTTTTTGACAGTAGGGAGAGGGAATTCAAAACCTCCAATAGTAATAGTTGAAAATTTTCCAATAGAATTGATACTATGAACTTGAGGTTGCTTCTTCAGAAAGTGTATCGTATGCTCATTACCATTAACATGAAAAGTGACATTGTCCTTGTTGCAATCAATAACAGCCCCTGCAGTATTCAAAAAGGGTCTACCAAGGATGATCAACATATTGTCGTCCTCGGGAATATCAAGAATAACAAAGTCCGTTAAGTTAGTAACGTCTGCAACCACAATAGGCACATCCTCACAAATACCGATGGGTATAGCAGTTGATTTATCAGCCACTTGCAAAGAGATTTCAGTAGGTGTCAACTTATTCAAATCAAGTCTATGATATAAAGAGAAAGGCATAACGCTAACACCGGCTCCAAGATCACATAAAACAGTTTTAACATAGTTTCTTTTAATGGAGCATGGTATAGTTGGTACTCCTGGATCTCCTAGTTTCTTTGGCATTCCACCCTTAAAAGTGTAATTAGCAAGCATGGTGGAAATTTCAGCCTCCAGTATCTTTCTTTTATTTGTAACAATATCTTTCATATACTTGGCATAGGAGACATTTTCAGAATATCAGTCAAACGCATACACCAAAAGACAGGTCTAAGCATTTCAACAAAAGCGAGATACCATTTTGCCATATTGTATCATTATTGTTTTGAAAAAGTGTTGTCATCCAAGATTTATTATTATTGCTCGCTAGTTGATTATGCCATTGATATGAGTAAATGTGAGACCTAAATGTTATTGTGAATATGGTTAGTTCATAATCTTTGCTGAAACCTGAACACTGGCTAGACATATTTGCAACAACAAGATCAAACAGAGTTTGTAAATATTTTTCTTTGTCACTTTCAGTTTGTCAACTGAATTGCTTGAGGACAAGCAATGGGTTAAGCTTGGGGGAGTTGGTACGTCTCCATCGTATCTACTTTTCCAAACTCTTTTGCCCTTGTTTTGGACTCTAATTTGCATGATTTGAATGGAACTAACCCGGACTGACGCTGTTTTCAGCAGAATTGCCATGGTGTTATTTTTGTGTAGAAATAAAAGTTCTCGGATTGACCTGAAAATTTACGAAGAATATATTTTTGGAACATATAAAAAATACTGGCGCAAGAATTATCCAGAGGGGGGCCACCCAGAGGCCACAAGCCCTGGGGGGCACCCACCCCCCTGGGGCGCGCCTTGTAGGCTTGTGGGCCCCCTGGACCTCCTCCGACCTCAACTCCAACTCTATATAACCCTATTCGAGGAGAAAAAAATCAGAGAGAAGGATTCATTGCGTTTTACAATACGGAGCCGCCGCCACCTCCTATTCTTCATCGGGAGGGCAGATCTGGAGTCTGTTCGGGGCTCCGAAGAGGGGGATTCGTCGCCATCATCATCACCAACCTTCCTCCATCACCAATTTCATGATGCTCACCGCCAGGAGTGAGTAATTCCATCGTAGGCTTGCTGGACAGTGATGGGTTGGATGAGATTTATCATGTAATCGAGTTAGTTTTGTTAGGGTTTGATCCCTAGTATCCACTATGTTCTGAGATTGATGTTGCTATGACTTTGCTATGCTTAATGCTTGTCACTAGGGCCCGAGTGCCATGATTTCAGATCTGAACCTATTATATTTCCATGAATATATTTGTGTTCTTGATCCTATCTTGCAAGTTGTAGACACCTATTACGAGTTATGATCCGCATACCCCAAGGTGACAATAATTGGGATTCTTTCCGGTGATTACCGTAGTTTGAGGAGTTCATGTATTCACTAAGTGCTAATGCTTTGTTCCGGTTCTCTATTAAAAGGAGGCCTTAATATCCCTTAGTTTCCATTAGGACCCCACTGCCACGGGAGGGTAGGACAAAAGATGTCATGCAAGTTCTTTTCCATAAGCACGTATGACTATATACGGAATACATGCCTACATTATATTAATGAATTGGAGCTAGTTCTGTGTCACCCTAGGTTATAACTGTTGCATAATGAATGCCATCCGACATAATTATCCATCACTGATCCGATGCCTACAAGCTTTTCACATACTGATCATTGCTAAGTTACTTTCGTTGCTACTACTGTTACAATCACTACAAAACTGCTACTGTTACTTTTGTCACCGTTACCGTTATTTCCATACTACTTTGCTACTAAATACTTTGCTGCAGATATTAAGTCTTTCAGGTGTGGTTGAATTGACAACTCAGCTTCTAATACTCGTGAATATTCTTTGGCTCCCCTTGTGTCGAATCAATAAATTTGGGTTGAATACTTTACCCTCGAAAACTGTTGCGATCCCCTATACTTGTGGGTTATCACTGCGCTCAGGGCGGAGGCCCAGGCGCTCATCACGGAGCGCCCTGAGCTCCTGACAGTCATCGGTGTTGTGGGTGCGCATGTTGTGGAAGACACAAAAAGGGCGGCCATCCTTGGCGGGCTCGTCATGGTCGCGTCCACGCTTCAGCTCGGGCTACGCCGCCAGCACGGCAGGGCCCTTGCCTTTCACCTCCTTGGCCTTCGCCTTCTTGTTGTCGGGATCAGTGTCGGGGTTATTGAGGAGGGAGAGGCGGCCTTCCTCCGCCCTCGCGCACTTGTCGGCCAGGTTGAACAGCACCAGCGTGGTGCACAGGTCATCGTTGATGGCGAGTGATACGTCTCTGTCGTATCTACTTTTCCTAATGCTTTTGCTCTTGTTTTGGACTCTAATTTGCATGATTTGAATGAAACTAACCCGGACTGACGTTGTTTTCAGCAGAACTACCTTGGTGTTGTTTTTGTGCAGAAATAAAAGTTCTCGGATTTGGATGAAACTTTTTGGAAAATTATTTCAGAATAAATAAAAAATACTGGCACCAAGAACCATCGGAGGGGGGGCCCTGGCTGAGCACAAGAAACCAGGGCGCCCCCCCCCCTCTGGCGCGCCCTGGTGGGTTGTGCCCACCTCGTGGCCCCGCAGACCCTAATTCCAACTCCATAAATACCTATTTTCGGAGAAAAAAAATAGGAGAGGAAGTTTCATTGCATTTTACGATACGGAGCCGCCGCCACCTCCTGTTCTTCATCGGGAGGCCAGATCTGGAGCCAGTTCGAGGATCCGGAGAGGGGAATCTTCGGTCTTTGTCATCACCAACCCTCCTTCATCACCAATTCCATGATGCTCCCCATCGGGAGTGAGTAATTCCTTCGTAGGCTCGCTGGTCGGTGAGGAGTTGGATGAGATTCATCATGTAATCGAGTTAGTTTTGTTAGGGCTTGATCCCTAGTATCCACTATGTTCTGAGATTGATGTTGTTATGACTTTGCCATGCTTAATGCTTGTCACTAGGGCCCGAGTGCCATGATTTCAGATCTGAACCGTTCATGTTTTCACCATTATATCTATGTTCTAGATCCGATCTTGCAAGTCATATTAACCTATTATGTGTTATGATCCGTAAACCCCAGGGTGACAGTAACTGGGATACTTTCCGGTGATGACCGTAGTTTGAGGAGTTCATATATTCACTATGTGTTAATGCTTTGTTCCAGTTCTCTATTAAAAGGAGGCCTTAATATCCCTTAGTTTCCTTATGGACTCCGCTGCCACGGGAGGGTAGGACAAAAGATGCCATGCAAGTCTTTTCCATAAGCACGTATGACTATTTACGCAATACATGCCTACATTATATTTATGAACTGGAGCTAGTTCTGTATCGCCCTAGGTTATGACTGTTATATGATGAATATCATCCAACGAATTCACCGATCCAATGCCTACGAATTTCCCACATATTGCTCTTGCTAAGTTACTACTGCCATTGCTACTGTTACAACTCCTACAATACTGTTACTGCTGTTACCGTTACCATCGCTACTGTACCACTACTATCAAAACTATCATATTACTGTGCTACTGATCACCTTGCTGCAGATATTTAATCTCCAGGTGTGGTTGAATTAACAACTCAACTGCTAATACTTACAAATATTCTTTGGCTCCCCTTGTGTCGAATCTATAAATTTGGGTTGAATACTCTACCCTCGAAAACTGTTGCGATCCCCTATACTTGTGGGTTATCAAGACCTTTTTCTGGCGCTATTGCCGGGGAGCATAGCTATATTTGTTGAGTCACTTGGGATTATTATCTATTTATCACTATGAAGAATCTGAAGGATAGAAAGACTAAGATTTTTTCCTCTAAGACGAGGGAGGGGGGTAAGGAACTGCCATCTAGCTCTGCACTTGATTCACCTTCTATTTTGAGTAGACTTGCAACACCACCACATGCTATTAATCCTGATATGTCTCAAGTTATTGATGATGTTACTTCTGCTATGGATGATGCTTATGATGATGCTAGTACATTGCTTGATGATAATGTGCCACTAGGTGAATTTCTTGATGAAAATTTTGCTAGAGCTAAAGATATTGAGAATGCTGAAACTGATGAAGTGCTTGAAATTGAAAATCTTGAAACACCTATTAGACCTAGTTCTCCTAGATATGAAATGCCTAAGATACCTGAAGGTTATGTTATGGATGAGGAGATAGCTAGAGATTTTCTTGCTTGCAATGATAGGGATGATCTTAAGAAATTACTATGTAAACTGAAAGAAAAATCTTTGAATGCTAGAATGAAATGTGATCCTAAGTTTGCTACTTCACCTATCTTTGTTACCGATAAGGATTATGAATTCTCTGTCTACCCAGAGCTAATTACTTTGGTTGAATCTGATCCTTCACATGGATATGAAATTGAAACTGTAGTGGCACATCTTACTAAATTAAATGATATAGCCACCTATTTGCTCATGATGAGAAGATTCGCTACTATTATATTCTCAAATTATTTCCGTTGATGATAAGATATGGTACAATACTCTTGCTCCTCGTTGTGTGCGTAGTCCCCAGGATATGATTTATTACTTCTCTGAAAAATATGTTCCTGCTCATAAGAAACAAGCTGCTTTACAGGAAATATTTAACTTTGTGCAAATTGAAGAAGAGAGTCTCCCACAAGCTTGGGGGAGGCTTCTCCAATTGCTTAATGCTTTGCCTGATCATCCACTTAAGAAAAATGAAATACTTGATATGTTCTACAATGGACTAACCGATGCTTCTAGGGACTTCCTAGATAGTTGTGCTGGTTGTGTTTTCAGGGAACGAACTATTGAACAAGCTGAGGAATTATTGAATAATATATTGAAAAATTATGATAATTGGACTCTTCCTGAACCACCGCCTAAACCCACTCCGAAGAAGAGGGGTATCTTATATCTCAGTCCTGAAGATATGCAAGAGGCAAAGAAAAGTATGAAGGAAAAAGGTATTAAAGCAGAGGATGTTAAGAATTTACCACCTATTGAAGAAATACATGGACTTGATACACCACCCCCACAGGTGGTAGAGGTCAACTCTTTAATGAAATTTGATGAAAGTGACATCCCTTACAATAAACATCCTAGTCAATGCCTTTATGAGTTTGATAATTACATTAAAAACAAGATCACTTCAATGCAAATGTTATGAAACAATTGAAATACAACTCTGATATGATTGCTCGCTTAAGTGACTTGTTATTTAGAATCACTAATGATGTTAGAGGTGTCGGAAAACATGCCTCTATGGTTCAAACTCAGTTAGAACAAGTTGCTAAATCTCGAAGAGAATTGCTTAGTGAAATGAATAATAATATAAATGATTTTGTTGTTAGAGTAGCAACTAGAGGAGGCAAAATGACTCAGGAACCACTTTATCCTGAGGGACACCTTAAAAGAATTGAACAAGACTCTCAAAGAATAACACTGATGCACCTAGTCCTTCTAAAAGGAAGAAGAAAAAGAAAAATGATAGGACTTTGCATACCTCTAGTGAACCTGAAATAGAAAAACCTCCCAAAAATAGTAATGATGTTTCTATTTCTGATGCTGAAACTCAATTTGGTAATGAACATTCATCTAGTGATAATGAAAATGATAATGATGATGTTCATGAAGACACTCAACTAGACAATGATAAAGAACCAGATAATGATGTTGAGATAGAACCTGTTGTTGATCTTGATAACCCACAACCTAAAAGTAAAAGATATGATAAAAGAGACTTTGTTGCTAGAAAGCATGGAAAAGAAAGAGAACCATGGGTTCAAAAACCCATGCCCTTTCCACCTAAACCAACTAAGAAAAAAGATGATGAAGAATTTGAACGCTTTGCTGAAATGCTTAGGCCAGTCTTTTTGCGCACTCGCTTGACTGATATTTTGAAGATGGCCCCTTATGCAAAATACATGAAAGACATCATCACTAATAAGAGAAAGATACCGGAAGCTGAAATCTCCACCATGCTTGCTAATTATTCTTTTAAGGATGGAGTACCTAAAAAACTTGGAGATCCAGGAATACCAACTATACCTTGCTCTATCAAAAGAAATTATGTTAAGACTGCTTTGTGTGATTTAGGAGCTAGTGCTAATGTTATGCCTTTCTCCTTATATAAAAGACTTGATTTGAATAAACTCACACCTACTAAAATATCTCTGCAAATGGCTGATAAATCAACTGCCATACCTATCGGTATTTGTGAGGATGTGCCTGTTGTTGTTGCAAATGTTACTATCTTAACAAACTTTGTTATACTTGAGATGCCCGAGGACGACAACATGTCGATTATCCTTGGTAGACCTTTTTTGAATACTGCAGGGGCTGTTATTGAGTGCAATAAAAGCAAGATCACTTTTCATATCAATGGTAATGAACATACGTTGCACTTTCCGAAGAAACAATTCCAAGTCAATGGTATTAATGTTATTGAAAAATCTCCGACACTCACTATTGGAAGTTTTCAACTACCTCTACCTACTGCCAAAAAGAAATATGAAATGCTTATTGTTGGGGACATGCATATCCCCGTTGAGGTAACTTAGTGCTTTACGGAAGTTCTTCGGTTTCATGCTAATCAAAGGTGGTTGTTAATAAGACTTGGTCAACCTTATTAATGGATCATTTTTTAGAGGTATGAAGTTGATGAATTTAGTAGGCACAACCTTCTGCTCCCAACTTTTGTTTTCTGTTTTTCTAAGTTAAATAAAATAAAATGCCATGTTTATCCTGTTTTTTGGATTTTTCGTGCAATAAAAAAATGACCCAAAAATAAAAGTTCTCATAATGCCCTGAAAATTTAATATGATTTTTTTCTGAATATTTCTGAATTTCTGGTATAAATAACATCAGAGGGGGGTGCACCTGGTGACCACAAGACACCAGGGCACGCTAGTAACCCCAGGCGCGTCCTGGTGGGTTGTTGTCCCCACGTGGGTCCCCTCACTTACCTCTTTAGCCCATGTCATCTACTACCTCCAGAAAAAAACACCATAGCTCTCTCTCTTGTATTCTTGCTCTCAAACCCGTGGATTTCGATCTCTTTGCTCGAAGCTCCGTTTCCGAAACTGTTTTGAGGGATTGCTACTTGGTATGTGACTCCTCCATTGCTCCAATTAGTTTTTGCTTTAGTGGTTTATATTTTGAATAATTAGCTACTCTTGGTGCTGATGTAGATGAGCTTGCATGTTGAATTCTTAGAATTCTAAGTAGTTTGAATGCTTGATATAGCCTCTATGCATCCTTATGAGTAGCTGCTATCAATCTTGTGAAGTTTTGTTGACAAAAATTTTGTGGACTAAAATTTTCAGAATTTTATCTATAGGAATAAGATGAGTTTCTTTAGTAAGTTTGCCTCCAAGAAAAATGCTAAAGGAGTCATTGGGGAGTCATCGGACAATAACCTCAACACTCCGAGAAGGGCGGAGGTGCGGCCGTGCGAATGGCCGCATAATGCCTTCATGGAGGGGGCCGGGATTCATCAAGAGTTCGCCCAATTCATTGCAAATGCTGGGCTGACCGACTTCATCGCAGCTGAGTGTGATCAATACCATCTCCTTACAAATTCCTTTGCGCAAAATTTCCATTTTCTGAGTAGGAATAATCCTCCTGAGGTGCAGTTTAATTTATACTCTGAAACCCGTCAGATACCACTCACTAACTTTTGTGGTATATGCTTGATCCCTTCTGACGGGGAAATAAGAGAGCCTAGACTTGCAGAGTTTGAGGACTTTTATCGTACTCTGTCAGTGGGAGATGAGAGAGGCGTATCGAGTGTTACCGCCACTAGTTTGCAGTTTCCTTCTATGCATTACCTTGCTCTATTCATCGCTAAGTGTTTAACTGCTAGAGAGAAGGTCGGTGCACTCAGTGCTCCTGACTTCGCCATTTTACGTCGTGCACTACACAATGATCACACTTTTGGTCTAGGGGCTATTATTGCACGTCGTCTGCACCTCAACAAGACTAAGGGAAAAATTCATGGTGATATTTATGCTAATCGCTTAGCGAGCCACTTTAACGTTCAGATACGCCAACATGATTATCCTTTGTCCCGAGTTTATCTAGATCACCAGGCGATGGTGGCTCACCAGTTTACTGATGATGCTGACTCTCTTCATAATATTCATTACAACCTGGTTTTTAGCGTGGATTCCCGTGATATTATTCCGTTGCCTGCACCTGCTTTGTTTGATTTTATTGCCAGGGCTGGATACAGGATCATGCCAGCGGACATTATTGCCTACCGGAACGCCCAGGCAGCGGGAGAGCAGGAGCCCCAGGAGTGGGACGCTCAGGTGCCGCCGCCACAGCACTTCGACATGGGACCGAATGGCTACTATGAATGGTGATTACCAAGCTAGGTCAAAAGCCTAAGCTTGGGGGGGGGGGGGTACGTATTTCCACCGACATTACATTCATGTTCACACATTTCATTCCAGTTGTCGGTGTTCACACTTTTTCATTGTATTATCCATGCTAGATTTATTTTCTTACTTTCTTCTTGTGTGTTTGAAAAAACTTTGAGAAAACCCAAAAATATTTCTTGCTTCCTTTTGGTTTTCTTTCTAGTTTAATTAGTTGTAGTATTAAAAAGAAAACCCAAAAAGATTTCTCGATTCTTCTTTTTGCTTGTTGGGAGCTTTCCCGTGTAAATAATTTTTCTCGTTTTTACTTTCCCTTCTTTAATTTGCTTTCTTTAAGAAAAACTAAAAACTCCAAAATATTTCAGTATGTTTCTCTGAAATTCTTTTCTTTTTATTGAGTCATACCAAGGAGAAGACCACGATGAAAATGTTGAGTGGCTCTCATATGCATTACTATTGATCTACCAAAGAGCCCAAATTACCTTGTCTTTTCCTTTTGAATAAAATATTTGCAGATTCCAGCTTAGTCGACGACACTCTTGCACTATTATTATTTTCATATCATTCGGTCGTGCAAGTGAAAGGCAATAATGGCGATATTTGATGAACTGGCTATGGCAGAGAGAAACGGGTATGAACTCAACTTGTTCTGTTTTTGTAAATATGTTTAACCTAGTATCCATGATTCAACATATTATGACCAAATATGTTTGCAATAACAATTAGAGATTATAGTTTCTCCTGCCATGCTTAAGTAGCTAGGAGTGGATAATGATTTATCTTGGATGTCAACATGCATTAAAATGATTGTGATGTAGTATGATGATATGGTATCCTCCTCCGAATGTTTCAAGTGGCTTGACTTGGCACATGTTCATGCATGTAGTTGATTCAAAACCAACATAGCCTCTATGATATTTATGTTCATGGTGTTCATATCCTACTCATGCTAGTATCCAATGTTAATTATGCATAACGCATGTTCATGACCGTTTTCGCTCTCTAGCTGGCCGCTTCTCAGCCTATTTGCTAGCCTTCGCCTGTACTAAGCGGGAATACTGCTTGTGCATCAAAATCCTAAAACCCAAGTTATTCCATATGAGTCAACCATATCTACCTATATGCGGCATTACCCTGCCGTTCCAAGTAAATTTGCATGTGCCACCTCTAAAAATTCAAATGAACATCTGTTTTGTGTGCCTGGACCGCTCATGGAGTGACAGGGGGCGGTCAGTATCTTTCATGCTAAGCGGGTTATTCTCATGATGAGTGTTTATTCACTCGTCCTTGCACGAGAGGGGCGGTAATAGGGATGCTCAGTCCCAAAATCAAAAATTGCAAATAAATTAAACAAAACACCCCCAGGATTGTTGTTGGTAGGGACGGTACCCATGGATTTGGCTAGCTGTGGAGTGTGTTTGTTGGTGGAGGGGGAGTAAACCTTTACTTTTATCGCTCGGGAACCACCGCTAATGTGTTTAACATGGAAGATATTGATAACTCTTGGTCGTAACGTTGACAGGAAGGGTGTACCTCCCAAAATTATATTTATCTCTGTTTTTAAAACTTTGAGCTCTAGCACCTCTGCAAATCCCTGTTTCCCTCTGCGAAGGGACTATCTATTTAATTTCATGATTAAGTCATGTGACGCCCCCGGCCCGATCGTGCACTAATCATACACGCAAATGCACACGATCAAGCCTAAGGACTCACGGGAAGATATCACAACACAACTCTAAAACATAAATAAAGTCATACAAGCTTTATATTACAAGCCAGGGGCCTCGAGGGCTCGAATACATAAGCTTGCGAACAAGCGTCAGCGGAAGCATCAGATATCTGAGTACAGATATGAAAGAAAGTACAGAAAGGCCTTTAGAAAGGCGGGGCAAAAGAAAACACTACGATCGAAAGGCACAAGGCCTCCTGCCTGGGACCCTCCGATCCTACTCCTGGTCGTCAGTCAACTCGTAATAGTATCCATCCTCTGGGTAGTAGTAGTAACGATCGTCGGGGCATCTGTCTCAGGGGGCTCCATCCTCTGGTCACGTCAAACTGATATGGGGAGAAAAAGGAAAACAAAGCAACCGTGAGTACTCTGAAGTACTCAGCAAGCAAGGATCTACACTACATATGCAACATTTTCAAAGGGAGGCTGTATATGTGGACTGGGCTGCAGAAATGCCAGAATAGAGAGAAGGCCTAGTCCTATCGAAGACTAGCATCTTCAGAGGTCTTGCAGCATTAGAAGAGTGTAGACAGTACCATATAATGTAGCAGTATCATTAAGTCTTAACCTCACCCAGAGATCCTTTCTCGACTCCCTGCGAGAAAGCAATCCCAGAGCCATACATACAGGTCTCATCACAGGTATCCAGTTCTAAATTGTATCAATCAGGATACAACTCCGAGTGTCCTTTACCGTAGGACCGGCTATCGATAGAAGTGTTCTTCCCTGCAGGGGTGCACCAACTTACCCAACACGCTCGATTAACTTCGGCCGGACACACTTTCCTGGGTCATGCCCGGCCTCGGCCAAACGACACATCGCAACCCTACCTACAGCTCAGCAGAGAGGTCCCCGTCGGTCTACATCCTAAGCGCTCAGAGGTCTTGGGCCATCGCCCTGTGCACTCCGAGTCGTTGCGCGCAGGGAGAAGCCTGGCACCAGGAGGGCGCCGGTCCGTCCGTGCCGCCATGCTGAACTGGACGTCTGACAGAGCTTTCGGCTGATGCTACGATGCAGAATGCCCATACTATGCCCACGTGATGGTTAGTGCTATCAGACCAGAGGCCTGCTCGGATCAAATATCCAAATCGCTAGGACTAGGGGCTTGCGGTAACGAGCAGAGACTCACGAAAGATGTGACCCCGTCGCCCCGTCTCGAGGACTTGCGGCAAGGGCCAAGAATGCCCGGCCGCGCCTCGTATTCACCACTCGGGCACCACACTGGCAACCCGCCTTCTCATCACACGCGGGTACCCCTCAGGGTCGACCCGCCTTTCCAAGTAACATTGTAAGGTCCAAGTATCCGTGTGTCCATAACATCAGGGAATCCGAGGTATCACCCTCATTGAATTCCCACTCGATGTATCCGTCAAGGTGAACTAGGAGGAATCACCCTCACTGGGTCCACACTTGAGGTGTTGTACGACAGCGTCGTTATCGGAAGCGGTGAAGGAGGAATCACCCTCGATGACCACGACCGAATAGCTACTCTACAGAGTTAACATCAGAAGTGCTACAAGAGGTTTCACCCTCGACACTCGATAGTAACGCTGCAGTGTCGTTACAACTAAGGGGGGGGGGGTGATGTGCGGTGTCGGGTCCTGGTCTTCAATCCCATTGATCGGGTCTTCTGACGATCCAGCGCGGCAGTCGGGATAAGTGGGGTCACTGATAGGTCTCTACCCAGCCTAGACTAAACAGTTTAGGATATGTAGGTAATTATTAACAATAGGTTACAATGAACAGGCTATGCAGCAGAATAGGTAAAGCAGCAGCAGCAGTAATTCTAATGCAAGCATGAGGAATTTAGAATGGGCGATATCGGTATGCTCAAGGGAGGGGCTTGCCTGGTTGCTCGGCGGCAAGGGCAAGGTCGTCTATGGTGTCTTCGGGATCCGGAGCTGCGTCGGTCTCGGGGACGACGTCAGGGTCGGGGGGGCTATCGAGAGAGAAGAGGGGGAGGAAACAGTATAAATATATAGCAAACATGAGCATGACAAATACGATACACGGTGCTAGGGGTAGTCTAACGCAGCATCACACGTAACAGACGGAGCGGGAGAATATCTGACGATATTTCCCGGGTCTTTGGAATTATCGGACAGAGGATAAGAGGGGAACGGTTGCACGTTCGGATAGTTAGAGACGCGTGACGGACGAACGGACCGCGTATTCAGATTCGTCTCGTCGTTCTGAGCAACTTTCATGTACAAAGTATTTTCATCTGAGCTACGGATTATTTAATATGATTTTCTAAAGTTTTTATTAATTTCTGGAATTTAATTAATTATTTAAATTAACATTATCCGAAACAGTGTCATGCTGACGTCAGCATGACGTCAGGACCAGTGGGTCCCACCTGTCATAGGCTGTTAGGTTAATTAGTGATTAACTAATTAAATTACTGTTTAATTAACACTAACTACTTAATTAGATTAACCTAATCAGGATTAATTAACTTAATTAATTAACTAATTAATTAATTAATTAATTAATTTAATTATTTTTATTTTTATTTACTTTAAAACGTTTTCTGGGCGGGGCCCATATGTCATTGGCCCATAGGCCATAGCGGGTTCGGGCGAACGGGCGTACAGGTGCGGGTGCTCGCACCCGAGGCCACGAGAGGCGAGGGCGAGCGCGCCCGAGGCCTCGATGGCCGGCGACGGCGGAAGCAGCGCCGGGCGCGGGGAGCTACGGGGCACCGGCGGCCACAGGCGCCCTGCCGCGGGGCGGAGGAAGGGCGGCGGCTCGCACAGCAGTGGGCGGCGCGGGCGAGCGGACAGGGCGAGGCCGGGCGGTGGCGCAGCAGAACCGCGCGGCCGACGAGCGAGCCGGGCGTGGCGCGGGCGAGGTCAGCGCGCGGCTGCGGGGACGCACGCGGGCGCCAACGTGCGGCCAGCGGGGCGAGCTACGGTTGCGGCGGCGAGAGCGAGCACGCGTGGCTGGGCGCAGGTGGGTGCGGCCAGGGTGCAGAGGGAGTGGAGCAGGCGCAGGGGAGCAGAACTCCAGGCGCGGCCACAGGAGGTCGCGGGCGCGACGAGCGCGGCCCCGGAGCGTGGCAGGGCGCGGCGGAGTAGCAGCTCGAGGTGCAGGGCGCGGTCGAGGTGCATGCAAGCACGGTGACCGCGTTGCGCTAGCGAGGGGAAGCGGGAGCAGAGAGGAGGCGCCGTGCGGGGCTGGCCCTAGGCGCGGACGACGCGGTCGATGGGCGAGCGGGGAACAGGGGAGAGAGGAGGAGAGGTCGGAGCTCACGGCGGGGCCGTAGGGTCTTAGGCAGCGGGGCGTGGGGAGGACGGGGACGACGGCGGGATGGCGGTCTGCCGAGGTGGTCCGGCGATGTGTTGGTGGCGACGACGGGCGACGGCGTCGGGCCGGCGACGAGTCGAGGCCGAGGCTTCAGGCGGGTGCCGCGCAAGGGAGAGGAAGGCGCGGAGGAGCCCGAGAGGGGTGGCGCCGGCGATAGCGAGCGGCGACGGCGGTCGGGGACGGCCGGCCGGCGACGGGCGACGGGGGGTTCGATCCCGATCCAGAATTTCTGGATCGGGGGGGGGGGAATGAGCGAGGGGGTGGGGTAGCGGCTAGGGTTTCGGTGGGGGTGGGAGATAGGGGGGAGGGAGGGGGCGCCGGCTGGGCCGGCCTGGCTAGCCCAGTGGCCAGCTGGGCCGAGGCCCAGCGAGGGGGGGGGGGCTTTATTTTTCTTGTTCTTTTTTTTATAAATTCATATACCTCGGTTTAGTAAATAGTTAGGCCTGCGAATTGAATTTTGTAAAACATGTGACCTGGTCCATAAATACCAGTGCTTTATTTCCTAACACCTAAAATTAGTTTGGGCAAAACATCATTTCATACTTAAATTAGATTAAGTAAGTTATAAATACTTGTTTTTAGTCGCTGTTTGAAGATGTTTGAGTCACTTACCCAACTCCAATGATGTCGGTTTCAATTTTAGAATTGTCTCTGATTTATTTGCTATTTAATGAACAATTTAGTTTCTATGTTGGACAACTTTTATTTTCCACTCTCATTTAATTTTGAATTTGAGGTTAGGAGTTGAAATGCAATATGATGTTAATGATGATCATGCACTGATAATCATGCTGACTTGGCTTTATGGAAATGGGATTACTGTGGCTAACCACCGGGGGTGTTACAAATCTCCTCTACTAACAAGAATTCTCGTCCCGAGAATTAAGAAGTAGAAGGAAAAAGTTCGGGGTATTCCTCACGAAGATTATCCTCGCGTTCCCAAGTGGCTTCATTTTCAGTATGATTTGACCACTGCACTTTGAGGAACTTGGTAACCTTCTGACGGGTTCGACGTTCAGCTTCATCGAGAATGCGGATCGGATGCTCCTTATAAGATAGATCATCTTGCAATTCAAGCATCTCGTGATCCACAGATCGGTGCGGAGATTCCTTGAAGCATTTACGAAGTTGCGACACATGGAAGACGTCGTGGATATGAGAGAATTGCGGCGGCAATTCCAATTTATATGCCACTTGACCACGTCTAGCAATAATGCGGAAAGGATCAATGTAGCGTGGAGCTAACTTGCCCTTGATTCCAAAACGGTGAGTGCCCTTCATAGGAGTGACACGAAGATAAGCTTGATCACCAGGTTGATAAGTCAAACCCCATCGTTTGCGATCATAGTTGCTCTTCTGGCGGTCCTGAGCCGCCTTGAGATTTTCCCGGACAATACGAACTTGTTCTTCGGCTTGTTGAATAATATCTGGACCCACGAGCGGTCGTTCCCCAGTTTCTGACCAATTCAGAGGGGTTCGACACTTACGTCCATAGAGAACTTCAAAGGGGGCCATTTTCAGACTGGCTTGATAGCTGTTGTTATAAGAGAACTCGGCATATGGAAGAGATTCTTCCCATTTCTTGTCAAACGATATAACACAAGCTCGCAGCATGTCTTCAAGCACTTGATTAACTCGTTCAACTTGGCCTTGGGATTGAGGATGATAAGCTGAACTCCAGGTAATATGAGTTCCCATAGCCTTTTGGAAACTTTCCCAGAAATGACCAGTGAATATGCTGCCACGGTCTGAACTGATCTCTTTCGGAATACCGTGGAGTGAAACAATTCTGGAGATATATAACTCTGCTAACTGACTAGCAGTGATCGTCTCCTTGACAGGCAGAAAGTGTGCAACTTTGGAGAGTTGGTCGACGACGACAAGAATAGCATCATGACCCTTCTGTGACCTGGGAAGTCCTGTAATGAAATCCATCTGAACCTTATCCCATTTCCATAAAGGAATAGGTAACGGTTGCAGAATTCCAGCAGGCTTCTGATGTTCTGCTTTAACGCGACGACACACATCACACTCAGCAACATAACGAGCAATGTCTTGCTTCATTCTGGACCACCAGTACCTTTGACGGAGATCACGATACATCTTGGTGCTACCCGGATGAATAGACAGCGGGGTATCATGTGCCTCCTTCATGACTTTGTCAGTCATAAGCTCGAAGCGAGGTACGACAATGCGGTCTCTGAAATTCAAGGTTCCATCTTCAGACAGCGAGAAATCCCTGTACTTTACAAGGTGAAGGTCTTTCTTCATCAGATCAACTTCAGCATCTTTAGCTTGCGCAGTCTTAACAGCTTTCTCAAGGTCTGGTTCAACAACCAAGGTTTTTAAGTATCCTTGGGGAACTATCTCGAGATTTAGCTTTCGAAGCCCTTCATACAGAAGTGGTTGCTGTAGCTGAACCTCAAGTTCGCAGCAATAGGATTTGCGGCTCAATGCATCAGCCATCACATTAGCCTTGCCGGGGGTATAAGAAATACCCAAGTCATAGTCCGCAATGGTCTCCATCCATCTTTGCTGACGGAGATTCAGAGATGGCTGAGTGAACAAGTACTTCAGACTTTTATGATCCGTGTATATCTCGCAACGATTACCGAGAAGGTAATGTCGCCATAACTGCAATGCATAGATGACAGCAGCTAGTTCTAGATCATGTACCGGATAATTCTCTTCATGTGGGCGCAACTGACGAGAGCCATAAGCAATCACTTTACGCTCTTGCATTAGGATACAGCCTAATCCTTCACGGGATGCGTCACAATAAATCACAAAGTCTTTGCGGGTATCTGGAGGAGATAGTACTGGGGTATTGTAACGGATTGACATCTGCCCCAGTGGATGAAGAATGTACTCTGGATGTATCCCTGCTCGAACAGCTGGTAGCTGCGTCGCAGGGTGTGGTGGAAACAAACGATCCATCTGAAACAGAGGAAACTCATGATTGTCAAAAGACAAGGAGAAGTATAACCGATCTCGGAGAGAAAGGTTAGACAAAACAATGGAAAGGAAAATGATCATCAGACTAATCAGATCAATGTCAGGGAAATCGCACAGATATCCAGCTCTCCGGGTGGACGAGAATTACGAGATCCTAAGTGTCGGCGTTAGTAAACTTTAGTTAACCCGAAAGGAAGAGAGGTCAAAGTCCCACAGTAAAGATGAGGAATAAAAGATACTACTACCTCCCAATTGGCGACGTGGGCCCGTAAGCCACACAGCCAAGTTAGTAAAATAGTTTTCGGTTTCTAGACTCAACTTCGGCCAAGGAGTTGGAAAGGGGGGTTCCTACAGGCAGTCGGCTCTGATACCAACTTGTGACGCCCCCGGCCCGATCGTGCACTAATCATACACGCAAATGCACACGATCAAGCCTAAGGACTCACGGGAAGATATCACAACACAACTCTAAAACATAAATAAAGTCATACAAGCTTTATATTACAAGCCAGGGGCCTCGAGGGCTCGAATACATAAGCTTGCGAACAAGCGTCAGCGGAAGCATCAGATATCTGAGTACAGATATGAAAGAAAGTACAGAAAGGCCTTTAGAAAGGCGGGGCAAAAGAAAACACTACGATCGAAAGGCATAAGGCCTCCTGCCTGGGACCCTCCGATCCTACTCCTGGTCGTCAGTCAACTCGTAATAGTATCCATCCTCTGGGTAGTAGTAGTAACGATCGTCGGGGCATCTGTCTCAGGGGGCTCCATCCTCTGGTCACGTCAAACTGATATGGGGAGAAAAAGGAAAACAAAGCAACCGTGAGTACTCTGAAGTACTCAGCAAGCAAGGATCTACACTACATATGCAACATTATCAAGGGGAGGCTGTATATGTGGACTGGGCTGCAGAAATGCCAGAATAGAGAGAAGGCCTAGTCCTATCGAAGACTAGCATCTTCAGCGATCTTGCAGCAGTAGAAGAGAGTAGAACAATACCATATAATGTAGCAGTAATGTTATCAACCTCACCCAGAGATCCTTTCTCGACTCCCTGCGAGAAAGCAATCCCAGAGCCATACATTCATCAACCTCGTCCTGAGATCCCTTCTCGACTCCCTGCGAGAAGCAATCCCAGAGCCATATATACAGGTCTCATCACAGGTATCCAGTTCTAAATTGTATCAATCAGGATACAACTCCGAGTGTCCTTTACCGTAGGACCGGCTATCGATAGAAATGTTCTTCCCTGCAGGGGTGCACCAACTTACCCAACACGCTCGATTAACTTCGGCCGGACACACTTTCCTGGGTCATGCCCGGCCTCGGCCAAACGACACATCGCAACCCTACCTACAGCTCAACAGAGAGGTCCCCGTCGGTCTATATCCTAAGCGCTCAGGGGTCATGGGCCATCGCCCTGTGCACTCCGGGTCGGTGTGTGCAGGGTCGGGACGAGCACCACCTCAGTCCTGGATGGTACTGGCCCGGCCCGGCCACGAGGCTGAACTGGACGTCTGACAGAGCTTTCGGCTGATGCATACGATGCAGAACGCCCATACTATGCCCACGTGATGGTTAGTGCTATCAGACCAGAGGCCTGCTCGGATCAAATATCCAAATCGCTAGGACTAGGGGCTTGCGGTAACGAGCAGAGACTCATGAAAGATGTGACCCCGTCGCCCCGTCTCGAGGACTTGCGGCAAGGGTTAAGAATGCCCGGCCGCGCCTCGTATTCACCACTCGGGCACCACACTGGCAACCCGCCTTCACATCACACGCGGGTACCCCTCAGGGTCGACCCGCCTTTCCAAGTAACATTGTAAGGTCCAAGTATCCGTGTGTCCATAACATCAGGGAATCCGAGGTATCACCCTCATTGAATTCCCACTCGATGTATCCGTCAAGGTGAACTAGGAGGAATCACCCTCACTGGGTCCACACTTGAGGTGTTGTACGACAGCGTCGTTATCGGAAGCGGTGAAGGAGGAATCACCCTCGATGACCACGACCGAATAGCTACTCTACAGAGTTAACATCAGAAGTGCTACAAGAGGTTTCACCCTCGGCACTCGATAGTAACGCTGAAGTGTCGTTACAACTAAGGGGGGGGGTGATGTGCGGTGTCGGGTCCTGGTCTTCAATCCCATTGATCGGGTCTTCTGACGATCCAGCGCGGCAGTCGGGATAAGTGGGGTCACTGATAGGTCTCTACCCAGCCTAGACTAAACAGTTTAGGATATGTAGGTAATTATTAACAGTAGGTTACAATGAACAGGCTATGCATCAGAATAGGTAAAGCAGCAGCAGCAGTAATTCTAATGCAAGCATGAGGAATTTAGAATGGGCGATATCGGTATGCTCAAGGGAGGGGCTTGCCTGGTTGCTCGGCGGCAAGGGCAAGGTCGTCTATGGTGTCTTCGGGATCCGGAGCTGCGTCGGTCTCGGGGACGACGTCAGGGTCGGGGGGGCTATCGAGAGAGAAGAGGGGGAGGAAACAGTATAAATATATAGCAAACATGAGCATGACAAATACGATACACGGTGCTAGGGGTAGTCTAACGCAGCATCACACGTAACAGACGGAGCGGGAGAATATCTGACGATATTTCCCGGGTCTTTGGAATTATCGGACAGAGGATAAGAGGGGAACGGTTGCAAGTTCGGATAGTTAGAGACGCGTGACGGACGAACGGATCGCGCATTCAGATTCGTCTCGTCGTTCTGAGCAACTTTCATGTACAAAGTATTTTCATCTGAGCTACGGATTATTTAATATGATTTTCTAAAGTTTTTATTAATTTCTGGAATTTAATTAATTATTTAAATTAACATTATCCGAAACAGTGTCATGCTGACGTCAGCATGACGTCAGCATGACGTCAGGACCAGTGGGTCCCACCTGTCATAGGCTGTTAGGTTAATTAGTGATTAACTAATTAAATTACTGTTTAATTAACACTAACTACTTAATTAGATTAACCTAATCAGGATTAATTAACTTAATTAATTAACTAATTAATTAATTAATTAATTAATTTAATTATTTTTATTTTTATTTACTTTAAAACGTTTTCTGGGCGGGGCCCATATGTCATTGGCCCATAGGCCATAGCGGGTTCGGCCCGCGAGAAAGGGAGGAAAGGGCAGGCGGCGGGAGAGCAAAAAGAGGACAAAGAGAGGACGGAGGGCAGAGAGCGACAGAGGACATAGATGGACGAGAGAAGGAGGAAAAGAAAAGCGAACGGGTCGCGGGGGGAGCTACGGTGCACCGGCGGCCCACAGGCGCCCTGCCGCGGGGGGAGGAAGGGCGGCGGCTCGAACAGCAGGGGTCTCGAGGCAGCACACACCAGAAGCGACCGAGGCGAGGAGCACGGCGGAGATGGGCGGTTGGCAAGCAGAAGAAGCGCGGCAGGACGAGGCGAGCGGGCGTGGGCGCGGGCGAGGTCAGCGCGCGGCATGAGGGGAAGACGGGCGAACGTGCGGAAGCGGGGGAGTGCGGTTTGCGGGCGGGAGGAGCGGGCACGCGTGTGGCGCAGGTGGGTGCGGCCAGGGTGGCAGAGGGAGTGGAGCAGGCGCAGGGGAGCAGAACTCCAGGCGGCACAGGACGGAGCGGGAGGCGGGGGACGGAGAGAGGGGCACGGGCGGGGCAGGGAGGGAGGACAGAGCTCGAGGTGCAGGGCGAGGTCGAGGTGCGTGCAAGCACGGTGACCGCGTTGCGCTAGCGAGGGGAAGCGGGAGCGAGAGAGGAGGCGCCGTGCGGGGCTGGCCCTAGGCGCGGACGACGCGGTCGATGGGCGAGCGGGGAACAGGGGGAGAGAGGAGGAGAGGGCGGAGCTACGGCGGGGGTAGGGGGTAGGCAGGGGGCGTGGGGAGGAGAGCGGGGGAGGGAGGGAGGTGGGCGAGGGGGTCCGGCGATGTGTTGGGTGGCGACGAAGGGGCGAGGCGTCGGGCCGGCGACGAGGAGGCCGAGGCTTCAGGCGGGTGCCGCGCAAGGGAGAGGAAGGCGCGGAGGAGCCCGAGAGGGGTGGGCCGGCGATAGCGAGCGGCGACGGCGGTCGGGGGACGGCCGCCGGCGAAGGGCGACGGGGGGTTCGATCCCGAGAGAATTCTGGATCGGGGGGGGGGGAATGAGCGAGGGGGTGGGGGGTAGCGGGCTAGGGTTTCGGGTGGGGGTGGGAGATATGGGGGAGGGGAGGGGGCGCCGGCTGGGCCGGCCTGGCTAGCCCAGTGGCCAGCTGGGCCGAGGCGCCAGCGAGGGGGGGGGGGCCTTTATTTTCTTTGGTCTTGTTCTTTTTATAAATTCATATACCTCGGTTTAGTAAATAGTTAGGCCTCGAATTGAATTTTGTAAAACATGTGACCTGGTCCATAAATACCAGTGCTTTATTTCCTAACACCTAAAATTAGTTTGGGCAAAACATCATTTCATACTTAAATTAGATTTAGTAAAGGGTTATTAAATATTGTTTTTAGTCGCTGTTTGAAGATGTTTGAGTCACTTACCCAACTCCAATGATGTCGGTTTCAATTTTAGAATTGTCTCTGATTTATTTGCTATTTAATGAACAATTTAGTTTCTATGTTGGACAACTTTTATTTTCCACTCTCATTTAATTTTGAATTTGAGGTTAGGAGTTGAAATGCAATATGATGTTAATGATGATCATGCACTGATAATCATGCTGACTTGGCTTTATGGAAATGGGATTACTGTGGCTAACCACCGGGGGTGTTACAAGTCATCACCTTCTCGAATAAGCGCCAGATCTGAGAGCACTATTGTCATCCTCATGCATTGTGTATAGTTAATGTTGGATGCATCATGACTGGATCTTTTCTACCATGAATTACAATGTTTAGTCGCTGCTTGAACTTTGGTGGTGCTCTGCATTTATGTTTTGCGGTCTCAGAAAGGGCTAGCGAGATACCATTATTGTCATATTATATCATGGTTGTTTTGACAAAGTGTTGTCATTTGAGATATCTTATTATTGCTCGCTAGTTGCTTATGTTATTGATATGAGTAAATATAATTTTTAAGAGTTATTGTTGACATGGTTAGTCATAATCTTTGCTGAAAA
The DNA here is from genome assembly GCA_011799875.1 of Thinopyrum elongatum. NCBI lineage: Eukaryota > Viridiplantae > Streptophyta > Magnoliopsida > Poales > Poaceae > Thinopyrum > Thinopyrum elongatum. Next base: position 153,916,556 of record CM022302.1, on the reverse strand, counting down.
CCTGGGTGCTACTTAAGCTTATTTATATAAACAAGAACAAAAGAGTTCGTAAAAGTTTTTCTTTTTCACTTTCAGTTTGTCAACTGAATTGCTTGAGGACAAGCAAAGGTTTAAGCTTGGGGGAGTTGATACGTCTCCGTCGTATCTACTTTTCCTAACGCTTTTGCTCTTGTTTTGGACTCTAATTTGCATGATTTGAATGAAACTAACCCGAACTGACGATGTTTTCAGTAGAACTACCTTGGTGTTGTTTCTGTGCAGAAATAAAAGTTCTCGGATTTGGACGAAACTTTTTGGAGAATTATTTCAGAATAAATAAAAAATACTGGCACCGAGAACCACCTGAGGGGGGCCCCTAGTTGGGCACAAGACACCAGGGCACGCCCTGGTGGGTTGTGCCCACCTCATGGCCCCGCAAACCCTAATTCCAACTCCATAAATACCGAGAGAAAGTTTCATCGTGTTTTACGATACGGAGCCGCCGCCACCACCTCCTGTTCTTCATCAGGAGGCCAGATCTCGAGCCCGTTCGGGGCTCCGGAGAGGGGAATCTTTGGTCTTTGTCATCACCAACCCTCATTCATCACCAATTCCATGATGCTCCTCACCGGGAGTGAGTAATTCCTTCGTAGGCTCACTGGTCGGTGAGGAGTTGGATGAGATTCATCATGTAATCGGGTTAGTTTTGTTAGGGCTTGATCCATAGTATCCACTATGTTCTGAGATTGATGTTGTTATGACTTTGCCATCCTTAATGCTTGTCATTAGGGCCCGAGTGCCATGATTTCATATTTGAATCGTTCATGTTTTCACCATTATATCTGTGTTCTAGATCCGATCTTGCAAGTCATATTCACCTATTACGTGTTATGATCCGTAAACCCCAGGGTGACAGTAATTGGGATACTTTTCGGTGATGACCGTAGTTTGAGGAGTTCATGTATTCACTATGTGTTAATGCTTTGTTCCGGTTCTCTATTAAAAGGAGGCCTTAATATCCCTTAGTTTCCTTATGGACCCCGCTGCCACGGGAGGGTAGGACAAAAGATGTCATTCAAGTTCTTTTCCATAAGCACGTATGACTATTTACGGAATACATGCCTACATTATATTTATGAACTGGAGCTAGTTCTGTATCGCCCTAGGTTATGACTATTATATGATGAATATCATCCAACGAATTCACCGATCCAATGCCTACGAATTTCCCACATATTTCTCTTGCTAAGTTACTACTACCATTGCTACTGTTACAACTCCTACAATACCGTTACTGTTGTTACTGTTACCATTGCTGCTGTTACCACTACTATCAAAACTATCATATTACTGTGCTACTGATCACCTTGCTGCAGATATTTAATCTCCAGGTGTGGTTGAATTAACAACTCAACTGCTAATACTTACAAATATTCTTTGGCCCCCCTTGTGTCAAATCTATAAATTTGGGTTGAATACTCTACCCTCAAAAATTGTTGTGATCTCCTATACTTGTGGGTTATCAGCGAGCTTCTCACTCATCCGGACGTCCGTGACGCCTTCGGTGAACGCCGAGATGATGGCCTCATCCGAGGCCTTCGGGATCTTGAGGCGGACTTGGGTGAAGCGCTGAATGTACTTGCGGAGGGTCTCACCCGGGCGCTGCTCGACGCGCCGCAGATCACTGATGGTGAGGGCGTGGTCACGGGTGCCTTGGAAGTTGGTGATGAAACGCTCATGAAGCTCATCCCACGAGGAGATTAACCCTTCAGGCAGATTCATGAGCCAGGAGCGCGCTCCATCCTTGAGGGCCATGGGGAACCAGTTCGCCATGCCCTTGTCGTCACCGTTCGCCGCCTTGATGCTCAGGGCGTAGAGATGGAGGAACTCCGCGGGGTCGGGGATGCCGTCCTAGCGAGGAGGCAGCTCTGGCTTGAACTTGACTGGCTAGACCACCTGGCGCAGCTCATGGGTGAAGGCGCGATAGCCAGCAGAGCTCACGGGCGCGCACCGGGTAGGAGCGGCGCGGTCATGGCGCCCATGGGCCGTAGCGTCTTGGACGACCCGGTCTTGGAGCTGGCGCATCGGCACAGGGGGTGCGCGCGCGTCGTGCAGCGGCTGATGCACAATCTGGCAGCTGGCCTCGTCTCGAGCCGGCACCGGCGCTCCACGCGGTGAAGTGTGAGGCCGCGCGTCGTGCTGGGGCTCGGTGTCGTCGCCACGCAGGGGAGGAGGCGGAGGCGCACCGTGCACCACATCGCCCGCGCGGGATGGTGGAGGACGGAGTGAGTGGGAAGGCGCCGAGGCCTCGCCCGCGGCGTTGACGAGCTCGGTGATGCGACCCAGCCATGCGTCGTAGCCTTCATTGGCGGGGCGGTAGCGCAGCAGCTCACGTGCCATGAGCAGCGCAGCCTGCGCATTTGCCTGCCCACGGCGAGCATGGGAGGACGAAGCCGTGGTCAGGGTGAGAGAAGGCATGGCGGTGCAGCCATGACGATGCACGGAGGACGGCAGGGAGGAGTCCTGCTGCTCGTGAGCAGCCGGATCAGTGGTGGCGTTGGCCGCGACTGACGGGGAGAGGCGGCGGCCGCCGTGGCCCGCTGGCTCCGTCTGGGCGACACGAGCCGCATGGCTCTCGACACGAACACGACGAGCGTCGGCCATGGGGATGGTGAAGCGGGGTCGAAGCAAAGCGAAGGAACTCCGGTGCACCCCTACCTGGAGCGCCAAATGTCGGAATCGGGGCTCCGCAGACCCAAAGAAAGGTTCGAACTCTGGGGTGTGCGCGAGGAACTTTGCTAGGCTACGACTCACTGCTCACTGCCTCATGGCGATGCTCCGACGTGCTCGAGCGAGAGGGAAAACGGAAGAACACGATGATTTACCCAGGTTCGGGCCACCTTGCGGTGTAAGACCCTACTCCTGCTTTGCAGTGGATTGCCTCGCGAGGAGGATGAGTATGTAAGTACAAGTGGCTCTCGAAGGCTTTAGGAGTGGCTCCGGACTTGAGGGGTGGATGAACTTGATCCCTCTCTACGGTGGAGACTAACCTATACTTATACTGGCACGATCCTCTTCCCCCAAAACCCTAGGCGGGAAGGGATGCCACAACGGCCAAATTCGAAGGGGGGTAAGAGTACACCCTATCCTGACTAAAGGTGGTCTTCGCCTGCAAAGCTTCTGTCCATGACGCGCAGGTGGGCTCGACGATGACCTCCGTCCTGCCGAGCCGGCGTCCTGGTCTTGTTGCACCGAAGAGGCAACCTTTGGGGCTGCCTTGGGAACCCGCGTGCTGGCCTTGCTCCTTTAGCACCAAAGAGGAAAGCCTCACTGTCCGCGCCCGCTGGCATCAGTCCTGGCGACATTGGTCGTGGCCCGCATCACCCACGTGCATCACGAGGAGGGGTGGCGAGCCTAGAAGTGTCCGCCCCGTAGGAGGCCTCGGGAGGCCGCTCCTCGCGGAGCCCATGGGGCGCCCGACGAAGCTTGCTGATGCTCGCCTCGCCAAGCGGGGGCCTCGCGAGGGCTTTGCTTGTGGAGTCTTGACGCTGGGCCGCATCGGGCCTTTGAAGATGCCACGCGATGGGCTGCAGGCAGACGGGCCTGGGTACCCCCAGTCCCAGAGCCCCGACACAACGCACGACCGCATCCGCATTTTCTATCTGTTTGGCGTCTGACCCGCCCCATTTCCGGCGCAAAGCTATGCCTGGTTTGCGTCCACACGGACGACGAACGAACGCCCACGCGCCCGCTCCGTGTCTGCCTTGGGCCCGCGTGGCAGCCGCCCACCTACCTCCCACCGTCCACATTTACGGTGCACGCGCGGGCGGACCCACCTGGCAGCCACCCCGGCCGAGCGGGCGCCGTCCTTTTTAATGTGGAAGTCGTGGACCGGTGGGAGTTCACACTTCCACTCCCGGTGACGAGTGCCTCCTCGAGCGCCGACAACCAAACCCTAGCCCGCCGCTCATCCACCTCCACGGCGGCGACAATGGTTGGCTGCTGGTTCCCCGGCCGCAAGACGAGGCACAACCACGAGGCCGGGTCGTCGTCCGGCCGCCATCGCCGCTCCACCACTCTGCCTCTACCTCCACCTCCACTCCACACGCATTCCATATCGGACGGCGCCGCACCTCGTCAGCGGCCATACGCAAGGCAGAGATCTGCAAGAGGTACTGGGAGATGTGCACGCCGCTGCTGTGGAGCGACGTGCACCTCCCCAACAACTGGCACCTCTCCACGGATCGGGTGCCCATTCCCCCGATCTCGATGAGCGACCACACCCGCTGAGAGGAGATCAATCGACACCGCGCCCGCCTGCCGCCGGACCTCATCGACGACTGGAGGTACGCCATCGACTCCCCTCTCTGGGATATGTGGCTCCGCGATGAGCACGACATCCGCCGGCAATCTTTCTTTGTCGGCCATCCTCCGAGACCGCCGCGCGCGCGCTCCCAGGCCGCCCCAACCCCGCGGGCGCAGGTTGGTTCGCGGCCTCACTCCTACTCCGTCGCATCTCCGTCCCCGCCACCGCCCGCGCCAAGGACGACCGAGGAGGAGGAGGACCTCATGAGGCAGGTGATGGAGGACTTCCTCCACACCCACGACGAGCGTCCTGTCAGCGGCCTGCGACGTCGCCTTCCCAAAGCTCGACGCCTACGTTAAGGAGGAGACCATGGAGGACGTCCGGGCAGAGGCGCCGAGGGAGGAGGAGCCGGCGGGATGGAACCCGGCCTTGGTCGGGCAGTCCTGGACGTGGACAAAGACCGTGTCGTGCATGCCTGAGGTGGACGCCGGCCCGTGGTCACCTTCCCCACCACTGGAAGAGGTTGTGTAGGCACCATCACAACCGCCACAACAGACGCCTCCCGCCTGGCAGGGGCCGCCAGCCCACCTTTGGCAGCCACCTCCATACGTCGACCTCACCGGCGACGACGACGCCGACGAGTAGGATGACGACTACGGAAGATGATGGCGGCATTGGCGGCGACAACCCTCATCTAGTTTTTTTAATGCTTTTAAGTTTATGTTTGTATTGATGTGTTGAACCCGGCTACTGTGGACGTTTTAATGTTTATATTAATGTTTTTATTATATTATTTGCAATGTTTATTTGGGTATTTTTTGTGTTAAATTTGAAGCCCAAATAATAGGACAGTTTGGGATGCGGCGGGCTGGTTGGGCGCACCGAGGGCCTCACGACCGCAAGCGAACGGACGTGTAGGTTTGCCATCCCAAATGGATGAAATCCGGACGAAACGGTTGTCCGTTTGGGTCGTGCGTTGGAGTTGCCCTAACGCACGATCAGTGAGTGCAAGATCCGACGGCTCGCAGCGCGGCCGACGCAGGGCTTCGATCAGTCGGCTGGATCTGGGTCAAAACGTTTTCCGACCAGACACAAAGTGCTCAGCGCCCAAACCCTACCCTCGATCCAAATGGACGGCGGCGGCGGCGACGGCGACGGTAGCCTCCGCTTCGACTTCGAGGAAGACATCGACGCCTTCAGCGCTGGATCCGGCTCCGCGTCCTCCGAAGCCCCCATCCTGGCCGTGGGAGGGCCGTCCCGTGGCCGCGGCCACGGAAGCATCGAAATGGACGGCGACGAGGACAGCCTCCGCTTCGACTTCGAGGACGGCCTCGACGCGGCCGGCGCTGGTACCGAATCCTCGGCCTGGCCCTTCGAAGCCCCCATCCCCGCCGCTGGAGGGCCGTCCCATGGCCCTGGCAGCGGCAGCATCCAAATGGACGGCGACGAGGGTAGCCTCCGCTTCGACATCGAGGACTACCTCGACTCCGTCGGCGCTGGATCCGGCTCCGACGAGGAGATCCCGGAGTGCATAATGTGAGGAATATCTCCATCTCAAATCACTTTTATTTTAGTCCTGCGAAGTTTATTTTTTTTGACAGACTCCTTCGAAGTTTACAGAGGCTGAGAGAGAGGGAGAGAAACAGAGAGAGAGAGAGAGAGAGGCAGGGAGGGAGGGAGCTCCAGCCTCCGCACTACCTCCCCTCCACGGCTCCACCCCTGCCACGATCCCCTCTTCCTGCGACCCCTTTTCCCTTTCTCCCGCCACCCCGCTTTCCCCTCCTCGCGCCACCCCCTTTCCCCTCCTCCCTCCACCCCCTTTCCCCTCCAGATCTGCTACAGAGTTAGGTTATGTCTATGAAGTTGTGATTTAATTAGCAATCATACAAAGTTAGGTTGTGTCTATGATGTCGCCACACCATACGTAATAAGTGTTATAATGTTATGAAGGGGGTCGGTCGCCATAAAACGCGTTACGCCATAAAAACATTGGTGTTTACTAGCACATACGCCCGTGCGTTGCAACAGGAAAGACAATTGGGATGTCTACCAAAGTACTCATCAACGCGACACTACAACAACCAAACGGTGCAACTTGGCAGCAACCGAGAGGTGCATGCCAAGGTCTAGGAGAAATGTACATTAGTCAGGCATTAAAACCATGGTAGACTTGCGATATTTTTGATATGATTTTTTGTACGACAATTTATTGACACCATACATGAATAAATCAAAGTCGAACAAAACCATTAGATTGAAATCTACTTCATCCCTTTCAGTTTCTTGGGGCTATCTTAGGAATTTGAACCAACCCACTTTGTCCAATGAACACACTTGCTTTTTCTCTTGAAAAATAGATTAGCTGTGTTAAGAAAAGGACGAACTCGCTTGCAGCAACAACCCCAGCGCATGCACGCTCGCCCCTCGCTGAAGCTTCTTGGAAATTAAAAAATAGCACCCACAAATCCGTCTGGGATTTTAGAAGGAAAAATCTCAAGGGAGCAACATAATTTAATGAGCGGAATTGATCTCGCACCGCGCGCATCAGCCATGCAAATACTTTCTTTTAAATTTAAAGTTTGATAATGGGTCGGGGACGTTGCGTCCGTAGCCATGGCCGGGTTGTATACACAGCCCACTCCCACACGTCTCCCTCCGGCCAGGGCTGCCTGCCCCCAAGCATGGCCTTTGGCCATCGACGGCTTGTATACACAGCCCACTCTCATATCTCTCTCTCCGTCCGGGGCTGCCTGCCCCGGCGTGGTCAACAACAGCGTGGCCGGCGGTTGACACCTTTTTTTTATATGTCCAGCTTCGTTTACGGCAACTCCAACTCATCCCTCATTATTCATGTTTATCTTCAGCCTCTCCCACAATCCCACACCTCATCCTTTTTTCTTTGCGAAATCCCACACCTCATCCTTTATTTATTAACCAAGGGGCTTGTTGATTATCTACTGATTGGCGTATATAAATTGTAATGATTTCATGAACAGTAGCAATGTGGGACTATTAATTCAAAGGTTGCTGGTTGTATAGCCTTAAAAAGAAAGGACGTATCCTGAGTTCGATCCGCAGGAGTAATAATATTTTGCGTATTCTCGAAGCCCATTCACATGGTGCGTTGTGCAGGCCCATCAGCACGTTGCGTTCAATCCGCTCCTTTTTTTACATGTCCAGCTTTGTTTACGGCAACTCCAACTCATCCCTCATTATTCATGTTTATCTTCAGCCTCTCCCACAATCCCACACCTCATCCTTTTTTCTTTGCGAAATCCCACACCTCATCCTTTATTTATTAACCAAGGGGCTTGTTGATTATCTACTGATTGGCGTATATAAATTGTAATGATTTCATGAACAGTAGCAATGTGGGACTATTAATTCAAAGGTTGCTGGTTGTATAGCCTTAAAAAGAAAGGACGTATCCTGAGTTCGATCCGCAGGAGTAATAATATTTTGCGTATTCTCGAAGCCCATTCACATGGTGCGTTGTGCAGGCCCATCAGCACGTTGCGTTCGATCCGCTGGATTACATGACGCGGCCTAAGCAGCGCTAGTAGCTCCTGTGCCAATAAAATATACGAAGTCCAGGCTTAGTTCAATATAAACATAGAACATTCGTTGCGTTTGTAGAGAAACTTGTGGTAGGTGAGTTGGCTAGTTGGTTGTGCTTTGGACGTAGGGACCCAAGTTCGAATCTCTCTCTCGTAATTTTTTTAGAGCGGACAAACGGACGTACGAAATTTATTAGAGGAAGCGTAAATTTACGCGAAGAAGCGTATTACGACGGTGAACCCGACGGAAGCAATCCGTGCTTTATTAGTAGGTAAAGATAAAGATAAAGATGTATTTGCAGCGAACCCACAATGGATATGTATCCGATATGGATACTGCTCCAATATGTCCTGGATATGTATCCCCTGAGTATCAGGGAATAGATAATTTAAAACAATGCCGATACTTCATGGATACTCGGCCAGTTCGTTTCGGATATGGTCCAGCCCAGTTAAGAGGTAAGTAGCGATACAACCCTAGTCCCCTGACGCCTCATATTTTCCCTCCCTGCTGCTTTCCTCCCGAGCTCCACAGCAAGCGGCGTCTGCTCGCCCAGCGGCGGCAGACCGGCGGCGAGCAGACAACGAGCTGCTCCTCTTCTTCTTTCTCTTCTTATGATCTCATCTCCTCTGATACTCTCCTCCAGATGGCTCCTCCTGCTGAACCTACCGACCTAAGGGCACCATTGTGGAGCCATGTTACAGTGTTAGTAGTGTTCTGATCCTCTCCTATGGACTTCAACCTACCAGCTCAGTATTTTGGTGAACTAAAAAGAAAAGTAAAACTCTTTTCCAAAATGGCGAATTCACGTATCTGCATCGGTCCGATACTGATACACGTATCTGTATCTGTGCATTCTAGGTGCCCATGCTGTATGAATTTCTGGAGTAACCAACTATGATGGATTTAACAATTATCACATAATAGAACTTAATTGGTAGGTTTTAATTTAGCTGATTCAGTTTGTTAATTTTTGGCGCCTTCAATTAAACTTGTTTTCGTATTGTTTAATTAGTGATTGATGGAATCTTTAACTTCTGTGATGATTCATATTGTTACTCAAAGTTCTGTCTCTTGTGCTACCCACTAGATCATATAATGTACTGTTTGACTTGGCATTTTAAGCCCATTTCAATCTTCAGTGTAGCTGTTGTAAAGAGTGCTGTCTAAACTTTAAATAAACTGTCTTCCTTCCAATCTGAATTGCAGGTTTGGCGTGGGCTTTTGCCCTAATGGGCCTAATTGCAAGTGCATGCATGTTAAGCTACCTGGGCCGCCTCCTGTTCAAGAAGTCCTTTAGAAGTTTCAACAGACGAATGCCTATAACTATGGCTCATCAAGCACAACTTATCAGCCTAGAGACAATAACTGTAAGCAGAAGGCGAAACCTCAAGTCCAGCATGAGTCAGTGCTGAAGAATCAAAATTTGGCTGTAAATGCTACTCTTGTAGCGCAACAACCTGCTGCTCAGCATGTGCAGACAGCAAATCCACCACCACACCTACAGCAGCAGCAAAATGCTCAGGTTCAAGGTGTCCATAATGGTTCATCTATCCAAAAGCTACCACAACTGCAAGCCCACTTCCACAAGGGCAATCAAGGTGGGAGCTTCTAGACAGTTTTGTGAAGCTTTCAACGCATATTATATGAAAACTATAAACATAGCCGTATTACCTGTATCGGTCTTCAGGGACAATGAGTTCCTTGACTTGTTGTTCCTTATGCTTCCCGTCTTGATAGAATGATGGGCTTACTTTTCAGAACTTGTTATGCAGTGTTCTTAACTGTCCTTTAGCAAGAGTCATAATTCGCTATTGTATTATGCTAGAAAAAACTAATTTTCTCTGAATAATTAGACAAATTAATCTATGGCTAAGCAATCAAGATGATTCCTATAGAACTAACATTATTGATTAGATGTACGTGTTCCTTGCATATTGATTAGATGTACGTGTTCCTTGCATAAAATGGTTTGGCGAGTAGAACATGAAATTGAGTCACTTGGCTATTTACCTCTTTATATAATTTGGAACTATGCCAATGGAATCTTGTGAGCACATTAAATCAATATATGAGTTTTGGAATTATGCTCATAGCATTCTTTGAGCACATTAATACACAAATTTATTGCCTAGGTACTTGTGACATTTGTATCTTCTAGGGACCACATAGGAAGTGATTTCCATGTTATTTTATGGCATAATCTGAAGCCAAAAGTGTTGTTGTAGTCTTTGTCCTTAGTAATAATCTAGAGGACAGAGGGCTGAGAAGATCTGTCTTGTTGACTTGTCAAGACAATGTTAATGATCTCTCTTGCATTCCAAAATTTCATTATTTCTTGTCCATGCACATGCTTCCTTTTACAAAATAAAAAAAATCAATGTTGAAGTGGTTCTAAGTTCTAACAGATTTTATGTTAACATGTTAAAAAAAATAGGTACTCGGTTATTAAAAGTTGCAACCAGGAGAATCTGGATTTTTGTTCAGTGGGGTGTTTGTGCCTCTCAAAAAGGATTAATGAGGTTGAACTTGAGGAAGCATGTCCGTGGAGAGTGCCATTTCAATATTCTCCATCTCTAGAACTCATCATTTCCAGGTAAATCATACATTCCTCTTAGGCTCTCAGCTAGCAATAGCTAATACAATTACACATACACCTCTGTTACACAATATATGCTATAATTTACTTTTAGGGGAAACTATTTATGTGTCTTCTATATATGGTTGTAGATTAATTGTAGTATTTATTGCTGTTGAGAATAGAGCACGAAATTAACTTAGTCTAGTTATTAAGGGAGTTAATTAATGGTACAGGTGGATTGGTAATTATGAGTTGTTTCTTTCTTCCTTTGACATAATCATGACTTCTTCTCATTTATACCTTTTGGTATTTTTTCTTTGTCATTTAGCTCTAAGCACACGGAACACGGATTTAATGGCCTAGCTTTTAACATAGGTTGGCCCAAACTCAAACGTCAGTACTAAAAACAACGGACATTAAGTGGAAGAAAATATTGCCTCCAAAACAAGTAACAAGTATATATATATATATACAGACGCGACAAACTTCTATCCTACATATATTTTGGACGACGGTGGCAATCTAGTATAATATCATTTGTTTTGCAACAGAGTAGTTGAAAAGTAAAATAGTGCTATTCTGTTGGATACATCAAATTATAGCTGAACACACTTTCTTCAGTGTCTGCAAAACTTCTAGAACTGGTGGTGGAATTTAGAAATATGCTCACAGAAGCTCATTGTGGTCAGAACTTCTCTCCAGTGGCTTAGGTACATCACAATTTTAAAAATCTTATCCATACTTATTTCTATTTGTCATCATTTCACATTATATCTTTCCAGTGGCGGATAGTACTACTCTTTCTCACTGATGGAATATAGCATCTCATAGCAGATTAGATGACATAAGCTTGTGTATTCACACCATACTGCACTGCATGCTAATATTTGTTGATTCTGTTAACTGTGAAAGAAACTACACCGAGTTTATCCTTGCATAATATTTAACAACAGATCTTATGCTATAGACATTTCCACTAATTTATGCTTAAAGGGGAAATATTTATGTCTTCTAAGTATGGTCGTACATTAATCATAGTATTTATTGCTGTCGATAGTAGAGCATGTATGTTAGTTGTGAGATCTTATGGGTTTCAGATCTAACCTACCCCAACTTGTTTGGGACTAAAGGCATGTAAATAGCTTCTTAGTTTAGTTATTTATAAGGAAGTTAGTTGATGGTAGAGATGCTCTGGTAATCATGAGTCATTTTTCTCTTTTTTGATGGTATCATGACTTCATGAACCATTCATTAATATGTTTTATTTATCTTCTATTGTACCTCCAGTTTGGTACATTTTTGTCATTTAGCTCCAAGCTATGGGACAAGAAGCATTTAATGACTTAGTTTAAAAAAAAGAGATTGACTCAATTGTATGCCCAACTCACATCAGCAGCCAAGAATGTTAATAGGAGCATTTAGTGGAAAATATTGCCGCCAAAACTAGAGTAACAAACAAGTATGTAACACAACATATATTCTGCTTTGATGGTTGTAATTTGGTAATAATATAATTTCTTCTGTAATACAGTAGTATAAAAGTAAAATTATGCTATTCAGTTGGATACTAAATTATTGTTAAATTTACCTTTTTCAAGGGCTCTTGAAAGGTTACTTCTAAGTTTGGTGGCTACAGTGCTACACTGGTGGTTGGATTTGGAAATTTACTTACAGAAGTTCATTATGGTTAGAATTTCTCTCCATTGGCTCAAGGTACAACAAATTATGTAAATCCACCCGCCTGAGTACTAGGAACTGGCTGCCATGGCCCCACATCGAAGCATGCCTGCCCCGCCATGTGTCTTGCTCGTCAGCCGCCAACCCACCCTAGCCGCCACCGTCCCAGAGTGAAGCATCCGCGCCCCGCCACCTGTCTTCCTCACTAGCTGCTGGCCTCCATTGCGGTCTTCGCGATGATCCCGCTGTTGTTGTCAGGAACTGGCTGCCAGTGCCCCTGCTTGCCAATTTTCAGCGGCGCGTGCCGCTGCTTGGTGGGTCGGTCCTTGCTCTGTTCCATGCTTGTCGACATCATGTGATTTTGCTTGGTTCCCTTTGAGCATTGTAAAAAGAAGGCAATTTCTTCGTTTCCATCCCTTACTACCCATTGATTTTTGACGGTGTTAACTGCACTGACTTCATTTCCCACATGGGCATTCACTTGCGTGGTCTGCGTCTCTGGGCATACTCTCCGGCGAGATTTCTTATCTGTTGTGCCCTGTTGCCCCTGTGGAATCTTCGCCACTCCCTGTGACTGTTGTTGATAAGGCTGTCGCTCATGCTGCTAAGGTTGCTGATGATGTTGCATGCTGCCTAAGATCAAAACGTAAACTATCAAGGGCTTGACTAGGCAGTGGTGCCGCACGTAGGTCCTACCATGCGGTGGCTACTACACGCACCAACCGACAACAACAAAGCCTTTAGTCCCAAACAAGTTGGGGTAGGCTAGAGGTGAAACCCATACGATCTCGCGACCAACTCATGGTTTGGGCACATGGATAGCAAGCTTCCACGCACCCTTGTCCATAGCTAGTTCTTTGGTGATACTCCAATCCTTCAGATCTCTCTTTACGGACTCCTCCCATGTCAAATGCGGTCTACCCCGACCTCTCTTGACATTCTCCGCACGACTTTAGCCGTCCGTTATGCACTGGAGCTTTTGGAGGCCTGCGCTGAATATGCCCAAACCATCTCAGACGATGTTGAACAAGCTTCTCTTCAATTGGTGCTACCCCAACTCTATCTCATACATCATCATTCCGGACTCGATCCTTCCTCGTGTGGCCACACATCCATCTCAACATACGCATCTCCGCCACACCTAGCTGTTGAACATGTTGCCTTTTAGTCGGCCAACACTCAGCGCCATACAACATCGCGGGTTGAACCGCCGTCCTGTAGAACTTGCCTTTTAGCTTTTGTGGCACTCTCTTGTCACAGAGAATGCTAGAAGCTTGGCGCCACTTCATCCATCCGGCTTTGATTCAATGGTTCACATCTTCATCAATACCCCCATCCTTCTACAACATTGACCCCAAATATCGAAAGGTGTCCTTCTGAGGCACCACATGCCCATCAAGGGTTTCCAATAGGACAAGGAAAGGAAAGTATCAATGTGGTTTTGATTATTCCAAACCAAGGAGGGCATGAAGAGGAAAAACCAATGTAAGGGGGCGAGGGAGGAGGTGAGGAGAACGTACCAACTCCGCTTTAATATCGCTTGCACCTCCTTTTAGTTCATCATGGTCTTCTACGGTTTGCCTCAGGGGCGTCCTTAGAGCATCTACAACCGGGCTCCTCAAACCCTCGCTAAACGTTTGGGCGGACAACCCGGTCACTGCCTGGTCACGAATTCGCCACCCAACCGCTCGCCTATAGTCCGAGCTGACCGGCACCCCCATACCTAGTCCAAATGTGGGGTGGTCCGGACGCGGCCCCCACGTCGGACCGGCCTAGTCTGACCCCACAAATACCCCACCCCGGACAAAACCCTAGTCCATAGTCCACTCTTGACCGCTCCGCTCCACTGCCTGTCTCCTTCCGTAGTTCCGTCCACTCCGCATCCCCTCCCCTCCCCACACCATGTCCAACTTCAGCAGCGGATCCGGCAACAAGTCGGACTCCATCGTCTGGGCGGCGCTCAAGGAGGAATCTAGCTCCTCTGCCCCAGCCGACGAGGAGCACATCCTCCGCCTTGCCCTTCGCCGTTCGTGGATGGATAGGGGCGGGAACTCAAGCTCCGCCGCTCGGTGGCCCGAAGGGGCAGATCCGCATTGGCTTGAAGCCGCACATCACTATCCGTGCCCTTCCCTGTCATGTGGCAGGGCGACTAGTGGTGCCTGGCACCTCTAGCCCTTGCTTCTCCCGAGCGGCGCTGGGTGCTTGTGCCCGCACTGCAGAGCCTGCTGCCATGGCTGCCTGAGTTGAAGGCGCGGGTCGCTCGCCACGCAAGGCAGAGGGCCGCGCAGGCCTTCAGCCGGCCCGGTTGTGGGTCGTGCAGATCTGCGCTCGAGCCCCCCCGCTGATCTCCTCCGCGATGCATCTGCCGGTCCTTCACCTCGGTGGAGACGGACGCTCGCCGCCGCTGTTGTCGCAAAAATGCGCGCTTCGGATTGGCATCGAGAAGTCCGAGCGCCTCGCGAAGCAGAAGGCGGAGGCCGTGGCAAAAGCCGCCCGACTTACTAAGGAGCAGGCCCGCGCCGCTAGGTGTCTGGCCGGGATCCGTTTCTCCTCTTCATCTGACAGCGAAACAACCAACAACGACGACGACTCCTCCGGCCGTCGACGCCTATGCCGAAGACTACAACCGCTGCTTCGGAGACCCCAAGTGGAAGCGACCAACGAGGAAGTGGTTAAGACTTCAGAGCGTGTTTGGTTCTCGTCCTCAAGTTGAAGTGCCTCGCCTGGAGAGCGCATGGAACCTGCCCGCGCATTGTTTGGTTGGTGATATGGGGAATCGAATGCACGCCTGGCCTGGAGCACCCAGGCGAGCGGAATCGAGCGCCTGGGCGCGCTGCAACAGCTGCTTGACATTAATCATGAGCATCATAGCTAATGGCACCATGCCTTGTCGCCATCGGCACTGTCGTTCGATGGCGAGCTCTTCCTTTGCATCCGCCATCTTGGGCCCTGAAAGTGCCTCTCGCGCCCTCCGCACATCCGCATGGTCGAGCAGAAGCTCCGCCGTCCTTGCCGACGAGGCGTGAGCTCTGGCTTGTCGGCAACCATGAATATTCGGTAGCCATAGCCATGGGAACAAGATTCTGCACATCCGCCATGGTCGCCATGAGCTCTTATTGCCCCATTGATGTGAGGTGCAGGGGGGATTCAAGGAGAGGTGCTGCGTTAATGGAGCGACGCAAGTTCCGGTGTTGAGGGGATCAGGCGATCTGGACGAAGCAACTGTTTTTTCTTTTCCTATTTTTGTTCTGCTCGGTTTATTTCATAAGGAAATGCTCTGTGGACTGGTGCGTTATGGGCTTGGTTAGCGTAATGGTCTGCTGATGGTGTTTATACACTCTTAATAATACATATACCAGGCTAATACATATACAGGCTCAGGGCACCAACCAAACATCTCTACATCAGGACTGCCTGACCAGGCAAAAAATCATCAACATCTCAGGCTGAGCCCAGGCATGGATTTTCTCCAGGCATGAAGCTGAGGACAGTAACCAAACTAGCGATAAGTCTGGCATCCCCTCCGTATCTAGTAGCATCTACCAGCAGTTTGCTATCGTATTTTGCTATGTAGCTATGTTGAACATGCTATCGAACAATCTATGTCTTGCTATGTCGAACTTGGTATGTCCTGTCCTATTTATATGTTGATCTACGTCTTGCTATTTTCACGTTGCATGCATTGCATGGATTTGGGGGGTTTGCGTATGAGGGGGACGGCTGTGGACGCGGACATTTGAGGGGTGACCGGACACGTCCGAGGATATATAGGGGCTCAAATTAGTACTACCTCCGTTCCAAATTATAAGATGTTTTGGATATTTCAGTATGGTCTACATAGACTGAAATGAGTGGACAAACACACTAAAACGCGTCTATATACATCCGATTCTCGTTTTTTTAATAAGATCTTATAATTTGGAATGGAGGGAGTACATTCTGGTTGTAGATGCTCTAAAGTGTTAGGGTTGTAAACTTGGTAAACAGATTCAGTTATCTTAATGTTCATCTCCGAGCTTCTGATGGTGAGCCTCTTTATGGTCTGACTCACTATCGTCATCTTGTTAGTTGCCTTGTCTATCTAGCATCTCCTATCCAGTTTGCGTTCTGGGTCACCTCCTTCGGGTTCTAAATATCTTTCGAATCTCTGGCCACTTTCTGCTTAATGTGTCTTTTCTTAGTTAGTTTCTCATTGCCAGGAAGACAAAGAAACATGTTGCAATTTCCCGTTTGAGCACAGAGGCCGAGGTTGCAAGCTATGGCTCTTGTGACAGAGGTGACTTGATTATGGTGATTACTTGAGGATTTTTGTCTTTCTGTTACTACATCGACTCCTCTTTTGTCTAACAACACATGTGCTATTGGTTTGCTTGAGATCTGGTAAAAGCATGAGCTCAACAAACATATTGGTATGGACGCTTATATGAGATAATAGGTACAAGGTCAGGTTGCTCTTCAGTTGTGCCTTAGGAGCTTCAGTTGGAGGCCTTGGGAATAGATCAGGATGCTTCCCCCTAAAAGTAAGTTTGTATATTCACACTGTTGTGCACTGCATGCTAAAACTTATTAATTGCCTAAGAAATTGTTATAAGTTTCTTACAGATCTTATGCTAAAGACATTCCCACTTATTTATATTTCCTTGGCCTTGAACTTGAATTAACTCGGTTGAACTCACATTCCAAATGGATCTTATTTTTTTGTAGCAAGTCAGTTAAGGAGAGCAAGCCAATTAAGGAAATATTTCAATCATGGTCTTTAGGGTGTGTGTGAGGTGGTTAGGGGAAATTTGTAGAGACTAAAGAGTAAGCCAATTGAGGAATCTTATCATTACAGTCTGAATACATGGTTGCTATTATCTTGGGCCTATTTTACGTATCATCTCCCTCCTTTCCTCTATGAGGTCTTCTTGACCAGGCGTAAAAAATGAGACAACAGTATACAATACTACTAGATTAGGATAACTTGGCGCTTACCGTCCAGGTTAGCTAATTGAATTAAGTATTGTATACCACTACATGTACTTTAATTTGTTGGTAGCTGACCAATGAGTACCTCAGAACTGAATGAAGCTAACCGATGGTTTGTAACCATTTAGGACTTAGTTTACGGCAATTTGCGGCTACAAAATTGAAATCCTGGATCTTGTTGCAGGCTGCGCTGATCGCTGCCAAGGCACAGGGTACTGATGACGTCGCTGAACGAAGGCAAGGGCATCATGCTATTTGTCAGTACAAGGGAAGCGAAGAGAATGGTGAGGACTGTGGCTGATCTACTGAAGGAAGCTGTACGTGATAGTTTCTTTCTACGATGATTGTTTTCTTCCTGCCGATTCCTCGAAAAGATCTGGGGCCTCTTCCCATTGGAGGCATATGTATTCCTGAGTATATCTTGCATGTACTGTCTTGTCATAGCAAGCAACTTGGGACCAGCTTCAGACAAACAGTATGTTTCAGTTTTGAACCAAACTAGGCTACTCCTGCAATGAATGAATCTCCCTTTTGGTTTGCACACACAGTGGATGGTACCCGCTGTTTCTTTTTTGGGCAAGTCCGTAGATAGTACTCGTCCACAAATAAATGCATGCAGTGGGTTCATAATTCATGCTAGTATGTATGACAAAAGGCGCAGAATTGACAGCAATTTCATGGTCGATCTGCATCTCCAGCAGAAAGCACTATTCAGCCACAGATTATCAGCCTAGTGGCCGGGAAGAAGCTGGGAAACTGACACAGTACAAATCTTGGCAAACATCTGGAAGAAGCACAGATTTCAGTTCCCCATTGTGGAGAAAACCAGTCAAGGTTGCAAGGAGTGATCTGGGAGCCAAATCCGGGTCTCAACTGAAGATCTGAAAGAGATGGGGATCACCAGAGAGAAATCACAATGGGGCTAAGGAAAATGCACGTATCTTTGAAAAGCGGTGGTGGTGTGCATGTGCGCCTTTGCGATCCAACTTCAAATTTGTCGCAATCCACAACCAAACAAACCCAAAACCAAACAAACCTATTGTATTTTTTTTTTCCGAGGGAAAACCAAACCAATTGTAGACATGATGTTGAAACGCTGGGGCAAGCACTAGGATCACAACAGGCATGAGGGCCTGAAGAAACTGATATGTGATCGGTTGAGAGGCGTCACATTCACTCTCTAGACCACTGGCGTCACATCCTCTTTATTTCAGCCATTAATTCATTGAGTGGGCACTCAAAATGGTCAGTCAGATGGGGACCCAAAAGGCACATGAGGCTGGCCCATATCAAACCTCTTTCTACTGAGAACAACATTGCAAATTGCTACTACCTCCGTTTCAAAATATAAGACTTTTTGGTAGGCCTCATGTGAACGTCTTATATTTTGAAACATACGTAATACTTGTCGTGCTACCTGTTCTTACTGAGAACGGCACGGGTAAATGCTATAGTTGCTTAACATTGGGAATGCAATAAATTTGCAAGTGGGATGTACTTGGTTCACTAACACCGTCTAACATAATATCATGTAATAATCTCCTACTAAAATGTAGAGTTTTACCACTGCATAAAGGCTTATCCTCTGTTGCCATTACATAGAAATAGGGATGTAAATGGCAAATAAACGCGCCCGCAAGTCTCGTTTAGTTAGTTTTAGCTAGCTCGATAGTTCATTTTCCCCTGAAAAATAACTTTATCGAACTGTTAGACTATAAGTGGGGGCTTAAACGGACCCGGTTTACATCCTTACATAGAATATGAACAAAACAGGCATTAGGCAACACGGGTAAATGAGTTATATTAGAGGCCCTACACCAAAAGCATTGGTATTCCGCAAACAAAGTGTTGGCGTGCATACCAAATATGTCTAGTTAATATTAAGAAGGCTATCAGAACGCTGACAACTTTCAGATAAACTTGATTATGTGCTTTGGTTCCAGTTCACAAAACTAGGACGAGCTGCAGAAACATACTACCTCCGTCCGGAATTAACTGGCCAGCCTAGAGCCGAGGGTTGGTGGGCTCCATATCTTCAGAACTCAACAGAATCCACGATGCCATTCCAGTGCTTAGGTTTCTCGGTTCCTGCTTGCTAAGAGCATCTCCAGCCACCGCCCCCAATAAGCCCCCCAGGACGCCTTTTTCATCGCCGGCGCAGAAAAAATGGCCCAGCCACGTCCCCAGATCCTTGTTTTTCGTCGGTTTGGGTCAAAATTACAACCGGCGAACCCAAGCGGAACCCAGCGCACCCGGGGGCGCCTGGGGGCACCGGCTGAAGCGAAAAGGCCCGTGGACCCGCACTGTCGGCGACACCGGTTGATTTTCCCGCCGTCCCCCCCCCCTTTCCCTCCATTTACCCCCATCGACCCCCTTCTCCCCCGTAGCTCCCGCCATTCTCCCCAGAACCGCCCGCCATGCCGCTGAAGAAGTATGCCCCCCCTCGCCTAGCCACCGATTCCGTCCAGCCAAAGCAGAGGAAGCCGAGGGCGCCGATGCCAAGGCCCCCAGGCTTGACGAACGCCCAGTGGAAGGCCGACGTTGATCGTCGGGCGGCGGTCACCATCGATCGGCGGAACAGGCTCAACATGAAGAAGGCCAGGGACGCGGCGGCGGAGCAGGAGGAGACGTCTCGCGCGGGCATGGCGAACGAGCGCCAGCTCCTTCGGCCTCAATAGGCCGGCCAGTACCCACAAGGCGCGTGGGGTAGCCAGCAGAGCGTCGCGTCGCCGGCCAACTTCTCGCCGCCAGTGTGGGGGTACACGCCCTCGCCTGACTATGCCGACGGCGACGCGCTTGGCGGCTTCAACCCCAACATCACCTTCTCGCATGGCTCTGCGCCACGTGCCCCCCGTCTTCAACCCTGACCAGCGCACGCCCTCCCCCGCGTTCACCGCCGGCCTCAACACCCAGTACGGCTACTCGCCGTCGACGTACTCAGGTTCGCCTCCGCCGACTCTGCGTCGTGGACCCCTACCCTTCGCACCTGGCTCGGCGCCACAATTCAGCAGCACCGACGCCGACATGGACGAGATCATCACGAACGGCTCAGTCGCCGCCACTTCATGCCCCGGGTTCCGTATGCAAGACGAAACGCTGGACACCGCTGTCGACATGGAGGACGTCGAGCACGACGATGCCGAGGAGGAGGTGGAAGAGGAAGAACCGGCGGAGCCAACGGCCAAAGGGAGAAAGAAGAAGCGGCCGTCCAACGCCAGGCCGGGCGAGCCTCATGTCAAGTGGACGCCAAAGGAAGACGAGTGCCTCGCCGAAGCATGGAAGACTGTCAGCATCGACCCGATCACCGACGCAAATCAGAACACCGACACCTACTGGAGAAGGGCCAAGACGGCGTTCGACGAGCGCAAGTTGGTCAACCCCGACTTCACCAGCATCCACATGGATCGCGGCGAGAAGGCCATGGCCAACCATTGGGCGACCATCCAGCAGGCCTGCAACAAGTGTCATGGGATTCAGGAGGAGGTCATGGCTCGCCCGGAGAGCGGCGCCAACGTCGAGCGTCAGGTATGTCCATCGCTCGCCGGCCTAGCTCTTCGCCGTGTACTTCGCCGACACTTGTTCTTTGTCTGTGCAGAGAATGTTCGACATGTTTCGCCAGGACAACAATGACCAGGAGTTCAAGTTCCTTCATGTGTTCACCAGGATCGAGTCGTGCGAGAAATGGACAGAGTGCCGGCTCGCTCTTGCCAAGACCAAGGACGGTGTCTACAACCCGGACGCGCCTGCCACGGCGGCGGCAGAAGGGCGTCCTGATGGCAACAAAAGAGCCAAGGCCGCGAGGGACGCGACACCCGTGGCCGAACGGCTGCAATCGTCGATAGAACAGTGCATCGCCGATGCGAAGAGCCACGCCGCCAAGAGGAGGAGAAATCCGAGGCGAGGTGGTCGGCGTTGATGACGAAGCAGGACGTCAAGCTCGACCTTCTCAGGACCAACGTCGCCGCGAAGAAGAGGAACACCGACTTGGCGTTCCTGATGGGAGCAGACATGGCGACATGGACCAGCAGGTGAAGGCGTGGTACCTGACGGAGCGCGACCTCATCTTGAACCAGATGCCGGGACCGGCGGCGACAACTGCCACTACGCCTACGCGCACGCCTACGCCTACGCCAACGCCGAGCACTACAGTTGTGCCCACAACACCGAGGCCGACCTCTCCCAGCCCTACGGTAGAGGAGTGTGCCGTTTGAGTTCCATGTCTATGGTTCCTACCCTTTTGATCGCCTTACTTTGGTTATGTTCGATCGCCGATCTATGGCATGATGATCGCCGAACTTGTGTCGTTTTTGGTAGCGGGAAAAAGAACTTTAAATTTTTATGCGTTTGGGGGCCGAAACCTGGGAGCGCGGCTGAAAACTTAATTCCCCAAGGCCGAAAAAACCGCCGGCGCAAACGCGCAAAGCCCTTCGCCGGATGCGTTGGGGGGCTAAACGCCTGGAGATGCTCTAACGTGGTTATCACAACTATTGCCGAGCCTCCTCGCAGGAGCTGAGCTTGATAGGTGAATGCCCGGCTTGTCCATCTGCTGCACCTTTTTTTTTCGCGACTGTGGCGTAAGTATCTTTATGCAAGATACGCTGTTCACGAGTTCCCTGCAGGTTACATGATCCACGAATGCAAGAGTGGACACAAAAATAGTGGCAAAAGATTCTTGGGAACTTGTTGCCTAAAAGTTACTGCCACGGATCATCGCCAATAAGGACATCATCCTTTTTTTTCAAGGAATGATGTATCGGGATCAAAGATAGAAGGTGCCAAGAAGGTAGTTTAGTTACAACTCAACCACAGCATAGAATGCCAAAGTGCCACGTGCTGACTACTCACCCCTGTCTACACGATCTACCCTAATCGGAAGCGATCCTTCAACTCGTAGTAGCCCGGCCGCCCTCCAGTTTTGGCCTTCCTCCTCAATCTGGTTCAGCACCCTATTGACCGAGGGTGAGGCACCATTGAACACGATGTCATTCCTATGCCTCCAAAGTGTCCAAGCCACTAGTGTGCTCACTGTCCAAATTTTCTTTCTTGACTCCCTTTGAGTGTTGATCTTAGTCCACCAGTCAACCAATCCTGCGTCTCGGCCTGGTATCCATCCCGGCTTTACCCAATTCATTGCGATGACCGTCCAAACTTGCCTGGCAAGAACACACCCAAGAAGGATGTGGTTGATGTTCTCAGTCTCCTGATCGCAGAAGGGACATGCTGCCGGGTGTGGCAGCAACCTTCTCTGTAGTCTATCTGCCGTCTAGCACCTGTTTCTTGCCGTGAGTCAAGTGAAGAATTTAGAGGATGCCGGTGCACGAGATTTCCATATTTGCGCTGCACCTGCGGCCTCCACGCATCCAGCAAAGAAAGCCTGATATGCTGATCTTGCTGAGAAGCAGCCATGGCCTTCCCAGGTCCAAGTCAGCTTGTCATTTCTGCCCTCATTTAGTTCGAAGTTTCGTACTTGATCCACCAACAGGATGAATTCCTGGAGTGCTGCCGCCGACATGTTGGGCGAGACATCTTGCCACCATCCACCTGAAAGGGCCTCGCGCACCGTCATTCGCTTGGCGGCACTCTTCTTCACTGCCTGGAACAGGTTAGGTAACGTGTCTTGTATACGGCCTCCATCCAGCCACCAGTCGGACCAGAAAAGTGCTGAAGCCCCATCGCCGATGATGCACCTTGTGGCGGCCTTGTAGATTGCCATGGGCTCCGGGGCAACCTGTAGGTTGAACTCGCTCCAGGGTCTACCCGGGTCCGTCCTAGCGAGCCACGGCCATCGCGCCCTGAGGGCCAAGTTTAGGAGGCGTAGGTTGGGCACTCCAAGTCCACCATATTCTTTTGGAGAGCATACTTGGCTCCACGCGACGAGGCAATGCCCACCATGGACATCCCAACGCCCTTTCCACAAGAACCCTCGACAAATTTTGTTGGCGGCCTCCAAAGTCTTCACCGGAATGTCCATTGCCATCATGGCATGAATAGGCATTGATGCTAGAGTTGTTTTTAGGAGCTCGAGTCGTCCAGCACAATACAGCAGCCTTGCTTGCCATGCCGGCAAGCGATCACCCATCTTATCTATCAGAAATTGCAGCTGGGTTGCTGTAGCTTTTCTCAATCCCAGCGGGAGCCCCAGGTAGCGGCATGGCCAGCCACTGACTTGGCAGCCCATCTTCGCCGCAATCAGTTGTAGTTGTTCTTCCGTGCAACGAATGGGGTGAGCAGAGCACTTGGTCAGGTTAGTGCGCAGTCCCGAAGCCACTCCGAAATCTTCAAGCAGTTGATTACATGCTCTTAGGCTCATACGGTCCGGCTTGATGAAAGTGACAACGTCGTCTGCGAATATTGAAGTACGCTGCCGTAAATCAGTTGGGGCAAGCGGCGAAAGAACCCCCTTTGTTGTCGCGTGCTTGAGCAGAGAATGCAACACCCCCATGACCATAACAAAGAGGAGGGGGGACAAAGGGTCCCCTTGGCGCAGCCCACATCTGTTAAAAACAACTTCGCCAGGTATGCCATTGACAAGCACTCGTGTTGAAGAGGAGGCAAGCAGCCCCGCGACCCAAGCAATCCATCGTGTACCAAATCCCGCGTGTTGCAGCACCTCGAGTAGGAATGCCCAGTCCACAGTGTCAAATGCTTTAGTGATGTCGAGTTTTAACATTACCGCAGGCCTCTTGGAAGAGTGAAGCTTCTTGGCTGTGCCTTGGACCAACATATAATTATCGTGAAGGCAGCGTCCTTGAATGAAGGCGCTTTGGTGTGTCCCCACGATCTTTGGCATCTCCACTGTTACACGAGCCGCCAACACCTTGGCTACGAGCTTTGGGAAGCTGTGAAGTAAGCATATGGGACGGTAATCCTTGACCTCTATGGCCGAGGCGGACTTTGGCAGTAACGTCATCAGAGCTTGGTTGATGGACGTAAGCCCCCTGAAATCCATCTTCCCAAAGGCGTCGAATGCAGCCATGACATCTTCCTTGATAGTATCCCAGCACGCGACGTAAAATCTAGCCGGGAAACCGTCCGGTCCGGGCGCTTTGTCCAAGTTTTGCGCACGAATGGCTGCCCAAATCTCCTCCTCGGTGAAATCACCATCCTGGTGGCTCAGGTCCATACTAGGCAGCCCAATCTCATGTAAATCCAATGTGTAAGCATGTTCTGGGGCTTCCCCAATCAGATTAGAGAAGAAGGCGTCAACGGCTTCAGCCATGACCTCGTGCTCGTTAGTGATCACATCATCCACCTTCAGTTTGGACATGTAGTTTTTCCGCCGACGGTGACTTGCATGAGCATGAAAAAATTCGGTAAGGACATCATCCTCTCGGTCAACAAATACAATGGCAGCTACAAATACAATGGCAGCTTGTATTTGTTGACCGAGAGGATGATACATCTTACAGGATCTTATTGGATTTGTTAGTAGTCTTTGGCCCAAAGCCCAACTAAAAATCTAAAATTTTGATGGCCCATTTATGCATGGCTGCGAGTGGTGTAAGTGGGACTAAAGTTTAGTCCCACCCTGTAAGTTGAGTGAGAGTTCCATCTCTTTATAAGGTGAACTCTTCTAGCACTTGTATGAGCATGAGAAGAGGAGACCTACACGCGCGCTCCTCCTCGCTCGCCGCACCGCGTTTCGGGAATGAGCCGAGCCGAGGACAAAGGTATGCACGTCGTCTATATTTTTGCTGCTCGAGAAAATTAATAAGTCATTAGTTAATAATTAACGGCCGCGTTAATTACCGAACCGTTTCTGATTCTTTTGGATCGTGACGTAGACGTGGGGTTTACTCCCATGACCTACCTGGCCCGCATTATATAGTCAGGTAGACGTCTACCCCAGCGGCCGCCAAAGCATATGGTTTCACACCGTTCCAGACCATTGCACCACCACGCAAGTCTTCTCCATCCCTCCTTCTGGCGTGCACCGCGAGAAGGGACAGCAGGCCTTCGGAACCCCGCCTCTCGTGATCCTGTACGGGAGAGGCGATCAGGTTTTTGGGGAGCGCACTCGCGCGACTGCTGGCAGCGACGACCTCGCCAACGACGACTTCTTCCCCGATCTCGGCAACCTCTTCATCAACGACATGGCCGCCAACCTCAACGCTGACGGTTTTGCTCCCACCGCACCGTATGTGATTCTGTCCTCCTTAAACGAGATCGTGCTAGAATTCTTGTTTCTAGTCTGTGCCCTAGATTCGATCTGTCCATCTACTATGCTAGTACGCATGATTAGTTTAATCTTAATTATTGCCATCATGATTTATTTACTATTTATTCGGTTTAAATCTCGTAGTAGTTTGCTCATATATTCAACAATCCAAAAACCTGATTATAGGCAATTTACTTCGAGTGGTTTTGCTGCGCATCTGAAGCCGCCTACCTTTAAGGGGGTGCAATATAAGAGGTGGCGCACGAGAGCAGTCTACTGGTTTCAGACCATGTACTACTATGACGCCACTAAGGGCAAGCCTGAGGGCGATCTTAATCCTGCATAGCACGAAGCTTTCAAGAAGATCGATACCCTCTTCAAGGGTGCCCTTCTGAGTGTTCTTGACGATTCCATTGTGGATTCGTATATGTCGTTTGACAACCGCAAGGACATGTGGGCTGCGCTCGAGGCCAAGTTTGGGGCCTCGGACGCTGGCAGCGAGTTGTACGTCATGGAGAAATTCTATGACTACAAGATGACTGATGAGCGCTCTGTTGTTCAGCAAGCTCATGAGATGCAGTCCATCGCAAAGGAACTTGAGTACTTCAAGTGTGTGTTGCCGGACAAATTTGTTGCCGGAGGCATCATTGCCAAGCTTCCACCTTCGTGGAATAATTTTGCTACTTCTCTGAAACACAAGAGACAGGAGTTTTCCGTTTCGGATCTCATTGGTACTCTTGATGTTGAAGAGAAGGCGAGAGCAAAAGACACACGTGCTCGAGTTGCTGAGTGAGCTTCTAGTGTCCATGTGGTACAGAAGAAGAACTCCCAGCCCAAAAAGTTCAAAAACAACAAGAACAAATCTCAGGGCAAAGGCAAGTTTGATGCAAAGAACAAGCCGTCACATTCTACCAACTTCAAGAAGAATTCTCATAAGAAGGGGAAGGGACTATGCCATGTCTGCGGTGATCCTAATCTCTGGGCTTCGAGATGTCCTAACCGCTTTGAGGAGCGTGAACTTGAGAAGAGCGGCAAGTCCGCTAATGTTTTCGTCGGTGATACTGATACGAAGGAATCAGGGTACTGTATTTTACCTACCATCCTTTTAGTATGTCAATCTCCTGATTGGTTAATTGACACCGGTGCCAATGTACATATTTGTGCTGACGCCTCCATGTTTTCTTCTTACCAGGTCACATGGACTTCTCCCGTGCTGATGGGGAATGGGTCACATGCCATTGTTCGAGGTGTCGGTACGGTCGATCTGAAGTTTACTTCGGGGAAGATCGTGCGTCTGAAGAACATTCATCATGTCCCCTCCATCAATAAAAATATCGTTAGCGGTTCCCGTTTATGTCGAGATGGTTTTAAGTTGGTTTTCAAGTCCAATAAAGTTGTATTTTGTAAGTATGGACAATTTGTTGGAAAAGGCTATGAGTGCGGAGGCTTGTTCCGCCTGTCTTCGTCAGATATTTGCACTAAAGTTATTAATCACGTTTGCCACGATGATGAGTCTAATATTTGGCATTCATGCCTTTGTCATATTAACTTTGGTTGCATGACACGACTAGCCAATATGAGTTTAATTCCGAAATTCACTAATGTCAAGGGCTCTAAGTGCCAAGTGTGTGTGCAAGCTAAGCAACCTCGCAAGTCCCATAAGACTGCAGAGGAAAGAGACTTGGCGCCACTAGAGCTTATACATTCTGATCTTTGTGAGATGAATAGCGTGTTGACAAAAGGTGAAAAGAAATACTTCATGACGTTGATTGATGACTCCACTAGATATTGTTATGTGTATCTTCTGAAATCAAAAGACGAGGCTTTAAATTTCTTCAAAAACTATAAAGCTGAAGCAGAGAACCAACTTGATCGAAAAATTAAACGGCTTAGGTCTGATCGTGGTGGAGAGTATTTTTCCAATGAATTTGATTTGTTTTGTGCGGAACATGGTATAATCCATGAGAGGACGCCTCCCTACTCACCTCAGTCAAATGGGGTGGCCGAAAGAAAGAACCGAACTCTAACTGATTTGGTTAACGCCATGTTAGACACATCGGGTCTCTCGAAGGCATGGTGGGGGGATGCGCTAATGACTACATGTCATGTCCTAAACCAAGTTCCCACAAAGCATAAGACCATGACTCCATTTGAGGAATGGGAAAAGAAAAGATTGAAACTCTCCTACCTACGTACTTGGGGTTGTTTGGCGAAAGTCAATATACCAATTCCCAAGAAGCACAAGCTTGGACCAAAAACTGTGGATTGTGTTCTTCTGGGCTATGCTTTTCACAGCATTGGCTATAGATTTTTTATAATGAAATCTGAGGTATCCACATGCATGTTGGTACAATTATGGAGTCAAATAATGCGACTTTCTTTGAGGACATATTCCCTATGAAGGATATGTCGAGTTCATAAAATCAGGAGATACCTACTCCATCTAGTCAGGAATTAGCTGTAATTCCTGAACCCACCATTGCGATGGAACACGTCGAGAATCCTATGGAGGATGACAATGAAACTCCTGTAAGGAGTAAGAGACAGAGGACTGCAAAGTCCTTTGGTGATGATTTCATTGTGTACCTCGTGGATGACACACCCAGGACTATTTCAGAAGCCTATGCATCTTGTGATGCTGACTACTGGAAGGAAGCTGTCCGCAGCGAGATGGATTCCATCTTAGCTAATGGAACCTGGGAAATCACTGATCGTCCTTATGGGTGCAAACCTGTAGGATGTAAGTGGGTGTTTAAGAAAAAGCTTAGACCCGATGGTACGATTGAAAAGTACAAGGCACGGCTTGTGGCCAAGGGTTATACCCAGAAACAAGGTGAAGACTACTTTGATACTTACTCACCTGTGGCTAGACTGACCACTATTCGGGTGCTACTATCATTAGCTGCCTCACACGGTCTTCTCGTTCATCAAATGGATGTTAAGACGGCTTTTCTCAATGGAGAGTTGAAGGAGGAAATTTACATGGATCAGCCAGATGGTTTTGTAGTACCTGGTTAGGAAGGAAAGGTGTGCAAGCTATTAAAGTCTTTATATGGTCTTAAACAGACTCCTAAGGAGTGGCATGAGAATTTTTAAAGAACATTAACTACTGCAGGCTTTGTTGTAAATGAAGGTGACACGTGTGTGTACTATCGCCATGGTGGAGGCGAAGGAGTTATTCTTTGTCTGTATGTCGATGACATACTGATCTTTGGAACCAAACATGATTTAATCAAGGATGTTAAGGATTTCTTATCTCGTTGTTTTGAGATGAAGGATCTAGGAGCAGCTGATGTTATCTTAAACATCAAGCTGTTGAGAGATGAGAATGGTGGGATTACACTGCTTCAATCTCACTATGTGGAAAAGGTCTGGAGTCATTTTGGGTATAGTGACTGCAAGCCTTCTCCAACTCCATATGATGCTAGTGTGTTGCTTTGAAAGAATCAATGGATTGCTACAGATCAATTGAGATATTCTCAGATTGTTGGTTCGCTTATGTACTTGGCGAGTGCCACGAGGCCTGACATCTCGTTTATTGTGAGCAAACTGAGCCGATTTGTGTAAAAACTGGGAGATGATCATTGGCATGCGCTTGAGAGAGTTACGCGCTATTTGGAAGGCACTGCGAGCTATGGGATTCACTACACCGGGTATCCGACGGTACTGGAGGGTTATAGTGACTCAAGCTGGATATCTGATGCTGATGAGATTAAGGCCATGAGTGGTTATGTTTTTACACTTGGTGGTGGCACTGTTTCCTAGAAGTCTTGCAAGCAGACCATCTTAACGAGGTCAACTATGGAAGCAGAACTCTCAGCGTTAGACAGTGCCAGTGTTGAAGCAGAGTGGCTTTGCTAGCTCTTGATGGACTTACCTATGGTTGAAAAGCCGATACCCCATATCCTGATGAACTGTGATAATCAAGCTGTGATCGTCAAGATAAACAGTTCTAAGGATAATATGAAGTCCTCAAGGCATGTGAAGTGGAGATTAAAATCTGTTAGAAAATTGAAGAACTCCAGAGTTATTACGTTGGATTATATCCAAACGTCAAAAAACTTGGCAGATCCCTTCACAAAGGGTTTATCACGTAATGTGATAGATAATGCATCGATGGAGATGGGTTTGAGACCCACCGTATGAGTTGTCCACAGTGGTAACCCACTCTATGTGATCGGAGATCCCGTGAAGTAGAAGTGGGAGACAAGCTGTTGGTCAGCTGGAAGGAGAGTATCCCTACATTAATTATCCCACTCCGTGAAGATGCAATACTCTCCTGATCTGCATGGCAGGTTGGTAATTATCTTAATGTGTTTCAAGTGGCTTATTTGGGTAAGCAAAGATGTTGTCCCGCAGAGCATCTCCTGAGGAACACAACTATATGAATTTGACTGTTAACGTCGCAGTTTGTGAGAATTGGGTGTTCTCTAATAAATTCATGAAAGGCCCTGGAGTATGACGTATACGCTCCACCCGCGAGGAAGCTTGCGGCAGCCCATTAGCGGTCAAGAATTTGTGTGAAACTAGTCTCATAGAAAACTTGTAGTTCAAGGCATAGTCCACTATTCAAGTTGTGATCTAGTGTAGCATAAAACTCTAAGTGGAAGTTCAACTTTACAGTCTCCACTAAGCACCCATGAGACTTTGTGGGGGATTGTTGAAATTTGTTAGTAGGTCTTTGGCCCAAAGCCCAACTAAGAATCTGAAATTCTCATGGCCCATTCATGCATGGATGTGAGTGGTGTGAGTGGGACTAAAATTTAGTCCCACCCCGGAAGTTCAGTGTGAGTTGCACCTCTTTATAAGGTGAGCTCTTCTAGCACTTGTATGAGCATGAGAAGAGAAGACCTACACGCGCGCTCCTCCTCCTCGCATCGCCTCGTCACTACGCGCCGTGTCGCATCGGGTTTCAAAAATGAGCCTAGCCGAGGACAAAGTTATGCATGTTGTCTATACTTTTGCTGCTCGGGAAAATTAATGAGTCATTAATTAATAATTAACGGACACGTTAATTACTGAACCGTTTTCGATTCTTTTGGATCGCGACATGGACGTGGGGTTTACTCGCACGACCTAACCGACCCGCATTATATAGTCAGGCAAACGTCTACCCTAGCCGCCGCCAAAGCATATGGTTTCACACCGTTCCAGATCATTGCGCCGCCACGCAAGTCTTCTCCATCCCTCCTTCCGGCGTGCACTGCGAGAAGGGACATCATGCCTCCTGAACCCCGCCTCTCGTGATCCTATACGGGAGAGGGGCGGTCAGGTTTTTGGGGAGCACACTCGCACGACTGCTGGCAGTGACGACTTTGCCAACAACGACTTCTTCCCCGATCTCAGCAACCTCTTCATCAATGACATGGCCACCAACCTCAACGCGGACGGTTCTGCTCCCACCGCACCGTATGTGATTCTATCCTCCTTGTACGAGATCGTGCTAGAATTCTTGTTTCTAGTCTGTACCCTAGATTCGATCTGTTCATCTACTATGCTAGTCTGCATGATTAGTTTAATCTTAGTTATTGTCGTCATGATTTATTTACTGTTTATTCGGGTTAAACCTCGTAGTAATTTGATCATATATTCAACACTTGTTGCCTAAAAGTTACTGCCATGGATCATCGCCAATAAGAAGGACATCATCCTCTCGATCAACAAATACAAGCTGCCAGCCTGATCTTACAGGATCTTCCAACTCGCGCTCGAGGCCAAGTAGGCGCCCTAACTCGCTAAGAAGTTCACGCTAGCTGCCAAATTTAGTGATGTCCAACAACCTTCCAAAGGCTCCAGATTTGTGGGGGAGAGCCGCTCACAGAGTTCTTGATAGCTTCCTTCCTCTCCCCTTTCCTCTTGTTTCCTCCAGAAACAGACTTTTCGTGAGGTCGGCCCTGTGCCGTGGATTCCGGCCGTCCTTCTTCATTCCTCCTCCACCGGCGCTGCCGGTCGGAGTGGGGGAGGAAGGAGGGCGTGTCCGTGTGTAGTGGTAGTTTTTCTCCTTGTTTTCTTCTCCCTGCCAAATAAAGCGGCGGCCAGATCCGGATCCATCCCATCTCTTCCTCAATTTTGTCTCCCTCTCGTTCATGGTGTTGAATGTGAGCTAGAGGGTTGGAGAAGCCTCGGTTGTGGGTCCTATGCTGGCACCGTTCGGCCAGATCCATGGCGACGAGCTGCTTTGGCGGCAATCGCCCCTACTGCCCTTCCCCCTTCTTCTCTAAATAAATTCGATCTATCCCCTCTTTTGCTTTTAGTGTTCTCTGATTCAGCCATGGTGGTTGGTGGGAATGCTGATGGAGCTAGGGAGATGAACAGATCGAGTCAAGTCCGAGTCGCCCCTGATCTGGAGGAGCTCCAGCCGCTCCTTTTTCTCTATTTTCGTCATCTTGGTGGTGACAGGATAGAGGATGAGGGATGGAATACTGGAGTACAGTGTTTGGGCAGCAGTTCATTCCCGCCGGTGTTTTTGTTGAAGCTACGGCTCCGGTCTTCAACTCGCCGATGGCTTTTCTGGCCGAATGGCGGCCTTGTGTTTCCTCCCGGCCATGATTGCCAAAAGGGAGGCAGGTCTTCTTCGATCCAGAGTCCATGGCGTCCTTCTCCGACGAACTCCACATATTTGAAGGCCATGGTGGTTGCATCGAACCAAGTGGTTCGTCCCCGGCGTCGGTGCAATTGGTTCTGGTTTGGAGGAGTGTTTGGACCCAATTGTAATCTAGTTTCTCTGTTGGGGGTCCTCCATGAAAAGGTCAGGGACCTAGTTGTAATGTTCACTTTCTTTGAGTCCTTGGGTGTGCACTGTACTTCCACCGCTGTTTAATATATGTGTGCTCTGGGTCCTTCCGGACCCATCTTCTGTTAAAAAAAAAAGGCTCCAGATTTGTAAACCTACATGAAAAGGTTTGTGAATTCATGTCCAAACCATGAAACAATTGCTGATTGATTATGTAGAGTCCTTGGCCTTAAGATCAATTTCCAAAAGGCATTCATGGTCCCCCTGAACACTAATGGATCACTAGTGGAAGAATTGGCAGAAATTCTTAACTGCTCGGGCTTCCATGGGACGACGCATCCAACAATACATGATCTCATGCCCGTGGTGCACAGAGTTGAGCGGAAACTCTCGTCGTCATTGTGCATGTTAAATCAAGGGAGTAAGCTCACTCTTTCCAACTCGCTGCTCACATCCATTGCAATTTACCCGATGTGCACAATCAAATTTCCACCAAAGTTGATAGAGCATCTGGACAAGATATGCAGACGCTGCTTGTGGCGCAAGAAATCTGATCAGGGGGATACCTGCAATTCCTTAGCAGCCTGGAACCTTGTCTGTAGACCGAAAGACCATGGGGGGTCTAGGGATCCTTGATATCAAAGTCCAAAACATAGGTCTGCTGATTAAATTCTCGCACAACTTCTATAACAAAAAAGACACTCCCTGGGTGAAAATGATTTGGTCAACGTATTACGAGAATAAAGTTCCCCATGCTGTTGGTCCATGTGGATCGTTTTGGTGGCGTGACGTGATGCAACTCAGTGACGTCTACAGAGGGATCACCAGAGCAAAGGTGGAAGATGGCAAAACGATCTTGTTCTGGAAGGATCTCTGGCAAGATCAAGTGATCATGGAGTCACACCCCCGGGCATTCTCTTACACTAAACTCAGAGATACATCGGTGTACGATTTCTTTGGGATGGCTACTCTCTAGGAGGGGTTTCACCTGCCGCTGTCTCGGCAAGCGAGGATTGAGATCCGAGAGCTGCAAGAACTAACGATGACAATAGAACCTAGCGATGCAAATGTGGATACCTGAACGTGCCTATGGGGGCCCGAATACACCTCCACCAGATAATATCAGTTCTATTTCAGGGATGTGGTCACGGATGAAGCATTCACCAGGATTTGGGAGTCCAAATGCACCGTGAAATTGAAGGTGTTCGCGTGGCTCTTATTGGCAGACAGGATTAACACAAAAGACATGCTCTGCAGACGCCACTATAATATTGATGACGACGTATATTGCATTCTTTGTAACGACGGGATGGAGGAGACGGTTGAGCACCTTATCTTCACCTGCCCATTTAGTAAACGTTGTTGTGATGCATTAGGGATGGATTTTGGTGCCAATGACAATCGACTTCACTTAAGGCATTTCTACCCGATCCCTTATAACCGGTTAGAGGAGTAAAATTTTTGTTTTACTTCTCTAACCGGCACCTAACCGATTCCTTATCCGTTGTAAGGGAGTAAAACTTTTACTCCGGCCCCAAATTTATCACTAAATTTACTCCACCGCGCGGCGGCTGAGTAAAAGCCACGCCTCTCCCTCGTGTCGCCCCCACCCCTGCAAATGCATCGGCGTGATTCTCGGCGACCACGCGCCGGCCCTGTTGCTACCTCGTTGCCTCCCTTGCCCTCCACCGTCCTTCTGCCTGACGTCGAGCCCGTTCGGCCCCCATCACCGTTGCTGAAATCAAGGTGAAATGGCGCCGCCGTCGCCATTGTTGCTTCTTCTTTTTCTGTCGGCCGCCGCATCTCACGTTGATTGCACACCGCTACAGGTCATTCCCTCTCGTCGCCGCCGGCCTGTTTGGTCAGAACGACACCGGCCGGCCGGTGCACCACCACTGCACTGCAAGTGTTCGACGAATTGCCTAGGTGAGTTTTTTTTATCGTTTCTTTGTGAACCGAGCCATTTGGATTGAACCTAGCCGTTTGAATTGTAGATGAAGAGGTTGAGGGAGATGGATTTGGAGGACTCGTTGTCATCCGAAGAGGAAGAAGACGACGATGACTTTGACACCGTTTTAGGCATGATTTCCATGATGATGTTCGACAGCCGAGGAGAGGATCATAGTTTGGCCGCATACACATCAACCGTGATAGAGCAGAGGGTCATGCGAAGATCATGAGAGACTACTTTGACCCAAAGCCAACCTATCCAGAGAAGTACTTTAGCTGGCGCTTTCGGATGCACACAAGTCTTTTTCTGACCATTGCAAAAGTCGTTGACAGATATGATGATTGGTTCAAGCTTCGGAGAAATGCATGTGGAGAGATAAGTGCAAGCCCTCTGATGAAGTGCATTGCGCCTGTTCAAGTCTTGGCATATGGGTGTTCGGTCAATGCAATCGATGAGTATGTTCGCATTGGTGAAGACACAATCTTGGAGGCTGTTACAAGGTTCACTAAAGCACTGATCACTATCTTTGGCCCGAAGTACTTGAGAGTACCAACCGAGGAAGACACCCTGAGGCTGATGACTGAGGGTGAAGCAAGAGGATTGCCAGGGATGCTTGGATCACTTGACTGTATGCACTGGACATGAAAGAATTGTCCTGCAGGGTGGAAGGGTCAGTACAAAGGCCACTGCAACGATCATTCTTGGGGCAGTTGCATCGAAGGATCTTTGGATATGGCATTCATTCTTTGGTTTGCCAGGCTCTCACAATGACTTGAATGTGCTGCCGAGATCACCGCTGTTTTCTAGGATTCTTAAAGGTGAAGCTCCTGCAAGATCTTGTTGAGCATCACTGGAACTCCAAGGTTCTATGGTAGATCATGACTTGTTGCACCATATTCCATAACATGATCATTGAAGACTAGAGAGATATGCCTAAGAACTTTCGGTACATCACCAATGGGACTCCGGTTGAGCCAGAGTATGATACGAACAGGATCTTGGCATTCCTTGAGGAGCATCGCAAGATCGACAACCGTCAAGTTCATGCTCAACTCCAACAAGATCTTGTTGAGCATCACTGGCAACGTCTTAGCGAGTCCTAGTTGTTCGAGCACATGCTATTTGCTACATTTGAACCATTCGGCGTGTTTAAATTTGAATAATTCGGTTTGTATACTTTGAATTTGGTTTGTAAACTATATTCATGATTTGCTTGAACATTCAAATTTATGTTTAGTTTTTATATGTGTGCTAATATGTAGTTGCAATTTATAGTAGAATTGCAAAGTTTAGAAAAAACAAAAACTTACTTCGTTAAATATAGGGGATCGGCTAGGTCCGGCCAAAACTTAGTGGGTAAATATACTCCACTAAGGGTTTACTCCACCGGATACTCCACTATTTTTAGGAGATCAGTTAGAAATGCCCTTATATCACCCAGGAAGATGGAAATGGTCTCAACCGATGTTTATGAAAATATTCATGATATCGGTCTGGAGCATCTGGAAGGAGCGAAACCGAAAGATATTTCAGAACATCACCCCACCTTTGAGGGCCGGAGAGAGAGATTCAAGAAAGACTTTTTGCTACTGGTGCATAGGGTTAAGCCCTGTTTAGTACCATTTGTTCAATCCTTCTCAAGCTCAGTTAGCTAACTTCCACTTAAACAACCCCTATTTAACCTTTCTTTAGCTTTAACAAACCTGCTGTAACCAGGTCGCAGCATGTAAAATACTTAGGAGGGTGATCCCAGCATGTAACTACTCTGTAAAAATTGATCGCTGTTCAATATAAGTCTCAGTTTGTGTTAAAAAAATACAAAAGGTAATGGTACGTCAGGTGGACAAGTCTATTCGCTCACCTTTTGTAAGTTTTTTTTAGAGCGGAGACACTTGCCTGGCCTTAAAATGATGCCCTTACACAGTCCGAAATATTTGACGTGGACATAGTTTAGAAGGACTGCGCTTAATGTGGCCATGAGCCATATTATGCGTAGTGCCTAATACAAGAAATTATTTACTAAGGCATAATACAAATATTAGTGTGATATTTTGATGCTAATATGTATATAGAAAAAGGTACTAGCTTATGGTATAAAAAGAAGATAACGAAAAAGAAAAGAGGTGGCGAAGGTAGCATTTAACCGTGAAAACATCGCAATCGGGCAGCGTTCCATGGGTTTGGCTCTAGGCGATTATCCTTGGGGTCCTGAAGACGATATGCTCCTCCAGCGAGCACCCTATCAATGATGAATGGTCCATCCCATTTAATGGATAGTTTATGCTGATCCGGCTTGTCTGGGTGGTGTCGGAGGACTAAATTCCCGATGTTGCAGGTATTTGCTTGGACTTCCCTTCTCTGGTAACGCCTAGCCTGTTGTTGATAAAGTGTGGAACATGCTTGAGCAACACGCGCTCCACCTCTAGGGCGTCGAGGTCATCCTGCCGATCCAGCCCGGCCTCTTTTTCTTCATACATGTGCACTCAAGGTGTGTCATGGATGAGATCATGAGGGATTATGGCCTCGGCACCGTAAACCATAAAAAATGGAGTGTAGCCTGTGGATAAATTTGGTGTAGCGTAAGCCCCAGAGGACACAGTCAAGCCCCTCTACCGATTTGCAATCGACCTGTCCTAGGGAACTAACTAGGCACGGTTTAAGACCGCTTAATATTAAGCCGTTGGCTCGTTCTACCTGACCGTTGGACTGTGGGTGGTATACTAAGACGAAATCAACCTTAATGCCCATTTTTGCGCACCATGCATTTACTTCCTTGACTGTGAAGTTGGATCCATTGTCTGTGATAATGTTGTGTGGTACGTCGTAATGGTGCACAACGCCAGAAATGAAGTCAATTACGGGCCCTGCCTTCACCCAGGTCACAGGCTTGGCCTCGATCCATTTGGTGAACGTATCCACCATCACGAGGAGGAATTTCTTATGGTCGGATCCTCCTCGAAGTGGGCCGACCATATCCAGCATCCAAACAGTGAATGACCATGTTATAGGGATAGTTCGAAGGGTCGTAGCTGGCATGTGGCTTTGATTGGCGAAGGACTGACAACCTGCACATCGTTCCACTAATTCTTTAGAATCTGCCCGTGTAGTGGGCCAGTAGAATCCGGCTCGAAAGACCTTGATTACCAAGGTCCGAGGTGCTGCATGATGGCCGCACATTCCAAAATGGATTTCGTAGAGGGTCCTTCCCTCTTCCTATGATATGCACCTCTGGAGGACACCAGTAACGATACGTTTGTAGAATTCTCCTTCATGGACTTTGTACGCTTTTGATCGTCTAGCGATTCATCTTGCGTTTGTCTGGTCCTCAGGTAACTTCTTACGAAGTAAGTATGCCAGGATAGTTCGGTCCATGATCTCGTGTACCGAGGATTTTTCTTCAATTGCCGAGCCCCCAATTATCTCCTTGTCCGGCTCAATAGCTGTAGGGGAAACCATTTTAGAAATAGAGGGTTCAGTTGGTTGCGCTTCGTTCTGCCACACCATTGATGGTTTGAATAGCTGCTCAAGGAACGTGTTTGCTACTTGTGAGTTGCGTTGGGATTTTCCTCGAAGAGGAAGGGTGAATCAATATAGTAGCTGATAAGTATTTCCCTCAGTGAGAACCAAGGTTATCAAACCAATAGGAGAATCACGCAAAGCCTAGTGAATAGTACATGCACACACAAGAGCAATTACTTGCACCCAACACGGGCAAGAGGGTTGTCAATCCCCTTGAACTCATTATTTGCAAGGATTAAATCTGATAGTGGTAGATATATAAATTGCAAAACAAAACAAAATATAATAAATTGTAGCAAGGGATTTTTGGTTTTTGTAATACGATAAAAGTAGACCCGGCGGCCATAGTTTTCACTAGAGGCTTCTCTCTCGAATAAATAGCATACGGTGGGTAGACAAATTACTGTTGGGCAATTGATAGAAAAGCGCATAGTTATGATGTTATTCATGTCAATGATCATGTATATAGGCATTACGTCCGTGACAAGTAAACCGAAACGATTCTGCATCTACTACTGTTACTCCACCAATCGACCGCTATCCAGCATGCATTTATGGTATTAAGTTCATGACAAACAGAGTAACGCTTTAAGCAAGATGACATAATATAGAAAGAATAAACTCAAGAAATATGAATAAACCCCGTTTACCCTTAATGGCAACAATACAAATATGTGCCTCGCTACACCTTCTATCACGAGGTGAGGACACCATAAGATTGAACCCATCACAAAGGACCTGTCCCACTGGAGATAAATCAATCTAGTTGGCCAAACTAAACGGATAGATTGGAGAGAAATACAAAGTTATAACAATCATGCATAATAAAGTACAATAAAGATTCAACTACTTTCAATGAATAATCTGATCATAAACCCACAATTCATCGGATCCCAACAAACACACCGCAAAAGAAGATTACATCGGATAGAACTCCATTGAGAACTTTGTATTGAAGATTGGAGAGAAGGAAGAAGCCATCTAGCTACTAGCTATGGACCCGTATATATGTTTATGGTAAACTACTCACACATCAATGGAGGTGCAGCAAGGATGATGTAGAAGCCCTCCGTGATCGATTCCCCCTCCGATAGAGTACCGGAAAAGGCCTCCAGATGGGATCGCGGAAGAACAGAAGCTTGCGGCGGCAGAAAAAGTGTTTCGGGTGGCTCCCTGTTGGTTTGGGAATATTTGTGAATTTGTAGAGGCGGAATTAGATCAAACGGAGCTGCATGCCCGCATGAGACCCACGAGCTCAGGGGGCGCGCCCTGTGAGCTTGTGGCTCTCACGTAGGTCTTCTGGCCTCCTCCTGAACCTAGGTCCCTTCTGGTGCAGAAAAATCACCGTAAAATTTCATCGTGTTTGGACTTCGTTTGGTACTGATTTTATAAAAAGCAAAAAACAACAACTGGTACTAGGCACTGAGTTATTAGGTTAGTCCCCAAAATAATATAAAATTGCATATAAAGTATCTAAGATTGGTAATATAATAGCCGGCGGACTCAGCATTCGAGGACAGCAGCGCTCCGCGCCCACCCGTCGGCGGACTCCGCGTCCACGCCCGGCAGGGCTCCACGCCCACCGGCCGGTGGACTCAGTGTCCGCGCACGGCAGCGCTCCGCGTCCGCTCCCGGCAGGGCTCCGCGCCCAACAGCCGGCAGACTTCGCGTCCTCACCCGGCAATGCTCCGTGCCCACCGGCTGGCAGACTCTACGTCCGCGGCTGGCAGAGCTCCGCGCCAATGGACTCCGCGTCCTGGCCTGGTAGGGCTCCGCACCCAACAGCCGGCAGACTCCGCATCCTCGCCCGGCAGGGCTCCATGCCCAATAGCCGGCGGACTCCGCGTTCGCACCCGGCAGTGCTCCGCGCCCACCAGCCGACAGACTCCCCCAGCAGCGCTCCGCGCCCACCAGACGGCGGACCCCGCGTCCTTGCCTAGCAGTGCTCCGTGCCCAACAGCCGGCAGACTCCGCGTCCGCGCCTGGCTGCGCTCCGCGTCAGTCAGCCTACCCGGACGTCACGGTACAAGACAAAAAAGCGAAGACCCTTCGCCCGACTCTTCGAGTCACCGGAGGCTTGGAGGCTACACCCAGTGGGTGCGCTAGCGCGCCCCATTGGAAAA
The DNA here is from genome assembly GCA_011799875.1 of Thinopyrum elongatum. Taxonomy (NCBI): domain Eukaryota; kingdom Viridiplantae; phylum Streptophyta; class Magnoliopsida; order Poales; family Poaceae; genus Thinopyrum; species Thinopyrum elongatum. The sequence goes on along the minus strand of CM022302.1, from coordinate 153,877,003 downwards.
AAGCTGCGCCGGCTAAGGCCCGCAGCCCGCTGCCATCGGCAACCTCAAAGACAAAAAAGCAAAGACCCTCCGCCTGACTCTTCGAGTCACCCGGAGGCCAGAGGCTACACCCAGTGTGTGCGTTGGTGCGCCCTTACTGGAAAAAAGTTGCGCCGGCTAAGGCCCGCAGCCAGCTGCCATTGGCAACCTCATAGACAAAGCAGCGGAGACCCTTCGCCCGACTCTTCGAGTCACCCAGAGGCTCAGAGGCTACTGGCGGGGGGATGACCCCAGGTAGGCCCAAGGAGACAAGATAGCATTTCAAAACAATGAAGGGAGAGAAACCCCCTGTATGCCAAACCCCATGAATCAACAAAACAACCAAAGAAGATAAGCCAGAAGATGGGCTGCCTGGCCGGCTCCAGGCTAGATGGCTGGGGCTCGGCTGGCTGGAGCCCGGCTGGCTGCAGCTCAGTCGGCTGGGGCCTGGCCGGCTGGAGTCCGGCTGGCTGCAGCCCGGCAAAGTCAACATCAAGCATCCCATCGGACACGAGCAGAAGACACTGTGGCTGACAGACTGCAGAGTCAGCCATACCACTACAGTCGGACACTATTATCAAATATTGCCACCTACTACGTGACCTGATCATGGGACAAGATGGGGCAGCCAGCTAGGTCCCATGGGACCCCCTTCTACTCTCTCCCTCACTCTCTTGTCCCCTGGGCACCGTGCTTGTAAGGTGACCCGGGAGCCCTCCCAGGGCATTCATTCACTCTCTCGGCTCATTCTACACACACACACACACACACACACACAAGGAGAGGAGGAGAGCTTAGAGCCTTCTTCTTCCTTCACCCGAACAGCTCCAGGAGCAACCTTGTACACCATGTGTTCATCATATAGATCCTTGCAGGAGTAGGGGTGTTACCTCCACACGAGGGCCCCGAACCTGGGTATATCACTGTGTGTTGTTGCCCAATCCCGTCCTGGATCTCCACCGTAGCCTTGCTCTCACCTCTCTTAGCCATCCCATTGCATCTTCCGTGAGAATACCATGACAAAATCATAAAGATAAATATTGGGTTGTCTCCCAACAAGCTCATTCTTTATAGCCATTAAGATAGGCTTGAGATTGTAAATGATGCTCGCATAAAAGATAAGAATTGAAATGCAAAGAGAGCATCATACAACATGCGGAAACCACACTTAACTCTAACCCTCTTCCTATGCATAGGCATTTTATAGGAAAACAAATTATCAAGACAAGTGACATCTAACATATACAAATAGGAATAATGAAGCATTAATAATTTCAATGCAAAGAGAGGTATTTTAGTGACATGAAGATTTTTATAACCATATTTGCCTCTCTCAAAATAATTAGATGTAGGATCATATTTAAATTCAACAATATAGCTATCTATGAAATATTCTCTTTGTGATCCACACGCATGAAAGTTCTATAATCTTCCAAGATAGTGAGATTAACATTAACTAAGTTCCTGACGTCTCCAAACCCACTTTTATCAAAAATTTCATAAGATTGAACACTCTTTGAATATGTGGGGGTTTTTTTTAACCTAAAGTTTACACTCTTCCAAAACCACTTTCAATATTCCTGCAAACATTATTATCAATAATATATTCATCATGAGGTTTAAATAAATTTTCAAGATCATAGGAAGCACTAACACCCCAATCATGATTATTGCAATAAGTAGTGGACATAACCAAATTATCATCACCAAGCTTGTAGCTTTGCATATCATTAGCACAATTGACATTAAGAGAATTTATAATAACATCATTACAATCATGATTTTCATTCAAGAAGCTATCATGAATCACTTTATCAATTTCTTGTTTTAACACTTCATCACAATTTCCAGACTCATGATTTTCAAGCAAAACTTCATAAAGATGGTTCATCATAATTGGATTCTTTGAAAAGGTTAGCAAGTGGATGAGGATCCATATCTCTTTATATTCTATTTTTGTGTGATAACATGATTATTGCAAGCAAACAAGCAAAATAAAATATTTTTGTGTTTTTGATTTTTTTTATAACAAGACTAATAAAAGCAAATAAATCAAAAAAAGTAGAGCAAGTAAATGATAATTTGTGTGAAGGTACTTGTAGTGATTTGACCCCGGCAACGGCGCCAGAAATTATTTCTGCTACTTATGAGCTGCATTGGGATTTTCCTCGAAGAGGAAGGGTAAAGTAGTATAGTAGAGATAAGTGTTTCCCTCAATGAGAACCAAGGTTATCGAACAAATAGGAGAATCACACAAACTCTAGTGAACATCACCTACACACACAAAAGCAAATACTTGCACACAACGCGGGTAAGAGGGTTGTCAATCCCCCTGAACTCATTACTTGCAAGGATTAAATTGTATAGGTAGATATAGTGGCGGAGACAGGGCGAGCAGGGGCATGCCCCCCACCCCCATCAATCTAGCAGCCACCCCCAATGAATCGTAGACTTCTAGTTAATTAGGACGTACAAAACTACTTGCCCCCCCTAAAGGCTTCATGAGAATTCTGGAAAAAAGGAAAAGGCCCCCATAAAAGCCCACTATTGAGTCATTTTCAAGTACATGGCAAGGTCTTATTTGGTGATTGGTCTCCGCTAAGTATCCTATAGGCGCTTGGCATTTCCTCCCGTGATTAGATCGTGAGTAGATTAGAGCTCCGCCGGCGCTGTCTGGTGCCATTGCCGTCTGCCCATCGTCCCTGCTGACGTTGTGATTCATACGAGCGGTGACGCGGACTGCTTCATTCGTCAATTCTTCAGGCCGCGAGCAATGAACTAGTGAAGGTTGATACATCACACTATCTGCTTACTGACCTCTCTCTCAATCCTCGTCTAGTATTGTTATACATCAGATTTTAATTTTTCTGGTTGTGTGATTGTGACGAATCACCGTGCTAGGGCATAGGCACCTGCAATGGTTCATCGAGCATCGGTACGCAATGATGGTTGTGAGGTTGCCGCGTGCCGATGACTGGCTGGTCTACTTTGACCTAGCGGCAAAGGGGACGAGTAGCGGTTGTATTTGATTCTCTAGGTATGTATTCTGGCAACATTGACCATTTTTCCTAATTCAATAAAAAAATCATAATAGAACCACCGATGATTTCCATTCAAACATGTATAAATGCAAGCTAAAAGCCAATCACGTGGTTATATACAATGAGTCTTGTTTCTATATGTCCAATTTACACATGACAATCTTTTGTAGTAAAGCATTTCATGACATATTTTGGATTAGTTTGATTATCAACTTCATCTACTTGGCGTGTATGTGGAGTTATTAACCTATATTAGCTATAGCTAGACATGCTCCAGATTAAAAATAATGTGTGTTTCTAGGCAAAGTTAAATGTGGATGATACTTGATATAAAACCATTGGATAGTTTGTGAGGCAATTTTTTATGGCTTCACCATGTCTGGCCCCTCTATGACTAAATCCTGGCTCCACCCCTGGGTAGATAGATAAATTGCAAAAACAAAAGAAAAGTAAATAAATTGTAGCAAGGTATTTTAGATTTTACTAATATGATTAAAGTAGACCCAGGGGCCATAGTTTTCACTAGAGGCTTCTCTCTCGAAACAATAGCATGCGGTGGGTAGACAAATTACTGTTGGGCAATTGAGAGAAAAGTAGTAGTAGTAGTAGTAGTAGTAGTAGTAGTAGTAGTAGACTACCCTTTCTTTCACTGTGTGAGGACACCGCAAGATTGAACCCATTACAAAGCACTGCTCTGAAATTGTTGGTAACGGGTAGTTTGATAGCAAGATAATTTGTAACGGACAAGTAATGGTAAAGGTAAATAAAGTGCAGCAAGGTAGCCCAATCCTTTTTGTAGCAAAGGACAGGCTGGAACGGTCTCTTATAATAAGCAAAGCATTCTTGAGGGCACACGGGAATTTCATCTAGTCACTTTCATCATGTTGGTTTGATTCACGTTCGCTACTTTGATAATTTGATATGTGGGTTGACCGGTGCTTGGGTGATGTTCTTACTTGAACAAGCCTCCCACTTATGATTAACCCCCTCGCAAGCATCTGCAACTACGAAAGAAGAATTAAGATAACAATCTAACCATAGCATTAAACATATGGATCCAAACCAGTCCCTTACGGAATAGCACATAAACTAGGGTTTAAGCTTCTGTCACTCTAGCAACCCATCATCTAATAACTACTCCACAATGCATTACCTTAGGCCCAAATATGGTGAAGTGTCATGTAGTCGACGTTCACATAACACCACTAAGAGAATCACAAAATACATATCATCAAAATATCAAATGAATATCAAATTCACATGATTACTTGCAACATGAGTTCTCCCGTGGCCTCAAGAACAAAGGCAACTACTCACAAATAATATTCATGCTCAATATCAGAGGGATATTAAATAGCATAATGGATCTGAACATATAATCTTCCACCAAATAAACCATCTAGCATCAACTACGAGATGTAATCAACACTACTAGTCACCCACAGGTACCAATCTGAGGTTCCGGTACAAAGATTGAACACAAGAGATGAACTAGAGTTCGAGATGAGATGGTGTTGTTGAAGATTTTGATGAAGATTGGCCTCCCAAAGATGAGAGGGTTGTTGGTGATGACGATGGCTTCGATTTCCCCCTCCGGGAGGGAAGTTCCCCCGGCGGAATCGCTTCGTCAGAGGGCAAAAGTGCTCCTGCCCAAGTTCCGCCTCGAGATGGCAGCGTTTCGTCCCGAAAGTCCTCGCCTTATTTTTTCTAGGTCAAGAGACCTTATATACCAGAAGATGGGCACTAGAGGTGGGCTGGGCTGCCCACCACCCACTAGGGCGCGCCTGGAGGGGCTGGCACGCCCTGGTGTCTTGTGGGCACCTGGCAGCCCCCTCTGGTAGTTATTTTCTCCAATATTTATTATATATTCCAAAATAATTCTCCGTAAAATTTCAGCTCATTTGGAGATGTGCAGAATAGGTATCTCTGACATAGCTTTTTCAGGTCCAGAATTCCAGCTGCCGGTATTCTCCCTCTTTGTGTAAACCTTGCATATTATGAGAGAAAAGGCATTAGAATTACTCCATAAAGTGTTATTATGCATAAAAACATTATAAATAACAGTAGGAAAACATGATGCAAATTGGACGTATCAACTCCCCCAAGCTTAGACCTTTCTTGTCCTCAAGTGAAAGCCGATATCGAAAATCATGTCCACATGTTTGGAGAGAGAGGTGTCGATAAAAACAAAATACGGACATAGTAGCATCATGGATATTATTATAACAGCAACAAATTTTATCACAAAACTTTGTCATATAGCTTCTCATGAACAAGTAACAATTCATCACAACATCGAAGTAAAAAGCATAAACTTTATTGAAAACCAACAAACTATGTTCTCAGTCAACTTTGCAACTACAATTCATCATATTTTCAGGAAGGGTCTCGTATCGGAGCCTTTTGGCAAGTCCACATACTCAACCATCATTTAATCTTCCATGATTGCTAACACTCACAACATATATATGAGCAAAAAGTTTCAACCGGACACATAGAAAGATAGGGGCTTATAGTTTCGCCTCCCAACTTATTCACCTCAAGGGTGATGTCAGCAATAATAACTCATGCTCACTCACATCCAACTAGGGTATATGTGCCTATATCTTTCCCCACCACATGATGCTTGCCAAAGAGAAAAATAAAAAGGAATAGAGGAAAATACTTCGACTCATGCATAAAAAGTAAATACATGAAAGTAAAAGATAGGCCCTTCACAGAGGGAAGCAGAGGTTGTCATGCGCTTTTTGGTTTTGTATGCACAATCTCTTAATGCAAAATAACATCACGTTATATTGCCCCTTATGATAGCAACCTTTATTACGCAGTCTGTCACTTTTATTACTCTGCCATCACAAGTTCGTACAACGCTTATTTTCCCTTACACTAAAGGATCAAACACATTTATAAGCAATTTTTATTGCCTTTTTGCACCGATAACAACTTACTTGAAGGATCTTACTCAATCCATAGGTAGGTATGGTGGACTCTCAAAACATGAGTTTGGGTTTAGGGTTTTTGGATGCACAAGTAGTATCTCTACTTAGTGCGGATTTTTGGCTAGCAAAGATATTGAGCAAGCACCACATGTTGAAGGATCTATACCAATATAACTTCTATGTGAATATGAACAAACATAAATCATTACGTTGTCTTCCTTGTCCAACGTCAATAGTTTGGCATAAGATATTTAGTGGGGGCTCACAATCACAAAAGATGTCCAAGATAGTATATTTGCATGTGAATCTTCTCTTCCCTTATTAATTCTTTCATGAATTGCATTATTGACCAATGCTATGTTCGTCAACTTTCAATAAATTTTACCACTTATACTTTTCCTTATGTAATGTCATTACTTACCATAAGATTAGCATATGATATTTTTCATTGTTTTCTTTTATTTTGATTGAAACGGAAAAGTAAAGAAGCAAAAACTCAAACTAAACTTTATTATATAGCTCTCACTAGATTACATAGATAGATAGATCACGAAACTAGCACTCGAAAATAGATCATACTAAATTTTTATTCAACTAAATCACGAAATAGCTAAGGATCGAACTAACATAGGTAAAGGTAATAAAAAGGTAATAAAACTGATGGTGATACGATACCGGGGCATCTCCCCCAAGCTTGGCACAAGCCAAGGGGAGTGCCCATACCCGTGTACTCAAGTCTCCTTTGGTGGTGAAGATGGAGGTGGTGGCGATGAGGTAGTAGCTTCACACTTCAGCTTCAGTAGGTACTCCAATCTATGATTGATGTTTCGGAGGGCGATGTTTTGCTCTTCCAACAAAATAATTTCATGGGTGAGATATTTATTTTGAACACAAACCATTTCGAAAGCCTTGAAGGCTTCGATTTCAGTGGGGGTGAGATGCTCATAGTAAGGTTGAAGGATAACTTCTTCTTTCTTGGCCTCCTCTGCGAGCATGGCTTGCCCACCTTCTTGAGCCTCATCTCCCGCAGCTTCCTTGACCTTGCCCTCCTTAGTGGTTTCTTTTGGTTCTCCTCTCCTTAGCTCCATCTTTAGCAGCCAAGTATCGCCTTCTACATTGTTGGAGGAGGGAGAAGACATGATGCCTGGCTTGATAGATCTGACAGAAAACAACACGAAACAAGAACAGAGGATTTCTCCGCGATGCGGTGGTCAAATCGTCCGAGGGTATATATACAGAAGGAAAACGGAGTCGGGAAGGTGCCCGAGGGGCCCACCACCCACCAGGGCGTGCCAGGTGGGGCAGGCACGCCCTGGTGTCTTGTGGGCACCTGGGTTGCCTTCCCGGTTATTTCCTATTTTCCTATTTTTTTTCTAATATTCCAAAACTGACAGAAAATATTTTTGTGGATTTTTCGGAGTCCGTTTTCTTACGGTATCACGTACCTCCTCTTTTTCAGGGTTCTGGAGTGTTCTGGAAGGTTTATTTTATGTGTTCCTCCGGTGTCATGGTTTGGATAATGTTAGTTTCAACATTAATAGGTGTACCTGAAATATAATGCTTAATTCTTTGTCCATTGACCACCTTCGGATTGGTGCCTTTGGCATTATTAATCTTGATAGCACCAGAGCGATAAAATTCTTTGATGATATATGATCCTTCCCATTTGGAGAGAATTTTCCTGCAAAAAGCCTAAAACAAGAATTGTACGATAGAACATGTTCACCAACTTTGAATTCCCGCTTTTGGATTCTTTTGTAATGCCATCTTTTAACCTTTTCTTTAAATAATTTGGCATTTTCATAAGCTTGGGTTCTCCATTCATCTAGTGAGCTAATATCAAATAACCTCTTTTCACCAGCAAGTTTGAAATCATAATTGAGTTCTTTAATTGCCCAATGTGCTTTATGTTCTAACTCAAGAGGCAAATGACAAGCTTTTCCATAAACCATTTTGTATGGAGACATACCCATAGGATTTTTATAAGTTGTTCTATAGGCCCAAAGTGCATCATCAAGTTTCTTAGACCAATTCTTCCAGGACCTATTGATAGTTTTTTGTAATATTAATTTTATTTCTCTATTGCTAAGTTCAACTTGACCACTAGATTGAGGATGATAAGGTGATGCAATTCTATGGTTAACATCATATTTAGCAAGCATTTAACGGAAAGCACCATGAATAAAGTGTGAACCACCATCAGTCATTAAATATCTAGGGACTCCAATCCTTGGGAAAATAACTTCTTTAAGCATTTTAATGGAGGTGTTATGATCAGCACTACTAGTTGGAATAGCTTCTACCCACTTAGTGACATAATCAACAGCAACCAAAATATGTGTATACCCATTAGAGGAAGGAAAAGGTCCCATATAATCAAAGCCCCAAACATCAAAAGGTTCAACAACAAGTGAATAGTTCATAGGCATTTCCTGATTTACCGATATTACCTATTCTTTGACATTCATCACAAGACAAGAAAAACTTATGGGCATCTTTGAAAAGAGTAGGCCAATAAAAACCAGATTGTAATACCTTGTGTGTAGTTCTATCTCCTGTGTGATGTCCTTCGTAGGCTTCGGAGTGGCATTTCCGTAGGATTTGTTCCTGTTCATGCTCAGGTACACAACGTCTAATAATACCATCTACTCCCTCTTTGTAAAGATGTGGGTCATCCCAAAAGTAATGTCTTAAGTCATAGAAGAATTTTTCTTTTGTTGGTATGTGAAACTAGGTGGTATAAATTTAGCAACGATATAATTAGCATAGTCAGCATACCAAGGAGTATTATGAGAAGCATTTATTACAGCTAACTGTTCATCGGGGAAGCTATCATCAATAGGTAGTGGGTCATCAAGAATATTTTCTAACCTAGACAAGTTATCATCTACAGGGTTCTCAGCTCCCTTCCTATCAGTAATATGCAAGTCAAATTCTTGTAGCAAGAGAACCCACCTAATGAGTCTAGGTTTAGCATCTTTCTTTTCCATAAGATATTTTATAGCAGCATGATCAGTGTGAACAATTACTTTGGAATCAACAATGTAAGATCTGAATTTATCACAAGCAAACACAACTGCTAAAAATTCTTTCTCAGTAGTAGCATAATTTCTTTGGGCATTGTCTACAGTTTTACTAGCATAGTGGATAACATTTAATTTCTTATCAACCCTTTGTCCTAGAAAAGCACCAACAACATAATCACTAGCATTACACATAGTTTCAGAAGGCAATTTCCAATCAGGTGGTTGTACTATAGGTGCAGAATGTTAAGGCTTTCTTAAGGGTTTTGAAGGCCTCTACACAATCATCATCGAAAACAAATGGAACATCCTTTTGTAAAAGATTAGTAAGAGGCCTAGAAATTTTAGAGAAGTCTTTAATGAACCTCCTATAGAAACCAACATGACCAAGGAATCTACGAATACCTTTAATATCTTTAGGACATGGCATTTTCTCAATTGCATCAACTTTAGCTTTATCCACCTCAATACCTCATTCAGAAATTTTATTCCCCAAGACAATGCCTTCATTAACCATAAACTGGCACTTCTCCCAATTCAAGACAAGATTAGTTTGTTCACATCTCTGCAAAACTCGATCAAGGTTGCTGAAGCAATCATCAAAAGAAGTTCCATAAACGGAAAAATCATCCATGAAAACCTCAACAATCTTTTCACAAAAATCAGAGAATATAGCAGTCATACATCTTTGGAAAGTAGCAGGTGCATTACATAAACCAAAGGGCATACGTCTATAAGCATAAGTTCCAAAAGGGCAAGTGAAAGTGGTTTTCTCTTGATCAGGTTGTGAAACAGGTATTTGAGAGAAACCTGAATATCCATCAAGAAAGCAGAAATGTGTGTGCTTAGACAGTCATTCTAACATTTGATCAATAAAGGTATAGGGTAATGATATTTTCTAGTAGCTTTATTTAATTTTCTAAAATCAATTACCATTCTATAGCCAGTCACTATTCTTTGTGGAATAAGTTCGTTTTTGTCATTAGGAACAACAGTAATACCTCCTTTCTTAGGAACACAATGGACAGGACTTACCCACCTACTATCAGCTATGTGATAGATTATACCTGCTTCTAGAAGCTTTAGTATTTCAGTTCTTACCACTTCTTTCATCTTAGGATTCAACCATCGTTGGTGATCAACAACGGGTTTAGCATCAGGTTCCATATTAATCTTGTGCTGACAGAGAGTGGGACTAATGCCCTTAAGATCATCAAGAGTATATCCAATAGCAGCACAGTGCTTCCTCAGAATTTTTAATAATCTCTCTTCTTCATGTTCTGAAAGGTTAGCACTAATAACAAGATATATCTTTTTCTCATCAAGATAAGCATACTTTAAAGTGTCTGGCAATTGCTTTAATTCAAACACAGGATCACCTTTAGGTGGAGGAGGACCTCCTAGAGTTTCTATAGGCAAATTGTGTTTAAGGATAGGTTGTTGTTCAAAGAATATTTTATCTATTTCATTTCTTTCACGCAAGTGCATATCATTCTCATGGTCTAGCAAGTATTATTCTAAAGGATCAATAGGAGGTAGAGCAATAGAACCAAGACCAATTATTTCATATTTACTAGGTGATTCTTTACCATGAGGTTGTCTACAAAACTTAGAGAAATTAAAATCATGAGACACATCACCAAAATTAACACTGACAGTTTCTTTAAGGCAATCTATTTTAGCATTGACAGTGTTCAAAAAAGGTCTACCAAAAATTATGGGACAAAAGTCATCTTGTGGGGAACCAAGAACTAGAAAATCAGTAGGGTATTTTATTTTCCCACACAAGACTTCAACATCTCTAACAATCCCAAGTGGTGTGATGGTACCTCTATTAGCAAGTTTAATAGTAACATCTATGTCTTCTATTTCAGCGGGTGCTATATCATTCATAATTTCTTGGTAGAGAGTAAAAGGAATAGCACTCACACTGGCACCCAAATCACAAAGGCCATGATAACAATGATCTCCTATTTTAAGTGAGACAACAGGCATGCCAACAACAGGTCTATGTTTATCTTTTTCATCGGGTTTGGCAATTCTTGTTGCTTCATCACAGAAGTAAATAACATGCCCATCTATATTATTTACCAAGAGATCTTTAACCATAGCAACACTAGGTTCTACTTTAATTTGTTCAGAAGGTTTAGGTGCTTTGATGTTACTTTTGCGAACCACTATTGATACCTTAGCATGTTCCTTTATCCTAACAGGGAAAGGTGGTTTTTCAATATAAGCAGTAGGAACTACTGGATCAACATTGTAAATGATAGTTTCATCTTTAGCTTTGACTTCTTTAATAAGGGGATGATATTTAAACCACTTCTCCTTAGGGAGATCAACATGAGTAGCAAATGATTCACAAAATGAGGCTACTATCTCAGAGTCAAGTCCATATTTAGTGCTAAACTTGTGAAAAGCATCGGTATTCGTAAAAGATTTAACACAATCAAACTCAAGCTTAATACCTAACTCTTTACCTTCGTCGAGTTCCCAATCTTCAGAGTTGTGTTTAATTCTTTCTAAAAGATCCCACCTGAATTCAATAGTCTTCTTCATAAAAGAACCAGCAACAGAAGTATCGAGCATGGATTGATTATTACAAGAAAGCCGAGCATAAAAATTCTAAATGATAATTTCTCTCCAGAGCTCATGATTGGGGCATGAATATAACATTGACTTAAGCCTCCCCCAAGCTAGAGCGATACTTTCTCCTTCACGAGGCCAAAAATTATATATATAGTTCCGATAATGATGAACTAGATGCATAGGATTTTTTTTGGTGAAATTCCAATTTCAATCGATTCCAGTTCCAAGATCCAGTATCATCGCATAGCCTATACCATGTCAATGCTTTTCCCCCCAAAGATAAAGGGAAAACCTTCTTCTTAACTTCATCTCCGGGTAAACCTGCAAGCTTAAACAATCCACACATTTCATCCACATATACCAAATGCATATCGGGATGCTTCATTCCGTCTCCTGCATAAGGATTAGCAAGCAGTTGCTCTATCATACCCGAAGGAATTTCATAACTAATATTTTCAGTAGGTGCAGTAGGTTGAGGGGCAACTCTTTGTGTTTCCGGTCGAGGTGAAGATACCCTGAACAAACCCCTCAAAGGATTGTTTTCCATAGTAACAAGTGACAATAAATTATAACACGTAATATAATTTTTTCCTTACCGATTTCCACTTACCAAGAGCGCTTCACTCCCTGGCAACGGCGCCAGAAAAGAGTCTTGATGACCAACAAGTATAGGGGATCAATCGTAGTCCTTTCGATAAGTAAGAGTGTTGAACCCAACGAGGAGCAGAAGGAAATGACAAGCGGTTTTCAGCAAGGTAATTTCTGCAAGCACTGAAATTGTTGGTAACAGGTAGTTTGATAGCAAGATAATTTGTAACGGACAAGTAATGGTAACGGTAAATAAAGTGCAGCATGGTAGCCCAATCCTTTTTGTAGCAAAGGACAGGCTGGAACGGTCTCTTATAATAAGCAAAGCGTTCTTGAGGGCACACGGGAATTTCATCTAGTCACTTTCATCATGTTGGTTTGATTCGTGTTTGCTACTTTGATAATTTGATATGTGGGTGGACCGGTGCTTGGGTGCTGTTCTTACCTGAACAAGCCTCCTGATACGTCCATTTTGCATCATGTTTTCCTACTGTTATTTATAATGTTTTTATGCATACTAATGTTTTGGGGAGTAATTCTAATGCCTTTTCTCTCATAATATGCAAGGTTTACACAAAGAGGGAGAATACCGGCAGATGGAATTCTGGACCTGAAAAAGCACGTCAGAGCTACCTATTCTGCATAACTCCAAAAAAGCTGAAACTTCACGGAGATTTTTTATGGATTATTTAAGAATTATTGGAGCTAATAACTACCAGAGGGGGCCCACCAGGTGGGCACAACCCACCTGGGCCCGCCAGAGAGCCCAGGCGCACCATGGTGGGTTGTGCCCTCCTCGGCCCACCTCCGGTGCCCCTCTTCTGGTATATAAGTCATTTTGACCTAAAAAAATAAGGAGAGGACTTTCGGGACGAAGCGCCGCCGTCTCGAGGCGGAACTTGGGTAGGAGCACTTTTGCCCTCCAGCGGAGCTATTCCGCCGGGGGAACTTCCCTCCCGGAGGGGGAAATCATCATCATCATCATCACCATCACCAACAACTCTCCCATCTTTTGGAGGGCCATCTCCATCAACATCTTCAACAGCACCATCTCCTGTCAAACCCTAGTTCATCTCTTGTGTTCAATCTTTGTACCAGAACCTTAGATTGGTACTTGTGGGTGACTAGTAGTGTTGATTACATCTTGTAGTTGATTACTATATGGTTTATTTGGTGGAAGATTATATGTTCAGATCCATAATGCTATTTAATACCCCTCTGATCTTGAGCATGATTATTATTTGTGAGTAGTTACTTTTGTTCTTGAGGTCACGGGAGAATTCATGTTGTAAGTAATCATGTGAACTTGATATGTGTTCGATATTTCGATGATATGTATGTTGTGATTCCCTTAGTGGTGCCATGTGAACGTCGACTACATGGCACTTCACCATATTTGGGCCTAAGGGAATGCATTGTGGAGTAGTAATTAGATGATCGGTTGCTAGAGTGACAGAAGCTTAAACCCTAGTTTATGTATTATTCTGTAAGGGACCGATTTGGATCCAAAAGTTTAATGCTATGGTTAGATTTTATCTTAATACTTTTCTCGTAGTTGCGGATGCTTGCGAGGGGGTTAATCATAAGTAGGAGGTTTGTTCAAGTAAGAACAGATCCTAAGCACCGGTCCACCCACATACTCCCTCCGTTCCAAAATATAGTGCTTCCTCTATTCCCGTGCTTCAACTTTGACCATAAATTTATCCAACGAGACTGACTGCGGCGGGAGCAAAAGTTATAACACTGAATTCGTATTCAAAAGAAGTTTTCAATTATATAATTTTTTCTCCCGACGTAGTCGGTCTCGTTGGTTAAATTTATGGTCAAAGTTGGACCTCGGGAAGCATGGGCGCACTATATTTTGGAATGGAGGGAGTATCAAATTATCAAAGTAGCGAATACAAATCAAACCAACATGATGAAAGTGATATGATGAAATTCCCGTGTACCCTCAAGAACGCTTTGCTTATCATAAGAGACCGTTTTGGCCTGTCCTTTGCCACAAAAGGATTGGGCTACCTCGCTGCACCTTATTTACCATTACTATTATTTGCTCCTTACAAATTATCTTGCTATCAAACTATTGGTTACCGACAATTTCAGTGCTTGCAGATAATACCTTGCTGAAAACCACTTGTCATTTCCTTCTGCTCCTCATTGGGTTCGACACTCTTACTTATCGAAAGGACTATGATTGATCCCCTATACTTGAGGGTCATCAAGGCTCTTTTCTGGCGCCGTTGCTGGGGAGTGAAGCGCTCTTGGTAAGTTGAAATTGGTAAGGGAAAATTACTACGTGCTGAAATTTATTGTCACTTGTTACTATGGAGAATCATCCTTTGAGGGGTTTGTTCGGGGTATCTTGACCTCGACCGGAACCACAATTAGCTACCCCTCAACCTATTGCACCTACTGAAAATATTGGTTATGAAATTCCTTCGGGTATGATAGAACAACTGCTATCTAATCCTTATGCAGGAGTTGGAATTGAGCATCCTGATATGCACTTGATATATGTGGATGAAATTTGTGGATTATTTAAGCTTGTAGGTTTTCCCGAAGATGAAGCTAAGCAGAAGGTTTTCCCTTTATCTTTGAAGGGAAGAGCATTGGCATGGTATAGGCTATGCGATGATATTGAATCTTGGAACTGGAACCGATTGAAATTGGAATTTCACCAAAAATTTTATCCTATGCATCTAGTTCATCGTGATCGAAATTACATATATAATTTTTGGCCTCGTGAAGGAGAAAGTATCGCTCTAGCTTGGGGAGGCTTAAGTCAATGTTATATTCATGCCCCAACCATGAGCTCTCAAGAGAAATTATTATTCAGAATTTTTATGCTAGGCTTTCTCGTGATGATCAATCCATGCTAAATAATTCTTGTACTGGTTCTTTTATGAAGAAAACTATTGAATTCAGGTGGGATCTTTTAGAAAGAATTAAATGCAACTCTGAAGATTGGGAATTCAACGAAGGTAAAGAGTCAGGTATTAAGCTTGAATTTGATTGTGTTAAATCTTTTATGAATACCGATGTTTTTCACAAGTTTAGCACTAAATATGGACTTGACTCTGAGATAGTAGCCTCCTTTTGTGAATCATTTGCTACTCATGTTGATCTCCCCAAGGAGAAGTGGTTTAAATATCACCCACCTATTAAAGAAGAAATTAAAGAACCGATCATAACTAAAGAAGAAACTATTATTTATAATGTTGACCCAGTTGTTCCTACTGCTTATATTGAAAAACCACCCTTCCCTGTTAGGATAAAGGAACATGCTAAGGTTTCGACTGTGGTCAATAAAAGTAATATTAGAGCACCTAAACCTGCTGAACAAATCAAAGTAGAACCTAGTGTTGCTATGGTTAAGGATCTCTTGGTAGAAAATATTGATGGGCATGTTATTTACTTCTATGATGAAGCTGCTAGAATTGCTAAACCCGATGAAAAGGATAAACATAGACCTGTTGTTGGCATGCCTGTTGTCTCAGTTAAAATAGGAGATCACTGTTATCATGGTTTATGTGACTTAGGTGCTAGCGTGAGTGCTATTCCTTTTACCTTATACCAAGAAATTATGAATGACATAGCACCCGCTGAAATAGAAGACATAGATGTTACTATTAAACTTGCCAATAGAGACACCATCACACCACTTGGGATTGTTAGAGATGTTGAAGTCTTGTGTGGGAAAATAAAATACCCTACTGATTTTCTAGTTCTTGGTTCCCCACAAGATGACTTTTGTCCCATTATCTTTGGTAGACCTATCTTGAACACCGTTAATGCTAAAATAGATTATGAGAAACAAACCGTCGGTGTTAGCTTTGGTGATGAGTCTTATGAGTTTAATTTTTCAAAGTTCAGTAGAAAACATCATAAGAAAGAATTACCTAGTAAGGATGAAATAATTGGTCTTGCTTCTATTGACGTGCCTCCTACTGATCCACTAGAACAATATTTGCTAGACCACGAAAACGATATGCACATGCATGAAAGAAATGAGATAGATAAAATTTTCTTTGAACAATGACCTCTGCTCAAACATAATTTGCCTATTGAAACTCTAGGAGGTCCTCCTCCACCTAAAGGTGATCCCATGTTTGAATTAAAACAATTGCCTGACACTTTGAAATATGCTTATCTTGATGAGAAAAAGATATATCTTGTTATTATTAGTGCTAACCTTTCAGAACATGAAGAAGAAAGATTATTGAAAATTCTGAAGAAGCACCGAGATGCTATTGGATATACTCTTGATGATATTAAGGTCATTAGTCCCACTCTATGTTAGCACAAGATTAATATGGAACCTGATGCTAAACCCGTTGTTGATCATCAACGACGTTTGAATCCCAAAATGAAAGAAGTGGTAAGAACTGAAATACTAAAGCTTCTGGAAGCAGGTATAATCTATCCCATAGCTGATAGTAGATGGGTGAGTCCCGTTCATTGTGTCCCTAAGAAAGGAGGTATTACCGTTGTTCCCAATGATAAAAATGAACTCATTCCATAAAGAATTGTTACCGGCTATAGAATGGTAATTGATTTTAGAAAATTAAATAAAGCAACTAGAAAAGATCATTACCCTTTGCCTTTTATTGATCAAATGCTAGAAATATTATCAAATCACACACACTTTTGTTTTCTTGATGGATATTCTGGTTTTTCTCAAATACCCGTTTCACAGCCTGATCAAGAGAAAACCACTTTTACTTGCCCTTTTGGAACTTATGCTTATAGACGTATGCCTTTTGGTTTATGCAATGCACCTACTACCTTTCAAAGATGTATGACTGCTATATTCTCTGATTTTTGTGAAAAGATTGTTGAGGTTTTCATGGATGATTTTTCTGTATATGGATTTTTTTTTGATGATTGCTTAAGCAACCTTGATCGAGTTTTGCAGAGATGTGAGCAAACTAATCTTGTCTTGAATTGGGAGAAGTGCCACTTTATGGTTAATGAAGGTATTGTCTTGGGGCATAAAATTTCTGAACAAGGTATTGAAGTGGATAAAGCTAAAGTTGATGCAATTGAGAAAATGGCATGTCCAAAGGATATTAAAGGTATTCGTAGTTTCCTCGGTCATGCTGGTTTCTATAGGAGGTTTATTAAAGACTACTCTAAAATTTCTAGGCCTCTTACAAATCTTTTACAAAAGGATGTTCCATTTGTTTTTGATGATGACTGTGTAGAAGCCTTTGAAACACTTAAGACAGCCTTAACTTCTGCACCTATTGTTCAACCACCTGATTGGAACTTGCCTTTTGAAATTATGTGTGATGCTAGTGATTATGCTGTTGGTGCTGTTCTAGGACAAAGACTTGATAAAAACCTAAATGTTATCCATTATGCTAGCAAAACTCTAGACAGTGCCCAAAGAAATTATGCTACTATTGAAAAAGAATTTTTAGCAGTTGTGTTTGCTTGTGACAAATTTAGATCTTACATTGTTGGTTCTAAAGTTATTGTTCACACTGATCATGCTGCTATAAAATATCTCATGGAAAAGAAAGATGCTGAACCTAGACTCATTAGGTGGGTTCTCTTGCTACAAGAATTTGATTTACATATAACTAATAGGAAAGGAGCTGAGAATCCCGTAGTTGATAACTTGTCTAGGTTAGAAAATACTCTTGATGACCCACTACCTATTGATAACAGTTTTCCTGATGAGCAATTAGCTACAATAAATGTTTCTTATAACACTCCTTGGTATGCTGACTATGCTAATTATATTGTTGCTAAATATATACCACCTAGTTTCACATACAAACAAAAGAAAAAAATTCTTCTACGATTTAAGACATTACTTTTGGGATGACCCACACCTATATAAAAAAGGAGTAGATGGTATTATTAGACGTTGTGTACCTGAGCATGAACAGGAACAAATCCTACGGAAATGTCACTCCGAAGCTTATGGAGGACATCATGCGGGAGATAGAACTGCTCACAAGGTATTGCAATCTGGCTTTTATTGGCCTACTCTCTTCAAGGACTCCCGTAAGTTTGTTTTATCTTGTGATGAATGTCAATGAATTGGTAATATTGGTAAGCGTCAGGAAATGCCTATGAATTATTCTCTTGCTATTGAACCATTTGATGTTTGGGGTTTTGATTATATGGGACCTTTTCCTTCCTCTAATGGGTATACACATATTTTGGTTGCTGTTGATTATGTTACTAAGTGGGTAGAAGCTATTCCAACCAGTAGTGCTAATCACAACACCTCTATTAAAATGCTTAAGGAAGTTATTTTCCCAAGGTTTGGAGTCCCTAGATATTTAATGACTGATGGTGGTTCAGACTTTATTCATGGTGCTTTCCGTAAAATGCTTGCTAAGTATGATGTTAACCATAGAATTGCATCACCCTATCATCCTCAGTCTAGTGGTCAAGTTGAACTTAGCAATAGAGAAATAAAATTAATTCTACAAAAAACTGTTAATAGGTCCCGAAAGAATTGGTCTAAGAAATTGGATGATGCACTTTGGGCTTACAGAACAACTTATAAAAATCCTATGGGTATGTCTCCCTATAAAATGGTTTATGGCAAAGCTTGTCATTTGCCTCTTGAGTTAGAACATAAAGCATATTGGGCAATTAAAGAACTCAACTATGATTTCAAACTTGCCGGTGAAAAGAGGTTATTTGATATTAGCTCATTAGATGAATGGAGAACCCAAGCTTATGAAAATGCCAAGTTATTTAAAGAAAAAGTTAAAAGATGGCATGATAAAAGAATCCAAAAGCGGGAATTCGAAGTTGGAGAATATGTTCTTTTGTACAACTCTCGTTTTAGATTCTTTGCAGGAAAGCTTCTCTCTAAATGGGAAGGACCTTATGTCATCGAAGAAGTTTATCATTCTGGAGCTATCAAAATAAATAATGCCGAAGGTACCAACCCGAAGGTAGTCAATGGGCAAAGAATTAAACACTATATCTCAGGTACGCCTATTAATGTTGAAAGCAATATTATTCAAACTGTGACACCTGAGGAATACATAAAGGAGACCTTCCGGAACACTCCAGAATAATTAAAAAAGAGGAGGTACATGATACGGTAAGTAAACGGACTCCCAAAAATCCATAAAAATATTTTTTATCAGTTTTGGAATATAACAAAAATTAGGAAATTAAGAAACAACCAGGAAGGCAACCCTGGTGGGCACAAGACACCAGGGCGCGTCTGGCTTGCCAGGTGCGCCCAGGTGGGTTGTGCCCACCTCGGGTACCTTCCGGACTCCGTTTTTCTCTCGTTTGCTTGTTTCCCAAGAAAAAAAATCTTTATATACCCCCCGAACCTATTGACCACCGTATTGCGAAGAAATCTTTTGTTCTTCTTTCTTGCTATTTTCTGATAGATCTAGATCGCCATGGCCGCTTCGAGCTCCTCCAAGGAAAAGTTCTTCGAGAACGTCATCAACCCATATCTGCGGGAGGTGATGCAGCACCCTCAAGCCATTGAGATGCATGAGGGGTGCTCCACATCTAGGACGTCCATGGCCCCAAGGGGACGGGGACCGTGGATGCTCGGCTTGAAGCTATGGAGCAGGAGGTCTTCAAGTGCAAGGGGATGGTGGAACGTGGACTCAATGCCAATCACCTCATGATCATGGATTACACCCGTGATCTCAAGGTGGATGGCAGATCCATGAAGGACATCATTTTCACATTCAACGAGCAAATCAACTTTCTGCAAAGTCAAATCTATGATCTCTAAAACCAAGTCTTTGAATATGAGGCAAGGTTTAAAGGTATGAGTTTGGCTGCTAGTTGTAGGACTAGTGAGACTCGCTCCTCCTCTTATGATGGTGAGCCATTGCCATGGAAACCGGAAGATAAGATCGCTACTACCTCATCACCATCACCACCTTCTTCACCACCAAAGGAGACTTGAGTTCATGGTATGGACACTCCCCTTGGCTTGAGCCAAGCTTGGGGGAGGTGTCCCAGTATCGTATCATCACCACTATCTTTGCTTTCATCTATTTCAGTTTGATCCTTAGTTTTCCTATGATTTAGTTGAATAAAAGTTTAGTTCGATCCTTTCTTTTCGAGTGTTTGCTTTGTGATCTATATATCGATGTAATCGTGTTCGAGATACATAATAAAGAGTAGTTTGAGTTTTGTTTCTTTACTTTAATGTTGCAATAAAAAGAAAGGAAAATAAATGAAAAAGATCATATGATAATCTTATGACAAGTAATGACATCACATAAGGAAAAGTATAGGTAGTAAAATTTGTTGGAGATTGACAAACATAGCATTGGTCAATGATGCAACTCATGAAAGAATTAATAAGGGAAGAGAAGATTCACATGCAAATACACTATCTTGGACATCTTTTTTGATTATGAGCCCCCATTAAATATTTTGTGTCAAAATAGTTGATGTTGGACAAGGAAGACAATGTAATGATTTATGTTTGTTCATATTCACATAGAAGTTATATTGTCATAGATCCTTTAACATGTGGTGCTTGCGTAATATCTTTTCTAGCCAAAAAATTCCGCACTAAGTAGAGATACTACTTGTGCATCCAAAACCCTTAACCCAAATCTTACTTTGAGAGTCCACCATACCTACCTATGGATTGAGTAAGATCCTTCAATTAAGTTGTCATCGGTGCAAAAAGGCAATAAAAATTGCTTCTAAATGTGTTGGATCATTTAGTGTAAGAGAAAATTGAGCGTTGCACGAACTTGTGATGGCAAAATAATAAAAGCGATAGACTATATAATAAAGGTTGCCATCATAAGGGGCAATGTAACATGACATTCTTTTGCAGTAAGGGATTTGGCATACAAACAAATAGGCGCATGACAACCTCTGCTTCCCTCTGCGAAGGGCCTATCTTTTACTTTTATGCATTTACTTTTATGAAGAGTCAAAGTTTTCTTCCCTATTCCTTTTTATTTTCTCTTTTTGCAAGCATCATGTGGTGAGGAAAGATCTAGGCACATATATCCAGTTGAATATGAGTGGGCATGAGTTATTATTGTTGACATCACCCTTGAGGTGAATACGTTGGGAGGCGAAACTATAAGCCCCTATCTTTCTATGTGTCCGGTTGAAACTTTTTGTTCATGGGTATGCTGTGAGTGTTAGCAATCATAGAAGATTAAATGATGGTTGAGTATGTGGACTTGCCTAAAGGCTCCGATATGTGACCCTTCCTGAAAATATGATGAATTGTAGTTGCAAAGTTGCCTAAGAACATAGTTTGTTGGTTTTCAATAAGGTTTATGCTTTATACTTCAATGTTGTGATGAATTATTACTTACTCATGAGAAGTTATATGATAAAAGTTATGTGACAAAAGTTGTTTGATAACATTTTATGTTAAAATTCCTTGCTGTTATAATAATATGCATGATGCTTCTATGTCCGTATTTTGTTTTTATCGACACCTCTATCTCTAAGCATGTGACATGTTTTTCGATCTCGGTTTTCGCTTGAGGACAAGCAGGGTCTAAGCTTGGGGGAGTTGATACGTCCATTTTACATCATGTTTTCCTACTGTTATTTATAGTGTTTTTATGCATAATAATGTTTTTGGGAGTAATTCTAATGCCTTTTCTCTCATAATATGCAAGGTTTACACAAAGAGGGAGAATACCGGCAGCTGGAATTCTGGACCTGAAAAAGCACGTCAGAGCTACCTATTCTGCACAACTCCAAAAAAGCTGAAACTTCACAGAGATTTTTTATGGATTTTTAAAGAATTATTGGAGCAAATAACTACCAGAGGGGGCCCACCAGGTGGGCACAACCCACCTGGGCACGCCAGGGAGCCCAGGTGTGCCCTGGTGGGTTGTGCCCTCCTCGGCCCACCTCCGGTGCCCCTCTTCTAGTATATAAGTTATTTTGACCTAGAAAAAAAAATAAGGAGAGGACTTTCGGGACGAAGCACCGCTGTCTCGAGGCGGAACTTGGGCTGGAGCACTTTTGCCCTCCGGCGGAGCGATTCCGCCGGGGGAACTTCCCTCTCGGAGGGGGAAATCATCATCATCGTCATCACCAACAACTCTCCCCTCTTTGGGAGGGCCATCTCCATCAACATCTTCAACAGCACCATCTCCTCTCAAACCCTAGTTCATCTCTTGTGTTCAATCTTTGTACCGGAACCTTAGATTGGTACTTGTGGGTGACTAGTAGTGTTGATTACATCTTGTAGTTGATTACTATATGGTTTATTTGGTGGAAGATTATATGTTCAGATCCATTCACTACAAAAAAAGACACATCCGTGACATTTTGGGCCGAACGATTTTTTTTCTGTCATGCTTATGACACTTCTATGACGATAATTGTGACAAAAGCACGTATCATCATAGATGTGGTGGGCTCCTACTTCTATGACAAAAAATCATGACAGAAAATGGGCTTTTCGTCTTGGGCGGGCCGGGGACGCACCTGCATGACATTCTTTGGGCTGTCCATGACGAAAAAAATCATGGTAGAAGCGAGGGCGAGGAAAATATCGGGGAGTTCCCGGTTACGGTGGGTAGTCGGGGCCAAGCAATGCACGGAGGTTTGCGTGTTTCTCTCATATACACGTACGCGCGTGTGTGCGAGGCGTTGGCCCTAACTGAACCCGAGCGAGGCGTTCGCTTACTGAACCCGAGCAATTGCACTAGCTACATTGCTGAACCCGAGCGATCGATCCCTTGGCTGCTAACTGAACCCGAGCGATTCCTTCGCTACTGCTGCTAACTGAACCCGAGCGATCGATCGCTGCTGCTGCTACTTACTGAAGCCGATCGAACCTGCTGCCTCTTGATGAACAGTGACTGTTGTTGGGGGTTGGATGAACAGGACCCCGTGGTAGTAGAGGTCGTTGCCGCTGGATGAACAGGACCCCGATCGAGAGGAGGCCGCCACACACCCGAGCCGGTTGGGGGTAGATGAACAGGACCCCATGGAGGGCTGGTTGAACAGGACCCCGTGTGGAGGGCTGGTTGAACAGTAGCCGGTGGAGACTGGATGAACAGGACCCCCGTGGTGAACAGTAGCTGGTGGAGACTGGAGGAAGTCGATGGTGGATGAACAATAGCAGGTGGAGGCTGGAGGAAGTCGACGGTGGATGAACAATAGCCCGTGGAGTCCCATTTTGCGGTACGCCACACCCCTCCCGATGAATAGGACCCAGTTTCGACCGTAGGCGCTCCAACACAAGTCCGTTTCCTGCGTTTTGCGGTACGCCACACCCCTCCCGATCAACAGCACCCCGTTTCGACCGTAGGAGCTCGAACACAAGACCGTTTTCTTCCGTTTTGCGGTACGCCAGACCCCTCCCGATGAACAGGATCCCATTTCGACCATAGCCGGTCGAACAGAAGGCCGTTTACTCCATTCTGCGGTACGCCAGACCCTGTTTCGGCTATTCCGTCCAAGCCGGTTGGCTCCCGATGATCACGACGCATTCCAACCCAGTCTGTTGCCTCCCGATGAACACGATGCTGTTTCTCCATTTTGACCCAGCCGGTTGGCCGCCCACGGGAGACAGGAGCAAGATCAGAGGTTGAAGAAGCAGCACGGCTGTTGGATTAACATCCAACGATCCAGCTGCTAGAATCATTTGTTGATTAAGTTGACAAAGCCCTATGTACGCGTCAGATTAGTAGGCCCACAAGTCAGCCACCAAATCTGCCGGGTCCCAGCTGTCATCGAGAGGAACATTTTTTTTCGAATAACAAGGAGACACTTCCTTCCGTGCGAAGATACAGCCGATGGGTCCCAGCTGTCAGCAGGAGCAATCATTTTTTTCATGTAATAAGGAGGCACTTGCTTGTGTGGGTCCCTACTGTCAGCCTCTCTACTTACATCCCTCTTTCGATAACTGTTGTTTGTTGACCATGTTGACCACGCCGCACCGAGAGCACCAACGCGGTGGACTACGACGAGGCCCAGGAAGGGAACGACCCGGAGCCGGCGAAGCCACAGCAGCGGATGCCAATGCTGAGGGGAGTACGAGGGCTGAGTGGTCGGCTACGGGGTGAGGTTGATGTCGCAGGAAAATAACAAGAGGTGCGGGTGGGTATAGGGATGTCCTGGCGGCAGCACAGCCGGCCACGGGACAAGGGAGCAGGCAGTCCCGCCCGCGCTGGTTTGGGCGGCTGGAGCAGGAAGATCAGAGATTGAAGAAGCATGACGGCCGTTGGATGGACATCCAACAGTCACTGCTCTGTGTTGACTAAGTTGACAAAGTCTTGCGTATGCGTCAAATTTTTTTTTTAGGACAACATCATCGTTAACCTAGTAGGCCCACAAGTCAGCCTACGAATCTGTGGAAAACAGCATACATCCCATTTGCCATTATTTTCAGCCCATTTCTTACTACTTATAGCCCATTTTCTGGGGAAGCCTAATACATCCCTCCTCGTCTTGAAAGATTTGCAGCCCAGCAGGGCTGAGAAAAGCAAGTAGGCCTCGGTTGGGTATTCTCCAAAAAAATAGAACTGGGCTAGCCATTTTCAGAAAGAAAACAGATATCAACTGGGCTCGTCATGTGCTTAAATAAAAGCGTGGGCTAGACGGGCCACAGCCCCCGCACAACACGCAGTTGAGCTCCGTCTCTAAAACTAAAAAACAACTGGGCGAGCTGCTGGGTCCCTGGTGTTAGCCGCTCATTGTGTAATTTTCTCGTTTATTGACTACATTGACAATGGCGTGGGACCTAGATGTCAAACAATTAGGAGGAAGTATTTTTTTGGCTTGTAATAACGAGGCACCTGCTTGCGTAATGCCATGACCCTGGTGGGTCCCTACTGTCAGCCTCTCCACGTACAGTCATCTCCTGATTCCTCTCGGTTGTTGACCATGTTGACAACGCCAGACGGCGGCGGGCACAGCGAGCGAACCAAGGTGGAGAACGACGGCGAGGCCTCGGACGGGAACGAACAGGAGCCGTGGAATATGCGACAGTGTAGTGGCAGGTGGAGGGGAGAACGAGGGTAACAGCATGTAACTCAAGCTTACAAACATACAAAAGCCCAAGGATTAATTGTTCATCAAATTTAGACAAAACCCAGATTGAACATGGCAATAACATCTAACCCAACCACTATTTTTGGCAGTCACAAACAAATGGATCGGTTTGATCCATAAAATCAACATCCTGTGCCAAAAAATTTATTGGAACACGGTGACAAGTTGTTGTAAATAGAAGCCGAGCATGTTCAGAAGCCCATTTGTCCACCTGAAACTTCGTTTTTTGCTGTTCAACATGTCCGTCCGTGAGAAATTTCTTGTTGAAAAACTTAAGCCTCATGGACAATAGTAACCTCGCATTCAACAGGAAGAATGTGACAAAGCTTCTGTTTGCCTGGTTGGATGCATATCCTTCCATCGTTATTGTCCTCAAACGAATGTCATGAGAACTGAGAAAATCCCGGTGCTTATTACGCCACCGATTGGTTATATGTTTTTCTCCATGTGTTAGTGCCTAAGTAGACATGAAGATTGAAATTAGTTAAGGTCTAAAAAAAGAGTATGTTGAAAGAGCGACAGCCGAACGGTTAATTCTAGTACAATATATACAGGCTTCAATGTGCATGAAATCATCACCTTTATATATAAATTCTCCAGACATGGAAAGCATCGCAGCAAGCCAATAATTACATTCAGATCATAACTAAACACTCCGATATATAAGATCTTGACAGAATCCAGCAGCATTGATAGGCTATCCATGGACAACCTCTTCATTGAGCATATAACATAATATTAGTACCCAAAGTGTACTCCAAGATGATATAAAACTTATGCGCACAAATGAAAAATTTAGCTTATGATTACAAATGTGTAGATGATAATATACGGTACCTGAATAAGTGTGGAGCCAAACACCAACTTCTGATAATTAAACGGATCAGGAATTACACCCAAGGTCTCCAGTTTAGGCGCAGAGACGACAGTTATTTGCGAAGGTATAGAACAATAATGTAGGAGCAACCTTTGAAGTGAAGGGGCATCTTCGATGATGAGCTGTTGTCCTTCAAAACAAATTCCAATGCTTTTAAGGTGAGGCGACTTTATTTGGAGACAACTGATACGGATTTTTATTCCCAAAACAATTAGCAAGCGCTCCAGGGCAGGGCAACTGGAGTGGATGATGATGTGCAGTGAGGCCTCCGACAGATAAACCACCACAAGCGAAAGTTTTTTTTAGCTGTGTGAGTCGAAGCATTTGTACCAGATCGTCTGGTAGATGGCACCGGGCGAAGGTGGCGGTGTGGAGAGAGGAGGAAAACCATGAGATGGACAATGGTGGTGTGGGCACAAATTCTTGGTGTTCGGTTCGTGGTATGAAACTTTCGTGGTAATGGTAGAACTCAAACTGCTGGAGTTTTTCGAATTTAGGGGATGTCTGGTAGGCATCCATCGTGCAGGGTATGGATAGCATGTAGCACGTCAGGATGCAGAGGCGTTGAACGAAGCCCTGGTGGGAGGAGATGATGGCTTTGAGGAGTTCAAAATCATGAACGACAGATAGCTGACGACAGTCGAGATTAAGGGGCGTGGCGCGCCATAGAGGGTGCCACCGAGTTGAGAGGACTTGGGTGCGGCAGCAATCCTTGGTGGGGAGAAGCGAGATGATCTCCCCAAGGATGGCGTTCGGGAGATCATTGATGCGGTCCACCCGAGATTCTACGGGTTCCTCAGATCTGGTGGGGGCCTGCCACTTCTCCCCGTGCTGCCGGGTGCGGGATCTACAACCGGCGTCGCCGCTGGAGGGAGCCTCATCTTCTTGGCGCTGGGGCCAGCCGACTCCATTTTCCTTGCGAGCGTCGCGCCAAGCTCACAGGTTTGAGCAGAGTAGCCAGAGACGAGCCTAGTGGCAGCGCGAGTGGGGAAGAAGGAGGGCTAGGGTTTTCTGTAGGAGTGGAAGAAGAGGAGCAGGCGTTTTCTGTACGAGTGAGGAAGAAGGTGAGCGGGGGTTTTCTGCACGAGTGAGGAAGATGGGGAGCGGGGGGAATTGGGGGGCGACGGAAGTGGGAGAGTCTAGCGAGCTGCAGTATAAGTGGAAGCGAGGAGGAAGGAGGGTTTTTCTGGGATCGTCCCCTCTTCAAGAAATAAGGGCTTTTCCTCGCAAAAAAAAAACAAATGGGCTTTAAGATGGATAGGCTTTTGTATCGGCCTAGTCGGCTGCCCGTGTTTCGTACTGGAGGGCCTTAACACTAGAGGCAGCCCATTAGAGACACTCTCCATCTCTCCAGCTTATTGCCCATTCGAAAGAAAAAAAGAGATGCCTCCAGCTTATGGCTACTCATCGGTAACCTTTTTCAACTTGGAAAAAGGTTATAGCTCCTTCTCTGGCCGGCTTGGCATCCACCAAATTAGAGGATGCGGTACTGCATGTAGACACTCACACTGGTCGTAGCACGGCAAAATAAGGTGTCAAATAACAGGCCTACAATATACTTACTAGATTGTAAAGGTTCATAGGCTAGTCAAAATTCACATTAAACTAAGCTTCAGAAGATATGGTATGCATACTAACATTCACAAGCACAAAAGTTCAACATGTTTATGCATCTCAATGATTCACCATACTATAACCAATACAAAGCTGTGAGAAGGTGTAGAAATAAAGAAAAACGATCGATGCTTCTCTGAGCAAAGGGCCTCCCTGCGCACGCATTAATTTCCTGGGCATGCTTGTTTCTTCTCAATGTTGCGAGCACTTTGAGCATGTTGGCAACTCCACAGCTAGCTGGCTGCCTCATCTTGCAATTGATGCTGACACATTTGCAGCAAACACAGGAGGCAATAGAGATGACTCAACATCAGACCATATTGTGCAGTTCCCCTGAAATCTTCATTGTCCTGAATCTAAAAATATAGGAAAACAATAGCTATACTTAAACGGTGTTGCAAAACAGTAGCACATATCAATAGCTTGGCATGACAAAACACAATCATCTGGACGAAGGGGATACTGACCTACCTGAGGAAGATTATATATAATTTCATAAGTCGTTAGTTGATTTCCACCTTCGGCTGCACTGCTTGTTTGCTCCTCCACACATGACAGGATCGTTCCGCACTGCAATCAACAAGTCAACGTACGAATAATCTTATTTCATCTTGTGGTGGTCATTGTACCTAGTTACGAATGTAGGAATACCTGGAGCACCATGAGCTTAGCTGACAGTAGGTAGATGCAGCCATATAATTTTGTGCGGTGCTACCAAAATTGAGGTTTGTGTCCCTTCCCCTTCTTATGAGAATTCTTCTTGAAGTTGGTAGAATGTGACGGCTTGTTCTTTGCATCAAACTTGCCTTTCCCCTGAGATTTGTTCTTGTTGTTTTGGGGCATGTTGGGCTGGAAGTTCTTCTCATGTACCATGTGGGCACTAGAAGCTCCCTCAGCGACTCGAGCACATGTGTCTTTTGCTCTCGCCTTCTCTTCAAAATCAAGAGTGCTAATGAGATCCGAAACGGAAAACTCATGTCTCTTGTTTTTCAGAGAAGTGGCAAAATTGTTCCACGAAGGTGGAAGCTTGGCAATGATGGCCCGAGCAACAAATTTGTCCAGCAACACACACTTAAAGTACTCAAGTTCCTTAGCGAGTGACTGTATCTCATGAGACTGCTGAACAACAGAGCGCTCATCAGTCATCTTGTAGTCACAGAATTGCTCCATGATGTACAACTCGCTGCCAGCGCCCGAGGCCCCAAACGTGGCCTCGAGCGCAACCCACATGTCTTTGCCGCTGTCAAATGACATATATGAATCCACAATGGAATCGTCAAGAACACTCAGAAGGGCGGCTTTGAAGAGGGTATCCATGTTCTCAAAAGCTTCATGCTGTGCAGGATTAAGATCGCTCTCAGGCTTGCCCTTAATTAGTGGCGTCATAGCAGTACATGATCTAAAACCAGTATACTGCTCTCGTGCGCCACCTTTTATATTGCATCCCCTTAAAGGTAGGCGGCTTCAAAAGCGCAGCAAAAACACTCGGAGTAAATTGCCTATAATCAGGTTTTTCGATTGGATTGTTGAATATATGAGAAATTTACTATGAGATTTAATCCGAATCAACAGTAAATAGATCATGACGACAATTGCAAAGATCAAAGTAATGATGCGGACTAAACCAGGAGGACAGAATCACATACTGTGCAGCAGGAGCAGAACCGCTGTGGTTGATGTTGTCACTCATGTCGTTGATGAAGAGGTTACCGAGGTCGGGGAAGAAGGTTGTCGTTGAGGAAGTCGTCGCTGGCAGCAGTCGCACGAGTGTGCTCCCCAAAAACCTGATTGCCCCTCTCCCGTACAGGATCACGAAAGGCGGGGTTCAGGAGGACTGCTGTCCCTTCTCGCGGTGCACGCCGGAAGGAGGGATGGAGAAGATTTGCGTGGCGGCGCTATGATCTGGGAGATCTCATGATCTGGAACGGTGCGAAACCATATGATACAGCGGCGGCTAGGGTAGAGCATGTCAGGTCGGTCCTGTGAGTATAATAGTAGGCCTTTGGCCCAAATCCCACGTCCAAGTCAATAATAGCCCCACTATCCAAAAGAATCGGAAATGGCTGACTAATTAAGGCGTTCATTAATTATTAATTAATGACTTAATAAATTTTCCAACCAACAAAAATATAGACCACGTGCATAGCTTTTGTCCTTGGACAGGCTCATTCCCGAAGAGCGCGCGTGTAGGTTTCCTATTATCATGCTCATGCAAATGCTAGAATAGATCACATTATAAAGTGGTGCAACTCACACTCACCTAGCAGTATGGGACTAAACTTTAGTCCCACTCTCACCACACCATGCTCTAAGAGCATGGTTAATAGTATAGCCAACATCCGGCTATATGAAGTTGACACAGCATCTAGAGCCAACCTAATAGCCTGCTAGTACAATAGTTAGTCCCTTTAGTATACTATATCATTAATACATGGCCCCACCTTTTGTCTCACAAAGTATGTTGGCGCTCGTGCTACAACCGGCTACAAGTTTACAGCCTGCTTCTCTTCTCTCTCCTCTTATCTCTCCTTCAACTAAGCACAAATACTATATTTAAATCCTTATAGCCTGCTTATGTCACCTTATTGTACTTGCTCTAAAGTTACTCTCCACTGTGAGTAGTCTAAAATGCCGGGCGTGCAGCGGGTGGCGCCCTCGGCCGGCGTGCCGCTTCAAAAGTGGACGCAGTGAGAGGTTGCGTCGCCCTGACTTGCCATCAATGTGGAGCGGCGGGCTCAGTTGGCGCCGGGCGGGAAGCGCGCGCGAGAGGGGGGAGGGGTTTTTGGTGGGCCAGGAAGGTGAGAAGCCAGCTTGGGATCGGTCCGGATGGGGAAATATTAGGTGCTCCCATACTCCAACTGCTTACAATAAGTGTGGGCTATGTAGAGGGCATAGTAAGCAAGCTTCTCATCGTTCTGCGAGTTGACAGGACACATCAAAGTAGTAGTTTTTTTCAAACGTACATCAAAGTACTAGTGTAGTAGTCTCCAAAAAGGGTCGACCATGTCCATGGCTACCATCCCATCCCATGCTCCGTCATTGAGTACGTGCACGATTCATGTGCCATTCAAGAAAAAAACTGCGTACGTGCCATTGAAGAAAAAAAAAACACGCCACCACGTCATGGTCGAACTTTGATTCGTTCATGCATGGTTCCTGACCCTCCACTAAGTGAACAACTACTACAGGTGTCAAATTATCACGTGAGCTGCCTCTTCATCCAGAAATGAGCTCCACCGTGTACCTGCGCGTGTGTGTTAGGGAATGAGGCACAGAGTACGTGCGCCCGTGCGTGCAATTCTTATCTTCGTGCACGTACTCCTTTTTTATTGCGGGTGATTCGTGCACGTACTCGGCCTACGTTGGTGACCATTGGTGAGTCTCACTTATCTCTACATCTCTACATGTACATCTGCATCTATGTCTGCACTACATCTACATCTACATCTACTATAGTACAACAAGTTTTAAACATGAGACCAGCCATTTTCTTGCATGACACGACCAGCCCGTATCGCTTCTTGCTCCTCGTCTCTCTCAAAGTGCGTCCGGCAGGCGATTTTGCCATCGATTGAGGTCGGTTCGCTCACACTCGGTCCCACATGTTATAAATCTAAAAAGAATAGTGATATAACAATAGGAAACGCTCTGACCGGCGGACCAAACGCGACAGGCGTGCTGTGAGTGGGTCCAGTTTCTCGTAAGGTGACTTATGCACCTCGACGGAGGAAGCACCTTGCCCAAATTTGGCACTTTTTCGTGAATTCTCTAGACATTTATTAGCCCAGATAATCCCTCCGTTTTTATTTACTCTGCATATTAGATTTGATTGAAGTCAAACTTTATAAATTTTGACCTAGTTTATAGAAAAAAATATGAACATTTACAATAGCATATCTATATGATGGGAAAGTGTATTCAATAATGAATCTAATGGTATTCATTTGTTATTGTATATGTTAATATTTTTTTCTATAAAAACTTTGTCAAAGTTTACAAAGTTTGACTTTGACCAAAGCTAATATGCAGAGTAAATAAATATGGAGGGAGTACATCAAAAACCCAGCTACAACTACACGGGTGTGATGAGAAGGACGTGGATTACCGTTCGATCACGGTGCATCCTACGGTGCACATGTGCGATCCGCGTGCGTGGGGTTCCGGCCAATCACAACGCAACCCCGGTCGGGTGTGCACACACAGTTTCCAGAGGCGACGGAAACGAAGCGTGTGTGATAGTAAATGACCAAGATTGTAGGGGAATCCGAATTTCCTGCGTCGTTTGTCCTTGAGCTCTAAAAAACCACCGCACTGTACGGTTGTCCTTCCTCTCTCACAAAATTTCGCCCGCTTCTCTTCTCCCCCCCCCTTTTCCGGTTTACAATCCTATGAATCAAACAACGCACGTAGGAAAAATTCCTAAGGATTAGAATACTACAAAATTCCTTTGAGAATCCTTTGAATAAAAAAAAACCTTATACAGGGCTCAATTAACAAATCTCACCAACCATTGGCACCGTGTACTTATGGTTGCTTCGTCCGAGCAACTTACTCTTGGAATATTGGAGTACGAGCGCATTCAACGAAGAGTGAAATGATGGTTGCTTCGCCCGAGCAACTTTTACTAGTACTGCGGGAAAAGTGGGGCTCTGTGATTTGACCGCTCATTAGTCATTATTACTGCGGCGCAACGAGCGGGGTGAATCTCGCCAGCGGTTGTGCACTCAATATTGGTGCATGGCACGTGGACCCGGATTCTGGCTGTCCCACATGTGGACGAAAGGAAGTTTGAATGATTTGTGGCATTGCTATCAAGCCTCCAGGATATGTTTATATGTACACATAATTTTTCAGCATAATGAAATTGTGCAATAATGCTATGAAGCTTTCAACTTTGGTTTCATGTGTCCTCTTGCCTCCAAAGTTGTCTTGTTACAACATTCATCAAATACAAAGGAAACTAACATGCATGATAATGCATCTCAATGATTCGCAGATCAGCGTCAATATTTACATCACAACTGAATACAAAGTTGTTAGAATGTGTACAAATAAAGAAAAATAAAAAATTGAAGGATGATGTCCGCAGGCATGGTTCCATTTCCTGGCATTCATTTGTTGGCAGCTAGTTTCACGCACCTATGTGGAACTGAAAAAGACATGTTAGCCAAGAAAGGATTCTATGGTGGACATGGACCATCCGATCATTTTGTGCAGGTCCACTAAAATCGAGCTGAGCATCCCTGTTTGCAAAGGTATTGAACAAGTGTGATTACATTAATAGTAGAACCAGTAGTAGTTGGTGAAACATACACACACAAGTAGAAGCCGGTCACCTTTGCAATCTCTCATAAAATTAACCACTTGTTGGAGAAGATTAGGCTCGGAGTTGGATGAGGAGGATAGCAAAACCAATCTCCCTTTGTGCAGTCGCACTGAAATGTAGAGACGTTGTCCGTGTGACATGTTAGTAGAACTGCACAAGACACTCTTAAGAAAAAAGTGATTTGTGCAGTTCACCAAAAGGTCGCAATACCAACGAGGTGAAATGGATAGCCCTGTTTGCAAAAAAGAGGTAGAAAGGAAACAATTACTGGCCAATAACAGTTGATGACACATACGCCGACAAAAAAAGAAGCACATTCCTTGTCCTAAGGGAAGATAGCAGCACGGTTGTTTATGTAAAACGGTGTGAGGACGAGATTGCAACATGGAAAGTACGCCGGCCGAGCTACGTTTTGGGCAAAGAACTAGGGAAGATCCACATGCAGGATTTTCCACATGCAGCAACATGGGAAGATGGGCAGGAGCAAGGCCGGAGGAAGCTGTACCTGAGGGTCGTCGGGATGTAACTAGGAGGGCGCCGACGGTCGGGATCTGCCCATACTACGGCAGCGAGCAAGTGGCGAAGGGCCTGCCGCGCCGGAGCTTGGTCAGAGAGAACGGCGGGTACCGCAGATCGGGACGTGCTGCCTCGACGGCGTCGAACAGAGAAATGATGCACATCCTCCCTTTCCGCCGGCGGACGGGATGCGGCCAGATCCGTGACTAACGGTGAGAGGGAGAGAGAGAGGCCACCGCCGCCTTGTGTGAGATAGTGTGACAAGAGACAAACCCCGGCAGGCAGGCTCCATTGTATATAGTGGAGCGGATTTCTTTTTTCTCGATGACAATCGTTTTATATTCTGTACGTGCCATTGAGGAATATAACTTTATTTAATATGAACACGTCAAGTCGAACTTTGTTCCGTGTACGCATGGTACACGACCCTCCTTCGAGTAAACAACCGCTACACGCGTCAAATTATCACGTGGGCTGCCTTTTCGTATAGAAATGAACTCCACCGTGTACCCGGGCGGGTGTGGCCGGGAACGAGATGTGAGTACGTGAGTCATGCGTGCACCTCTTCTTTACGTGCAGGTACGTACGTGGGTGGGTGTGAGAGAGATGGTTTGTGCGAAATAGAGGCAATGTGTCGATGATATCTCAAACAAAAAATGTAACATATGCAATGTGTGTGAAACAGAGTCATGGATAAATCATATATAGAGGGAGCGATCCACGAGAAGAGAGTGGAGGGATCATCGGCGTGAGATATCGATAGAATCGAAAACAGATGAAGTGTGTGGGTGCGCGATCGATAAAGAGTGCCATCGAATTTGTGTTTGCCCACGTCAAAGATACAGGGCGACTGGCCTACTGGAATGTGAGAGGGCAGTGGTGCAGTTTGTCTCTGTGGCATGGATACCTACCTACAACGTTCGACTATTGGTGTGGGGGGCGAGGGGGCAGAGACCTAACTATAGAGAGGTAGATCGACTGGTATATGTGTGGAGAAGGAGAAAGACCTAGCTATGTATTAAGGGAGATCGATCGGCATCCATGCATATGTGTAGCAGAGGAATAAGGTTGGGATAGAGACAAAGGTAGAGTGTCGGAGGATTGGTGGTGGAGTTACTTCTTACAAATGGTGGGAGAGGCCTGCTAGACAAACGGAGGGTACGACTGCAATATCAATAAGAGAGGGGATGTCTGCCTGTCTATGCACGTGCGTGTGAGAGACGGGTCAGGAGGTACGCAAGGATGATGAGGGGGGCCGATATGGTTGTGGTAAGCAGACGTAACTACATAACAAGATCAATCGTCGTGTGTCGGAGAAAGGGAGAGACATAACTAGTGAGGTACATCGATTGGTGCATGGGGAAAAAGACTTATAGTCGACCTAGCTATATGTAGGGAGATCGGTAGGTATACATGCATGCATGTGTTAGAAGCAAATAAGGTCAGGAGAGACGGACAGGGTGAGAGGGATGCGGCTAGGAGGTGGTGCGAGAGGCCTACTATATCGAGGGGGGAGGAGTGTATGAGTATGAGATCGATGAAAAGAGGGGCGGGAGTGTGCACGTGCGTGGAACTGTATTGGACATAGGGGGGCATGGACGGTGAGAAGAGAAGAGGGAGAGTGTGTGTTTGTGGTAGGCACACTTGGCTAGAGAGGTATATTGACCGGTGTGTGCCGGAAAGGAGCCGGGGGGCCTACACACACCGTGGGTGAACGACCTAAAGAGAAATAACGAATGTGCGTGATGGAGGGGACGCTGAGGGAGGGTGAGAGGGGGGCGGGCATGTGCATGCACGAGAGAAAGTTAGCGCTAGCTACAAAGAGAAGAGGAATGTGTGGGTGTAAAAGACGGACAGAGATCATAATTCATTATAAAAAGTGGATTCGAATATTTGAAGAAGATATTATAGTGTTTTAAACCGACGCATGCATGAATATATATAATGGTGATACGCATGGTGTGGTTATGAACATGCACTACTGCAGGATACTGCTAACGCGACACTACGATCAGAGACCCTTTGACGAAACTGTGTGCGATGCATTAATCGCAAACGGTGATGTAAAAAAACCGTCAAAAAAGATGCAAAACTTTTGCGATGAAGGATACATCAAACACGGTTCAGATTTTAATTGCGTGTGCGATGCGGGGCATATGGTTCAGTTGAATTAACTGTTTGCGATGAGGCAGAACAAAAGAAACGGGCAGCCAGATGAAGGCGTGTGCGATATACGGCATACAGTTCACTCGGATAAAGTGTTTGTGATGAGACGGAACAACAGAAACGGGCAGCCAGATGAAGGTCTGTGTGATATACGGCATACAGTTGACTCGGATGAACTGTTTGTGATTAGGCAACACAAAAGAAACGGTCAGCCAGATCAAGGTGTGTGCGATATACGGCATATGGTTCGCTCGGATGAACTGTTTTCGATTAGGCAACGCAACAGAAACGGTTCAGCCAGATCAAGGTGTGTGCAATGGAGGGCATACAGTTCATTCCAATAAACTGTTTGTGTTGAGCCAAAAGAATACAAACGTTTCACATAAATAAGATGTGTGTAATACGCGGCAAACATCCAATTACATAGGTGGCTAGTACACACATGACATTTCCACACACCAAAGTAAACTATTACATGCATAATTAACTAGGATAAACGATCATCTGATCATCATCTACTTCTTGTGCTAGCTCGATGTTCCTTCTATGCTAAGTTTCCATTAATTGATGGCGTTTTATGAACACACCACCATTTCGCGCCATTTCCTCACTAGTTTCCCGCCACCCAGCGATATTGTGCATAAACCTAGGCGGCGCGTGACGCACGGAGGCAACAAGCGCGGCCTGTAGCACATCCACCTTTTCCAAGCATGCCAACCCACCAAAGCGTCGCCTCTGCCATCAACCTCGTCGACGAGGAAAACGAGAAGGCGCCACAGCCCATCGAGGCCGAGGCGCTCCCCGGCAACGCGATGGACGACGCCGTGATGCGCGTCATCGCCAGGGTTGAGCGGACCCTTGGCGCATGGCGCTTCAGCACCGCGGATCAAGATAGGCATGTCAGCGCCGAGAGGCCGCAGCTCGCCGCACAACATGATCGATGGCGCGCCGCAGAGCAAGCTAGGCGCGTCCGCGCCGATAGGCTGCGGCTCGCCGCACGGCGAGACCGTTGGAGCGCCGCAGAGTGAGAGGTGCGGCACGCCGCATAGCAAGAGCGGATCCATCGGCGCTTGCCTGCTGTCGACGGGGTGTCGCAGCTGGGTACACGTCCCGTCAGTACCCCCATTCCTCGCCAGGATTGGGCAGAGGCCCTCTGCGCCGTACTTGCACCAGAGGCCGGCCGCGCCGTACTTGCACCGGATGCCCGCCGCGCCGTTTGCATGGGTCATGCCATTCGCCTTGTCCGCGGCCTGCTCGATGCCAACGCGCTGGTCGCTAGGCTCGACCGCCTCCTTGGCCCAGGTGTCCACCTAGGCGCAGTAGAGGAACATGGCCGTCGCATCCTCGAGCTGGTGATCTCCGATGAAATAGCCAACTTGGAGCTCGAGATCGCGCTCCAGATGTACCGCGAGCGTGTCGACCGCTTGGACGAACGCCTGCATGAGTTCAGGCAGAGCCAAGAGCTACCATAGGCAAGGGCTGCTGGTCAAGGTCTCATGGACGTGTTTTATTTTGTTGAGTCATTTCGATGTGGATCGCTATGTATTCACAGCAATCATAATATTGCTCTGTTTATTGCTTTGTTTCAATGTGTGTACTCTGTTTTTCGTTCTTATATGTTCTGTTTCAATGTGTGTATATATGCTTTCCATTCTGTATATGTGGATGATAACAGCTAGATACAAATTAGTATACAAAAACAGATAGAAAATGGAATTCATAATATATATTAATTGTTCATTAGTTCATCACATAATATATATAATATCATCACATATACGTGATGATACTTAACTACTAGGTACAATGCATAAAATTGAAAATGAACAATACTAAAACTAATAATCCCTCCTGGGGCAGTATTCCGGCAGCCCCTCGCCAACAGCTCCCTGGTGCGCGGCGTCTTCTGATGTTTGCTTGAACTACGTCGGCATTTCCCCAAAGAGGAAGGGATGATGCAGCACAACAACGGTAGGTATTTCCCTCAGTGATGAGACCAAGGTTATCGAACCAGTAGGAGAACCACGCAACACCACGTAAACAGCTCCTGCACACAAAGAACAAATACTTGCAACCCGACGTAAGAGAGGGGTTGTCAATCCCTCACGGGTAAAAAGATAGGTAAAATTGTAGTAGATTGGATAAATAGATCTCGCGGGAACGCGAGATAAAATAAATAAGTAAAAATTGCAGCAAGGTATTTTTGTATTTTTGGATTAATAGATCTGAAAATAAAAGCAAATAAAAATAGATCGCGAAGGCAAATAGCAAATAGATCTGAAAATATATGATGAGAAAATAGACCCGGGGGCCGTAGGTTTCACTAGTGGCTTCTCTCGAGAAAAATAGCATACGGTGGGTAAACAAATTACTGTTGGGCAATTGATAGAACTTCAAATAATCATGACGATATCCAGACAATGATCATTATATAGTCATCACGTCCAAGATTAGTAGACCGACTCCTGCCTGCATCTACTACTATTACTCCACACATCGACTGCTATCCAGCATGCATCTAGCGTATTAAGTTCAGGGAAAAACAGAGTAATGTAATAAGAACGATGACATGATGTAGACAAGATCTATTTATGTAGAAATAGACCCCATCTTGTTATCCTTAATAGCAACAATACATACGTGTCGGTTCCCCTTCTGTCGCTGGGATCAAGCACCGTAAGATCGAACCCATCACAAAGCACCTCTTCCCATTGCAAGATAAATAGATCAAGTTGGCCAAACAAAACCCAAATATCGGAGAAGAAATACGAGGCTATAAGCAATCATGCATATAAGAGATCAAAGAAGACTCAAATAACTTTCATGGATAAAAACATAGATCTAATCATAAACTCAAAGTTCATCGGATCCCAACAAACACACCGCAAAAAGAGTTACATCATACGGATCTCCAAGAGACCATTGTATTGAGAATCAAACGAGAGAGAGAAAGCCATCTAGCTACTGCCTACGGACCCGTAGGTCTACAATGAACTACTCGCGCATCATCGGAGAGGCACCAATGAGGATGATGAACCCCTCCGTGATGGTGTCTAGATTGGATCTGTGGTTTCTGGAACTTGCGGCAGCTAGAATTGATTTTTGTCGACTCCCCTAGGGTTTCTTGGAATATTGCGGTATTTATAGAGCAAAGAGGCGGTGCGGGAGGCCACCGAGGTGGGCACAACTCACCTGGGCGCACCTGGGCCTCCAGGCGCGCCCTGGTGGGTTGTGCTCCCCTCGGAGCTCCCCTCAGGTGCTTCTTTGGCCCATCTGGTGTCTTCTGGTCCAAAAAAAATCCACAAAAAGTTTCGCTGCATTTGGACTCCTTTTGGTACTGATTTCCTGCGATGTAAAAAACAAGTAGAAAATAGCAACTGGCACTGGGCACTATGTCAATAGGTTAGTACCAAAAAATGATATAAAATGATTGTAAAACATCCAAGAATGATAATATAACAGCATGGAACAATCAAAAATTATAGATACGTTGGAGACGTATCAGCATCCCCAAGCTTAATTCCTGCTCGTCCTCGAGTAGGTAAATGATAAAAACAGAATTTTTGATGTGGAATGCTGCCTAACATGTTCATCACATATTCTTTTCTTTGTAGCATGGACATTTGGACTTTTATATGATTCAAAGCAATAGTCTAGTTTTGACATGAGGACTTTAATACTCAAACATATCAACAAGCAACCATATCTTTCAAAATATCAACACTAAAACAAGTTATCCCTAGCCCATTATGCTCAATCATTGATCCATTCATGAAACACACTCGAATACTAGCTATACCCAATGCTCAAGTATGATCATAGAGCCCCTTAGTTGGTGCTTTATAAGAGAAGATGGAGACTCAAGTAAAAAAAAATTGCATAAAGTAAAAGAAATGCCCTTCGCGGAGGGAAGTAGGGATGTGTAGAGGTGCCAGAGCTCAAAGCTTAAATTGAGAGATAAAAACATTTTGAGAGGCATACTTTTTCCACCAACGAAAACGACTTAGAGTTCCCTATACTTTCCATGCTAGATATATCATAGGCGGTTCCCAAACAGAAATTAAAGTTTATTCCTTTTTTTACCATACTTTCACTTTCCATGGCTAGCCGTATCCACGGATGCCCTCCATACCAACACTTTCCAATGAATTTATTATTTGATAACATAAAGTAAATTCATTTTTCATTTCGGGACTGGGCATCCCTAATACCTTTGCCGTACTCTCGTGCAATGACAAGTGAATAAACACTCATCGTGAGAATAACACATCTAGCATGGAAAAATATCGGCCACCCCTCACCGCCTCGCGAGCGGTACGAGCACACAAAAGAGAAATTTATTTTGAAAATTAGAGATGGCACATACAAATTTTCTTAGAACGGCATGGGAATACCGCATATAGGTAGGTATAGTGGACTCATATGGCAAAACTGGTTTAAAGGGTTTTGGATGCACAAGTAGTGATCATACTTAGTGCAAATGAAGGCTAGCAAAAAGATTGAGAAGCGTCCAACCAAGAAACGAAAAATCTCGTAAGCAAGCATTAAGCATAATTAACACTGAATAATGCACCACAAGTAGGATATAATTTCATTGCATAACTATTGACTTTCGTGCTTGCATAGGGAATCACAAACCTTAACACCAATATTCTTACTAAAGCATAATTACTCACCAACATGACTCACATATCATATCGTCATATCTCAAAACTATTACTAAAATCAAGTTTATTTTGTCCAATGATCTTCATGAAAGTTTTTATTATATCCTCCTTGGATATCTATCACTTTGGAACTAATTTCATATGTTGCTTTTACTAAGCTCAAACAAATATAAGTGAAGAATATGAGCATAATATTTCTTTCTCTCAAATTAATTTAAGTGAAGCAAGAGAGAATTTCTTTAAAATTTTACTAACTCCCAAATAAATCTAAGTGAAGCATGAGAGCATTTCTTCAAAAATAACAAAGCACACCATGCTCAAAAAGATATAAGTGAAGCACTAGAGCAATTCCATAGCTCTAAAAATTTAAGTGAAGCATAGGAGCAAGCATAGCATAATTTTTGGCTCTCTCAAAAAGGTGTGTCCAGCAAGGATTCAAGACTTAAAAATAAAAATAAAAACAAGCAAAGACTCATATCATACAAGACGCTCCAAGCAAAACTCATAATATGTGACGAATAAAAATATAGCTCCAAGTAAAATACCGATGGTCGTTAGAAGAAAGAGGGGATGCCACTCGGGGGCATCCCCAAGCTTAGTTGCTTGATACTTCTTGAATATTACCTTGGGGTGCCTCGGGCATCCCCAAGCTTAGCCTTTTGCTACTCCTTATTCCTTCATCCATCGTGATCTCACCCAAAACTTGAAAACTTCAATCACACAAAACTCAACAAAACCTTAGTGAGATCCGTTAGTATAAGAAAACCAATATTTACTTTAAGTACTGTAGAAAACCCATTCAAATTTTGTTCTTGCATTATATCTACTGTATTACAACTTTTCTATGGCAAAAATTCTTTAAAGAAAACCATAGATTCATCAAAATAAGCACACAATGCAAAGAAAACAGAATCTGTCAAAAACAGAACAGTCTGAAAAGATACGAATTGTTCTCATACTTCTATAACTCAAAAAACTATGAAAAATTAGGACAACATATAAAATTTGTATATCAATCTTTTGTAAAAAAATCATAATTTTTTGTCTCCTCTGTGAATTTGCAAAAAAAAATTACTGGAGGCAAAAGTTTCTGTTTTCCAACAAGATCAAATCAACTATCACCCAAATCATCCCAAAGGCTTTGCTTGGCACAAACACTAATTTAAACCATAAAAACACATCTAACCAGAGGCATAATTGGATATTTTATTGAAAACAGCAAGAAAACCAAAAAGCAAAAAGATACAAGTTGGGTTGCCTCCCAACGAGCGCTATCGTTTTACGCCCCTAGCTAGGCATAAAGCAAAGGATCTAAGTGTTGTCATCTTTATTTCTAGTCCCATAAGATGCCCTCATGATTGATTCATATGGTGGCTTAATTCTAGTTCTAGGAAAGTGTTCCATACACTTCCTTAGTGGAAATTAAAATTTAATATTGCCTTCTTTCATATCAATCACGGCACCAATAGTACGTAAAAACGGTCTATCAAAAATAATTGGACAAGACGGATTGCAATCAATGTCAAGAACAATAAAATCTATGGGCACATAATTCCTATTTGCAAGAATAAGAACATTATTAATTCTTCCCATAGGCTTTTTAATAGTAGAATCTGCCAAGTGCAAATTTAAAGAGCATTCTTCAATATCGGTAAGACCAAGCACATCACATAAAGATTTCGGAATTGTAGAAACACTAGCACCCAAGTCACATAAAGCAAAACACTCATAATTTTTAATCTTGACTTTTATAGTAGGTTCCCATTCATCATGTAATTTTCTAGGAATTGAAACTTCTAATTCCAACTTTTTTTCAAAAGCTTTCATCATAACATCAACAATATGTTTAGTAAAAGCTTTATTTTGTTCATAAGCATGGGGTGAATTTATCATGGATTGCAACAAAGAAATACAATCTACCAAAGAGCAACTATCATAATTAAAGTCTTTGTAATCCAAAAGAGTGGGCACATCACTAGTTAAAGTCTTGACCTCTTCAAACCCACTTTTATCAAAATTTTCAACAAGATTTTCACCCTCCAAATTATTGGGACGCCTTCTAGCTAAAGTTGACTCTTCTCCAGTCCATTTTTCATCAATCTTAATTTTACTAAACAAGGAATCAATAGAAGAAACACCAATTATTTTGATATCTTCATCACTTTTACCTTCTAATGAGATTGGTTTAGCGGCCATTTGATTTATTAGGGTAGCTTGTGCATCGGATATTTTACCTAGCAAACTTTCGGCAAAAGCGT
Source organism: Thinopyrum elongatum (assembly GCA_011799875.1). NCBI lineage: Eukaryota > Viridiplantae > Streptophyta > Magnoliopsida > Poales > Poaceae > Thinopyrum > Thinopyrum elongatum. The sequence goes on along the minus strand of CM022302.1, from coordinate 153,834,376 downwards.
ACTTAGATTGGAGATTGCAAACTTCTCTACTGATATCATCAAGTTGTTTTGTTATAGCATCTAGCACAACGGAATGCTCCTTAAGTTCTTCGGTGAAATACTCATTATGCTCAAATTGTGTAGTCATATATTCCTTAGTACTTTTTTCGATCTCAAGCAAAATATTTGGGTAAGGAACATCATAATATTTTCTTTGAGGCAGCATGACTACGCAAACAAGATTGCACTCAAAAATAGATCTGACGAGAAAACGGCGAATGAAAAAGGGGGCGAATAAAACGGCAATTTTTTTGTGAAGTGGGGGAGAGGAAAACGAGAGGCAAATGGCAAATAATGTAAATTGCAAGGAGATGAGATTTGTGATTAGGAACCTGGTAGATGTTGATGATGTCTCCCCGGCAACGGCGCCATAAATTCCTTTTGATGTTTGCTTGAACTACGTTGGTATTTCCCCAAAGAGGAAGGGATGATGCAGCATAGCAACGGTAGATATTTTCCTCAGTGATGAGACCAACGTTATCGAACCAGTAGGAGAACCACGCAACACCACGTAAACAGCTCCTGCACACAAAGAACAAATACTTGCAACCCGACGTAAGAGAGGGGTTGTCAATCCCTCACGGGTAAAAAGATAGGTAAAATTGTAGTAGATTGGATAAATAGATCTCGCGGGAATGCGAGATAAAATAAATAAGTAAAAATTGCAACAAGGTATTTTTGTATTTTTGGATTAATAGATCTGAAAATAAAAGTAAATAAAAATAGATCACGAAGACAAATAGCAAATAGATCTGAAAATATATGATGAGAAAATAGACCCGGGGGCCGTAGGTTTCACTAGTGGCTTCTCTCGAGAAAAATAGCATACGGTGGGTAAACAAATTACTGTTGGGCAATTGATAGAACTTCAAATAATCATGACGATATCCAGACAATGATCATTATATAGGCATCACATCCAAGATTAGTAGACCGACTCCTGCCTGCATCTACTACTATTACTCCACACATCGACCGCTATCCAGCATGCATCTAGTGTATTAAGTTCAGGGAAAAACAGAGTAATGCAATAAGAACGATGACATGATGTAGACAAGATCTACTTATGTAGAAATAGACCCCATCTTGTTATCCTTAATAGCAATGATACATACGTGTCGGTTCCCCTTCTGTCACTGGGTATTTATAGAGCAAAGAGGCGGTGCGGGAGGCCACCGAGGTGGGCACAACCCACCTGGGCGCGCCTGGGCCTCCAGGCGCACCCTGGTGGGTTGTGCTCCCCTCGGAGCTCCCCTCAGGTGCTTCTCTGGCCCATCTGGTGTCTTCTGGTCCAAAAAAAATCCACAAAAAGTTTCGCTGCATTTGGACTCCGTTTGGTATTGATTTCCTGTGATGTAAAAAATAAGCAGAAAACAGCAAGTGGCACTGGGCACTATGTCAATAGGTTAGTACCAAAAAATGATATAAAATGATTGTAAAATATCCAAGAATGATAATATAACAGCATGGAACAATAAAAAATTATAGATACATTGGAGACGTATCATCTTCCCAGCGCGGAGGCAGTACTACACCTCCTCCGCCTCGCAGCGCTTGACGTACCGATCTGCCTCTTGCTGGCAGACGAGCGCGAACGATCTTGCCATTTCGTTGGGCACCCACCAGAGCTTCTCGTCGGTGGCACGCTAGAGCTTATCAGCCCACCTCCATGCAGCGATGAGGTGCCTAGCGCCTTTGACCTTCCTCGCGAAGTACCCGTCTTCGTACACCTCCTCCGCATGACGACGCGCCCGCCCCCAAAGCTCCACCGCCTCCTTTTTCCAGGCGGCATCACGGGCTTCACAGGCCGCCTGGTACCTGGCTTCCTCCTCCGCCATCTCCTTCTTGAATGCCACTTGCCTGGCTTTTTCAGCCAGCGGCAGCGACTTCCACAAACAATGATTGTACTGGCCCCAAAACCACTCCAAAGTTGGGGTGTCCGTCGCAACCTCGTCCGGCGGCGCGTAGGGGTCCTTCTCGTCGCTGCTCTTCGAATGAGCGTCCTCGGGGGATGGTGGCTCCTCGTCGGTGCGTGGGCAGATCGGCGGCGCCATGGGCGAGATTTGAGAGATAGAGAGAGAGAGAGGGCGACCGAGGGAAGGATGTAGATGAGAATGCAGGCGGGACGACATGAGCAAGGTGGTATTTACTGGCAGCCGGAATCCAGATCGACGGGAACAGTACACACGCCGGTCGCCCGAATTTACGAGTACTGTAGTTTGAATTACACATGATTCCCGCAGCAAAATCCGTGTGTGAACTTAATAGCTGACGGTTTCCAATACAAAACTGTGTCTGATTAATAACCCGTGCCACTCACCTTCCAAACCCCGAGGCACGAAATAGAGTGCCAATCGTGTGGGGGCCGGTTGTCTTGCCAGATCTTTACATTTTCTTTTTTGAACACCAGATATTTACATCGTCTGATGATTTTTTAATTTCTTGGAATTTAAATGCCATGGCACTCCATGCATGTGTCCAAGCCGTGACATCAATATGTTTGAAAATTCGTTCCAATTTACTGCACATAGAATTAACTCGCACACAAGTACACATATATTTTTTCCAAACCGTTATGGTTAGCCGCTGCATGTAGATGTAATTCAAATTTGGATTATGGTCATTAAATTGCTAGAAAATCACTTAAATGTCTTAAAACGTTCAAATGACCCCTGAAATTTTTCAATTTTTGACATGACAGTTGTATTAATGCACGTTAACTGTAGAATTTTTTTTGAAGCCATAAGAGGAAGCTATCGCCCGTTCGTCATCAAACATGCATTGTTCCCTCTCAAAACCACGAGCCTTCTAGTGAGTTGCTCCGGTTTGTGAGAGGTGTGTGTCCAAACTTTTGTCAAACAGGCCAATTTTTTTACCACATCATCTTGGTGGCATGACATTACGTCAAGCAAGGTTTCATGTGTTTCTGATCATTTTTTAATTTTTTGGAATTTGAATGGCATGGCGCTCCATGCATGTGTGTCCAGGCCGTGACACCAATATGTTTGAAAATTCCTTCCAATTTACTGCACATGAAATTAACTCGCACACAAGTACACAAAAATATGATTTTTTAAACCGTTATGGTTAGCCGTTGCATGTAGATGTAGTTCAAATTTGAATTACGATCATTAAATGGCTAGAAAATCACTTAAATGTCTTTAAAAGGTCAAATGACCCTCGAAATTTTCCAAATTTTGACACGACAGTTGTATTAGTGCATGTTAACTGTAGAAATTTTTTGAAACCCGTAAGAGGAAGCTATCGCCCATTCGTCATCAAACATACATTGTTCCCTCTCGGAACCACGATCCTTCTAATGAGTTGCTTCGGTTTGTGAGGGGTGTGTGTCCAAACTTTCGTCAAACATGCCAAAATTTTTACCACATCATCTTGGTGGCATGACATTACATCAAGCAAGGTTTCATGTGTTTCTGATCTTTTTTTAATTTTTTGGAATTTAAATGCCATGGCACTCCATGCTTAATCGTGTGATAGCCGTGAGACCAATATGTTTGAAAATTTCTTCCAATTTACTGCACATGGAATTAACTCGCACACAAGTACACAAATATGACTTTTCAAACCGTTATGGTTAGCTGTTGCATGTACATGTAGTTTAAATTTGAATTACGGTCATTAAATGGCTAGAAAATCACTTAAATGTCTTAAAAGGTCAAATGACCCTTGAATTTTTCCAAAATTTGACATGACAGTTGTATTAGTACTACAAATTTTCTCGTACATTTAAAACACCATCCGTTGCCACTTTACTCCAAATTTGTCTTTCACAGCTAATAAAAAATATCAACAACATCACACACAGGTTTTTGTAGGAACCGTTTGCGATGAAAATTCGTGGGTCTATTAAAGTCTTCCTCCTTAAGCTTCGCCGGCTCGTCTGCTCCAATCCCGGTAACCCCCGAATCCACGAATCCCGATCCCCATTCCCGCAACCCCTTCTTGCAAAGATGATGCCATGGAAATGCTTCGTGAAGGCCCGTACGGTGGCCGCGTCGTCCCAGAGCGCCGTCGCCTGCGCCGAGAGCGCGGCCGCCTACACCGAGAGTGCCACCGCACCCGCATTAAGCGTGGCCGCATCCGCCGAGAGGGCGTCTGCGGCAGCCGATAGGGCAGCTGCAGCAGCCGAGACGGCTGCAGCTGCTGCTACGACGATGGCTGCAAACACCGAGAGCACTCGAGCTGCTGTCCGTGCCGCCGATGTCGCCCTGGCCCGGGTCGAGGCCATCCACGCCAAGATCGAGGACGCACATGCAAAGATATTCCAGGCGACCTCGGAATCCAGCATGCAACCCACGCCCAAAAAGGCGGCGGTGGCCATGGAGCACCTGCTTCCTCATGAGATGGCCGAGCGGGAGCTGGAGATGCAGGAGGCGGCGGAGATCGAGGAGTGCCGGGAGGAGGAGTTGCGCGTGGCCGAGGTCGAGGTAGAGAAGAGTCTGTCCGTCGAGGAATCGGTGGTGGAGTACCAACGCGAGCTCTGGCGCAACCACTACTACGAGTACTACAACCTTGAGGGCGGTGCCGAGGACGAGGATGAGGACGAGGATGCGATCGACTTCAGCAGGGGGGACACGGAGTCCACCAACGGCAGCATGTCGCCAGGACAAGTCATCGATGTCTCATCTCACACCGGCGATGCATAGGCCGGATCGGCAGCGGCTTTGTTAAAATTATGCGTACTTAGGCTTTGTTTTTAATGCTGGTCTTTTGTTAGAGCAAAGTTTAGGTTAACTGGCTCCGTTTAATTACTAAAATTGCTCGATTCAGTAAGTGTGGTCTGTTTGATGTACGCTCTTTTGTGTGCCCAAATTAGCAAGCGATGTTAAATTTTGCAATGATGTGGATGAGGACAGTACCCAGGGAAATTTCCACCAAAATTTGAATTATCAAACTCATCCCATGCGCGTAAAGCAGAAGAATCGTTTGCGATGCACACAATCGTTCAAAGTGAATGGTGTCCGGCGGCACCGCGCGCAAAGTTTCCCTCCACATTTCGAAAATTTTGGCCTACCGCCGAAATATCTACCCCCGCCCCCCTTCCCCACCCCTTTTCTCCCTGACCACAAGTCACATTTTCCCTGTTTCCTCCTTCCTTTCGAAGCTATAGCCGCTTCCTCGCTTGCTTCCTCGCTCTCGCCGTCTCGCATCCTACCGCCGGGGTCGCCATGGTCTTCTTCAATGACCTCTCCAGCGGTTCCTCCTCCGACGATGACTCCTTCACCACCCGGGTATGCCTCTCTTCTCTCTCTCGGGCTATGACTTGGAATGAAGGATTTTAACCCGACGGTCGATTTGAGTCATTTCTTCCTCTTGTAGCTCCCTAGGACCATCAACTGAAACGAATGGAGCGGGGTGGCTGAAGATCTGTCTGCTCGTTGTCACCATCAATCTCCATGCGTGAAGCTAGTTGCGTTTGAATCTGTGGACAGTGGGAGGAAGTTTCTGGCATGTGCAGAGAAGGTTAGCCCCACTTTCGTTGTTACAAATCATTTGTTAGATGTGATTCAGACACTGTCACTGTGCTATGTTATTCTGGATGTTAAGACAGTGTCACAGTTTGTACCTAGTATCTAAAAATGTTGGCATCTCATCAGCGGTGCCATTAGAAAATTATTTGGCACCACTTCAGCAGTTTGTGCAGCCTACTTTGGTCCACACATCTGAGCAGCCAAGCAGTAAAATACTAAATCTTTATGGCACGAAGGAACTGGGCATCGGAGCAACTAGGTGCTCCAGAGTCCGGGTCCCTGATTTTTTTCCGCTGCATCGGCTCGCCAGTGCAGGGCACCGGTGCGAAATGTAGCAACAGTTGTCTTTACACCGGTTTTGGCATATATAGTGGACGGCCTTAGTGCTATTAGTTCCATGTTACTAAATTTGTGCATGTACACACCTGTTAATATCAATTTGCTGTCATTCAAACGCTGTCGCTATGCCGTTGCAGTTATATTTAGCTTCCTCATAAAATGTTCAATTTGTTATTTATAGTACATGAGTAAGAACTTGTAGCATTGTTGTAGTTAATTATAGCTTCTGATGTTTCAGAATTTGGTTGTTGTCTCAGTAGCAATTAATTCATTTGCACATTGATCTTTTTGAGAAGATATGTCATAATTAACCTGTTTCTTCAGTTTTTCAAAATAAGTATTGGTGATTTTCTATGTTGCTATAAACCCATTTCCCCTAAAATTGTTACTGATCTAGTTTTAAATATTATAGGATGAACGAAAGTGTTCTTACCTGGAGTGGGTTGATCAAGAGTGGCCACAGTCTTTGAAGATGTGCCTAGCAAAGCTCTGGAGCATGTATGAGGAAGAGAACAAAGGTAGGCTTAGAGAAAGTGTTCTCAACGCTGAAGAATATTTGAAGATGCGGGATAAAAAGAGGAAGGTGGAGGATGAGCTCAGGTTTTTTAATTCAGACTTTGCTAAGATGGTGTTGGCGAAGGAGGAGGCACTTTCCCAGTTGGCCAGTGCAAAATAGGTTTTTACTGAACTGAAAGCAAAGGTGGATAAGACGAGCCTGGATGATCTCGATTAGGGAAATGAATATATTGTTCTAATATTGTTCTTGTGAAGCTGAACTAGCTATATGTTGTACTGTGTTGTTTTCAGGTAGCTATCGTACTGTGATGTTAAAATATATTTATGTGCCTGATATGAAATTGGCAAACAGCTGTTCGATATGAAATGTGAATTTGCGTAATACTGGAATTATTAATTGTAAACTAATAAACCTGCTAAATGGGTCATGGAACTTTGCAAACGGTTCTAGCAGTAAAAGCGCTTGTGATGGATAGCCCAATGTCATACAGTTTTCTTCATCAAATCGTGTGTGATGTAGTTGAATAAAAGCAAACGGTTAACCGAGGCAGAGCGTGTGTGATAGTTACACCTATCACACACGAGCCTATACATAAAACCGTGTGGGATGTATATACGAACGGAAACGTTTTCCCTGGATTGACTGTGTGGGATGTACATACGAACGGAAACGTTTTCCCTGAATGGATTGTGTGAGATGTACATAAAAACAGAAACGTATTCCTTGGATTGACTGTGTGGAATGTACATAACAAACGGAAACATTTGTTTGGGACTGACTGTGTGGGATGTACTTACGACCGGAACCGATTGGGCTTGTATAATCGTATTTGATCACTCGCCCGTCGCACACGACCTCATTTTGTCGAGCGTGTGTGCCAGGAGGGCCTATCCCCGACGGTTTCTGGGTCGTGTGGGAAGGACCCCCCCTATCGCAGTCACTGACTAGGCGACGGTTCAGAACGCCGTCGCGGAAAGGGGTTAAAAACCGTTTGTATAGCACCTCGCTGTACCAGTGATGTTATACTACATATAATATATAGAACATTTATTTGAATTTGTGATAATGTGTGGCTTTTGCAGCTCAGGGCTAAATACTTGTCATAATGTAGGGGGTGGGGCACTATACTTTGTGTGATAAACACAGTGTACGTATGAAACATGGTTTAGATTATGAAGATCTAGTTAGTACATCAAATGTACTATTATTTGGAATCAACATCAAGTGTATTCAAAATTTTGAATTCGAGTTCATATAGTACACATAGTTCATATCTATCTCTATAGTAATAATGTGGTGTGTTGTTAAGATAATATACGAATGATGGTTTAAGTTGGCAACAATCATGATTGTAGATTCTTATTCAAATAGAGAAACGAATTCAAATTTAGTTCGAATTGCAGCGGTAGTATAGAAATTTGGAATGCACTAAAATGTTCGTATGAGTAGGTTACATGCATTATACAGCCAGCGAATTTTTTTAATTGAACATAACATGGATTCATAGCTTTGAATAGCAATTGTACAGTAAAACGGGACAAGACTCTCTCTTTGTGTGGTGCGAATTGATTTGGTACATACATTATTACACGTTAGGCTTGTCCCTAAAATTCAACCCGCGCCTTGTTATCCCGAAAATTCAGATATCGTGCTCCCAAAACTCGCGCCTTCACAACCCGCGCCTTGCTATCCCGAAATTACAACGCGCGCGAAAACTCCCTCCAGCTGCCAAATCCCGACACGTGAAATCCCCCTTCTAACTCTGAACCGAAAGGGCCGCTAGTTCAAATCGGTGGGGGTACTTTTGTAACACACCCTACATTTTGGACAAGTGCGTCCCTAAGTCATGGTTCCCCCTTCCCATCACCTCCTTTTCACCATTCGAAATCCCAGGCCGCCATAACCTCTCTGCTCTAGCCGTGAAACCCCACCCTCCGCCGTCCGCCACCCCACCGCTGCCCAGCCGGAGCCTCTTCCTCGATGATGTCATCCACCGCAACAGCTCGACGTCCCTCATCCACCTCCCCGGATGAGGATCCGTCGTCGATCTCGTCATCCCGCCGGTTCAGCCGCCCCGTCCTCCACATCCAAGGAGCTGCTCCGACGATCGCCTCGTCTATCGCGGCTGCTCCATCCCCACAGCACCGCCTTAACCTGCTCCACCAGAATCACAGCATCCTCACCGACTCCTCGGACGAAGCCGAGGCCTACTCGGCGCCACCAAAGAGGTTGTACACTCATCGCATCGCACCTTCTCCTTAACTTGACCTCCCGGCGCCGCCTGTGCTCGATCCCATTCCCCCATGGCGCGGCTACCTCATAGTCAGCGCCGCCGGTGACATCTCCATGGCGGCTCTCCCCCAGTGCGAGGCTCCCTCGGCGGCGGCGTCCATACCAGCCAGAGCTGCTGCTGCTGCTCCGACTCTCGCTCGCTCGCATTGCTGCTGCTCCGGCTCTCGCTCGCTCGCACTGCTGCTCTGCTCTTCCCCTCTCTCGCGCTGCTGCTCTGCTCTTCCCCTCGCTCGCACTGCTGATGCTGCTACATGGGCTACTGCAGCTACACGAGTTGCTGCTCTAGCTCTAGTTCACGCTGCTGCTCCAGGCGTTGCTGCTTCGGCTGCTATCTGCTACTGTGGTCCCTGTCGGTCGCCTGCTGATTTAGATCACTATTTCTCTACTACTACTGCTCGAGCGGCCTAAACTACATGTGAAGTGCATCTCTACTACCAGTGCGTTCAGTTTCGACAGTAACATTCCGATTCCACAGTAAATTTCAGTTTCGACAGTTAAGTTCAGAGTCAACAGTTTTTACCTCATCTGTTGTAGTTAGATGTTTTTTGGTGATGTACATTTTACATCTACCACTTTTTGGTAATGTATTTTACATCATCTATTGGAGATGCTATTAGAATCCCACTTGAGATTAACGATGTCTATCTTGTGCTGCTTCAGCCTCGACGTCTTATGGCTCGCCGGAGCTGCTCCAACGACGGAACCATCCATCACAACAGAGCAGTACCCTGGATGCCGTCTACAGACGCCTCAGATCTTCCACCACACCTCCGATAGCCACCTCTGCCGCAACTTCTTCAGCGACCAACCCAATGATGATGAGGTCGACACGGCTACGCCAAAGAGGTTGTACACTTGTTGCATCACTTATTACTCTACATTCATGTCGATCCCTTAGGGCTATTTTGGTTCAAAGGAAAAAGTGAAGGAAAAACAAAATTTTCCTATGGTACTCTACTATTTAATTATTCATGCATTTGGTTGAAAGGAATGGAGGAAAACATCCACCTGGAGCTACTTTTCCTATGCATGAAAACAAGACTAAGTGCATTAGTGGCAGAATAACATTCTAACTGTACACACTTTCATATTTATTCACTTTAATTTGGCCATGTTTCTTTCCATTCCTCTGCTCTTCCAATTCCTGTGAACCAAACACCCAAGTTGAAAGAAATCCTGTGTTTACAAATGCTCTGTTTCCCACGTGCATTCCTATCCTATTCTGGTGTTTTTCCTATCCCTGCGTTTTTAGAATCCTACAAGCCAAAGGAGCCCTTACAGAATTACTTCAGTTACAGATAGGTGTCGAAGAAAACTTTGTGTGGTTTGTCCTGCTCCTGTCGTGACATCGTCCACCTCACCTGAGCTGCTCCATCGACAGAAGCATCCACCATACCAGACATCACGACTCCCGACCGTCTTTCGCCGCCTCAGATCTCCTTCCCTGCCGTCGGCACCCACCGCAACTGCATCACCATCATCGACTCAGCAGATGAACCTGAGGAGTACACGGGTCCACAAGAGAGGTCGCACTCTTTTGTTTCTGCTTATGTTATGCATTGCTTAATATTCCCTGCTACTTTATCGTCCTCTTCACCTCTTCGACTCCAAGTCAGGTCCGAATTAATGTTCAAACTTGAGTTTTAAAATGCTTGTGGGGCACATATCGAGGCAGCAATGAATAGTATCTCTGTCTATTATCTGGTTCACCTAGGGTATGTCTATGTTGTTCATCTTGGATGGGAAACAAATAGTAAAGCAATCATCATCTGTTTTTTTATTAAAGTAAAGCTATCATCAGGCTGCTATCATTATTTTTGGATCTATCCACTGGTTGTTACCATCACTCTAGATTTCTGCATGCTCTCCTTACATAATCTCACTATATTTTTTTCGTATGCATGTCAGATATTGTACACAGTCATGCTGAACATGTAGAGAAAAAGAGAAGAGTTTTGTGCGGCAATACAAAGTCATGCAGACATCGCTCCATGGTGGGTGCAATGGCAAACCCTCCCCCCTCCAGATTGTAATCCAGAGGAAGATATCTGTTCTGAGGCGGATTCAGACGGAGCTGACCACTCCTATTTACCCCCCGAGGTGTTTGCTCTAACTTGGCATGATGATGTTGGTCATATCATGCATATGTTTCTTTGCAGTGCCTACTTTCGACATCATATATGTCATCTACTTAGTTTAAACATGTTCTATAATGCCACCTGTTTAGTTTCTATATCATATATGTGAATTATGCAATCTCATCTCTTTTAGCCAGCATAATATATGTGAAATATGCAATGCCATCCTGTTTAACCAGACATAATATATTTGAAATATATCTTGCCAATCCTTTTCTTCATTACATTTCCATTTGTCGACAATGTTTGTACATTCAACTACTCTTCCTGTGAATCAGCCACTTGAGTGGGTGATGGAAAAATCTTGAGTGAAAACAAGGTCTTCAGAGCAGACAGTGCTACCTGTCGAAGCAGACCTCTTGCTGGGTCCCGATAACTCCTCAAAGATGGATTCAGAGACAGATGACCAATCCTATTCCCCCACCGAGGTGTATGCTCTAACTTGGCACGGTTATACTGCTCATATCATGCATATGGTGTGTTGCATTGCATAGTTTAGACATCATATACACAATATTCAACACCATGTTCTTAGTTCAGACATCATATATGCGAATGCCCTCTGCTTAGTATATAAATCACACGTGTGAATTATATCATGCGATCCTGATTACTTAGATAACATGTATGTGAATTATGTCATGCCAACCTGTTTACTAAAGACATGATATAATTATATCATGCCATCCTGTTTAGTTAGTCATCATATCTTTGAATTATGTCAGGCTATGCTATCCAGTTTAGATAGACATCATGTATGTGAAATCATGTCATTCTATCCTTTTTAGTTAAACAATATACATGTGAACTATTTCATGCCCTCTTTTTTCCACACTATCTATTGCATCTGTCTCTCATACAAGGTCTGTACATTCAACTACTTTTCTTGTTTATCAGCCATTTGAATTGGAGGGGGTGATGGTAGTATCTAGCGGAGTAAAAACACAGTCTTCAAATAAAACAGTGCTACCTCTTGGTGGAGATAGCACCCCGGTTGTACATGCACGAGAACCAGCCCTACCACACATAACCCAGACTCTCGTAGATTGTACCCCTACTCCGATGGACAGAGAACCAGCTTCACCCAATCCAACCCCAACCACAGCAGATAGTAACCCAGTTCTAGTTGACACAGCACCATCTCCAGCACAGAGCTCCCAAACAAGAGCAGTTAGTATGGCAGCTCCAGTGCCCAAAGCGCCAGTACTACCACGGCGAACCCCAACTCCACCAGTTAGTATACCTATTCCTGTGGACGAAGCACAACCAGCCATTCATAGTTTAGCATCTATCGCATTTGATGTTGTTAAATCCTATGTGCATATCTTCCCATCATGGAAATATTATACTGAAGATGAAGGAAAAAGCCAGTTGCAGGTGTTTGTCTAGGAGTTATGTGTAAGTAATGTTATTTATGGCAAATACTTTGCTTTGTCCCATACATTCTACCTCCATGCTGGTTTTAATACAACAAATGTTCCCATTTTTCTCTATAGTGAAGGACCGATTTGGAAACTCAGGATGAGGTAACCTGTGCTAATACCTCTGCTATCTTCAAGAATGCTTGGTGGCAGTATCGAAATTACCTGAAGAAAATGTACTTCACTGGCAAAGAAACTCATCAAATTCCCTTACTTTCTCCTGAGACACATTTACGACACGATGACTGGGAACGCCTTGTTCTGTACTGGTCCCGAACCAAGAATGTGGTAAGGTCTATGAGCTCATTTTTTATTTTTAAGTACTATATGCCTGCGTCTTACTGTACTCTGTTCGTGTAGAACAAGTGCTTAAACTTGAAGAAGAACTGTTCTCATTTAAGATTCCATTGCTATGGTGCATACTGCTTTGCTCTTGTATCACTGTATTTACTCATACAAACTTATTTTTAAATTTAAGGATCCAATCGAAACACCAATGTCACAACAGGTATGTTTAAACATGTTTCTTTAACAGGTTTGCTCTTCTAAATTGCTCTGTTGATTTCAATTTCAATTGTGTATACAGTTGACTTCTCATATCATGCACATTACTAGCATCACAACAGAGCCAATACTGTTGTTGTACATGTATAACCGTGTTACCCATCTGAAATCTTGTTGTGCCGTGTAGTTTCCCACACTTATATTCTTTCAATGCTGCTTTGTCTTGAACTGATATGATTTGTACCGTGTCTCTATTTTGATTTGGCAAGACAATGCAGTGACCATAGGGCATAGATATATGTTTGTTTGATGCTTTTATTATGTACTTACTACTTGGCAATAGAAGACTTGGTAGTTTAATCCTGTCCACCTTACTACTGAACTGGTTCACCGAAATGAGTTTCATATACTACATGCTAAACCTGTTATGTGTCTGCTTGTTTCTTCTTTTAGAATGCTGACAAAATATTTGGGAAGAGTACCTTATTAAGCAATGGTAAAGGAAGTAATGCAGATAAGGTTCAGGATAGTGAGACATCCTTGTTGGTCTCCAACAAAGCTGATAAAACAGCTAAGGAAAACTATCTTGAAGACAGTGAGAAAACCCCAAAGTCCTGTCTTGATGTAGTGTTCGAGTTACTGGCCACTACCGCTGGCACAAGCTCTTCGAACTCACTGTCTGAATCAGTTCGGTTTCTTGAGTCTCAACTACAAGCTGAAAGACATCGATCAGCTGTGCTGCGACAAGAAGCCGAAGGATTGAGGAAGTCCCTGAAGAACTCAGATGCATACTTTCTGGTGCAACAGCAAGCGTTGGAGGATTTTAGCGCCAAACAGGAGAAAGCTAATAAGCTTGCTAAGCTTATTGCCAGCATGGTGGATACCCAGGATAACGTTTCTTGAGCTCTTGTGAAGTTGTTTCAGTTATGGACTTGTTTTGCTGCTGCTCGTTTATTTGCACTGGTGGCCAATTAAGACGCCCAATGTATGTAATATGCTGCTTCATTCCCTATATTTGCACTGGTGGCGAACTTTGATGCCCAGTGGATGTAATATGTGTAATAGCCGTAATAGCCTAGCGTAAGTTGCTTGCTTATTTATTTCCTTATTGTCTTGTTTATTTGTTTGGTTGCAGTCACTGCAGTTCTTTTTCCGCGGTTTGCTAGTGGCAACAATAAAATATTTTTTAGAACTAGGCCGTAATAACCATGGACCGTTATGTAGTGACCATGGGCCTCCTACGGGCCGTAGGATCTATGGCCCTCCTACGGGTCGTAGGATCAATGGGCCTTGTGCGGGCGCGTTAGAATCAATGGGCCTTCTATGGGCCATACTATTCATGGACCAATAAAGGACCGCAATATGGGCCGTAAATGGGCTAGAGTGGAAATTGTCTGTTTATGGCCCGATCATAATGGGCCGTTAATAGCCGATATGTATAACGGGCTTAAACGGGTCGTATTTGATGACGCTAAGAAAACAGCCCAACAGATTAACGGGCCACAAACAGGCCGACTGTAACCACGGGCTGAATTTGGCCCGCAAGCGGAACAGGCCAGTAACGGACCAGAAGTAATCGAATGCTGGAAGTGAGCCCAAGAATAAATGGGCCCTTAGAAGGCCGAAAGATCACATGGGCTGGAAAGGGCCCAATGGAATAATGGGCCGTTAATGGGTATAAATTGATACACTGTTCATTATGCGCCAGTTCCACCATGGGCCGTTAATGGGCCAAGAGTTACATAGGGCCTCATATGGGCCGAAAGACGTCATGGGCCATACATGGGTCGGAAGTTACAACGGGCTAGAATCATATTGGACGGCCCAGATGCCGGTACTGGGCCTAATTCGGATAGGCCATAACGGGTCGTGAGTTAGGCCCAGTTCTTTTGCCAGAATCTGGGGATTCTCCCAGAATCCGACCCCTACCCAGCTTCTCCCAGAATCTTTGAGCCCCATTTGTTTTACAATCCTATCTAGTTAGGGTCTAATTAGATATGATTGTAAAACAAATGAGGCTCAAAGATTCTGGGAGAAGCTGGGTAGGGGTCGGATTCTGGGAGAATCCTCAGATTCTGGCAAAAGAACTGGGACTTAGCGGGCTGTAAATGAGCTATATGCAAACAGGCTGTTAACATGCTTTCCGTGGGCCAGCCCGCTACCTTTTGACCAAGTCAAATGGGCCGGCCTTTTCACCCGAATGGTCCACTGTTGGGCCGTGCCATGTGTCGACGTATCATAGACGCCTCCTGTCCAATGAGCGGACGACATCTGTCCCAATGCTGAGCTGACACGTGGATACTCCGGCGAATCAGAATTTTAAACATGGAAAATCCCCATTGGTCCGGGCTGTTAACGGGTTATCGGATCCAAACCGGAACCTGATAGCAAAACGGCGACCCGTTACGGTGGATGCCACGTGTCGGTTACCCTTGACGAAAGCACTTCCATGACGCGCGATTTATCGTCATGGAACTGGACACTTCCGTGATGATAATTTTGGTATTTTCATGGAACACTTCTACGGCAGCACAGGTATGGCTATCTTGATTTTGTCATAAAATCGTCATGGATGTACATGCATGACAGAAAACGTGACCTACTATGGCAAACACGTATCATCACGGAAGTGTATTTTTTTTGTAGTGATTATGCTATTTAATACCACTCTGATCTTGAGCATGATTATTATTTGTGAGTAGTTACTTTTGTTCTTGAGGTCACGAGATAAGTCATGTTGCAAGTAATCATGTGAACTTGATATGTGTTCAATATTTTGATGATATGTATGTTGTGATTCCCTTAGTGGTGTCATGTGAACGTCGACTACATGGCACTTCACCATATTTGGGCCTAAGGGAATGCATTATGGAGTAGTAATTAGATGATGGGTTGCTAGAGTGACAGAAGCTTAAACCCTAGTTTATGCGCTATTCCATAAGGGACCGATTTGGATCCAAAAGTTTAATGATATGGTTAGATTTTATCTTAATACTTTTCTCGTAGTTGCGGATGCTTGCGAGGGGTTAATCATAAGTAGGAGGTTTGTTCAAGTAAGAACAGCTCCTAAGCACCGGTCCACCCACATATCAAATTATCAAAGTAGCGAACACAAATCAAACCAACATGATGAAAGTGATATGATGAAATTCCCGTGTACCCTCAAGAACGCTTTGCTTATCATAAGAGACCGTTTTGGCCTGTCCTTTGCCACAAAAGGATTGGGCTACCTTGCTGCACCTTATTTATCATTAATATTATTTGCTCATTACAAATTATCTTGCTATCAAACTATTGGTTACCGACAATTTCAGTGCTTGCAGAGAATACCTTGCTGAAAACCACTTGTCATTTCCTTCTGCTCCTCGTTGGGTTCGACACTCTTACTTATCGAGAGGACTACGATTGATCCCCTATACTTGTGGGTCATCACCTCCCACTTATGATTAACCCCCTCGCAAGCATCCGCAACTACAAAAAAGAACTAAGATAACAATCTAACCATAGCATTAAACATATGGATCCAAATCAGTCCCTTACGAAATAGCGCATAAACTAGGGTTTAAGCTTCTGTCACTCTAGCAACCCATCATCTAATAACTACTCCACAATGCATTCCCTTAGGCCCAAAGATGGTAAAGTGTCATGTAGTTGATGTTCACATAACACTACTAAGGGAATCACAACATACATATCATCAAAATATCGAACGAATATCAAATTCACATGATTACTTGCAACATGACTTCTCCCGTAGCTTCAAGAACAAAGGCAACTACTCACAAATAATATTCATGCTCAAGATCAGAGGGATATTAAATAGCATAATGGATCTGAACCTATAATCTTCCACCAAATAAACCATCTAGCATCAACTACGAGATGTAATCAACACCACCCACAGGTACCAATCTAAGGTTCTGGTACAAAGATTGAACACAAGAGATGAACTAGGGTTCGAGATGAGATGGTGTTGTTGAAGATGTTGTCGGCGTTCTGGGAACCGGGGTACCCAGACTTTCCTGCCTGCAGCCCACAGCGTGGCTTCATCAGCGGCTTAGTACGGCCCTTCTCCAGCATCAACAACACAAGACCCTCGTGAGGGGCCAAGCCTCGCGAGGCGGACAACGCCAAGACCTCCGAAGGGAGCGGCTTCCCCAGGCCGGCTCCTGAGGAGCGGAGATTTCCATGCAAGCCCCACCTCATGAGGTTCAGATGACACAAGCCATGACAACCAAGGCCAGGCGGGCGCCAACAGGTGCAGTACAGCAGGTTTCCTCTTCGGTGCTAAGGAAGCAAGCACAGACGCAGAGTCCCAAGGAATCAACCAAAGGTTTCCATTCCCGTGCTACAAGACTAGGATGGCAGGACGGAGGTTATCGCCGAGCCCACCACGACGTCACGACCAGAAGCTTTGCAGGCGAAGACCACCTTTCGTCAGGATAAGATGTACTACTTGTCTCCCTTCAAACTTGGCCGTTGTGGGATCCCTTCCAGCCTTCATTTTGGGGGAAGAGGACTGAGGCCACTATAAATATAGCTAGGCCACCACCATAGACGGGATCGGATCCGGACCAGCTGGGACGACCGGATCCTCACCAGCTCACACCAGCACAAGAACACTCCTCCTGAGGTTGTTCTCCCTCTGTACTAGTTCATCCTCAGCCCACCTTGAGGCCAATCCACCACAAAGCAGGAGTAGGGTTTTACACCGCAAGGTGGCCCGAACCTGGGTAAATTGCTGAGTCCCTTTCCTTTCCTGTTCATCAAGCTAGGCGGTGAGATCGATGAGTTGGCAGGCTGGGGAGATTGAGTTCTTTGCACGCACCCCAGAGTTCAAACCTTTCTTGGGTCTGCGGAGCCCTGAATCCGACATTTGGCGCGCCAGGTAGGGGTGCGTCAGAGCCTCTCTTCCGCTGACCGATTCGCCGCCGTTCCACCGTTCCACCGTTCCCATGGCCGATGCTCGTCGAGTTCGCGCTGAGCGTCGGGCTGCTCTCGCCGCCTGTGTCACCCAGACCGCACATGCGGGCAACGATGCCCCCCGCCGTTCCCCGTCTCCTGTGGCAAACGCTGCCACCGGCCCCGCGGCCCACGAGCAGCAGGCTTCGTCGCTGCATCCCTTTGTACGGCGCGATGGGCGCACCGCCACCCCGTCGCTGACTCCGGCGGCTGCTTCATCCTCCCATGCCCGTCGCGGCCCGGCGAACGCGCTGGCCGCGTTGCTCATGGCGCGCGAGCTTCTGTGCTATCGCTCGACCGACGACCGTGCCTTAGGACCTGCACCCACTGACGGGGCGCCTTCCCCTCTCGCATAGGAAGACACGCCCGGTGCCCCTCTCAGGTTGGGCTCGGGGGCTCTCCTCTGGAGGGCCTCAGACCTGGCCAGCGTCACGAGGGAGGCGTTCGGGCACCATGTGGAGGCGTGCTTCAACGCGCGTTTCCGCGAGAAGAGCGCAGGGCACGAGGCGCCAGGCGCTCAGGAGTTCATCACCAAGGCGATCGAGGATCTTCAGGAGGCGAGGGCCATGCGAGGCGACGTCGCCCCGCACCACCAGGTGCAGCTCCCTCCTCTGATGAGGGCAGCGGGCTGCGCGTCTGCACCAACATCCCAGGGCTCAACCGGGCCGCGTCTCAGGAGCTCTACTGGCCGTCCCACGTGGGCCGGTGCCAGGGCCCCCCTCACAGCTACGTTCGCATGCCTTTCCGTTTGCTGAACCAGGCTGCCATGCACTAGCGCCACATGCGGAGCGTCCTGGCGGCTCACGAGGCCAGGCACCAGGCGATCCTGTCGGAGGAGGCGCCGGACCCTCGCGAGCCCCACGGGCCCCTGGGGCCTTACGAGGCTCAGGACCTGGACGGCCTGTGAGGAACAACTTCTGCGGCTCGCGTCTTCAGTTACTCCAACACTTCTTCAGCAATGGTGCCAGGTGTCACTTTTCAGTTTGTTCAGTTGGGGGCGCCCCTCGGGCTGCATTATCCCCAAGCCGTGTGGGTCCGTCCCTATGGCATGTATCGTTCTTTGCATCTATCAGAGCTGGCCTTACCTCTTCATGAGTTGCTTTATAATTATCACCTGTCTGTCCGGTGCTTCGTTGCCATGAACGTCGTGCGCCCTTGTGAACCCGCCCATGACCGCCTCATGATTAAGGACTGGCACGGCGTCTGTGCTCGGGTCCGTCCCTGCAGTGTCGCTAAATCCAAGTGGCTGAGCTCTGGCTCGCGAGCCAGCTCCCATGCACGTCACCTCCCATGGTCCTTGGTGCCTTGTTCTCGCATGAGCTAATCGGGAGCGGATAAGTTAGGGCGCGCGACCTGGTGCCTCACCGCCGCGGGAGCCGCGCGCCGGTTGTCTTTCTTCAGGACCTTCGCATGAGAAGACTGGGCACGGCGTCTGTGCTCGGGTCCGTCCCTGCAGCGTCGACAAACCCAATGGCTGAGCTCTGTCTGGCGGGCCGGCCACGTACACGTCACCTCCTGGGGTCGTTGGTGTTTGGCCTTCTCATGCGATATCCTCAGGAGATTCACTCGGCGCAGGCTACCTAACCATCTCGCAGGACCCTTGCCAGTTTTCTGAACCAAATGCAGGCGCAACCCGCCTTGAGGTAGGGCCTCATGAGTCCCGCACTGGCTCACGAGTGCCCACATACACCTCCTCTAGTCCTGTCGTGCAAGCCACATGCCAGGACGGGGCTGTACACGCCCCGGAGTCTCCCCTCAGAGGGGGCTCCCACCCACGAACCAGTGGAAGCCCCATGCTCCGCGCTGGCAGACGACACTGTCGAGGAGCGGCTATGCCCATGCAAGAGCGGAAGCATCATGCTCCGCACTAGTGAATAAACAACTGAGGGCAACCTAGCAGCTACAGTAACCTCAGGAGAGCCACCAGGCTCGCCGCTCAGCCTCACCGCGTTGCTTTCCCTCGGGAAGGTAGCGCGAGGGGGCTGGGCATGGGGGCTATGCTCAGGCCACGCCTGGCGTACGCCACCTCACCAGGTCCCTCGGACCTGGTCTTCTCGCATCCCTCCCGAGCGAAAGCATGGTGAGGAAAGGTATGGAGAGTTGTTCGTACGTCAAGGGGGACCCCTGAGCATCGCGACTCAGGGGCCTCACTGGTCACGTAGCCCCTCACCCCTTGGTCTCGTCCTGGTGATCCGGACGACCCAACGGCGGCTGAGGTATGCGCGGGGCCGGGCCCTGCCGACGCAGAACGCTAGAACTTACACTCGCATCTCCTTCCCGAGGGCTGTTCGTACGTCAACGGGGACCCCTGAGCATCGCGACTCAGGGGCCTCACTGGTCACGTAGCCCCTCACCCCTTGGTCTCATCCTGGTGATCCGGACGACCCAACGGCGGCTGAGGCATGCGCGCGGCCGGGCCCTGTCGACGCAGAACACTAAGGTAAACGGAAAGGAAATCACGAAATCCTAGCAAATTATTACAAAACATGTTGTCTCTTTAAAGCAGAAGTTCTCACGCCTCCACGAGGCATGATGAATATTGCAGGGATAAAACAGGAGGAAGCGCCGCCTTCGAACCTCCTCTTCAGCCTTGGATGCCACTGTCGCTTGCCCGGGGAGGCCCATCATCGACAATGTCGCCGCCGTCTCCACCATTGGCCCCGTTCGTCGTAGTTGCGGGGTCGACACAGAGGAACTTCTGGAGCAGGGCCTCCACCTGCCTCCCCACGGCTTCAGCAGCAGCATCTTGGAATTCAGGGGCCACGGGTTCAAGCAGCGCGCCAAGATTGAAGCTCGGGTCCCGGAGGTGGAGGTGGCTGAAGATGCGCATCGCGGCCGAGGAGAAAAGCGCGCGAGCTTTCGCTTCCACCAGGGGGCCCACCCCGGCGACGATACCCTCGAGCACCATGGCAAGCTTGGGGAGCAGCCCAGCAGGGCCCTCCTCCGGACTAGCCAGCGGTCCCTCGTACCCTTCCCCGTAAAGGGACTGCAGGGCTGCACGGGACCTCTGCTCAAGGGAGATGAAGGCGTCACGCCCCGCCGCGGCCGCCTTCTCAGCCGTGGCAAGGAGTTTCTCCTTGGCCTCCAGTCAAGCCTTCTCCTCGGAGACGAACTTGGCGTGGGCTGCCTCCGTCTCCTCCTTCAGCTTCCCCAGGCGGCTGTGCTCCGCGGCTTGTTCCTGGGCCACTTGCTCTAGCTCGGCATCTCGGTTGGCGAGCGCAGCTTCCCGGGCCTTGAGATCTTCCTCCTGCTCTCCAAGCTGGCGGGCGCGGGCGGCTTGCTGATACATCTCCAACGTATCTATAATTTTTTATTGTTCCATGTTGTTATATTATCATTCTTGGATGTTTTACAATCATTTTATATCATTTTTTGGTACTAACCTATTGACATAGTGCCCAGTGCCAGTTGCTGTTTTCTGCATGTTTTTTAAATCGCAGGAAATCAATACCAAACGGAGTCCAAACGCAGACTATTCTGTTTTTGACAGATTCTGTTTTCTTTGTGTTGTTTGCTTATTTTGATGAATCTATGGGTAGTATTGCTGGGTATGAACCATGGAAAAGTTGGAATACAGTAGATATTACACCAATATAAATAAAGAATTAGTTCACAACAGTACCAAAGTGGTGATTTATTTTCTTATACTAACGGAGCTTATGAGATTTTCTGTTGAGTTTTGTGTTGTGAAGTTTTCAAGTTTTGGGTAAGGATTTGATGGACTATGGAATAAGGAGTGGCAAGAGCCTAAGCTTGGGTATGCCCAAGGCACCCCAAGGTAATATTCAAGGACAACCAAGAGCCTAAGCTTGGGGATGCTCCGGAAGGCATCCCCTCTTTCGTCTTCGTCTATCGGTAACTTTACTTGAGGCTATATTTTTATTCACCACATGATATGTGTTTTGCTTGGAGCGTCTTGTATGATTTGAGTCTTTGCTTTTTAGTTTGCCATAATCATCCTTGTTGTACACACCTTTTGAGAGGGACACGCATGAATCGTGATTTATTAGAATACGCCATATGCTTCACTTATATCTTTTGAGCTAGGCAATTTTGCTCTAGTGCTTCACTTATATCTTTTTAGAGCACGGCGGTGGTTTTATTTTATAGAAATTATTGAACTCTCATGCTTCAGTTATATTATTTTGAGAGTCTTTAAACAGCATGGTAATTTGCTTTGGTTATAAATTTAGTCCTAATATGATAGGCATCCAAGAGGGATATAATAAGAACTTTCATATAAAGTGCATTGAATACTATGAGAAGTTTGATTCCTTATGATTGTTTTGAGATATAAAGATGGTGATATTAGAGTCATGCTAGTGAGTAATTGTGGATTTGAGAAATACTTGTGTTAAGGTTTGTGATTCCCGTAGCATGCACGTATGGTGAACTGTTATGTGATGAAGTCAAAGCATGATTTATTTATTGATTGTCTTCCTTATGAGTGGCGGTTGGGGATGAGCGATGGTATTTTCCTACCAATCTATCCCCCTAGGAGCATGCGCGTAGTACTTTGTTTCGATAACTAATAGATTTTTGCAATAAGTATGTGAGTTCTTTATGACTAATGTTGAGTCCATGGATTATACGCACTCTCACCCTTCCACCATTGCTAGCCTCTCTAGTGCCACGCAACTTTCGCCGGTACCATACACCCACCATATACCTTCCTCAAAACAGCCACCATACCTACCTATTATGGCATTTCCATAGCCATTCCGAGATATATTGCCATGCAACTTTCCACCGTTCCGTTTATTATGACATGTTCCATCATTGTCATATTGCTTTGCATGATCATGTAGTTGACATCGTATTTGTGGCAAAGCCACCGTTCATAATTCTTTCATACATGTCACTCTTGATTCATTGCACATCCCGGTACACTGCCGGAGGCATTCATATAGAGTCATATTTTGTTCTAAGTATGGAGTTGTAATTCTTGAGTTGTAAGTAAATAAAAGTGTGATGATCTTCATTATTAGAGCATTGTCCCATATGAGGAGAAGGATGATGGAGACTATGATTCCCCCACAAATCGGGATGAGACTCCGGACAAAAAATAAAAAAATAAAAGTGGCCAAAAAAAAAGGAAAAAAATGAGATAAGGCCCAAATAAAAAAAAGAAAGAAAAAAATGAGAGAAAAGAGAGAAGGGGCAATGTTACTATCCTTTTACCACACTTGTGCTTCAAAGTAGCACCATGATCTTCATGATAGAGAGTCTCCTATGTTGTCACTTTCATATACTAGTGGGAATTTTCATTATAGAACTTGGCTTGTATATTCCAATGATGGGCTTCCTCAAATTGCCCTAGGTCTTCGTGAGCAAGCGAGTTGGATGCACACCCACTTAGTTTCTTTTTTGAGCTTTCATAAACTTATAGCTCTAGTGTATCCGTTGCATGGCAATCCCTACTCACTCACATTGATATCTATTGATGGGCATCTCCATAGCCCGTTAATACGCCTAGTTGATGTGAGACTATCTCCTTTTTGTCTTCTCCACAACCACCTTCTATTCCACCTATAGTGCTATGTCCATGGCTCACGCTCATGTATTGCGTGAAAGTTGAAAAAGTTTGAGAACATCAAAAGTATGAAACAATTGCTTGGCTTGTCATCGGGGTTGTGCATGATTTAAATACTTTGTGTGATGAAGATGGAGCATAGCCAGACTATATGATTTTGTAGGGATAAACTTTCTTTGGCCATGTTATTTTGAGAAGACATAATTATCTTGTTAGTATGCTTGAAGTATTATTGTTTTTATGTCAATATTAAACTTTTGTTTTAAATCATACGGATCTGAACATTCATGCCACAATAAAGAAATTACATGGATAAATATGTTAGGTAGCATTCCACATCAAAAATTCTGTTTTTATCATTTACCTACTCGAGGATGAGCAGGAATTAAGCTTGGGGATGCTTGATACGTCTCCAACGTATCTATAATTTTTTATTGTTCCATGCTATTATATTATCTATTTTGGATGTTTTATATGCATTAATATGCTATTTTATATTATTTTTGGGACTAACCTATTAACCTAGAGCCCAGTGCCATTCCTGTTTTTTCCCTGTTTTTGAGTTTCGCAGAAAAGGAATACCAAACGGAGTCCAAACGGAATAAAACTTTCGCGATGATCTTTCTTGGACCAAAAGGAAACCAGGAGACTTGGAGATGAAGTCGGAGGAGCCGCGAGGCGGCCAAAAGGACGGAGGGCGCGCCCAGGGGGTAGGGCACGCCCCCCACCCTTGTGGGCCCCTCGTGCACCTCTTGACCTAATTCTTTCACCTATATATACTCTTATATGCCCAAACCACAAGAGGCATTTACGAAAATACTTTTCCACCGCCGCAACCTTCTGTACCCGTGAGATCCCATCTAGGGGCCTTTTCCGGCGTCCTGCCAGAGGGGGATTCGATCACGGAGGGCTTCTACATCAACACCATTGCCCTTCCGATGAAGCGTGAGTAGTTTGCCTCAGACCTACGGGTCCATAGCTAGTAGCTAGATGGCTTCTTCTCTCTCTTTGATTCTCAATACCATGTTCTCCTCGATGTTCTTGGAGATCTATTCGATGTAATACTTTTTTGCGGTGTGTTTGCCGAGATCCGATGAATTGTGGATTTATGATCAGCTTATCTATGAATATTATTTGAATCTTCTCTGAATTCTTTTATGCATGATTTGATATCTTTGTAATTCTCTTCGAATTATCGGTTTGGTTTGGCCAACTAGATTGTTTTTTCTTGCAATGGAATAAGTGCTTAGCTTTGGTTTCAATCTTGCGGTGTCCTTTCCCAGTGACAGTAGGGGCAGCAAGGCACGTATTGTATTGTTGCCATCGAGGATAAAAAGATGGGGTTTTCATCATATTGCTTGAGTTAATTCCTCTACATCATGTCATCTTACTTAATGCGTTACTCCGTTCTTTATGAACTTAATACTCTAGATGCATGTTGGATAGCGGTCGATATGTGGAGTAATAGTAGTAGATGCAGAATCGTTTCGGTCTACTTGACACGGATGTGATGCCTATATTCATGATCATTGCCTTAGATGTCGTCATAACTTTGCGTTTTTCTATCAATTGCTCGGCAGTAATTTGTTCACCCACCGTAATATTTTCTATCTTGAGAGAAGCCTCTAGTGAAACCTATGGCCCCCGGGTCTATTTTCCATCATATTACTTTCCGATCTACTATTTTGCAAACTTTTATTTTCAGATCTATAAACCAAAAATACCAAAAATATTTACTTTATCTTTTGTTTAGTTTTACCTATCTCTATCAGATCTCACTTTTGCAAATAATCGTGAAGGGATTGACAACCCCTTTATCGCGTTGGGTGCAAGTTGTTTGATTATTTGTGCAGGTATTCGGTGATTTGTGCGTTGTCTCCTACTGGATTGATACCTTGGTTCTCAAACTGAGGGAAATACTTATCTCTACTTTGCTGCATCACCCTTTCCTCTTCAAGGGAAAAACCAACGCAAGCTCAAGAAGTAGCACCCCTCTGGTAGTTCTTTTCTCCAATATTTATTATATATTCCAAAATAATTTTCCGTAAAATTTCAGCCCATTTGGAGATGTGCAGAATAGGTATCTCTGACATAGCTTTTTCAGGTCCAGAATTCCAGCTGCTGGTATTCTCCCTCTTTGTGTAAACCTTGCATATTATGAGAGAAAGGGCATTAGAATTACTCCATAAAGTGTTGTTATACATAAAAACATTATAAATAACAGTAGGAAAACATGATGCAAAATGGACGTATCACGCTCCCACTGAAGATAAATCAATCTAGTTGGCCAAACCAAACAGATAGATCAGAGAGAAATACAAAGTTATAAAAATTATGCATAGTAAAGTTCAACAAAGACTCAATTACTTTCAATGAATAATTTTATCATAAACCCATAATTCATCGAATCCCAACAAACACACCGCAAAAGAAGATTACATCGGATAGAACTCCAAGAAAATCGAGGAGAACATGGTATTGAAGATCAAAGAGAGAGAAGAAGTCATCTAGCTACTAGCCATGGACCCGCAAGTGTGTGGTGAACTACTCACGCATCATCGAAAGGAAGCAAGGATGATGTAGAAGCCCTCCGTGATCGATTCCCCCTCTGACAGAGTACTAGAAAAGGCCTCCAGATGGGATCGCGGAAGAACAGAAGCTTGCGGCGGTGGAAAAAGTATTTCGGGTGGCTCCTTGTTGGTTTGGGAATATTTGCGAATTCATAGAGGCGGAATTAGGTCAAACGAAGTTGCGTGGGACCCATGAGCTCAAGGGGCGCGTCCTGTGAGCTCATGGCTCTTCCGTAGGTCTTCTGGCCTCCCCCCAAAGTTTCTAGGGTCCCCTCTGGTCCAGAAAAAATCACTGTAAAGTTTCATCGTGTTTGGACTTTATTTGGTACTGATTTTCTGAAAAGCCAAAAACAAGCAAAAAAACAGGAACTATCACTGGGCACTAGGTTAATAGGTTAGTCCCAAAAAATGATATAAAATAGCATAAAAATGCATATAAAGCATCCAAGATTGATAATATAATAGCATGAAACAATCAAAAGTTATAGATACGTTGGAGACGTATCACGCCCATAGCCCGGTTCCAAATCCATCAGGGCTAAATATCGGCCATTCAAAAAAAAATGAACAATCTGTGCGAATGATCAAGAACACTATAATAAAAGCAAATGCCCAACAACAAATAAATCATAAACATAAAGATGAACAGATAACAAAAATAATAATTCATGCCATATGCATCATTCCACCAAAGGATTACATGGGTATATGGATGGTGAAGCCTCTGATCATGGCGGTGACTGTAGAGGTGATAGAGACGTTGGCGAACTCGTCGAAGACGATGGCAATGACTGTAGAGGTGACAACTATGGTGGCGATGGTGGAACACCTACAATGGGCTCCCGGCGGCACCATCCCACGCCCTTATACACCGCGCGGACCACCGCCCTCGTCGGCCTCCATGGTGAGGACCCTTCGACGCACCGTGAGAAGAGGCACTCGCGGATGCACCCAATGACGGTGGCCCCAGGAGGCCACCCGAGGTCCACCCATCATTGTCCATGCAGGCGGGTGAGGCTAGGATGTCGCGCACGGGCAGGGGCGCATACGACTTGGTGCGTCGGCAACGGACGCACAATGACGGTAGCCTCGTGCGCGCACACGTGGTCCACCCGTCGTTGACCTGCCAGGCGGGTTGACCGGGCGCGCGCCGTCCGCTATAGGCCCCTCGTGGGCGCTCCCGCCGCCGCCGAATGACGGTGACCCCGGGCGAGCACGTGGTCCACCGGTCATAGACGCTCCTGCCAGGTCAATCAGATCTGAGCCGTCCGGGCATATCGGACGGCTCAGAGGATGCTCTCTCCGCCCGCGAGGCGCCTAGGGAAGCAGGTACTCCAAGATCCTTTATATGAGTGATGATCATCCATAGACCTATTGTGGCTAATCCCCTTTTGAATTGGATTTGGAAAAGCTGTTGTACTCTGAAAATTAAGGTGTTTGCTTGGACGTTGATTATGGATAGGCAGAACACTAAGGATATGCTTGAGAGGAGACAATGGAATGTGGCCAATGATAACTTTTAAGTTCTCTGTCCTACCGGCTCTAGGAAGTATATAGATTACTTATGCTTCCAGTGTAATTTCAGTGCTAGAGTTTGGAATTATTGCTAGATCGATTGGCCGCTGGGGGATGATATGAGCACAATTGATGGTAACGAGGAATTCGACAATCTTCATGCGTGAGATGCCCACTTTCTCCATGTGGAGGAGTGGTTTTGTACATGACATTTCTTCATTGGCTTATGGGATTAACCCTAGGTTTAGATATGACCTGATCACATGGGTTTCTTACCTCCCACCTTAAAAGGTAAGTTGCATTAGGATAGCTCTTGCATCTATTTGAGCATCATACTCCTTGTATATACTGTACATATTATTCTTTTCAATAAAGTTGCAGTCCTGTAGAGGTTTTGGCCTACAGTGAATAGTAAGAAAACACTCCTTGCGAAGTTGGAAGAAGCTACGAGAGACCAACTTTGTGAGCTGCCAAAGTAAGTGAATTCCATTGTTTCCCCATATACCCCTCATATGGAACATTATTACGTTCAAGTTGACACCCAACCCTCGAGTGGAAAAATTATCTGGTCCGGCCTCTCCCGTGTGAGCAGGAAGCCACAGGCACGCATCACACATGTGTGTCCCCAACGAGCTTGCTGGGGTTTCCTCCCTGATCCCACCCTACCATGATGTCGGCACCCGTCCCGCCTAAGTTGATTACCCAATCGCCCATGAGCGCGCGCTAGTTGGCACATTTCTCCCCGTAGCATCCACACATCCCGCCGCTCGCTTCTCGGGGCTGGCTCTCGCCACCACTCATCCTCCACTCAAGACTGCACCACCAGTGCTCATCCTCGCCGATCTCAAAGCTTCCCGACCTCCAGGTTATGTGCTTAAAGCCGATGACGACTTCCACCTCCCCATATGTGGCACCGCCCTTCCATCTGCCTCCAAGCTCGACGCTGACCATCGACTCTGCTGCTCTGCCCTTCCGCTAGGCCTCCACTCTGCCGCACCTCCGCAGTCGCCCCCACTCCGATGAGGGCACACCTCCTTTGTCTACTGGATAATATGATTTTTATCGGCTATCAATCTATTATATACATGGCCATGGTTTATGTGGTATGTGATAAATTGATACTATTTCCAAGTATCTCTATGTGCTACGCGATTAATTAGACAATGATCATTTCTTTGATCCGTGACAAAGTGGTTGTATGTTGTATGTGATAAATTGATCTTATGGTGACCTGATGGTGAGCATTTTGTTCAGCGATATAAATTAGACATTGATATTTTGCTTTGGTGATATAAAGTAGACAATGAGCATTGTTTGGTGACACAAGCTAGATGATGAGCATTTTGGTGTGGTACTTGTAGACGTGGTAGCTCTATATGCTAATTGAAAAAAAAATCATTTTTGGCACATATGATAGATGGGAAAAGCAAAATCGGGGAAAGTAGTTTGTGATCCTCTGCCCCATACATCTTTTCTGGATATTGTATCAAAGCAATCCGGACGGTAATAATTCATACATGCATTCTTTTACACTAATAGCGTATTGTGTTTGCACATAAGTACTGATCTTCATTGTATTTTTTATTATCACTATAGAAAATACTATCTTGTAGACTATGTATATCAAACAAAGTCGGGTATCTAGCAGCATATAAGGGCCATGGTACCATGTACCTGATTTTCGACGAGTACCTCAGCAAGGGAGAAATAAGACCTCCGACCATCAACATTCATCGCTATGAAATATCATCAAAAGATTTTTTTGGTGTTCTCAATGAAATGATGAATCCTCTTTGGCATAACATGATACAAAGTCGAGATGCAAAAGATGATAGTTATTACATGCGCGTGTCTCACGACACGTTCATGATAGTAAATTATGTCATGAGCACTTTAACATGGTTGAGCGCGGCTTCTATGTTCACAAGGAGAACGCTTCTCGTGTCAGTGCACTCATAGATGAAACTATATGGGTGCAATACATGATGCTACTGATTTGAATGTTTTCTTCTTGATGATTAATTTTTATTGTGGGTGCTTTTGTTGGGAGAACCTTGTAATAACATGAAGATCTTCCTTTTGTTCCATTTGTTCTCGGGTGTCAATGTCACAACGGTTTTATTATAACACTTAGCATTTTGTGATATTCACATTTTTTCTTCCTTGCTCACATGTACGCCAAACACATCAAAAAATTACATAGTATTCCTACAAGCTAACATGATAGCATTTACATGCAATTTTCCTCTAATTATTTTCACGAGAGTTTCTGTGAGGCATTTTAGAGAAGCTATTTCAGCTACTCGCAAAAGAAAAGAGAAGCTATTTCAGCAAGAAAGAAAACTACCCTCAAACTAGCTTCAAAAGAAAAGAAAAGGTTTGAGCTGGTAGGTGGGCTCACACGCGTTGTAACGCACGATCAGTGAGTGCACGATCCGACAGCTCGCTGCGCGGCCGACGCAGCTCTTCAATCAGTCGGCTGGATCTGGGTCGAAACGCTTTCCGACCGGACACAAATTTCTCAGCACCCAAACCCTAGCTAGCCCCTCCCACCCTCCCTCAATCCAAATGGACGGTGGCGATGGCGACGACGACGGCGGCCTTCGCTTCGACATCGAGGACCATCTTGACACCGTCGGCGCTGGATCCGACTCCGCGTCCTCCAAAGCCCCCATCCTCGCCATGGGAGGGTCGTCGCGTGGCCGCGGCCGCGGAAGCATCCAAATGGACGGCGACGGGGACATCCTCCTCTTCAACCTCGAGGATGACCTCGACGCGACCTGATGGTGAGCATTTTGTTCAGCGATATAAATTAGACACTGATATTTTGGTTTGGTGATATAAAGTAGACAATGAGCATTGTTTGGTGACACAAACTATATGATGAGCATTTTGGTGTGGTACTTGTAGACGTGGTAGCTCTATATGCTAATTGAAAATTTCATTTTTGGCACGTATGATAGATGGAAAAAGCAAAATCGGGGAAAGTAGTTTGTGATCCTATGCCCCATACATTTTTTTTTTTCTGGATACTGTATTAAAGCAGTCCAGACGGTAATAATTCGTACATGCATTCTTTTACACTAATAGCGTATTGTTGCTGACACCAGATTTTGGCACGATCAAGAACTTAATTAAGATGACTTCAAATGAAGGAATGATCTACATAAAAAAAATTCTGTGTTGTCGACGTGAACATCTTTGAAGTTTGGGCCATCGCCATCCAATCTCATCTCAAGGGCCGAAGTTGTGCTCGAAGTACTAGATTTTGTATGCAGAGTACTGTTCGGCCGACTAGACCTCCAAGACAGCCTCATATGAGAAAAGTTAAATACGGATTGTCTTTGTCTCGTCGAAGCTATTGATTTTGATATAAAAATCGTCTCATTCTGATGTCGTATGCAAAAGTTGGAGCCAATGCACTACGGACCTATCATAAGTAAAAACTGGCCCGGGGCATCAGACACGATGTTTGATGGGTCACGCGAGTGATTTGGCCCTCAAGATGGCCTCGAATAGAAAAACATTCAGCACGGAAGTTGTTCGTCTCGTCGAAACGGTTAAATTTGCTTTTGGGCGCATCTTCATCCGAGGTCGTATTTGGCATGTGAAACACAAAAATCTAACTGCTGTCTCAGACATACCTAATCCGAGTCCGGTTAATTTTGGAAAGATTTTGACGGGATTTGGAGTCCTTTTCTTTTACGGGAAGTCCAGCCGCCTCATAAATAGATGAGAGTTGACGGCCAATTGAACAACACACAATCGAACAAATCATTTACGTCTTTTTATCTTTTCTCCTTAACCCTAGTTCTTCTTCTTCTCGTTCTTCGCTCGTTCTTCGTTTGTAGGCAGGGCCAGTCCTGATATTTCGGGGGCCCGGGGCGAACTAGATCCCAAGGCTCTTAAGATTAACATAGGTAAAATACGAAAAAATATGTTGAATTGCCAGCCAAAGAAAACATAGTGGTTTTTTGTCTTATAAGTCTCTTCTTTATTAATATATATGCCCCATTAAGGTTATCCTATTTTCTTGGATCACAATCATCTATAATAAAAACAGGTACATTGTCAAGACTAGCAGATGATTTAAATGCCCATGATCACTACTTTGTTATGTAGATCCCTCTCGTCTAATAGATTAATACTAGTTTATTCTTCCATAACAAGTATGAGCATACCGCCGAACTTAAAATTGATAATCCCAATGTTACCTATGTATAAACTGTACTATCTAATAGGTAAATCAATTATGAGTGGCCAGTTGCAACAGTGAAGAGGCAATAAGGATGACCATTTATAATTTTTGATCAATCATCGTGGTAAAAATCTCATACGGCATAGATTGACAGTATAAATGAAGATCAGAGACATACTTTCTCTTGTAACCTGTAAGCAATCTGCTATCTCGGAGAGTCAGCGTGGAGCATGGTATGCACTATGCAGCGATGTGCTTATCTCGGGCAGTACGGCACTCCTCCGATTCAGGCCTGCTCCGAGTCTAGGCGGCGGCGCCATGCATGTACAGGAGATGAGTATCAATCGCCACGCAGTGACGCATGGGCGATCCATTCTCTCGCTTCTAGCTTCTTTTTTTTTTTTTTAGGGGAAATAGCTGCCTTATAATTACTTAGTCTATGGCTGCATCAGCCACTATAACATCACGGATACAAGAAGGATGAACATTAAACCTGGTCTTGCATAAACTTAAAAGGCAGCCCTCCCTAGCTAGAATATGAGCAACTTTGTTGGCATCTCGTCTTGTCCAGACCACTCGAAACTCGCCAACGCCAGCCATCATCTCCTTGATCTCCTGGATGAGAGGTCCAAACCTGGACCGGTCAAGTTGTTCCGAGCAGAGAGCACGAGCAACTCCTTGATTATCTGTTTCAAGCACAACCCTTGCGATGCCAAGTTCAGACGCCATTTGCACTCCCCTACAGCAAGTTAGGAGTTCCACATGCTCAGCACTAGAGACGTTGTTAAAAGCATGACATGCACCAGCCTTGAAGATGCCTCTATGGTCTCGCAGAACCACACCAGCCCCGCCTCCAGTCCCATCTTTCTTTAGAGACCCATCGACATTGATTTTAGTCCAACTCTCCACTGGTGGCACCCATTGGACATCCTTTTGCACAGCCGGGGCAGACCCCTTCGGTGCATGGACATCGAGCCACTCGTCCAGGAGCCTAAAGACACGCTCAAGCAGTTCATGAGCCTTGTCGAAACTCCCATTGTCTCTTGCCGCATTACGAATCAACCACATGTGGTATAAACTCATGTTCATCACCGCTCTTTCAGGTTCTTTGTTCTTGCTCATCCAGTCGAGCAGCCACCAAGTAAGTTGTTGTTGGTTCTGTACAAACATGGGCGGATTGAAGACCAAATTGATGCCCCTCCTCTCACGCATAAGCTCCCAGTAGAGCTTAGCATATGGACATCTCCAGAAGCAATGAAGAACCGTTTCTTCTCGCCCGCACGCCAAACAGAAAATCCCCGGTTTAATCCGTCTCCTATGAAGCTCTGCGCCGACGGCCAAACCATTCTTCAACAGCCGCCAAACATGCACCTTTGCTTTTCCTGGAACTTCCGTGCTCCACAACTCGTTCCAGCCGGCATGCATTGCTACCGACGACGAGGTTTCCGGGACTCCCGAACTCATATCCTTGACCTTCATCTCTAGGTGGTAGGCCGAGCGGACGGTGAACTTACCGTTTTTTGTAAAATTCCATGCGAGCATGTCCTCCCTTCCCAGCCCCCCAATAGCAATTTGACAAATATCCGCCACATCGTTTGCATGGAATACTTGCTGCAGGGTAGTCAAGTCCCAGTTCTTCCCTGAGTAATCTAATAGTTCATCAACATGGACTATGTTCTGTGCATCTCTAGCTCCAATGGGTTTCATAGACCCTTCCCTGGGAATCCAGTTTTCAGTCCAGACTTTGATCTTTGAACCATCTCCCACTCGCCACACTAGGCCTTCCCTGAGCAAATGACGCCCATGGATGATACCCTTCCATCTAGCAGAAGCTCCCTTTGGAGGGTGCGCCTCCATAAAATCACCCCGAGGAAAATATCTTGCCTTCAAAACACGGGCACAAAGCGAGCTCGGGACAGTAAGAATCCTCCATGCTTGTTTTGCAAGGAGGGCTTTATTGAATGCTTCAAAATCCCTAAAGCCCATCCCTCCTGCTTATTTGCTTCTACACATCTTCTCCCATGCAACCCAGTGCACCTTACGCTTGCCTTGTTCTGCTCCCCACCAAAAGTTTGAAGAGATAGATTTCAGATTCCGGCATAATTTCTTGGTGAATTGGAAACAACTCATGGCAAATGTGGGAGTGGCTTGGAGGACAGATTTAACATACACCTCTCTCCCTTTCTTGGACAGCCCCTGACCTTTGCAACCCGACACTTTTGCACTTGATCTTTCTTTGATATATTTGAAGCATCCCTCCTTAGATCGCCCAACAATCGTTGGCAGTCCAAGATACTTCTCACTAAGAGCTTCTGAAGAGATATTTGCAATCTGCTTCATAGCTTTCTTAGTAGAATCCCCACAGCCCCTACCAAAGAAGATAGATGACTTCTGTAGATTCACCTTTTGTCCTGATGCCTCCTCATAATCATGCAGAATTTGGGTTAGCTCCACCATACTATTTTCCTCCGCTTCCAGAAACACGATGCTATCATCAGCAAAAAGCAAATGAGTGACGTGAGGGCCGTCCCTCCCGAACTCAACTCCTCGAAACCTCTTGTCCCGCTGAGCCCTATTGAGAAGAGCAGAGAAACCCTCAACACAAAACAGAAAAAGGTAAGGCGAGAGAGGATCACCTTGCCGGAGACCACGTGATGGAGAAAAAACATCAGACACTTCGTTGTTCAGGCTGACAGAAAACTTTACAGAGGTGACGCATTTCATAATCATATCAATCCATCCTCTCGAGAAGCCCATCTTAGTCATCATTGATTCCAGAAAACTCCATTCCACATGATCATACGCCTTCATCATATCTAGTTTAACCGCACATAGGCTCTTCTTTCTTTTCCTCTTTATGATAGAATGAATACACTCATATGCAATAAGAACATTGTCTGTGATCAACCGCCCCGGAACAAAAGCACTTTGTTCTTCCGAGATAAGAATTGGCAAAACACCCTTGAGCCGGTTCGCCAAAACCTTTGCAGCTATCTTGTACAACACGTTACACAAACTAATTGGTCGGAACTGTGATAGCAGCTCAGGGGCATTTATTTTTGGAATAAGAACAAGTACAGTATTGTTGAAGTCAGCCGGCACCTCCTTGCCATCTAGAAAATCACAAACAGCCCTGCAAACCGCATTTTTAACCAAAGACCAGTGTTTTTGGTAAAAAAGAGCAGGCAATCCATCTGGCCCCGGCGCCTTCGTGGGACTCATCTGAAACAGTGCTTGCTCAATCTCAATATCCGAAATAACCGCCAATAAACGTGAGTTCATATCATTGGAAATTCCCTCTGGTATGTGCTGAAGAATGCGATCCATATTGGCTGCTCCTTCCGACGAGTATAAATTTTCATAGAAAGTTTTTGCCATGGACCTCATGTCATCATCCGAAGTGCAGAAACTCCCATCGGCCTTTTTTAATTTCACAATAGTATTCTTTCTTCTCCTGTGAGTGGCTCTACCCTGAAAAAATTTAGTGTTACGGTCCCCTGCACGTAGCCAGTTGACTCTTGAACGTTGTCTTTGCATGATCTCCTCCCTTTCATACATTTCATGTAACCGGGCTTCAATGTTCCGGACCTCCAGTGAGGATGCAGGAGTGCTAGCTTTCTCTCTCGCATGCCCTAGCTGCTCTCTCAACCTCTTGATTTCCCTTTGTATAGATCCAAACTCAGTACGTGCCCACCGCTGCATGTCACATGTAATGTTTTTCAAGCAGCCCCATGTGCCACCAATAGAGTTCGCAGCATGTGCGTGCCGGTCCCACGCCGCTGTAATCATGTTTTCATACCCCTCATGCCGACCCCACATCTCCTCATAACGAAACTGTCTAGCACCTTGCCCCTGATTGTTTGGCATCTCCTTGGCCACTCTAATAACCAGCGCCATATGATCAGACTCCTCCGTAGGAATATTTTCAACAGACGTCGACGGGAACATAGAAAGAAAACCATCATTACATGTAGCTCTATCCAATCTGACCTGGACATTTTCTTCTCCATCTCTTTTATTATCCCAAGAGAAAGTATAGCCAGAATAACCCAAATCATGGAGACCACACTCAGTCAGGCACTCTCTGAAATCTTCCATCTGAGACCAACCCCTTTCATTCTTCCCCTTGTGCTCTTCCTGCCAACAAGCTTCATTAAAATCCCCCGCGCACAACCAGGGATAATCATCTTGACGTCTCAGATATCTAATAGCAACCCACGTTTTCTTCCGCTGCTCAGTGCGAGGCTCGCCGTAGATTCCAGTGAATCTCCAACGACCCCCATCAGAAGCAATCACAGCGTCCATGAAATATTGGCACCACGGCCGGAGAGTAACATCAATACCTTCTCTCCACCAAATTGCCATTCCTCCACTTCGACCCACACAGTCAACTGCTTGCCCATTCTTAAAACCCATGCTCCATCGAAGTTTTTTCATTGCCGCATCTTTCTTTTTCGTCTCACTCAAGAACACCACCCCTGGGTTGTAGGACCTAATCAGGACACGCAATTCGCCCACTGCCGCGGCCAACCCCAAACCACGGCAGTTCCAGGCTAAAATGTTCATTGCTCTCGGTGGCCCCGCAAGGTGGGGTCCGCCGCTGGATCATTCTTCTCAATACGGTCAAAGACTGACGATATCTTCCGTCGCTGCTCTCCAATGAACGCATCATGTGGTGCATATCTGTCCGAGTCCCCTTTGACAACCCAAACTTGCTTAGACCGTCGTTTCTTCTTTGTTGGTTTTGGATGGCAAGACAAGTTCCTATTCTGACCTTGATGTTGGGGTGGCTCCCGCCTGTACCTGTCCTGCTTGCACTCGTACCTATCTTGCATGCGGAACAGTTCTTGCCGTAGACCAGCGGAACGAACTGAGACCTTATTTCTTCCACTGGTTTCCCAATCTAGTGCAGCACAAACTAAAAATATCTGCCTCTTTATACTAATGGAGCATGCGTGCATTACAGGAGGCAAGTTTGTTGGATCAGAAGACCCAGCTTCTTTCTTCTGTTCTGCTAACCAATCTCTCAGTGTGCAACTACCCCCGGGATCAAATTGTATGCAATTAGGCCAGACAAAAACAGAGCATGAAACCACTATTAATTGTTGAAATCCTAGATCAGCAAAATCACAGAGTTGGGCATGGTCCTGCTCAACTGAACCCACGCCAGCAGCCACGACAGTTGCCCCCAAAACCACTTCCTCTTCAGCCATGTTATCTCCACCGGATTGTATATCAAATCGCTGGTGGCATTTGACAGTCTGGAAGCAGCGTAGCTCCTAGGAGAAGTCCGGGACACCAAAGGTGTGGTGGAGGATGCAGTCGGCGACGAGGTGATCGAGCAGCGTGAGGTTGAAATCCCCGGGCACGGCGAAGACGTCGCTGACGCCGATCTGCCCGAGCCAGCGCGCCAGGTGCTACCCCCGTGACGCCTCGCCGGCGGACACCACCGGGTGGAAGGACATGAACGGCCATCCCGGCGTGGGCGCCAGGCCGACCTCCGCGCCGTTCACCGCCGCCGGCGACTGCCCGTCGACAGACCCGATGTATCCCTGGGTTTCCCTTTTAACATCACCAAGAGACCCCGCTCGATCCTCAAGGAGAGTCCAGGCCTTCTCCTTTAGATCCGCCACCAGCGGCAGCAGGCCGACACCGCTCCGATTCCGCGGCCGTCGGATCTTCTTACCACACCTCATAGCCATTGACCCGATCTTGCGCCACCGGCGTTTGAGGTCCTCCGCATATGACCTGGTTGTACGCTAGTACACTCGTGGATCAAGGAAGGGAATCAGGAGCGATTGTTTATCATAACTACGCCTAATTAATCAGACACAATAACCGCTATGTTTCTCAATCGTGTCCTTGCTGGTAAGGAAGGAAATTAGGAAAAACAAATAACCTATTTTAGATGCGAAGATTATGGAAGGAAATCATGATTAAGGAAAGATAATTGTAGCGAGAAGAAAATCAGGAGCGGGGCCCCCCGCCCCTCTCTCACACACACACACACACACCCCCCCCCCCCCCCTCAGGACCGGGCCTGTTTGCAGGACGGCGAACCTCGAGGCCCTAGGACAGCCAGGTCGACCTAGGGCAGCCCATAGCCGCCATGCGCCCTGACGGGGTCCCTTCCGGGCGTGTGGGGTTTCGGGTCTTCAAAAGCGCACGCCGAATTGCTTGCGTACCGCGCTTCCGGACGGGTCTCCTTCGACGTGAGCTGTGGTGCATCACCCTCGGCGTTGGAGGTAAACGGTGACGTGTTCGTGTGTGAAAAATTGTGTTTGCACATAAGTACTGATCTTCATTGTATTTTTATTATTGCTATAGAAAATACTTTCTTGTAGACTGTATATCAAACAAAGTCTCGTATCTAGCCCCATATAAGGCCCACGGTACCATGTACCCGATTTCCGACAAGTACCTCTGCAAGGGAGAAATAAGACCTTCAACCATCAACATTCATCGCTATGAAATATCATCAAAAGATTTTTTGGTGTTCTCAATGAAATGATAAATCCTCTTTTAGCATAACATGATACAAAGTCGAGATGCAAAAGATGATAGCTATTACATGCACGTGTCTCACACTACGTTCATGATAGTAAATTATGTCATGAGCACTTTAACATGGTTGAGCGCGGCTCCTATGTTCACGGGGAGAGCGCTTCTAGTGTCAGTGCACTCATAGATGAAACTAATATGGGTGAAATACATGATGCTACTGATTTGAGTGTTTTTTCCTTGATGATTAATTTTTATTGTGGGTGCTTTTGTTGGGAGAACCTTGTAATAACTTGAAGATCTTCCTTTTGTTCCATTTGTTCTCGAGTGTCAATGTCACAACGGTTTTATTATAACAGTTAGCATTTTGTGATATTCACATTTTTTTCTTCCTTGCTCACATGTACGCCAAACACATCAAAAAATTACATAGTATTCCTACAAGATAACATGATAGCATTTACATGCAATTTTCCAATAATTATTTTCACGGGAGTTTCTGTGAGGCATTTTAGAGAAGCTATTTCAGCTACTCGCAAAAGAAAAGAGAAGCTATTTTTGCAGGCAAGAATACTACCCTCAAACCAGCTTCAAAAGAAAAGAAAAAGCTTGAGCTGGTAGGTGGGCTCACATGCGTTGTAACGCACGATCAGTGAGTGCACGATCCGACGGCTCGCTGCGTGGCCGACGCAGTGCTTCTATCAGTCGGCTGGATCTGGGTCGAAGCGTTTTCCGACCGGACACAAATTTCTCAGTGCCCAAACCCTAGTTAGCCTGTCCCATCCCTCCCTCAATCCAAATGGATGGAGACGACGGCGACGGTAGCCTCTGCTTCGACATCGAGGACCACCTCGACGCCGTCGGCGCTGCATCCGGCTCCGCGTCCTTCGAAGCCCCCATCCTCGCCGTGGGAGGGCCGTCCCGTGGCCGCGGCCTCGGAAGCATCCAAATGGACGCGCGACGAGGACATCCTCCTCTTCGACTTCGAGGACGACCTCGACGCGACCTGATGGTTAACATTTTGTTCAGCGATTTAAATTAGACACTGATATTTTGGTTTGGTGATATAAAGTAGACAATGAGCATTCTTTGGTGACACAAACTAGATGATGAGCATTTTGGTGTGGTACTTGTAGACGTGGTAGCTCTATATGCTAATTGAAAAATGCATTTTTGGCACATATGGTAGATGGGAAAAGCAAAATCTGGGAAAGTAGTTTGTGATCCTATGCCCCATACATTTTTTCTGGATATTGTATCAAAGCAGTCCGGACGGTAATAATTCATACATGTATTCTTAATAGCTTATTGTGTTTGCACATAAGTACTGATCTTCATTGTATTTTTTATTATCACTATAGAAAATACTATCTTGTAGACTATGTATATCAAGCAAAGTCGGGTATCTAGCAGCATATAAGGGCCATGGTACCATGTACCTGATTTTCGACGAGTACCTCTGCAAGGGAGAAATAAGACCTCCAACCATCAACATTCATCGCTATGAAATATCATCAAAAGATTTTTTTTGGTGTTCTCAATGAAATGATGAATCCTCTTTGGCATAACATGATACAAAGTCGAGATGCAAAAGATGATAGTTATTACATGCACGTGTCTCACAACTACGTTCATGATAGTAAATTATGTCATGAGCACTTTAACATGGTTGAGCGCGGCTCCTATGTTCACAAGGAGAGCGCTTCTCATGTCAGTGCACTCATAGATGAAACTATATGGGTGCAATACATGATGCTACTGATTTGAATGTTTTCTTCTTGATGATTAATTTTTATTGTGGGTGCTTTTGTTGGGAGAACCTTGTAATAACTTGAAGATCTTCCTTTTGTTCCATTTGTTCTCGAGTGTCAATGTCACAACGGTTTTATTATAACACTTAGCATTTTGTGATATTCACATTTTTTCTTCCTTGCTCACATGTACGCCAAACACATCAAAAAATTACATAGTATTCCTACAAGCTAACATGATAGCATTTACATGCAATTTTCCTCTAATTATTTTCACGAGAGTTTCTGTGAGGCATTTTAGAGAAGCTATTTCAGCTACTCGCAAAAGAAAAGAGAAGCTATTTCAGCAGGAAAGAAAACTACCCTCAAACTAGCTTCAAAAGAAAAGAAAAAGCTTGAGCTGGTAGGTGGGCTCACACGCGATGTAACGCATGATCAGTGAGTGCACGATTCGACAGCTCGCTGCGCGGCCAACACAGCTCTTCAATCAGTCGGCTAGATCTGGGTCAAAACGCTTGCCGACCGGACACAAATTTCTTAGCGCCCAAACCCTAGCTAGCCCCTCCCACCCTCCCTCAATCCAAATGGACGGCGGCAATGGCGACGGCGACGGCGGCCTTCGCTTCGACATCGAGGACCACCTTGACGCCATCGGCGCTGGATCCGGCTCCACGTCCTCCAAAGCCCGCATCCTCATCGTGGGAGGGCCGTCGCGTGACCGCGGGCGCGGAAGCATTCAAATGGACGGCGACAGGGACATCCTGCTCTTCAACCTCGAGGATGACCTCCACGCGACCTGATGGTGAGCATTTTGTTCGGCGAATATAAATTAGACACTGATATTTTGGTTTGGTGATATAAAGTAGATAATGAGTATTGTTTGGTGACACAAACTATATGATGATGAGCATTTTGGTGTGGTACTTGTAGACGTGGTAGCTCTATATGCTAATTGAAAAATTCATTTTTGGCACGTATGATAGATGGAAAAAGTAAAATCGGGGAAAGTTGTTTGTGATCCTGTGCCCCATACATTTTTTCTGGATATTGTATCAAAGCAGTCGAGATGGTAATAATTCGTACATGCATTCTTTTACACTAATAGCGTATTGTTTTTGCACATAAGTAGTGATCTTCATTGTATTTTTATTATTGCTATAGAAAATACTTTCTTGTAGACTGTATATCAAACAAAGTCTCGTATCTAGCACCATATAAGGCCCACGGTACCATGTACCCGATTTCCGACAAGTACCTCTGCAAGGGAGAAATAAGACCTTCAACCATCAACATTCATCACTATGAAATATCATCAAAAGATTTTTTGGTGTTCTCAATGAAATGATGAATCCTCTTTAGCATAACATGATACAAAGTCAAGATGCAAAAAAGATGATAGTTATTACATGCACGTGTCTCACACTACGTTCATGATAGTAAATTATGTCATTAGCACTTTAACATGGTTGAGCGCGGCTCCTATGTTCACGGGGAGAGCGCTTCTCGTGTCAGTGCACTCATAGATGGAACTAAGATGGGTGAAATACATGATGCTATTGATTTGAGCGTTTTTTTCTTGATGATGAATTTTTACTGTGGGTGCTTTTGTTGGGTGAACCTTGTAATAACTTGAAGATCTTCCTTTTGTTCCATTT
Source organism: Thinopyrum elongatum (assembly GCA_011799875.1). Taxonomy (NCBI): domain Eukaryota; kingdom Viridiplantae; phylum Streptophyta; class Magnoliopsida; order Poales; family Poaceae; genus Thinopyrum; species Thinopyrum elongatum. Next base: position 153,792,949 of record CM022302.1, on the reverse strand, counting down.
GTTCGCGAGTGTCAATGTCACAACGGTTTTATTATAACAGTTAGCATTTTGTGATATTCACATTTTTTTCTTCCTTGCTCACATGTACGCCCAACACATCGAAAAATTACATAGTATTCCTACAAGATAACATGATAGCATTTACATGCAATTTTCCTATAATTATTTTCACAGGAGTTTCTGTGAGGCATTTTAGAGAAGCTATTTCAGCTACTCACAAAAGAAAAGAGAAGCTATTTCTGCAGGCAAGAAAACTACCCTCAAACCAGCTTCAAACGAAAAAAAAGCTTGAGCTAGTAGGTGGGCTCACATGCGTTGTAACCAGGGACGGAGCCAGGATTTCGACATAGGGGGGGCGAGGTTTCACACTAAGTCTCATACGCAACGGCTATGTTATAAAAAAATTAGGGTCTGGTCTAATGAACATGCCATGATGTCAACATACCTTTTTGTGTCTATTCATTGCATTCACAGGATCAAAACTTGATAGAAAATTGACAAATGACAAAACAAATTCACAATACTAGAAACACCGGATAATCTTAAGAAATAATAATTTGTAGAAATGCAATGTGGGTAAATAATATATTACCTAATGTCATTATTTATTGGAATTGGCGAGATGGACCTCACTGATTCAACACAGTCCCAAAATCAGAATCGAAAATTTATGAATCAATTTTGATCTCTTCTTCTTCATGTTTACACAAGCACAAGTAGGAGTGTGATAATTGATTCTAAATCTGTCTGACTATACATCTATATAATTTTTAAAGCAAAGAACTAATCTGATGTGAGAATCAATTACCTTTTCCCCTTGTGTGGTTGCTGTTCATAAGTGCGTCCGCTCTGCTGGGAACCGGCGACATATGCGTGGATCAACACCTGCGTATCCCGGCGAGGCGGTGATCCCTTCCCTTCTCCACTTTTCTCGATGTTGACCCGATGGAGAGATCTGGTCGCAGCAGCCATCGGGCGTCAGTTTCGATAGCTAGCAGCGGCGGCTTGGAGAGATTAGCGATATGGGAATGCGTAATCAGGTCGTGGATGCGTGCTGCAACTAACAGGCCACTTTTCCTTCCACGATGGCCTGTTTGGCAATATTCTTTATGATGTTTTTTTTACTTTAGCGTGCAATGGGCTGTACATGAGCTGAAGCTTTCAGGTTAACGAGAAAGGCGTGAGGAAGGGATAGGGGGGGCAAAGCCAGAGCGGGACAAGCGGGCAAGCCAAAAAAGTAGCGATTAACTGATCGCTATCGAGGGACGAGACGATCGTTGGGGGGGTCTCGCCCCCCCCTCGTCCCCCCTTAGATTCGTCCCTGGTTGTAACGCACGATCCGACGGCTCGCTGCGCGGCCAACGCAACGCTTCAGTCAGTCGGCTGGATCTGGGTCGAAGCGCTTTCCGACCGGACACAAATTTCTCAGCGCCCAAACCCTAGTTAGCCCATCCCATCCTCCCTCAATCCAAATGGATGGCGGCGACGTCGACGGTAGCCTCCGCTTCGACATTGAGGACCACCTCGACGCCGTCGGCGCTGGATCCAGCTTCGCGTCCTTCGAAGCCCCCATCCTCGCAGTGGGAGGGCCGTCCCGCGGCCGCGGCCGCGGAAGCATCCAAATGGATGGCGACGAGGAAATCCTCCTCTTCGACTTCGAGGACGACCTCGATGCGACCTGATGGTGAGCAGTTTGTTCAGCCATATAAATTAGACACTGATATTTTGGTTTGGTGATATAAAGTAGACAATGAGCATTGTTTGGTGACACAAACTAGATGATGAGCATTTTGGTGTGGTACTTGTAGACGTGGTAGCTCTATATGCTAATTGAAAAATTCATTTTTGGCACATATGATAGATGGAAAAAGCAAAATCGGGGAAAGTATTTTTTGTGATGCTATGCCCCATACATTTTTTCTGAATATTGTATCAAAGCAGCCCGGACGGTAATAATTCGTACATGCATTCTTTTACACTAATAGCGTATTGTGTTTGCACATAAGTACTGATCTTCATTGTATTTTTTTATTATCACTATAGAAAATACTTTCTTGTAGACTATGTATATCAAACAAAGTCTCGTGTCTAGCACCATATAAGGGCCACTGTACCATGTACCCGATTTCCGACGAGTACCTCTGCAAGCGAGAAATAAGACCTTCAACCATCAACATTCATCGCTATGAAATATCATCAAAAGATTTTTTTGGTGTTCTCAATGAAATGACGAATCCTCTTTGGCCTTACATGATACAAAATCGAGATGCAAAAGATGATAGTTATTGCATGCACATGTGATGTAGGGTGGAGACCCTAATTGACGATCTTTCACGAATTGGAGGGGATCCCACGAAGAACACGAAGAACGTGAGGGAAAGCACGAGGAAACACAAGAGGAACACTTAAGAACAAGTCCAATCACACATCCACTAGACTCATATCTACACAAGATCCACAAGGTGCAAGAACAATCAAAGGGAAAGACACAAGGTAGAGTTCATCCCAAATCCAAGAGGAGATGGGGTCTTTATGATCTAGATAGATCCTTCCCTAGATGGGGTATTGAATCCACTAGGGATCTTCTCCATGAAGGTCTTGAACTCCAATGGAGTGTGAGTAGTGGTAGGAGCAAGGCTCAACTAGATGAGCCAACACTTTGCTAACCCTAATTCGGAGCTAGGAGACGAGTACTTATAGTCCAAGGGGTAAGTTGGGGTTACATGGGCCGTGGCCCCTTTCACTGTGCGCAGGCATGCCAGTCGTACCGGTCACACAACCGGTTGCACCGCTTGGAGCTCATGTACCGGCTCCTGGAGGTGTTCGCGGAGGTAGGGACTGGTTGTACCGGTTAGGCTGCGGCTGTGGGAACAGCTGGGGTGGTACCGGTCTTGCGCCGCTCGATTACAGTACGCGGAGCGGTAGTTGGGCGGTAGTGGACTGGTTGTACCGGTAGTTGACTTGTAGTGGACCGGTTGTACCGGCATTTCTGGGTTGGGCACAAATCCTCTCCATGTTCTTGGGGTCCATCTTGCTCCTTTCCTTCTCCTTGGTCCTTGGTACCTAAGCACACCAAGAGTCTCCGTTTGAGGTAGTAGCCATGTCTCAAGTGGGTTGAAGGGAAGTTCAATAAGGAGTGAGTTAACATTGGTTTGGATAGCTCTTGCATGGCTCTTGTTATCGGTCTTCTTGGTGATTGGGGAGTAGTTGAAGTGTACACGGGGATGACCGTAAGATGCTCCACATCAACGTGTCTCACACTACGTTCATGATAGTAAATTATGCCATGAGCACTTTAACATGGTTAAGCATGGCTCCTATGTTCACGAGGAGAGCGCTTCTTGTGTCAGTGCACTCATAGATGAAACTAATATTGGTGCAATACATGATGCTACTGATTTGAGTGTTTTTTTCTTGATGATTAATATTTATTGGGGCTGCTTCTGCTGGGAGAACCTTGTAATAACTTGAAGATCTTCCTTTTGTTCCATTTGTTCTCGAGTGTCAATGTCACAATGGTTTTATTATAACACTTAGCATTTTGTGATATTCACATTTTTCCTTTCTTGCTCACATGTACGCCAAACACATCGAAAAATTACATAGTATTCCTACAAGATAACATGATAGCATTTACATGCAATTTTTTCTATAATTATTTTTACGGAAGTTTCTGTGAGGCATTTTAGAGAAGCTATTTTAGCTACTCGCAAAAGAAAAGAGAAGCTATTTCTGCAGGAAAGAAAACTACACTCAAACCAGCTTAAAAAAAGAGAAAAGCTTGAGCTGTAGGTGGGCTCGCACGCGCTGTAACGCACGATGAGTGAGTGCACGATCCGACGGCTCGCTGCGCGGCCGACGCAGCGCTTCAATCAGTCGGCTGGATATGGGCGACGGCGACGGCGACGGCGACGGCAGCCTCCGCTTCGACATCGAGGACTACCTCGATGCCGTCGGCGCTGGATCCGGCTCCGCGTCCTCCGAAGCCCCCATCCTCGCCGTGGGAGGGCCGTCCCGTGGCCGCGGCCGCGGAAGCATCTAAATGGACGGCGACGAGGACAGCCTCTGCTTCGACTTCGAGGACGACCTCGACGCGGCCGGCGCTGGCGCCGGATCCTTGGCCTGGTCCTTCGAAGCCCCCATCCCCGCCGCTGGAGGGCCGTCCTATGGCCCTGGCATCGGAAGCATCCAAATGGACGGCGACGAGGACAGCCTCCGCTTCGACATCGAGGACTACCTCGACGCGGCCGGCGCTGGCACCGGATCCTCGGCCTGATCCTTCGAAGCCCCCATCCCCGCCGCTGGAGGGCCGTCCCATGGCCCTGACAGCAGAAGCATCCAAATGGACGGCGACGAGGGCAGCCTCCGCTTCGACCTCGACGCCGTCGACGCTGGATCCGGCTCCGACGAGGAGATCCCAGAGTGCATAATGTGAGGAACATCTCCATCTCAATCACTTTTATTTTAGTCCTGCGAAGTTTACAGAGGCTGAGAGAGGGAGAGAGAGAGGGGGCGGGGAGGGAGGGAGCTGCGTACCTCGACCTCGTCCTCTCCGGTGACCAGCCAACGGCAGCAAGCTTCAGCCCCCGCACTACCTCCCCTCCACCCCTGCCACGATCCCCTCCTCCTGCGACCCCTTTCCCCTTCCCCCGCCACCCCCCTTTCCCCTCCTCGCGCCACCCCCATTCCCCTCCTCCCTCCACCCTCTTTCCCCTCCAGATCTGCTACAGAGGTAGATTATGTCTATGAAGCTGTGATTTAATTAGCAATCTTACAAAGTTAGGTTGTGTCTATGATATCGCCACGCCATATGTAATAAGCGTTATAATGTTATGAAGGGGATCAGGTCGCCATAAAATGCGTTACGCCATAAAAACATTGGTGCTTATGTATTTGCAGCGAACCCGCAACGGATACCGTATTCGATACGGATACTGCTTCAATATGTCATGGATATATATCCCTGAGTATGTTCAAATCCTGGTGCTCGCATTATTTCTTGGATTTATTTCAGAATTTTCGGCGATGTGCTTTCAGTGGGAGGAGACGTTTCCGTCGACGACGAGGCGCCTACGGTGACTTTGTAAATCTTAAGATGATATGTCGGCCCAGTCTCTCGGAGATGCTCATAGGGATAGGGTGCGTATGTGCGTTCATAGGGGTGAGTGTATGCGCGTATGTATGAGCGCTTGCGTCTGTACTGATGTTAAAAAAAAAAAAATATATATATATCCCCTGAGTATCGGGGAATAAATGATTTAAAACAATGCCGATACTTCATGGATACTCGGCCAGTGCGTTTCGGATATGGTCCAGCCCAGTTAAGAGGTAACTAGCGATACAACCCTAGTCCCCTGACGCCCCATATTTTTCCTCCCTGCTGCTTTCCTCCCGAGCTCCACAGCAAGCGGCGTCTGCTCACCCAGCGGCGGCAGACCGACGGCGAGCAGACAATGAGCTGCTCCTCTTCTCCTTTCCCCTCTCATGATCTCATCTCCTCTGATCCTCTCCTCCAGATGGCTCCTCCTGCTGAACCTACCAACCTAAGGGCACCATTGTGGAGCCATGTTACAGTATTAGTAGTGTTCTGATCCTCTCCTATGGACTTCGACCTACCAGCTCAGTATTTTGGTGAATTAAAAAGAATAGTAAAACTTCTCCAAAATGGCAAATTCACGTATCTGCATCGGTCCGATACTGGTACACGTATCCGTATCCGTGCATTCTAGGTGCCCATGCCGTATGAATTTCTGGAGTAACCAACTATGATGGATCTAACAATTATCACATAATAGAACTTAATTGGTAGGTTTTAATTTAGCAGATTCAGTTTGTTAATTTTTGGCGCCTTCAATTAAAATGGTTTTCGTATTGTTTAATTAGTGATTGATGGAATCTTTAACTTCTGTGACGATTCATATTGTTACTCAAAGTTCTGTCTCTTGTGCGACCCACTAGATCATATAATGTACTGTTTGACTTGGCATTTAGCTCATTTCAATCTTCAGTGTAGCTGTTGTAAAGAGTGCTGTCTACACTTTAACATAAACTGTCTTCCTTCCAATCTGAATTGCAGGTTTAGCGAGGGCTTTTGCCCTAATGGACCTAATTGCAAGTGCATGCATGTTAAGCTACCTGGGCCGCCTCCTGTTCAAGAAGTCCTCCAGAAGTTTCAACAGACGAATGCCTACAACTATGGTTCATCAAGCACAACTTATCAGCATAGAGACAATAACTGTAAGCAGAAGGCAAAACCTCAAGTCCAGCATGAGTCAGTGCTGAAGAATCAAAATTTGGCTGTAAATGCTACTCTTGTAGCGCAACAACCTGCTGCTCAGCATGTGCAGACAGCAAATCCACCACCACACCTGCAGCAGCAGCAAAATGCTCAGGTTCAAGGTGTCCATAATGGTTCATCTATCCAAAAGCTACCACAACTGCAAGCCCACTTCCACAAGGGCAATCAAGGTGGGAGCTTCTAGACAGTTTCTTGAAGCTTTCAACGCATATTATATGAAAACTATAAACATAGCCGTATTACCTGTATCAGTCTTCAGGGACAATGAGTTCCTTGACTTGTTGTTGTTCCTTATGCTTCCCGTCTTCTTGATAGAATGATGGGCTTACTTTTCAGAACTTGTTATGCAGTGTTCTTAACTATCCTTTAGCAAGAGTCGTAATTCGCATATTGTATTATGCTAGAAAAAACTAATTTTCTCTGAATAATTAGACAAACTAATCTAGGGCTAAGCAATCAAGATGATTCCTATACAACTAACATTATTGATTAGATATACGTGTTCCTTGCAGATTGATTAGATGTACGTGTTCCTTGCATAAAATGGTTTGGCAAGTAGAACATGAAATTGAGCCACTTGGCTATTTACCTCTTTATGTAATTTGGAACTATGCCAATGGAATCTTGTGAGCACATTAAAGCAATATATGAGCTTTCGAATTATGCTCATAGCATTCTTAAACTGGTTTTCGTATTGTTTAATTAGTGATTGATGGAATCTTTAACTTCTGTGACGATTCATATTGTTACTCAAAGTTCTGTCTCTTGTGCGACCCACTAGATCATATAATGTACTGTTTGACTTGGCATTTAAGCCCATTTCAATCTTCAGTGTAGCTGTTGTAAAGAGTGCTGTCTACACTTTAACATAAACTGTCTTCCTTCCAATCTGAATTGCAGGTTTAGCGTGGGCTTTTGCCCTAATGGACCTAATTGCAAGTGCATGCATGTTAAGCTACCTGGGCCGCCTCCTGTTCAAGATGTCCTCCAGAAGTTTCAACAGATGAATGCCTACAACTATGGTTCATCAAGCACAACTTATCAGCCTAGAGACAGTAACTGTAAGCAGAAGGCGAAACCTCAAGTCCAGCATGAGTCAGTGCTGAAGAATCAAAATTTGGCTGTAAATGCTACTCTTGTAGCGCAACAACCTGCTGCTCAGCATGTGCAGACAGCAAATCCACCACCACACCTGCAGCAGCAGCAAAATGCTCAGGTTCAAGGTGTCCATAATGGTTCATCTATCCAAAAGCTACCGCAACTGCAAGCCCACTTCCCACAAGGGCAATCAAGGTGGGAGCTTCTAGACAGTTTTTTGAAGCTTTCAATGCATATTATATGAAAACTATAAACATAGCCATATTACCTGTATCGGTCTTCAGGGACAATGAGTTCCTTGACTTGCTGTTGTTCCTTATGCTTCCCGTCTTCTTGATAGAATGATGGACTTACTTTTCAGAACTTGTTATGCAGTGTTCTTAACTGTCCTTTAGCAAGAGTCGTAATTCGCTATTGTATTATGCTAGAAAAAACTATTTTTCTCTGAATAATTAGACAAACTAATCTATGGCTAAGCAATCAAGATGATTCCTATACAACTAACATTATTGATTAGATGTACATGTTCCTTGCATATTGATTAGATGTACGTGTTCCTTGCATATTGATTAGATGTACGTGTTCCTTGCATAAAATGGTTTGGCGAGTAGAACATGAAATTTAGTCACTTGGCTATTTACCTCTTTATGTAATTTGGAACTATGCCAATGGAATCTTGTGAGCACATTAAAGCAATATATGAGTTTTGGTATTATGCTCATAGCATTCTTTGAGCACGTTAACACACAAATTTATTGCCTAGATACTTGTGACATTTGTATCTTCTAGGGACCACATAGGAAGTGACTTCCATGTTATTTTATGGCATAATCTGAAGCCAAAAGTGGTGTTGTAGTCTTTGTCCTTAGTAATAATCTAGAAGACAGAGGGCTGAGAAGATCCGTCTTGTTGACTTGTCAAGACAATGTTAATGATCTCTCTTGCATTCCAAAATTTCATTATTTCTGGTCCATGCACATGCTTCCTTTTACAAAATAAAAAAATCAATGTTGAAGTGGTTCTAAGTTCTAACAGATTTTATGTTAACATGTTAAAAAAATAGGTACTCGGTTATTAAAAGTTGCAACCAGGAGAATCTGGATTTTGGTTCAGTGGGGTGTTTGTGCCTCTCAAAAAGGATTAATGAGGTTGAACTTGACGAAGCATGTACATGGAGAGTGTCATTTCAATATTCTCCATCTCTAGAACTCATCATTTTCAGGTAAATCATACATTCCTCTTAGGCTCTCAGCGCAATAACTAATACAATTACACATACACCTCTGTTACACTATATATGCTATAATTTACTTTTAGGGGAAACTATTTATGTGTCTTCTATATATGGTTGTAGAATAATTGTAGTATTTATTGCTGTTGAGAATAGAGCATGAAATTAACTTAGTCTAGTTATTAAGGGAGTTAATTAATGATACAGGTGGATTGGTAATCATGAGTTGTTTCTTTCTTCTTTCGACGTAATCATGACTTAAAAAAAAACGTAATCATGACTTCATCTCATTTATACCTTTTGGTATTTTTTCTTTGTCGGCACTGAGTGTTGGCCGACTAAAAGGCGACATGTTCAACAGTTAGGTGTGGCGGAGATGCGTATGTTGAGATGGATGTGTGGCCACACGAGGAAGGATCGAGTCCGGAATGATGATATACGAGATAGAGTTGGGGTAGCACCAATTGAAGAGAAGCTTGTCCAACATCATCTGAGATGGTTTTGGCATATTCAGCGCAGGCCTCCAGAAGCTCCAGTGCATAGCGGACGGCTAAAGCGTGTGGAGAATGTCAAGAGAGGTCGGGGTAGACCGAATTTGACATGGGAAGAGTCCGTTAAGAGAGACCTGAAGGATTGGGGTATCACCAAAGAACTAGCTATGGACAGGGGTGCGTGGAAGCTTGCTATCCATGTGCTAAAGCCATGAGTTGGCCGCGAGATCTTATGAGTTTCACCTCTAGCCTACCCCAACTTGTTTGGGACTAAAGGCTTGTTTGTATTTAGTTCTAAGCACACGGAACACGGATTTAATGGCCTAGCTTTTAACATAGGTTGGCCCAACTCAAACGTCAGTACTAAAAAAAATAATATGGACATTAAGTGGAAGAAAATATTGCCTCCAAAACAAGTGACAAGTATTTATATACAGACAAGACAAACTTCTAACCTACATATATTTTGGATGAAGGTGGCAATCTAGTATAATATCATTTATTTTGCAACAGAGTAGTTGAAAAGTAAAATAGTGCTATTCTGTTGGATACATCAAATTATAGCTGAACACACTTTCTTCGGTGTCTGTGCGAAACTCCTATAACTGGTGGTGGAATTTAGAAATATGCTCACAGAAGCACATTGTGGTCAGAACTTCTCTCCAGTGGCTTAGGTACATCACAATTTTTTAAAATCTTATCCATACTTTATTTATGGTTTATCCATACTTATTTTTACTTGTCATCATTTCATATTATATCTTTACAGTGGCGGATAGTACTATTTCTCACTGATGGAATATAGCATCTCATAGCAGATTAGATGACATAAGCTTGTGTATTCACACCATACTGCACTGCATGCTAATATTTGTTGATTCTGTTAACTGTGAAAGAAACTACACTAAGTTTCTCCTTGCATAATATTTAACAACAGATCTTATGCTATAGACATTTCCACTTATTTATGCTTAAAGGGGAAATATTTATGTCTTCTAAGTATGGTCGTACATTAATCATAGTATTTATTGCTTTCGATGGTAGAGCATGTAAGTTAGTTGCGAGATCTTATGGGTTTCAGCTCTAGCCTACCCCAACTTGTTTGGGACTAAAGGCTTTGTTGTTGTTGTTGTTGTTGATAGTAGAGCATGTAAATAGCTTCTTAGTTTAGTTATTTAGGTAGTTAGTTGATGGGTAGAGATGCTCTGGTAATCATGAGTAATTTCTCTTTTTTTATGGTATCATGACTTCATGAACCATTTATTAATATCTTTTATTTATCTTCTATTGTGCCTCCAGTTTGGTACATTTTTGTCATTTAGCTCCAAGCTATGGGACAAGAAGCATTTAATGACTTAGTTTTTAAAAAGAGATTGACTCAATTGTATGCCCAACTCACATCAGCACCCAAAGAATGTTAATAGGAGCATTTAGTGGAAAATATTCCCGCCAAAACTAGAGTAACAAACAAGTATGTAATGCAACATATATTCTGCTTTGATGGTTGTAATTTGGTATAATATAATTTGTTTTGTAATACAATAGTCTAAAAGTAAAATCATGCTATTCAGTTGGATACAGTAAATTATTGTTAAATTTACCTTTTTCAGGGCTCTTGAAAGGTTACTTCTAAGTTTGGTGGCTACATTGGTGGTTGGATTTGGAAATTTACTTACAGAAGTTCATTATGGTTAGAATTTCTCTCCATTGGCACAAGTACAACAAATTATTGAAATCCACCCGCCTGAGCACTAGGAACTGGCTGCCGCCGCCCCAGATCGGAGCATGCCTGCCCCGCCACATGTCTCGCTGGTCAGCCGCCAACCCACCCTAGCCGTCACCGCCCCAGAGCGAAGCATCTGTGCCCCGCCACCTGTCTTCCTCACTAGCTGCTGGCCTCCATTGCGGTCTTTGCGATGATCCCGTTGTTGTTGTTGTTGTCAGGAGTTGGCTGCCACTGCCCCTGCTTGCCGATTTTCATCAGTGCCTCTGCCGCTACTTGGTGGGTCGGTCCTTACTTTGTTTCACGCTTGTCGACATCATGTGATTTTGCTTGGTTCCCTTTGAGCGTTGTAAAGAGAAGGCAATTTCTTTGTCACCGGGCTTTGTTTCCATCCCTTGCTACCCGTTGATTTTTTATGGTGTTCACTGCACTGACTTCATTTCCCACATGCGCGTTCACTTGCATGGTCTGCGTCTCTGGGCATACTCTCTGGCGAGATTTCTTATCTGTTGTGCCATGTTGCCCCTGTGGAACCTTCGCCACTCCCTATGACTGTTGTTGATAAGGTTGATGATGATGTTGCATGCTGCCTAACATCAAAACGTAAACTATCAAGGGCTTGACTAGGCAGCGGCGCCGCACGTAGGTCCTACCATGTGGTGGCTGCTACACGCACCAACCATGATCCGTAAATGTGACCGCATGCATCCTGATTCCTATCCCAAACACTAACGGGTCACGACTGCCCCACCTCTCCTGCTGCTTTCATCCCCATCATGTGCTTCTTCTCCCCAAAAAACACAAAGTCCTGAAATCCAGACCAGATTATAGGGCGCTATACAGCTGCCCCAGAAAACGCCGAGGAGAGACAAAAAAAAGGACACAGAAAAGTCTCTGGTCGAGCAAAACAAAATCTAATATTCAGGCAATGCATGATTCAACAGTGGATGTATTAAGGGCCAGTTCTTTTGGTGGCTTAAAAAATAAGCCGCCTCCTCCCCAGCTTTCCTCATAAGCCGTCTCCCTCATTCATTGGGGGTTCTGAACTAGATATGGGATCACTAATTTATAAGCCTCAACAAATTTAGGAAGCGGCTTATTTTTTAAGCTGGAGAGAGGCTTGCCAGATTCACTGTATCGGTTTCCAAATTAATTGTCTCAAGTTGCTGAAGGTGGATTTGATGTACTCACCTGCACCTAGTTTCCAGATTAGTTATCTCTAATTGCCAGATTGGTTGTACTAATTTCCAAAATTAACTGTGTCAAGTTATGAAAAATGAATTTGCTGTACACACGTAATTTCTAGATTTATTGATGTAGGGTGGAACCCTAAGTTCATGATCTTTTCACACCTGGAGGGGGAAAGAGAGCAAATCAAGAGGTACCACAAGATGAACACTCAAATGACAAAGATCCAATCACACATATGCTAAATCCGCATACACATAAAAGGGGTACAAGGGTCCAAATACAACACAAGAAGGTAAAAGAGGAAATAGTTCATCCCAATCCTTGAAGGAGAGAGGTCTTGAATCCTTGGGATCTTCCCTAAGAAGGGGTCTTGAATCCATTTGGGGATCTTCTCACATGGAGGCCTTGATCTCCATGGGAGAGGTAAGTGGATGAGCAAAACTCAATCTCAAATGAGCTAAACCTTTGCTAACCCTAGCTAGGAGGAGAGGGTATATATAGTGTTTCACGAGATGAGAGGGGGAAAGAGGGGATACATGGGCCTCTGGCCCATTAGGCACTCGCAGGCGTCGGATGTTTGGGCTGGGGGCCGAATGTCCGGCGGCTCACGTCGGATCAAATGTTCGGGGCTAGGGCCGGATGTCCGGCCTAGAGTTGGTCCAGGTTCGGTTGCTCTCTAGTGCCCTCGGGCCGGATTTCTGGGCTGGGGCTGGATGTCCGGGGCAGTCAAGCCGGATGTCCGGCTCCTGGAGCTTTGCAGCCGCTGCCTTGCTGCTGTTGCTGTAGCCTTCAGTCGTTGGATATTCGGGCCAGGGGCCGGATGTTTGGCCGCTATAGACTTTCAGCGGTCTCCTTCGTCGTGCTTCTTCGTCCGTGTACTTGGGAACTTGGTCTTCATTTCGGGCGTCTCGGAGGTGGTCTTCTTCATACCTAATCACGCATAGCATTCCCGATTGAGGTAGTAGCCATGTCTCACGTGGTTCATATGGGAGCTCACTAAGGAGAGATGTCACCTCGGTCTCGATAGCTTTAGCACGTGCTCATGTCATCGGTCCACTTGGCACTTGGGGAGACGAAGGTAGGACCATGGGGATGACCGTAGGATGCGCCGCATCATCTCTTCCCCCTCCTCCCGAAAAGATCTGCCCTCGAATCGAAATCCTCATCACCATGGAAGGGAGATAGGTCCTTGACATTGAAGATGTCGCTCATGTTGTACTTGTCGTATGGAATGTCGATCTTGTAGGCATTGTTGTTGTAGCGTGCTAGCACCTTGAACAGTCCATCGGCTCGAGGTAGAAGCTTGGACTTGCGCTCTTTGGGGAAACGGTCTTTGCGTAGGTGTAGCCACACAAGATCTTTGGGGTTTAACACCATGGGGTGCTTGTTGATGTCGATCTTGGTCGTGAGGTGTTGTACTTGGCACTCGATTGTGTGCTTTGTATCTTCATGCACCTTCTCGAGGTAACTTGCTCGTGCTCGATTGATGCGCTCTTGTAGTGGTAGCGATAAAATGTCCAATGGTGACAAAGGGTTGAAGCCATAGACGACCTCGAAGGGAGACTTGCCGGTTGTAGAATGTCTTGCTCGATTGTAGGCGTACTCGGCGATGGGCAAGCATTCGTCCCACTCCTTGATGTTGTTCTTGATCAACACACGGAGGAGTGTCGATAGCGTCCGGTTGGTCACCTCCGTTTGGCTGTTGGTTTGCGGATGATAAGCCGAAGAGAATAGGAGCTTGATTCCAAGCTTGACGCAAAGTGTCCTCCAAAAGTAACTAAGGAACTTGTCGTCGCGGTCCGATACTCATCGTCTTGGGCACTCCATGCAATCGCAAGACTTCTCTACAAAAGAGATTTGCAACATGTGAAGCATCGTCTATCTTGTTGCAAGGAATAAAGTGTGCCATCTTAGAGAAACGGTACACAACGACAAATAACGAATCTTTGCCGTTTTGAGTTCTAGGCAAACCAAGCACAAAATCCGTACTAATGTCTTCCCATGGTTGGTATGGAATAGGAAGCGGCATATATAGTCCATGGGATTGAGCTTTAGACTTAGCTTTGCGGCAGAGCATCGGTTGGTGTAGCGTGAGACATCGTGAAACATCTTTGGCCAAAAGTAGTTCTTGGAGAGCGTGGCGAAGGTCTTTGTCGTGGCCGAAATGTCCCATAAGTCCTCCACCGTGAGCCTCTTGCAAAAGCAACAAACGAAGAGAAGACTCGGTATACAAATCTTGTTAGTCCGCATAAGATAGCCATCCTTGAGATAATATTGCTCCCAAGAAGTGTGCGTTTAGCATTTGGCATAAGGAATCGCAAATGAAACATCATGCGCATGCAAGTCTTTAATGTGCTCAAATCCAATGACATTTAGTTCAAGTTGAGTTACTAGCAAGCATTTACGGGGAAGAGCGTTCGCCTCAACATTTTCCTTACCTTGATATACTTGATAACATAAGGAAAAGACTCAATGAACTTACTCCATTTGGCATGTCGCTCATTCAATTTTGTTTGACCCTTAAGGTATTTAAGTGTCTCATGATCCGTATGGATGACAAATTCACGAGGGCGAAGATAATGTTCCCATACATGCAAGACTCTCACTAAAGCATATAACTCCTTGTCATAAATGGGGGTAATTAAGTTACGCTCCGAAAAGTTTCTAGCTAAAGTATGCGATGGGGCACTTCGCTTGCACTAACACGCTGCCTATGCCGTTACCACTAGCATCACAATGCACTTCAAAAGTTTTCTCAAAATTAGGTAAGGCAAGTAATGGAGCATGTGTAAGCAAGTTTTTAAGCTAATGAAATGCGGTGTCTTGGGAAGGTCCCCAAACAAATGGTGCATTCTTCTTACTCAATGCGTGCAATGGTGATTCAATAGTGCTAAAATCCTTAACAAAGCGATGATAGAAACCGGCTAGGTCAAGGAAACTACGCACTTGAAGCAAATTTAACATCAATTTTAATAGCATCAATTTTAGCTTCATCTACTTAAACGCCCTTAGAGGAGACTACAAAGCCCAAGAAAACAAGCTTATCAACACCAAAAGTGCATTTTTCCATGTTAGCATAAAGTCGCTCGTTTCTAAGAATTTGCAAGACGTCCCTAAGATGTATGACATGATCTTAAAGCAATTGACTAAACACAAGTTTATCATCAAAGTATACCATAACACAAATGCCAATATATTTGCGAAGAACATAGTGCATCACACGCATAAAAGTGCTAGGTGCTTGAGATAGACCCATAGGCATGACTAACCATCCATACAAGCCAAATTTGGTTTTAAAAGCCGTTTTCCATTCGTCACCCTCTTGCATGCGAATTTGATAGTAGCCATTTTTAAGGTCAATTTTTGAGAAAATGGTGGCACACTAAGTTCATCTAGTATGACATCGAGGCATGGAATGGGGTGCCTATAACGAACGGTGATAGCATTGATTGGATGACAACCGGAACACATACGAAAACTACCATCTTTCTTAGGCACAAGAATAACCGGAACGACACGTGGACTTAAGCTCTCACGCACATACCCGTTTTCCATGAGATGTTGTACTTGCCTTTGGATCTCTTTGGTCTCGTCGGGGTGGACGTGGTAAAGTGCCTTGTTCAGTAAAGGTGCACCGGGGATGAGGTCGATGCGGTGTTCGATTCCGCGAAGTGGAGGAAGTCCTGGAGGTAGCTCATCGGGAAGACGTTTGCGGATTCCTGCAATAAATGAGACAACACCAAACGTAGATGTTGTGAAGTATTAGTCCTCACTGCTTCATCTTTGCACACAAATACAAAGTGAAGAACATTTGATGGACTCTCACTCACATCCCTCATGTCTCTTTTGGTGGCTAAAAGCACTAAGTTTTTCTTGTCGCTCATCGTGGAGTCGCTCAATTTTGGCTTGTGGCGCTGACTCTCTTTTTGGTGGTTCGCTCGCTCACTAGTCTCTCCACGATGGGTTGAAGCTTACTTGTTAGCGATGACTTGACTTGGCGACATGGGTCGAAGCACGTACTCCTTGCCCTTCATCTTGAAGCTATATTGATTGGTCCGTTCGTTGTGGATGACGCCGCGGTCGAATTGCCAAGGTCTTCCTAAGAGGAGATGGCACACGAACATAGGAATCACATCACACTCCAATGTGTCTTCGTATGCGCCAATTTTGAAGGACACTTGAACGGTGTGCTCCACTTGAATGGTGCTTGAGTCACTTAGCCATTGGACCTTGTAGGGGCGAGGGTGTTTCTTCTTGACCAATTGTAGCTTGGAACATAGCTCGTCGCTTGCCAAATTGTGGCAACTTCCGTCGTCGATGATGACCTTGATGGAACCTCCATTGATGCCCGCTTTGGTATGGAAGATGTGGCATCGTTGGTCTTCATCTTATTGGTGTTGAAGTGTCAAGACCTTGGAGACAACTAGAGCGGGGCTCGGATCATTGTCACAAAAGACTTGAGCGTCTTCATCTTCATTCACTTGACGGTGCATGGCCACGTGCTCAAGGGCTTCCATTTCTTCTTCGCTCATGGAGTCGTAGGTGCCGTCGTCATTGGCGTTATGGTGCGCCGAGTGGGACATTGGTATGTCTTGTGGCCACGGCCTTGGCAATTGAAACATTGGATGGAACTTGTCTTGGCGGTCTCACCCATTGGAGTAGTTGATGATGAAGCTCTCAACTTGTAGTTGCTTGTAGGAGGAGGACTCGAAGATGTCGAAGGTTTCTTGTAGCTTGACTTGTCGCCGGTACTTGGTGAAGCTCGAATCGTTGTAGAAGGTGTCATAGTCGTTGAAGCTTGAGTATATGAACCGTAGGTCTTGGAAGAGTACTTCAAGTACTTGAAGTCTTCTTGCACTTGTCGCTCCGCCTTGGTCGCTTGGTGCACTAGCTTGAGGAGGTTGGCGTAAGGTTGGAAATCAGCGATTTTCTTGATAGGATGGTTGAGTCCATTCAAGAAGCATGCCATAGTTTGCTCCTCGTCTTCCTTGCCGTTGGCTCGTATCATGGCAATCTCCATCTCTTGGTAGTAGTCTTCAACCGACTTTGTGCCTTGTTTGAGGAGTTGCAACTTCTTGAAGAGATCATGGCTATAGTGTGTAGGCACAAAACGCGCTCTCATGACCTCCTTCATTTGATTCCAAGTCGTGATGGGTGGATCGCCTTTCTCTCGGCGGCGTTCGATGACTTGCTCCCACCAAATGAGAACATAGTCTTGGAACTCAAGGGATGCCATGGCGATCTTTTCCTCTATTTAATTGTGAAGACGGAATATCTTGTCGACCTTCAATGCCCATGAGAGGTAGTCTTCGGGATCGGTGCTACCGAAAGAACTTAGGTTTGTTGAACTTGAGCTTGTCGTAACGTTGCTCCTCATTGTGTTGGGGGCGATGGCGATGTCGCTCTTGTCTTGGAGGAGGGTTTTCAACCACTTGCTCCTCGTGCTCCGCTTGATTATCTTGGCGTTGAGGGCGTGGGATTCGTGCTCGATTCCTCATTTCTTGGCGCTCCTCAAGATGCGCAGCTTCTTGTCGCTCTCGTTGGAGGGCCTCTTCTTCTTCATGCATACGGCGATTGCGCTCTTGTACGGTGTGTGGCTTCGCGTAGAGCACGTTGAGCTTCAAGTGCTTGTTCCTCACGGCATTGTTGTTCTTGTCGGAGAGCGCCATCATCGTGCTCTTCTTGGTGTTGGCGTTGTCGAGCTTAGCTCTTGGTCCATGGCGTCTTATTCTTGGCGATGGTGTCATTCGCGCTCATGAAGGCGATCTTGTAAACCATTGCCATGGAATGAATTTTGTGAAGCTTGATGATCTTGATGGTCGTCTCGAAGATGAGAACAAGGTCGTGGAAGACTTGCATCCGAAGACGTGTCTGAATAGTATCGGCTCGAGCGGCGCTGTCTTGATGATGATGACGTTGAGGAAGCACGGTTGACCATCATGGCGGAAAGTCTTCCATTTGAGTTGATAACTTGGCGTCAAGGTAGTCCCGTGTTCTTGCTTCGGATTGTCGCATGTCAGTGGCGAGTTGTTCAGTGCGGTCGCCCAAAGCTTCATTTGCTCGATGCAAAGCTCGTTGAGCACCAAAGAGTTGAATCTTGGTGGCGTAGTCGTGCGGTGCGTCTTGCTCATCAAAGAGTGGGTTGGAAGAAGTGCTCGGCCTATCCATCATTCTCAAGTAACATGTGAGTGGAAGAAAGGAAAGAATTAGACCAAATGTACCTTATCCAATGTTGAAGATGGATCGATGGTCACCCAATATGGTATTATGGAAGTAGAACAATTGGTATCGGATCTTGTCAATCTCACACCTACACAAGTAAAGCTTTTGGAGTAGCTTGGCGAGGACAGTGGCACAAAATTTATGCAATTGTTAGCAAGATTCAATAATGTTCAGAAGGATTCACAAATTCGCAAGTGAAACAAGTAGACCAATAGCAATGAGTGTCACACGGGAACACACACACGGATAGATAAGTGGGGTTTTGCAACAAAGGAAATGAGCACAAAATGTGGAATCCACGGAAAACGCTCTTGTTGCACAACTCTAGAGAGACGTAGCACGATTGCTCAATATGAAACTTGTGCACAACAACCTATGAGAGACAAAACGTATCAACTTTCTATCCCGATTATCCTATGTATGTATGGTTCCCGGTGATTGTCCCACAATGATCTAAGATGATCAAGTATGGCAATATTATATGCAATGCGGCAATGCTATGGCTATTGCTTACAAACTCTTTGTTTTTCATTTTCTTTTGCTTGAAATCTTTCTCACTTTGGATATTTTCCTTTGGCCATTTGTGCGAAATGCTCGAACAAAGATAGCAATTATGTATATGCAGGAACAATTTATGACACAAGAGATGATACAATGTTATATGCACGCAATGATAGCTGTGCGGAACGTGTATCACTAAAGTGCACAAGTAACGTTGCTCGGCAATACTCAACGGCTAGTCTCCTAGGAAAGTGACTCAAAATTGGCTCGGGGTTAACAATGCAATGGCAAGGAGAATGTACTATGATTGTCGTTGAGGTTACCGTCCTTGCTTACGGTTGGGGGTGTCAAAATTATGAAGTGGTCGTTGTCGAGTCCGTGGCGAAGATAAACGACGCTGATGTCAATGTCGAACCGTTCCTAAGTAGCCGAAACACGTTAGGAAATGGAAACCGCAAACTCAAATTCTCAAATGGCAAACGTGGCAAAATTGCGGTTGGTTGCGGAAGTCGGTGGTATTTTGCGGAAGAAACTGTGGGAAAACGGTCAATATTCGACAAAATTTAGCGAAGTTGGAGATGTTGGCTGCGAGGCGTCGAATGTCCGGGCGTCGGGCCGGATGTCCTGGGCTGCCGGATGTTCGGGCTGTCGATCTGTGGAAGAACTTGGGGAACGAAAAATTTCGGGCAAAATTTGGTAAATTCCATGGATGGAAGATGAGGGAAGCTAGATCCACCTGCAACACTTCGAATCCATGAACCAGAATCAACAAAACATTATCAAACCAACAAATCACAATTTTATTTGGTATGGCTATTTTTGTGGGGATTTTTGAAATTGGGTAAAAACAAACAAAATTGAGGCTAGAAAGTGGTGAGGGAGACTCCAAGGTGTGAATCAACCTAAGCTCTGATCAAAGATGATGTAGGGTGGAGCCCTAAGTTCATGATCTTTTCACACTTGCAGGGGGAAAGAGAGCAAATCAAGAGGGAACACAAGATGAACACTCAAATGACAAAGATCCAGTCACACATATGCTAAATCCACATACATATAAAGGGGATACAAGGGTCCAAATCCAACACAAGAAGGATAAAAAAGAATTAGTTCATCCCAATCCTTGAAGGAGAGAGGTCTTGAATCCTTGGAGGATCTTCCCTAAGAAGGGGTCTTGAATCCACTTGGGGGATCTTCTCACATGGAGGCCTTGATCTCCATGGGAGAGGTAAGTGGATAAGCAAAACTCAATCTCAAATGAGCTAAACCTTTGCTAATCCTAGCTAGGAGGAGGAGATGTTGTATATATAGTGTTCCACGAGATGAGAGGGGGAAAGAGGGGATACATGGGCCTCTGGCCCTTTAGGCACTCGCAGGTGCCGGATGTCCGGGGCTGGGGCCGGATGTCCGGCCTGGAGTTGGTCCAGGTTTGGTTGCTCTCTAGTGCCCTTGGGCCGGATGTTCGGCTCCTGGAGCTTTGCATCCGTTGCCTTGCTGCTGTTGCCGTAGCCTTCAGGCGCCGGATGTTTGGGCCTGGGGCCGGATATCCGGCCGCTGTAGACTTTCAGCGGTCTCCTTTGTCGTGCTTCGTCCGTGTACTTGGGGAGTTGGTCTTCATTCCTGGCGTCTCGGAGGTGGTCTTCTTCATACCTAATCACGCTTAGCATTCCCGGTTGAGGTAGTAGCCATGTCTCACGTGGTTCATATGGGAGCTCACTAAGGAGAGATGCCACCTCGGTCTCGATAGCTCTAGCACGTGCTCGTGTCGTCGGTCCACTTGGCACTTGGGAAGACGAAGGTAGGTCCATGGGGATGACCGTAGGATGCTCCGCATCATTAGTTGTCTCTACTTTCCAGATTAGGTGTATCAGTTGCCATACTGGTTGCCGACCTTGCCATTCTCGTGCTTGTGCTCCCCCTTGTCAAAAATCCCTAGCGCTCGCATACATGTGACTGAGAGATTGTGTGGCATCTCCCGGAGTCCCAGGCCCCATTCTATCCCCTCGCCGTGTAGCTCGCGGGCGATTCAGATCACCCCTCGAGGTCTGCAAAAAAAACACATCGCAAAAAACAGTGATGCAAAACCGAGAAAAAGGAGCATGGATGGGGGTGCGCTCATCGGAAGCCGAGACGCGCTCGCATCAGAGCAGGCCCATGACAAGGAGCGGCATGAGCTATCTCCGGCCAGGAGGAGTGATCTTGCTAAAGAAATAAAGGGATAGAGGAGAGTGAGAGTGGGACGCGATGCGCAGGCATGGATCTCTGCGCCCCGTCGCATGGGAGGGCGAGGATGCGCACACCCCTCGTTAGATTTACCCAAATATGAAAAAGATTCGGACTCTTGACGTGATCAATTGACTGCCTAGTCTTAGTGGAGGCTGTGGACTCTTACCGCGACCAGCTAACTGCCCACACTCAGTGGCTTGATGGTGATGCTCTTGCTCGTGTTGTGTATGTCCTCGTCGCGAATGTCCTGCCTCACTTTTCTTATGAGATTGTGGGACTCTTTCGGCCTTCAACATATGGACTCACCTTCGTCAGCGATACCAACAGTCTAGTGATGCCATTTACCAGTCCGCAGGGGCAACACTTCAGCAGGATGATGCCGTTGTTGATGAGTTCTGCGCTTAGAGTTCTGCTATTCGGCGTCAGCTGAATTATCTTTGCATTGCTGGTTGTCACACATGCTTTTGTTGCGTGGTTGTTTGTGCTGACCTGGAGTTCCAACAAATTTCTGAGTTCTTGACGTGGCTCTGTAAGGAGTTTGAGCCACGACATGCCCAGCTCTAGTGTGCTCCATGTCTCTCTTCTGAAGGCACTCACATAGATACACGTAGAGGAGACTCATCTGGATGGTGCTGGTTTAATAGAGCTTCCTCTAGTGCTACACTGAATACTACTAGCTACTTGCCCATGTGTTGCAACGGGGCATACATGTTCTACTGGTTCAACAACAATCATGTCCGGCATATACCTTACGCCCATCATATTCTAGATTTTGGTAAGATTTGATTTGATTTGAGTATGGGTAGGGGATGGTAAGGAAAGATTTGATTTAGTCGAGGTTTTGTTAAGATTTGGTTTTAGTTGGGTATGGGCAAGGAAAGTTTTAATTTAGTTCAGGTTTTGATAATATTTGATTTGATTGAGTTGATGCGGGACATGGTTTTGGTAAGATTTGATTGAGTTAATGCATGATATGGTTTCAAGTAGGACAAGGAAAGGAAAGTATCGATGTGGTTTGATTTATTCCAAACCAAGGAGGGCATGAAGAGGAAAAACCAACGTGGGGGTGGGTGAGGAGAACGTACCAACTCCCCTTTAATATCGCTTGCATCTCCCTTTAGTTCATCATGGTCTCCTGCGGTTTGCCTCAGGGGGCGTCCTTAGAGCATCTACAGCCGGGCTCGTCAACCCACCCACCCCCCCCCCCCCCCCCCCCCGCCGCGAGCACTTTCTCTTCTCCCCAGCAGTAATCTGCATCGACATGAACAAATATGTTAAATTAAAAAATGGAAGAAAGAGAGCAGAGGACGGTAGGGGAGAAGGCGGAGGGAGAGGAGTAGATGATGGGGGAGGTATACCTTGGCGGTTGGCTCCTTGCTGTTGTGGTGTTGCTTGTTGCTGTTGTACCAGAGAGGAGGATGAGGAGTTTCTGGACAGAAGGGGATGAGGAGCTGCTGGAGAGGAGGAGGAGCTGCTGGAGAGGAGGAGCTGCCGGAGAGGATATGCTGCAGAGGAGCCACCGGAGAGGAGGTGCGTTTGGATTGGGGGCTGTTTTTCTCTCCCTCTCTCCCCCCTCTTTACCTGTTGGCACCAACATCTCTGTTTCCTGCCAAGACTGTGTTTCCCACCTAAAATTGCTCCCCTGCCTGCCTGGCAAGCTTAAGGCGTCCAATATGGACTAGGGCGCCAACCTGGATGCCAAAGCAGACGCCTTAAAGCTTAAGGCGGATGCCTTACGCAGGTACCTAAGGCAAGCTGGACGCCTTGAGCTTGCAGGGTGCCCTGACTCCGCCGATGCATGCACCGGTCCTTCACCTCGGTGGAGACGGACGGCCGCCGTCGCCGTTGTAAAAATGCGAAGGCGCTTCGGATTGGCATCGAGAAGTCCGAGCGCCTCGCGAAGCAGAAAGTGGCGGCCGTGGCTAAAGCCGCTCGACTCACTAAGGAGCAGGCCCGCGCCACTAGGCGTCTGGCCGTGATTCGTTTCTCCTCTTCATCTGACAGCGGAACAACCAACAACGACGATGACTCCCCGGCTGCCGATACCTACGCCGAAGACTACAACCGCTGCTCTGGAGACCCCAAGTGGAAGCAACCAACGAGGAAGTGTTAAGAGTGTTTTGGTTCGCATCCTCGAGTTGAAGTGCTTCGCCTGGAGAGCGCCTGGAACCTGCCTGGGCATTGTTTGGTTGGTGATCTGGGGAATTGACTGCACGCCTGGCCTGGAGCACCCAGGCATCATCATTAGCCTGGCCCAGGCGCTCGGTCGCCTGGGCGTGCTGCAGCAGTTGCCTGACATTAATCATGAGCATCATCCCTAATGGCACCATGCCTTGTCGCTGTCGACACCGTCGTTCGATAGCGAGCTCTTCCTTTGCATCCGCCATCTTGGGCCCTGGAAGTGCCTCTCGCGCCCTCCCCACATCCGCGTGGTCGAGCAGAAGCTCTGCCGTCCCTGCCCACGAGGCGTGAGCTCTGGCTTGTCGGCAACCATGAATATTCGGCAGCCATAGCCATGGGAACAAGATTCTGCACATCCGCCATGGTCGCCATGAGCCCGTATTGCCCCATTGATGTGAGGTGGAGGGGGTATTCAAGGAGAGACGCCGCGTTAATGGAGCGACGCAAGTTCCGGCGTTGAGGGGATCAGGTGATCTGGACGAGGCAACTGTTTTTTCTTTTCCTATTTTTTGTTCTGCTCGGTTTATTTCCTAAGGAAATGCTCGGTGGACTAGTGCGTGATGGGCTTGGTTGGCGTAATGGTCTGCTGATGGTGTTTATACACTCTTAATAATACATATACAGGCTCAAGGCACCAACGAAACATCTCTACATCAGGACTGCTTGACCATATCAACATCTTATGTTGAGCCCAGGCACGGATTTTCTCCAGGCATGAAGCTGAGGACAGTAACCAAACTAGCGATAAGTCTGGCATCCCCTCCGTATGTACTAGCATCTACTAGTAGTTTGCAATCGTATTTTGCTTTGTAGCTATGTCGAACATGCTATCGAACAATCTATGTCTTGCTACGTCGAACTTGGTATGTCCTGTCCTATTTATATGTTGATCTGCGTCTTGCTATTTTCATGTTGCATGTATTGCGTGGATTTGGGGGTTTGCATATGAGGGGGACGCCTTGGACGTGGGCATTTGAGGGGTGACCGAACGCGTCCGAGGATATATAGGGTCTCAAATTAGTACTACCTCCATTCCAAATTATAAGATATTTTGGATATTTCAATATGGTCTACATACAGACTGAAATGAGTGAACACACTAAAACGCGCCTATATACATCCGATTCACATTTTTTTATAACATCTTATAATTTGGAATGAAGGGAGTACATTCTGGTTGTAGATGCTCTAAATTGTTAGGGTTGTAAACTTGGTAAACAGATTCCGTTATCTTAATGTTCACCTCCGAGCTACTGATAGCGAGTCTCTTTATGGTTTGACTCACTATCATCATCTTGTTGGTTGCCTTGTCTATCTAGCATCTCCTATCCAGTTCGCGTTCTGGGTCACCTCCTTCGGGTTCTACATATCTTTTGAATCTCTGGCCACTTTCTGCTTAATGTGTCTTTTCTTGGTGAGTTTCTCATTGCCAGGAAGACAAAGAAACATATTGCAATTTCCCGTTTGAGCACAGAGGCCGAGTTGCAAGCTATGGCTCTTGTGACAGAGGTGACTTGATTACGGTGGTTACTTGAGGATTTTTGTCTTTCTGTTATTACATCGTCTCCTCTTTTGTCTAACAACACATATGCTATTGGTATGGCTTGAGATCTGCTTAAGCATTAGCTCAACAAAGATATTGGTATGGACGCTTATATGAGATAATGGGTACAAGATCAGGTTGCTCTTAAGTATGTGCCTTCGGAGCTTCAGTTGGAGGCCTTGGGAATAGATCAGGATGCTTCCCTCGTAAAGTTTGTATATTCACACTGTTGTGCACTGCATGCCAATACTTATTAATTGCCTAAGAAATTGTTATAAGTTTCTTACAGATCTTATGCTAAAGACATTCCCACTTATTTATATTTCCTTGGCCTTGAACTTGAATTAACTCGGTTGAACTCACATTCCAAATGGATCTTATTTTTTTGTAGCAAGTCAGTTAAGGAGAGCAAATCAATTAAGGAAATATTTCAATCACGGTCTTAAGGGTGTGAGTGAGGTAGTTAAGGGAGATGTGTAGAAACTAGAGAGTAAGCCAATTGAGGAATCTTATAATTGCAGTCTGAATACATGGTTGCTATTATCTTGGGCCTATTTTACATATAATCTCCCTCCTTTCCTCTATGAGGTCATCTTGACCAGGCGTAAAAAATGAGACAACAGTATACAATACTACTAGTTAGGATAACTTGGCGCTTACCATCCAGGTTAGCTAATTGAATTAAGTATTGTATACCACTACATGTGCTTTAATTTATTGGTAGCTGACCAATGAGTACCTCAGAACTGAATGAAGCTAACTGATGGTTTGTAACCATTTAGGACTTAGTTTACGGCAATTTGTGGCTACGAAATTGAAATCCTGGATCTTGTTTCAGGCTGCGCTGATCGCTGCTAAGGCACAGGGTGCTGATGACGTCGCTGACAACGAAGGCAAGGGCATGATGGTATTTGTCAGTACAAGGGAAGCGAAGAGAATGGTCTACTGAAGGAAGCTGTACGTGATAGTTTATTTCTACGATTATTGTTTTCTTCCTGGAGATTCCTCAAGAGGATCTGGGGCCTCTTCCCATTGGAGGCATATATTCATGAGTATATCTTGCATGTACTGTCCTGTCCTAGCAAGCAACTTGGGACCAGCTTCAGACAAATAGTATGTTTTTTGAACCAAACCGGGCTACTCCTGCAATGAACGAATCTCCCTTTTGGTTTGCACACAGTGGATGGTACTGCTGTTCCTTTTTTGGGCAAGTCCGTAGAAAGCAGGCACTCATCCTCAAATAAATGCATGGAGTGGGCTCACAATTCATGCTAGTATGTATGACAAAAGGCGCAGAATTAAGGAAGCGCCTATTCTGCATCCGGGCTCACAATTCATGCTAGTATGTATGACAAAAGGCGCAAAATAGGAAAACAATTCAAAAAATTCCAATTTTTTTATGGTGCAAAATGCTTAAATGCATGAGTTTCGTGCAAAAATTCAGCTTGTTTGGACATTCGAGGAGCTCGTGGCAAAAAAAAAAGATAAAATTCGGGTGTCGGAGAAACTTTTGAAATCAACACTGTTTACACTGGATTTGTCTTTTTTGCCACGAGCTCCTCAAATGTCCAAAATTTTGCATGGACATCACGCATTTGAGCATCTTGCACCATAAAAAAAATCAGACCTTTTGGATTTTTCGCTATTTTTTTAGATTTTACTGTTCACTAGGTGTAGACGAGCTTGGACACCAAATTGAATTTTCACAGAATTAACACCAGTTTCATGGTCCATCTGCATCAACAGCAGGAAGCACTATTCAGCCACAGAATATCAGCCTAATGGCCGGGAAGAAGTGGGGAAACTGACAGTACAACTGTCGGCAACATCTGGAAGAAGCACAGATTTCAGTTCCCCGTTGCGGAGAAAACCAGTCAAGGTTGCAAGGGGTGATCTCGGATCCAAATCGGGGTCTCAACTGAAGATCTTAAAGAGACGGGACTCATCAGAGAGGGATCACAATGGGGCCAAGGAAAATGCACGTATCTTCAAAAAGCGTTGGTGGTGTGCGTGTGAGCCTTTGTGATCCAACTTTAAATTTGTCGCAATCCACAACCAAACAAACCCAAAACCAAACCAAACCAATTGTAACACGTGGGCAGGGCCAGAAGAGACTGTGGCATGATGTCGAAACGCTGGGGCAGGCACTGGGATCACAACAGGCATGAGGGCATGAAGAGACTGATATGCCGTTGGGTTGAGAGGCGTCACATTCACCCTCCAGATAGACCACTCCTTAGGAAAAGGAAATCATCTTCATTTCAGCCATTAATTCAATGAGTGGGCACTCAAAATGGTCAGTCAGACGGGAACCCAAAAGGCACATGAGGCTGGTCCATATCAAACCTCTTTCTACTGGGATGTGGGAACAACATTGCAAATTTATTGAGTACTTGACATGCTACCTTTTCTTACGGAGAACAGCACTGCTAAATGCTATTGTTGCTTAACATTGGGAATGCAATAAATTTGCAAGTGGGGCGTAGTAGGTTCACTAACACCGTCTAACATAATTCCATGCAATAGTCTCCTACTAAAATGTAGAGAGTTTTACCACAGCATAAAGGCTTATCCTCTGTTGCCATCGTCGATAGTAACATTATAGAACCAGTACATAGAATATGGCCATAGCAGGCATTAAGCAACACAGGTAAATGAATTATATCGCCCTACACCAACAGCATTGGTATTCCGCAAAACAAAGCGTTGCCGTGCATACCAAATATCTAATAGTTCGAGTTATTTACCCGAAACCATCACAGTTGAGCCTAGGATAACAACTTGTATCACATTTGTGTCAGGGCACAAAAAAACCACGAACCCTATGCCTACTCTATAACGCAAAGCCCTGATGGTGTGATAAGCTCGTGGAAACAGCGAAACTGACTCGCTGGGCCCACCTATCAGGCTGATGTGGCGTGCTTACGTGGATAATATGCTAAGTTGGACAAGGGTCCCACCTGTCAATGACTCAAGTGTTTTTTACCTTTTTCTTTTTATTTCTTCCTCTTTTTCCTCCTTGAGCATTTCAACGAATAGGTTGTGAGCGCCCTTATTTCTTCCCTGACTCCGGACGAGCTCCGTCGTGGCCGATTCTTCTCCATCTTCGAGCCTGTGTGCGCTGCCGGGCGACACATACATGCGATGGTCGGTGTTCAACGCCATCCTCGCCAGCTGCATCACGAAAGTGGAAGTGGCCGCCTCCCTGGGCGTCACGCCAGGAGACCAGATCGCATGCCAAGGCCACGTCGTGGAAGTGGCCTCCTCCCTCGTCGTCGCGCAGGAAGAGCCCGAGAAGCCCCTAATGCCACGCCTTCACTTCCTGGAGCGCCAGTGTGCACGCCGTAGAGCTGTCCTACGCGCACCTGGGACCCTCGTCGTCACGCAGGGAGTGCCCGAGAAGCCCCCCTAAAGCCACGCCTTCACTTCCTGGAGCGCCAGCGTGCGCGCCGTAGAGCTGTCCTACGCGCACCTGGGACGTGTCCCACCGTCGTTGTTCAGCAGGAGGAGGTGTGGCACCGCGCTGTCCGGCCGCACTGCCCCTCCGAGCTCCTCTGCGCGCACCCGCCTTTTGCGGCATCGCCGTTGGCTCTGGCCGTGCACACGCTTGACGAGTCGGACATGTTAGAGATACGACAGGCAAATCAAACGGCGAAATCAACACACGAGACACGAGATTTTAACGTGAAAAAACGCTGTAACACGAAGGGGAAAAAACCACGGGCACCATCCAGTAAATCTTCACTATATTGAAGGAGGTTACAAACGTCGGAGATTTACAGCTGATTAACTTATCTCGTGCGACCGCTTACAATATATATAGGGCCGCTAAACCACTCGAGAGCGCAGAATAAGTTAGCGTACGCGCCGGCCAAGGCCTCTACACGCTAATTAGCCCGAACCCAAAAATGCATCGTAATGAGTTACGGCCAGATAAATCTGCCAACCCACCTGATCCATGCGCTAATTCCTACCGTTAGTAATCAGCCTTTAGGAAGCGAGTAACGAACTTACCATCACGATAATTTCCATTAAAATAATAATCGGAAGGATCGCCTATCAGAAGGATATAACTGTACTCCCTGAACATAATAAACCTATTACCAGAAGGATCTTTCCAATACTTTAACATTACCATGTGTTCCTTTATTTTAGTTGACCATACATTGTTTTACTATTGCATATGGCAGTATTACCATCGTTACTATACTTTTCAGCGTGTTTTACTATACTAGAGGGAGGCACATGTAGTAATTCATTTTACTGCACTAATTCATCTAAAGTGGTAAAGCATTACCATTTCATCAACCCATTTTACAGTCAACAATTAGCGACCACTAGCGTACTTGAACCAGTAACGCATTACCACTTCCTCAACCCATTTTACTGCCAACAATTAGCGATGGCTACGTGGGATGTAGGTGAACCAATAACACATTACTACTTCCTTAACCGATTTTACTGCCAACAATTAGCGATAGTTGTACGCGTGACGCAAGCGAACCGTTTGGGATAGTAACAAAATTAAATGCATTACTATTTCTTGCATGGATTTTACCTCCGTTTGTTAACCGACGAGGAGGTCCGAGCGAACACGCCTAATTAGAACCAGCGCCTAATTAGAGAAATGGTTGTGTACTTCTGGGAGTACGTACTCATGCTCCTCATATACCACATAGATAAAAAAAATTGTATCTTTTTATTATTTTTAATATACTTCATTAATAGTTATTAGACACCCAAAATGAGTTTCATAAAAACATTGATGTGAGTCTACATATTTTTAAAGGTTCACGTATATACTGATTTGTTCGTATGTGAAAAAAATATATCACAAAAAGTACGTCGCAAATGATATTTTTTCAACAAAACTCGTATGGCGAAGTATCCAGTGAAAATGGCTTTTTAGTGGAACTCTGGAAATTTCTATTCAACATTGTTGGATTGATGGCGGACGTCCTGGATTAAAAGTGGGACTGCTAACATCCACTTAAATGGAAATTAGCAGATAACCCCCTCTCTCTATTCATCATCAGGTCAATAGGGCTTAACCCTTCGTTAATTCCTGGATCAGATCGTCTTCTCATCGTCTTGAGCGTCGCCGCCGACGGCGACTCTCCCTCGGCCGTACTGCGTCTCTACCCATGAATTCTTTTCCACAGAAAGCGAAGGGCCTTCATCCGAAGGGCCAGATGGGGCCTTCATCGTCTGCGGGTCGCCCTCCATTGGACATGGCTCATCCTGTGGCAGTTGCGACTCACCTTTTGGAGCACTCGTCGCCGCTGCTCCCTGCAATTGTGTCCTCCGCCATGCCTCAGCCTCTTCATAGTCATGTACATGTAAGCTAGTAGATGGAGCATTAACCTGGGCATGCCTTGAATAATGTCTATAAGATGTACCCGTTCCACATCTAGTACAATAGTGATAGCTGGTAGTAGGTCAGCTGAACATAGCTTTCAGTGATACAAGATAATTCACATTGGATGACTGCAAAACAGCTCACCAAAGATTAATGTTAGGAGAGAACTTTATCTTTCTGTGTTGTCAATCATTGATGTAAAATAGCTCTGCTCAGCAAATTTGTTCAACTGAATTCATACATCCAAAGATTACAGATTGCATGTCTTTCACGGTGTGGTTTTCAAATGGATACAATTCCTGAATTCAGACTACAAAAGCAAGCTTACACGTTTCATCAAAAAACAAATGCAACATTCAGATACGATTTCTGAATTTATAGTACAAAACAAGAATTCTGCTGCATAATGGGACTACAGAGCTTTGGCTGCCTAATTCAGTGAGTCGCCGTCGCCGTCACCGTCGCCGTCACCGTCGCGTGAGGCATCACCACGGCTGTCAGCACATCGCACGAAGTCTCGCGGCCACCAAGCCGTAGCGTGAGGGGCAGCAGCGTGGTCGATGAGCCGCCGCCGTGTGTGGGCGGAGATGCGGCCGTTGAGTCACTGTTGTGTATGGGCGGAGCTGCGGCCGGCTGAGGGCAGGGGCTATGCGTCGGTGGAAGTCGCCGTGGACCGCAGCGCTCAAGACGATGAAGACGATCTGATCCAGGAATTAACGAAGGCTCAATCCCTATTGACCTTATGATGAATAGAGAGGGGGGTTATCTGGTAATTTCCGTTTAAGTGGATGTTAGCAGTATGGCCGAGGGAGAGTCGCCGTCGGCGGCGACGCTCAAGACGATGAGAAGACGATCTGATCCAGGAATTAACGAAGGGTTAAGCCCTATTGATCTGATGATGAATAGAGAGAGGGGGTTATCTGCTAATTTCCGTTTAAGTGGATGTTAGCAGTCCCAATTTTAATCCAGGATGTCCGCCATCAATCCAACAATGTTGAATAGACATTTCCAGATTTTCACTAAAAAGCCATTTTCACTGGATACTTCACCCTTGAAATATTTGATGAAGTATATTGAGAATGATAAAAAGGTATAATCCATGCGTATATGAGGTATCCTGAAGATGGAGTACATACTCCGAGGAGTACAGAAAATTCGGACAAATGTTTCCTACCACCAGTGATAGTTACCACCACCTGCGTTTTGTATGTTGTATGTAGTATCTGTCGTAGTATATAACAATGTTTAGGTAGTATACATACTACCTAGGTAGTGTGTACCATATTTTGAGCATACTCTTTTTTACGTACAAATATATATGTATTTCACAAGTATAACAAAAATTATGGGCTCATATGAATTCTTTCCATGGAACTTGCTTTGAAATATCTTAGATATAGTATATGAACATATTTAGAATGATAAAGTAGTATATATATATACTAATACATGATAGTATATGAGACAGGTGGGTTAACCAACCCTGGGTGATAGGATTTATTTTTCCTCTCTCTCTCTTGACGGAGCGATGTCATTTTTGAGATATCTAATGACATTTTTGAGGAAGCATCTCACGTATCGATGGCATTTTTGAGTAGTTGTAATTTCTAATGGCAAAACTGAGTAGTGAGACACAACTAGTGGATAAATGATAAAAAAAAACCCTCTCTTATATGAGACATGCCTAGGTCGACACTGATCCGTACCAAGCCTACTGGCGACAGGTCTCGCTCCGCTTGCTCGTGAGAAGTTAGCCTTTATCTTTACACTTGAATTTGGATCATAAACACCACCTTGAGACAAATTCCATCTTGTAGCATGAATGAGAACCTTCTCCCTGAACAACAAAGAAAACACTTTCGGCGCCAAACAACCATTAGGGCTAATGTGTTATACCAGCTAAGTTTGAGCTAATTGGCTTTGTCAACATATCAGCAAGATTATCATGAGTGTTAATCTTGCATACCTTCAGTTTACCTTGCTCAACAAAGCTCAAGACCACCGGTGACGGGTCTCGCTCCCTCGCTTGTCAGAAGTTAGCCTTTATCTTTATACTTAAATTTGGATCACAAACATAACTGTGGCACCCCGGCTCAGAGAACCGGTTTACCAGTGTTTCCAACCCAGAGATCATGTCTTCTGGAAACACACAACAACTTGGAACAGAACATAGCTGAACTTTTATTGATAATAGTCGGTACAAGCTCACGTATATTACATGATCATCGAGGCCAAAAGCACTTCTAGTGCTACGGCAATATCTACATTATTTATCCAACACATCCGGGCCTCGGCACTACTACGGAATACTACAGCGGAAGACTACAGCGTAGCGGAACATGATAGGAACTCCATCCACAGGGACACTGCTGTGGACACATCCTAGGCATCGCAACATGGACCTCGAGACCTCCGTCTTAGTCTTCTCCTGCATCTGGCATGATACGCCAGGTGAGTACTTTGAATGTACTCGCAAGCACATGACAACTAAATATGCAGCAAGTAATAGCATGGCAATGAACATGTTAAACTCCAAGTGATTCACTTGATGTCACCAACTTACTCATATCCGGGTTGTCTCACAACCCTCAGAATACTCAACCTCGACGAGTATTTCTGCTTATAAGACAAGTTCTTCCATCATTACTACGGTTACTACGGTTGATCACCTAGAGAGGTCTGGACGGGCTGTCCAATTCCGTGGACGCGGCTATTCGAATAGATTTTACACTCTGCAGAGGTTGCACACTTTACCCACACTATGGAGCACTGACCTCGTGATCCCATTCGGGTGGACCAGCATTGCTCCAACGAATCCTGCCTGACTCCTGACTCTTTCATCGTACCACCGGCAATCACACTCCCCCGGAGTCAAGCCTTGGGTGGCCCCGTGTCACCTCGTGACACCTGCCACCGTCGTGGCCTAACTAAACTGTCCCAAACGGGGACGCCAGCAAACAACTCAACTGGGCTCACAGGGTTATCGTCGTCTACCTGATCAGGGCAGCACGCACGCATAACCCTCCCTCTTTGGAGGTACCGGTGAAAGAGCACCGAGCCAGACCAAGTCAAGGCCGTCTCATACCAGCAAATGTGGCTGCACGGATAAGCCCGGACAGGTGACTCTTGATCAACCAACTAAGTCTCACTTAGCAAGCAAGGTTAATCATCATGTCCATTTGAGTTATCAACATAAGGCATTCAAATAATTTTCTTTGAATTAAATGCATGAAAATGAATATGGTTTATGCAATGCTATGAAATGCTTCATAATATGGATGTCCTGGCTTGCCTTGATCAGTTGGGTTGTTCAGAAACTCCTGGTCTTCAAATCCACAAGAATCCCCTTCTGAAAATATTTTCAAATAGCAAAAGAAAATGTCACATAAGCCTTTTTATTCACCAACAATTCTGTGAGTGTTGGAAAAATACCAAACTTGGTGGAAAAATAAAGGACTTCAGTATGAACACAATGCAAAAAGAATCAGGTCATTTGGACCTTCCTGTAAAAAGTTATTAATAGTCAAAGTTCCTGGTCAATTCTGTTTTAAATAAATAGAAATAAGAAAAACCAGAAAACAGGAAAATGGGCCACGTCGAAAGCGTAAACGGAGAGTACGCCTCCACTTACCCCTTCGCGCACGCGCCCACAGTGGCTGACGGGTGGGGCCGAGCTGTTTAAAATCAGAGAGAGAAGGGAGAGAACAGAGGGAGGTGGGGCTCCGGCGATGCTCACCGGCGATAGGGACGGCGGCGGAGCTGGGAGTTGACGGGAATCGATTGGGCACTCAACGGCGGTCCTTCCTGTACCCGTAGCTCTCCCGGAGACGGCCGGACGGCGACGCGCCCTTCTTCTCCGGCGGGCAGCAGCTACGGTGGTCGTCGGAGTCGAGGATTCCGGCAGCGGTTCGACTCGGGGAGGGGTCTGGAAACACCAGTGGGTTCTACTAATCACAACTGAGGGCTCGGGTAGAGCTGGGGTGGCTTGAAGAGGGCGGGCGACAGGAGGGGATCGGCGGCAGAATTCCGGCGGAGTTCGAGGCCAGAGCCCTCTCTGCCTTGGTTCTTCGCTGCTAGCTACCAGTTTGAGGAAGGAGGAGAGGGGTGGAGAGCTGAGCGAGGCGGGGCGGGGCTATTTATAGCCGGGCGAGGCCTATCGCCGAGCTCTCCCGAAGCAGCTCGATGCGGGCCATGGCGCCGGCGACGTACGCTGCGTTGGCGTGGCTGCTTGCGGATGAGAAGACGGGAGATAGCAGAAGCACTAAATGCGACGAGATAGCTCGAGGGGGGGGGGGGAGACGACGAGCGGCGCCGCACTGTGACCGCACGGGCAAAACAGTGCCCACGAGCGTGGCGGCCGCCGAGGGCTTCTCCGGCGAGGGCGAGGGTTCTGGAGGGGCTAGGTGGCAACCAGGGACGACGTCGGCATGCTTGGACAAGCTGCTGCGGCGCAGGCGTCTCGCCTCGATGAGACCCGAGCCTGGCGCGAGGCAGAGTGCGGCGACAACCATGCCAGCACCATGCTCACCACGGTGCTTGGCACCAGGAGGCCACGTATGCCTGCCATTTCTTGTCTAGCACGTCGACCTTCGATCCCTCGTTTCACCTGTGTCCTTGGTTTGGCTTGGTTCGGTCTGAGATGAATGGTAGGATCAGCAACAGTTTCTGACAGAGAACTTGGGAGGGATCTGGAGGGTTGGAGAGATGGAGGTAGGGCCAATGGAGATGTCCAGAGTGATTTAGGTTGGAAGAACTAGGAGCTGACCAAATTTGAGGTGATTTGGTTTAAGTTTGAGGGTAGTTCATGTACAAACTACATTTCTGGTCCAGAATCAAGATGTTGAAGTGCTGCTCACTAGAATGATCTCCTGGGGTTGAAACTTGGTGGAGGAAGGTTGTTTGGAGGTGTCTTCATGCTATAAAAATTTGAGAGCAATTGGACAATCCTAGCATGCACTACCTTCACAAAGGTCCAGACTGACCAGGAGCTAAAAGGAATTATTTTGCAAAGTATATGAAATACTTTATGGATTATTTTTGGATATTGGAGCAAGATATAGTCCAAAGGATTTTTAAGAATTATTTGAGAATTTTCTGAGCATCCAAGCTATAGGTTGCTTCACAACCCATAGTAATGCCCTAAATCCTCAAATAAAATAAAAGGGTTTTGAAAAATAATTTAGATTGGAAATTTGGATCCTTGGGACACTTGGTAGGGTTTTGGCAAGGTGATGAGGCTTTGGATTACTTGGAAGAAGTTTCAAGAATGTCCAAGACCAAGTGAAAGATTCAAAAATCCATTCAAATTCCAAATAAAACCAGAAAAAGTTTGAAAAGAAAAAGTTGTCAAAATCAGGGTGTCACAATAACACCAACGAACACACCCCAAAAGATTACATTGGAGTAATCTTAGAGAAGATCATTGTATTGAAGATCAAGAGAGAGAGAGAGAGATCTAGCTACTGCTATGTACCCATAGGTCCTAAGGGAACTACTCACACATCATCATGGAGGCAACAAGGTTGATGAAGATAACCTCCCCAATGGTTTCCCCCTCCGGCAGAGTACCAGAACAGGGTTCCATATGGGATCGCTTCGGAACAGAGGCTTGTGGCGGCAATAAAATTCTTTCGGGTCTCCCTTTGAGGGTTTCTGAATATTTGAGAATTATAGACCATGAATTAGGGCAAACGGAGCTACGAGGGGCCCACAAGCCAGGGTGGCGCGCCCTACCCTCAGGGCGCGCCCTCTTGCCTTGTGACGCCCTTGTGGGTTTTCTTGTCCTCCCCCAAAGCTTCTAGGGTATCTTATTGTCTAGCAAAAATCATCAAAACATTTTATCGTGTTTGAACTTCTGTATGTATGGATTTTCTGGAAAACCAAAACATGCAAAAAAACAGGAACTAACACTAGGCACTAAATTAATAGGTTAGTCCAGAAAAATAATATATAATGGTATATAAAGCATACAAAGTGATAATATAATAGCATTGAACAATAAAATAATAATTATAAATACGTTTGAGACGTATCAATCCAGTCGGCAATAAATTCCGCCAATACCCTGCTCTTAATGACATGAGGGCTCTCAAAGGTGATATCAAAGTATGACAACTCCAAAGACCATTCCGTAATACACCCAGTTGCTTTCCTATTGTGAAGGATTCACCTGAGCGGGAAGGAAGTGACTACAACAGTCGGGCGTGCTTGAAAATAGTGATTGACCTTCCGTGAAGCAACCAGAACTCCAAGGAATTTCTGGATATCCGGGTATCTCACTGTGGCACCTTGCAAGAGAGTGCTAGTGAAGTACACCAGGAGCTGCACTAACTTGTTGCCTGACACAAATTGTTCTTGGTCACTCTACGTTGACAACTTTGGTTTATCAGCATTTGGCTCATCCGCTGCGGTGACATCTTCTTCCCGTTCCGTTACTAATGTAGATCTCACCACTTGATTTGTAGCCGCTACATAAAGAAGCAACCTCTCATTTGCTTTGGTGCAACTAACATGGGATGAGAAGAAAGATATCTTTTGAGGTCTTCAAGTGCTGCCTCTACTTCTGGAGTCCATTCCAGGGGCCAACCTTCTTTCGAACCTTGCAAAACGGCAAGGCACGCTTGGCTAGTTTCGATATGAATCTCCCTAGAGCAACAATGCAACCATTCAAACATTGAACATCCTTTACACGCTTCGGTGCTTGTATATGATCTATAGCCTTGATCTTGTGAAGATGAGCACCGGACAAATGAGAAGGATGAAGGAGAATTTCCTTGTGAAGAAGGGCACCGGCATTAGGATGAAGATGAGCAAAAGGGAAAATTGTTTCATCAAACACAATATCCCGGGATATATAGACTCGACCAATAGGAACATCTAGGCACTTTGCACTGATACGTCTCCAACATATCTATAATTTATGAAGTATTCATGCCATGTTTACAACAATTTTGTATGGTTTTGGTATGATTTGATTAGAACTAACCCGGACTGACACTGTTTTCAGCAGAACTACCGTGGTGTCGTTTTTTGTGCAGAAATAAAAGTTCTCGGAATGGGCTGAAAATTTACGCTGATTTTTATGGACCAAAAGAGAGCCCCGAAGCACCGGAGCTGGGCCAGGAAGTGGCCGAGGGAGCCACAAGCCTGGGGGGCGCGCCCCCCGAGCTTGTGGGCCCCTCGAGCACCCCCCTGGCATGAGACCGACGCCAAAAATTCCTATAAATACCCCAAACCTCGAAAAGAACCCTAGATGAGAAGTTTCATCGCCACAAGCCTCTGTAGCCACGAAAACTCAATCGGAACCCTATTCCGGCACCCTGCTGGAGGGGGAAATCATCACTGGAGGGCATCTTCATCATCTCGACGGCCACCATGATGAGGAGGGAGTAGTTCACCCTCGGGGCTGAGGGTATGTACCAGTAGCTATGTGTTTGATTTCTCTCTCTCGTGTTCTTGATTTGGCATGATCTTGATGTACCGCGAGCTTTGGTTTTCGGGGTTGAGGGAGTAGTTGGATCTTATGGTTTTCTTCCTTCTCTATCGTCATGTGATGAATTGAATCTTTTCCTTTGAGGTTTGTTATGTCGGATTGAATCTTTTGGATGTGAGAGCACTTGATGTATGTCTTGAGATGGGATATTCGTGGTGACAATGGGATGTTCTATTGATTCACTTGATGTATGTTTCAGTTATCAACTTGCGGATTCCCGTGGTGACATTGGGGGAATCTATGCATAGGGGTTGATACGCGTTTTCATATTCCTTTCTCCAATAGAAACCTTGGGGCACTCTTTGAAGTTCTTTGTGTTGGATTGAATATTATGAATCTGAAGTTGTTTGATGCATATCGTATAATCAACTCACGAATACTTGTGGTGACATTGGAGTATCTAGGTGACATTAGAGTTGGTTGATGTGTATCATATGGTTTTATTTTAGTACGAACTCTTGGGCTGTTTGTGACACTTATAGGAATGGCTCAATGGATTGATCGGAAAGAATAACTGATACGTCTCCAACGTCACTGAAAAGAAAAGACACATCCGTGACATTTTGGCACGAACGATTTTTTTTGTCATGGTTATGACACTTCTATGACGATAATTGTGACAAAAACACGTATCATCATAGATGTGGTGGGCTCCTACTTCTACGGAAAAAATTCATGACAGAAAATGGGATTTTTGTCCTGGGCGGGCCGGGGACGCACCTGCATGACATTCTTTGGGCCGTCCATGATGGAAAAAATCATGGTAGAAGAGAGGGCGAGAAAAATTTCGGGGAGTTCCCGGTTACGGTGGGTGGTCGGGGCCGAGCGATGCACGGAGGTTTGCGCGTTTCTCTTGTATAGGTGCGCGCGCGTGTGTGTGAGACGTTGGGCTCTAATTGAACCCGAGCGAGGCGTTCGCTTACTGAACCTATTGGGGATATGACCGACCGATATGACCCGCCATATTGGGCCGGGTCTTCCAGGTGGCGGCTGATAAGCAAGACTCAAGATGGGCCGTGGCGCTGAGGAACAAGACTAGCAAGGCGGCTCACCGAGCAGGCCGACTTGCGGCCCAGTATCCGAAGATGGCGGCTCAAGGACCGGAAGTGTAAGCCTCCTGGAGTCTCCTTACTTAGGAAACAAGACAAGTCAGAATCGTACTAGGTCATGGATCTTAGTACGACCCGGACTCTTGTAAGCCCTGGCTCTCGACCTGTATATAATGGCGATCCCCAGAGGCAGATAGGGGAAGTTACAATCGATCAATAGCTAGGTCAAGCGAATCCACTCCCTTGTAATTGATCCTGAAGCAATAAGCAACAAGCAGGAAGTAGGCTATTACTTCGATCGTGAGGGACCAAACCTAGGTAAATCCGCGTCTCTCGATTCCGATCAACCCCGACAAGCTAACCGCACGGTTGCGATGGTCTCACGACTAAGTCCTCACACTAGGACATCTGTCGTGACAAAACCATGACAGTTGGCGCCCACCGTGGGGCCAACGCACGGTGGTTTCGAGTTCTTGAAGGTCTCTTTCCCAAGGATCGAGGGATACGCCGTTGGCAGGATGACAAAAAGTCACCGCGACAAGCTCTACATCGACGACGCCGGCTGGGGCCCCGAGGCCAACTCAATCGAGTACGGGTACCGGGTCCCCTTCGGTGGAATCCATGTCTTCATCGGCAAGATCGGCGGATCTTAGCCTGAGCCGGACATCTGCACCGACCTCGTCGAGCCGGCTCGGCGCATGCAACCCGCCCGGATCCAAGCCGGCCGGAAGCATGTCTTTGTTGGTTTCACACAAGGTGTGGAACTAGCGGAAAATTCCGCATCTGGAGGAGAGACTCTTGTCTACTCAGATGGTGAGTCCTCGACCGGGGAGTCAATCTACCCACTTCATGACGGCGGGCTTGGGGGCTGTTTCGATGGCAACACTATTCCGGACCCCTACGAGCCGTTGTGCCGGGCTGCCATCTTCATGGCGGGGACGGCGCCTGCTCTCAACTCGTCAGCGGCTAGAGCAACGGCAACGACCGACCCTTCAGCATCTGGCTCAGCCAGGCCTCCGGCTCAAGTTCTGTCTGAGTTGGTAACTGCCCTGATAACCTTGCTGGGGACTGAGGTCACTGCAGAAAACCAAGTGGTACGCAATGCGGAAATTGCGAAACTTCGAGAACAGATGACCAAGGCCTAGGAGGATATCAACGCTGAAAACATCCTGATAGCTGCATTGCAGGCTCAAGTTAATGCAGAGGCGGAATGCTTGAAGACGGAGGCTTGGCGTCTAAACCTCGATCAGAACGCTTCCAATGCAGTCTACCAGAGGAGATACCAGAGCCGCTTACCTCTGAGTTTTGAGCCCGCGCGTTTGTTCAACACGCCAGGGGCAGGCTCGAGTACTCCGGGAGCACCGGTTATACCCCAATTAACCCCTGATGCGCCTGGGAATAGAGTAACAGCTCAACCTCACCTGCCAGAGCCGGCCCGGAGGGATAAGCCGATCCCAGACCCTCCCCTTGTCCAGGCACCACCGCAGCGTCTCTTAACACCGCCGGTCACTTCTCCAACCTGGTGGATAATATGGTAGCAGCGGCAACCTGACTTACTGCGCTTCCTATCACTTGTGAATCGCCGGTCGCGGTCGAAACCCGGAACGCCATTGGATTTTTGCAGACAGCGATTGCTTAGCAGGCCAATTACTCTTTTCGTCAGCATCGGGTACACTCAACCCCACTACCGAGCCATAGCTACAGCCGGCATGCTGAGTCGCCGGCAGTTTCCAGCAGTGAGCAATGCCGTAACCCGGCCCAAGATAACCCGCCCTGTAATACACGTACTAATGCTCAGGCGATCGTGGACGGTGCAAGGGCTCGTTGTGAGGCGTTGACAGTAAACCAGGGGGCTTATCAGCCGCCCCCAGTAATTCCTTCAGCTTCAATGGGAGCCGGGTCGAGTGCCAGAACCATCGGAGTGCCGTGCCTAGTGTCGGCTTTACATAACGAGCGCATGCCTAAAGACTTTAAGGCTCCCCGCAAAGTACCCAAATACACAGTGGATCTCCCTCCGGAGGCTTGGATCGAGAGCTATGAGCTAGCCATGGATATGTTGGACGTCAGTGATGCGGTATGCGCCAAGTATTTCACTATGATGTTGGAGGGGTCGGCTCGCACATGGTTGAAGAACCTGCCCCCCAATTCTATCAACACCTGGGAGGAGTTGAAGGAGCGCTTCATCAAGAATTTTCAAGGAACTTGCAAGCAGCCGATGACAATTGTTGATTTGCAACACTGTGTGCAGCGTGAAGATGAGTCGGCCTATCATTGGGCTCACCGGGTTGCAAGCATTATTCACTCTTCCGATAGCATTGGGCCGGCTCAAGTGGTGTTGATTTTTGAGAAGAACTGTCACTTTCAGCCTCTTGTGCAGAAGCTAGGGCGGCTTAAGCGCAAGTGCACGGATATGGGTAATCTCATGGATGTGCTTACCAAATACGCTGATTCTGATGGTACGAAGGATCCTAGCTCTGATGATGATAAATCTAGCAAAGGCAAGAAAAATGGTAGCGGCAAGGGTCAGCAACAGAATGCCTCGGTGCAGAATGGTAATAACAATAATCATGGTAATGGTGGAAAATGCAAGCACCCCGATGGCGGGTCAGATTTTGTGGCTAACACCAATGCAGGGTTCAAAAATCAGTTCCACAATGGCAAGCAGCCATATGCTGGGGGAAAACCTAAGAATTATGAGGAAGCCCTTAATGGACCGTGTCCGAAGCACAGTTATCCTAACAAGCCGTCTACTCATGCTTGGAAGGATTGTTATATTATGCAGGAGTACAGGAATCAGTTGTTTCAACAGCATCACAGCAACGGTAACGGGCCGCCAGGCGGGTCAGGCTCAGGAGGTTTCCAGGGAGCCGGCTTTGGTGGTGGCGGCTCGAACTCAGGCTATCAGAGCCACGGGAACCATGGTGGTCATAATCAGTAGTCTAGTCAAGGTAATCAGCAGCAGAATAACCAGTCAGGATATCAGAGTAATCCTAAGTAGCTTAACAGTGGCCAGTACCATGTCTTTACTACGAGCACTTGCAAGCATGACTGGAAGGTCCATAAGCGGGCAGTCAGTGCAGTTGAGCCGGCGGTGCCGCAATAGAGGTGGTCTGAGCACACGATAACTTGGAGCCGAGCGGATCACCCGCCCCATGTTGATGATCCGGGTCATCTGGCCCTGGTGGTAGCCCCCCCAAGTGGGAGGTTATAAGTTCACTAAGGTGCTGATGGATGGTGCAAGCAGCATAAACATATTATATTATGATACTTTTCGAATAATGAATCTGACCGAGAAGGATCTCAAGCCGTCTTCTACTGTCTTTCATGGAGTTGTTCCTGGCAAGTCGGCTTATCCTATAGGGAAGATTGCTCTAGAGGTGGCTTTTGGTGATGAGTATAATTACAGGGCAGAGACACTTTGGTTTGAGGTGGTCAAGATTAAGAGTCCATATCATGCGCTGTTTGGACGGCCGGCTTATGCTAAATTCATGGCTCGCCCTTGTTACATATATTTGCAGCTTAAAATGCCAGGGCCACGAGGGACAATCACAGTTCATGGCAATCGTAAGATAGCTTTGGAATGCGAAGAAGGAGATGCTGCTTATGCAGAGACGTCTTGTGCCACTGATGAGCTCAAGTTTTATAAAGATAATGCTGACTCGGCTGATATGACCCCTCTGAAGAAGCCCACCATCGAGAAGGACGCTCTGCTCAAGTTCAAGTCAGCAAAAGACACGCATCAAGTTGACTTTGTTCCTGGTGATTCTTCGCAGCAGTTCACCATTGGGACGGGGATGGATCCCAAATAGGAAAGCACGCTCATCGAGTTCATCCCTGAGAATCGGGACATCTTTGCATGGAAACCTTCCGACATGCCGGGTGTACCGAGAGAATTTGCTGAGCACCACCTTAATGTGGATCCTAAAATGAAACATGACTGACAGTTCCTCCGTCGCTTTAATGTGGAGAGGCGTAAGGCTATTGGAGAAGAAGTAGCCTGACTATTGGCTATCGGGTTCATAGTTGAAGTTTTTCACCCTCAGTGGTTGGCTAATCCTGTGCTTGTGCTCAAGAAAAATGGTACTTGGCGTATGTGTGTTGATTACACAGATCTTAGCAAGGCTTGTCTAGCTGACCCATTTGCTCTCCCGCGTATTGACCAGATCATTGATGCCATGGCGGGTTGTGAGAGCTTATTTCCTGGATGTTTATTTTGGTTATCATCAGATCAAGATGGCAGTTGAGGATCAGGAGAAAATAGCCTTCATTACGCCCTTTGGAGCTTTC
The DNA here is from genome assembly GCA_011799875.1 of Thinopyrum elongatum. NCBI lineage: Eukaryota > Viridiplantae > Streptophyta > Magnoliopsida > Poales > Poaceae > Thinopyrum > Thinopyrum elongatum. Next base: position 153,750,060 of record CM022302.1, on the reverse strand, counting down.
TGCTATGTATTTATGCCTTTTGGGGTTAAGAGTGCTCAGGCGACTTACCAGCGCTGTGTTCATAATTGCTTCCATGGGAAGATTGGACGCAATGTTCACGCTTATGTTGACGACATTGTGGTTAAGTCAAGGAAGAAGGAAACCTTGCTCGATGATTTGAAGGAAACCATTGATAATCTCTGGGTGTACAAGATGATGCTTAACCCGGCCAAATGCGTTTTTGGTGTACCTGCAGGAAAATTGCTAGGTTTTCTGGTTTCAGAAAGGGGCATTGAAGCTAACCTAGAGAAGATCGAGGCTAACACCTCTCTGTCTAAACAGGCCTGTATCAATGACGTTCAGCACCTGGCAGGTCGTATTGCAGCTCTGAGCCAGTTTATAAGCCGTTTGGATGAGAAGGCGATTCCCCTGTACCAGATGATGAAGAAGACTGGTCATTTTGTCTGGAGTGATGCTGCTAATGAGGCTTTCGAGGCACTTAAAAAGCAGCTGGTTGAGCCGCCCATATTGGCTGCTTCGATCGACAAAGAGCCTCTGCTCCTCTACATGGCAGCTAATAACAAGGCTGTAAGCGTGGTAGTTGTCATGGAGCGCAAGGAGGCAAGGAAAGAATATCCGGTCCAGCGGCCGGTTTATTACATCAGTGAGGTGTTGACGGAGTCCATGCAAAAATATCCGCATTGGCAGAAGTTGGTGTTTGGGGTGTTCATGGCTAGCCGCAAGTTGAAGCATTATTTCCTTGGGCATCTAATCACTATGGTCAGTTCGGCTCCTCTGGGGGATATCATTCAAAACAGAGAAGCCACAGGCAGAGTTGCTAAGTGGGCGATTGAGCTTGGGCCACATCATCTGAAATATGTTCCTAGAACCGCCATCAAGTCTCAGGCTCTGGTGGATTTTATCAATGACTGGACGGAACTGCAAGCGCCCGAGGAGAAGCCGGATAATACATATTGGACGATACACTTTGATGGATCAAGGCAAGTGGAAGGCTCGGGGGCAGGAGTTATTTCATCTTCCCCGCGAGGTGACCAATTCTGTTATGTCTTGAGGCTTATGTTTCCCTGTATTAATAGTGCAGCTGAGTATGAGGCCTTGCTACATGGGCTCCGCATGGCCTAGGAGATGAACTTGAGCCTGGTTAGATGCCTTGGCGATTCAGATCTGGTTGCACAACAAGTTTCAGGGAAGTGGGATTCTAAAGACCCGCTCATGGCGGCTTATCGTCAAGCAGTGACTAATATTGATGGCCACTTCAAGGGTTATCAAGTGGATCACATAGACCAGCGGCATAACGAGGTGGTTGATGTTTTGTCCCGGCTGGGGTCTCAGCTTAAACCTGTCCCCCCTAATGTGTTTCTTGATGTGCTGCATAACCCTTCTGTCAAGTTACCTTCAGAAGAGGATCTCGCTATCCCTGACCCGGAATGACAGCTGGTGGCGGCTCTACGTGCTATTCCTGATTGGACATTACCTTATCCGGCTTACCTGACTCGGGGTGAGCTGCCAGAAGATGAAATTTTGGCGCGACAGATCATCCGGCGGTCTAAGTCCATGACATTTGTCAATGGCGAGTTACAAAGGTGCAGTGTGATTGGCGTGTTCCAACGTTGTGTTTCCCCTGATGAAGGCCGTGAGATTCTCCATGAAATTCATGCTGGGGACTGTGGTCATCATGTCGGGTCAAGATCTCTAGTGGCCAAGGCTTTTCGACATGGTTTTTTCTGGTTGATGGCTCACGCTGATGCAGAGGATATTGTCCGCAAGTGTGACGGTTGCCAGAAATTTGCACGACAAGCTCATGTACCGGCTCAAGAATTGCGGATGATCCCAATAACTTGGCCATTTGCGGTCTGGTGGCTTGATATGGTCGGGCCGTTTAAGAGGTCTAAGGACAAAAAGACTCACCTGTTGGTAGCAGTTGATAAATTCACCAAATGGGTTGAAGCAGAGCCAGTCAGCAATTGTGAGGCAGCAACTACAGTTCAATTCATGAAAAATCTGATCTTCCGTTTTGGTTATCCTCACAGTATTATCACTGATAATGGGACAAATCTATCTAAAGGTGCTATGAAGGAGTTCTGTCAGAGGGAGCACATTCGGCTTGATGTTTCATCAGTGGCTCATCCACAGTCCAATGGCCAGGCCGAGCGCGCTAACCAGGAGATATTACGAGGGATGAAGCCTCGACTCATGGTTCCTTTGGAGCGTACTCCGGGTTGTGGGGTTGAAGAGCTTCCTGCTTTTCTTTGGAGCATAAGGACCACCCCCAACAGATCAACATGGTACATGTCGTTCTTCATGGTTTATGGCGCAGAGGCGGTTCTCCCAAGTGACATCCGACATGACTCGCCCAGGGTGGCGGCTTACGTCGAAATAGATAATGAGACGGCTCATCAGAATGCCTTGGATGCTTTGGAAGAAGAACATGATCTTGCGGTGGCTCGATCTATGATTTACCAGCAAGACCTACGTCGCTATCATAGCCGCAGGGTTCGAAGCCGCACTTTCCAGGAGGGCGAGTTAGTGCTCCGTTTGATTCAAGATCACTCAGGTATGCATAAGCTCTCACCTCCTTGGGAAAGGCCATTTGCGGTTAGCAAAAACTTCAACAACGGGTCGTATTATCTCATCGACATACGTGAACACAATAAGTCACGTACCTCTGAGGAGGAGACCAACAGGCCCTGGAATATTGCTCATCTTCGGCCTTACTATACTTGAGCCACTGGCTCCAGTTATTGTACATACCTATCTCATGTATATACCTTTTTTATGATCAAATATAATAAAGCCGGCATCCCCAAAACTCAGGGCCTCTGTCATTTCATCTCATATATTGTGCATGAGCCTTTTATTTGTTGATCATAGGTCACTTGAGGGCTTCCAACTCACCGAGTTTAGCTTTCTCACTCTCTTGACCCGGCAAAAACGCCACAATATATTGGTTAAACCCGCGTGTCTGCTTGATGCTACTCCGCAAAGGTGACCCGCCGTACTCTTGACAGTCAATCTTTATGACCCTTAACTTGTCAAGGTTAAAACGGCGGCTTAGTCATGTGAGAGCCGGCTTATAGAAAGCGAGGATAAACCAAGGCTATCATGGCGGCTTCACCGAAGCAAGACTTGAGCTTCGAAAGCCAGTCTTTTTGTCGAGACTCGAAAGCCAACTTATAATTCATTCAATATTTATATATTATGATTGATTCTCTATTTCTAGAGGAATCTTTTGCTTTTAATCACATTATGGCAATAACTATAAGTGTCTGGGTCAAAAGAACTCTGGGTTGCTTGTGAGGAGCATTGAGCTTTTATTGACCACGAATCATCGGGTTATCAATCCGCAATTGCTTTTCAGCAATCAATAATCGTGACTATAAGTCGCCGGTGGACAAATCACCGGGTTATTTCACACCAATTATAACTTGGTGGAATTTTCTGCAGAAGTCAGAAGTCTTTGCACTTACAAGTTGCTACAAGCAACTTACCAGACATAAGTACAAGCAATGGATGTACGATATTCAAACACAAGACATCCAAGACAGATTACCAAAAAGCATTGGTCTTCATCACCAAATTGATGTTTGATCACCAGTTAACATGCACGAAGACACGACAGAGCAACCAAGTGTTTTAGCTAAGTCTATTACAAGGCTCGAGCTGAGCTCAAAATATTCTATCAAGTTTTTGAGGAGTATAAACTACTCCTGTAAGCCGGCTTCTGTGCCGTCCGGGTTGGTCCCCTCCAGGTTAGCTTCTTGATGGCCCCTAGTAGTTGATGCCTCCAGGTTATCCTGCGCCTATTCTTCTGCGTCTTGGATCTGAAGGTTGTCCAGATTCCAGTTGACATCTGTTAAGGCTTGGAAGACGGCTTCGTCATGCAAGATAGGAGATGGGTCAACATCAGGGGCAAAGATATGCTTAAGCCATTCAGGAGTCAAGTCAACAGATGTAAATGATGGCAGTTGAATTCGCGTGTTGTTGCCATCATAAGCCGGCTGATATTTCTTCAATTCCATTTCTACGATGAGTTGACTCGCCAGCACTCGAGTATCCTTCATACAACGAGCAAAATATTGAGGTGAAAACTCAGTCCCGTCATCCTTGTACTGTGGGAACCCGCTGACCATTTCTAAAGGATCCAACTCTGGTGCATAGGCCATGGCCCGGCTTAGCGAGGTCATTGCACTTGTTCGGGCGGCTGATCTTTTCAGTACATCAATCTGCTTTGGGATGGTTGAAAGGAACCTCAGTACATCATTTATGAATGGACTGGCTCTTTTTCACCCATCACAGCCTTGATGGTAAAGATACTTCCAGTGTATAATTACTCTACAAAAGAGTATACAACCTTCAGCTTCATTAAGTTATCTTGGAGGTTGCGAGTTCTGTCACCTGCAAAAAGTTGCAATGTGTGAGCCGCCAGGCGAGTTAGTGCTTATACATGACTCGCCAGGTGAGTTATTACTTATCTATGACTTGTTAGGCGAAAATTTTGGCAAGAACTAAAGGGGTTGCTTACCAAATATGGCCTGCGTCATTTGGGAGATATGGTGCTTTAACCCGGCCAGCTCTTCAGTAACCGGTGCCAATTGGCTTTCGGTGGCTTCTGCACGCTTGATCAGGGCGGCTTTCTCAGTCTCAAAGGACTTCTTTTCTGTATCAAAGCCCAACATGATTTTCTCCAATTCTTCCAAAGAAGATTGCAGGCTTGATCAGCCTTGGCTCGTAGAGCTTGTTCAGATTCAAGCTCTTTTTTCAAGCCGGTCAAATTTGACTCGGCCGTACTCAAAGCTTCCTGCAAGATAAAGAGGTCATTCAGTTATAAATTTTTTAATCAAGCTGGCAACAATGTCTAACCCAGTATTTGGGGGCTATGACAAGCAAATTCATCCTATTATTGAAGTCCCAAGCAGATTGCAAGCAATATGCTTAGCACTTGGGGGCTAATGCATGCCATTTTTTCTTCATTAATAACACAAGAAGACCCGACTCATCTCATGAAGATGAGCCGGCCCTTGGGGACTACCCGATGTTTCTTTTAACAAGATATATATTTGAAGAACCGGCTTATCATCGGTATAATAACCCGGCCCTTGGGGGCTACATTACAAGATTTCCAGATTTTATGTCTAAGTCTTCAACACACTCAAGTTTTCCTATGTTTAAGACTTGGGGGCTACATAAGGATATATATAGTACTGGAGAAGATTGAGCATACCTCACGCTTTCTCTTCATCATGTTAACCATACTGGCTTCCATGTCCCGGCTCATAGAAAGGCGGCTCAAATAGCCGGTGTGCAGCTCATCCGCGCTAAAATCCTCATAGTTGGGCAGTTCAAGTTTTGACTTTCCCTTTTCAGACAAGGGTGTCTCATCTTTTGCGGTGAGCGTGGTAAGCACATTGGAGACTTCTGGAGGATTGTAAGTCTCCCTAGTAATGGTAACTTCATCATTGTTCTTCTCAAGAGGGGGAACGTCTTCAGCCGCCTTGGCGGGGCTTGAGGCAGGAGGAGGACTTGGTGGGTTAGGATTATCCGCCGGGTTAGCCTCAGCATCCATTGCCTCAATACCGACCGGTTCACTTTGCTGGGGCGGTTCAACTTGATCATCATGATGGTCTTCGGGGATTTCAGTATGGACCTTAGGGGTTACCAACGTCTGGTCCTCTGACTCAGGGATCTCAGGAGTTGTTGATGACTCGCTAACTCTTCTCTTCTTGGCTTTGGCTTTAGCCCTACAAACAAGACAACATGTTAAAATATATGCAGCAATGATCTGGATAAGGTATAACTTAGTTAAGAGAGGAGTACCCTGGATTTATGATTAGAGCCGGCAACTGAGTAGAGGATGAGTCTCCTGAAGATGGCAGCGACTCCTGATAATTGGAATTAGAGGGATTAAGAGGTTGCCTAATAAGGCCGGCTCGTGGAAGAGAAGAAGTTGGACTGTGTGGCACCTCATTGTGTCGTTTGCGAGCGGATGGTTCATGAGATAAGCCGGCCAACAACTCTCCAGAGCCGCTCCGAGTTTGGTGCCTTGATTCATGCTGGGTTTTCTTCAAAATAAAGTTTGGATCCAAATGAGCATATGGATGAGAAAATCTTACTTTCCGAATGACCCGCCTAGTGTTCTTGGGAGGCAAAGGTTCTGAGCCGGAAGAGATGAAAATTACCTCAGCGTCATCAGCCCGGCTTGTTGCAGCATCACCCTGAGAATAAGAAGCGTCAGCGAGTTCAATAAAAAGACGACCAAGGGAGTCAAGTTCTACCTCTGACTGATTGTCAGCTATCGGTGACTCGCCCCTAGCTGCCGGCTCATTCACAGTAGCAGGTTTATTCTTTCATTGAGCCGGAGTAGTCTTAGTCTTGGTTGCCTGTTTTTTCCTCTTCTTATTCCAGAATGGAGAGTCGGCCTGCATAGTGGAACAAGGTTAACAAGTGAAATACCAAATAAGTAAAGATTGATAAGCCGAACAAATAGTTACATGTATACTCACCGGAGGAGCCAGGTTGAGTTTGAAGAACGGCCGCAGCCCCGTCTTGTTGCAGCTCTCCTGAGGCTCCCCAAGTAGTTTCTTTGCAATCTTGTTGATTTCATCAGCTTCTAAGTCCACGGGACTATATTGTTGAATGTCATTTGAGTCGCCCGAATAATTGCACATTAAGCCAGGCCGGCGACTCAAGGGTAGGATTCTCCAAGTAATCCAGCACCGGGTTAAGTCAACCTTCGTTAGACCATTGGCCAGTAAGGCCCTGAGTTTTGGGTATGCGGAGGCGACTTGAGCACGTTCTTCTGGATCCCGACTTGGAAGTTCAAAATCAATGGGAAGAAAGTCAGGTCTATAACCCGGCAAGGGGTTCTTATCAGCTGAGGCTGTGTTCTTGCAATAAAACCAAGTCTTAACCCACCCCTTAGAATGACTTGGTAGAGTAACTGGAGGAAAAGAGCCGTCTCTCCGCTTCAGAATCGAGACCCCGCCGAGTTCCAGGCTTGGGCCATTTGCACATTCTGTCTGATGGTTGATGTAGAAAAACTCCTTCAAGAGGGGGACAGTGGCCTCCATTTGCAAATACACTTCACAAAGGACTTGGAATTGGCACAGGTTGGAGATAGAGTTAGGGGCCAGATCTTGAGGATGAAGGTTGAAGAAATTTAAGACGTCCCGGAATTTTTTTGACCCGGGCGGAGAGAAGCCTCTAAGAAGATGGTCTGTAAATACCACGACTTCTCCTTCGCCTGGTTGGGGAACATCGTCTCCTTGGGCTGCTCGCCAGCCAATTTCCTCTTGAGCCGGCAGAAACCCTTGTTCTTTATAATCATTGAGCATGAGCTGGGAAACTTGGGAAGGCACCCAGTTGCAAATTGTGGTCTTTGACATACTGAGCCGCCTAAAAAAGGGCTAAAAGCTATGGAAGTATAAATAGCGGGTCATTTATGAAACGACAACTCACCTAGAGGACTATGAAAGACGGTATAATCATTAAAGGAAGAATGAGCCGCCAAAACTGGTGAGCCGGCTTAATAACAGAGTAGTGCCTAAAACTGGCGAATTGCAATTACAATGATGAGCCGCCATGAACATGAAGGCGACTTATTTTAAGTTGGAGATTGCTAAGTTTTCTGCGAAGTGTGGGACCAACAAATTTCTACTGAAGCGCTTATAATTATGGATCTAAAGACAGTTCAAAAAGGAAAAATAATTGCTAAACCTAAGACAAAGCTTTGGAGCAGTGGCTACCTAACTTACGGGTTCCTGAGGGGATCTAAGTTTTCTAGATGCAAAAACGGCGGCAACGCTAGCGCCGCTATATTTCTATGAGAAAGTGCATTGAAAACTACATCTAGACTGGCAATGGTGATGAAGGAACTCCGATGAACTCCGACGAACTACAATGGAACTAGTATAGATCTGAAGAGAGAAGGAGTGTACCTGACGGATTGTAGAGGGCGGCGGAGAGGCCTAACCAAACTCCGGCGGAGGATGGGAGGTGCCGTGGTCTTGGATGGGTCGGCCGGCGGCGGAGGAACAGAGGCAGTGGCGTAGCGAAGAGCTTCGACTCGAGGAAGAAGAAGAAGCGATGGGGCGAGGTAAAAGTGAAAAGAGGGGCCCCCCTGTGTGTATTTATAAGGCGAAGTGCTGAAGAGTAAATGGCAGGCGCGAAAAACGAGGGGACACAGTAACTTTCGGAGCCAGAGACGCCTCTATTTTCGAGAGAAATGGATATGCATAAAGATTTGTTATAATGTCATCATGGATTTCCCAGGATTTTTGGATGTGACATCATCAATGAGAAGATATGAAAAACAACAAATCTGGAAGCGTCATAAGCCGGCATTTCATGACCCGGAGAAGATGCAGATATGACCAGAAGATAAGCCGCCAAGTTAAGATGATGGAGATTGACATGAATGAATTCAAATCAATCTGGGGGCTAATGTTGGGGATATGACCCCACGATATGACCCGCCATATTGGGCCGGGTCTTCAAGGTGGCAGCTGATAAGCAAGACTCAAGATGGGCCGTGGCGCTGAGGAACAAGACTAGCAGGGCGGCTCACCGAGCAGACTGGCTTGCGACCCAGTATGCAAAGATGGCGGCTCAAGGAGCAGAAGTGTAAGCCGCCTGGAGTTTATTTACTTAGGAAACAAGACAAGTCATAAACGTACTAGGTCACAGATCGTAGTACGACCCGGACTCTTGTAAGCACTGGGTCTCAACATGTATATAAAGGCGAGTCCCAGAGGCAGATAGGGGAAGTTACAATCGATCAATAGCTAGGTCAAGCGACTCCGCTCCCTTGTAATTGATCCCGAAGCAATAAGAAGCAAGCAGGAAGTAGGCTATTACCTCGATCGTGAGGGGCCGAACCTGGGTAAATCCACGTCTCTCGATTCTGATCAACCCCGACAAGCTAACCGCATGGTTGCGAGGGCCTCACGACTAAGTCCTCACACTAGGACATCTTCCGTGACAAAACCACGACAGAACCCGAGCGATTGCACTAGCTACATTACTGAACCTGAGCGATCGATCCCTTGGCTATTAACTGAACGCGAGCAATTCCTTCGCTGCTAACTGAACCCGAGCGATTCCTTCACTCCCGCTACTAACTGAAGCCGATCGAACCTGCCTCTTGATGAACAGTGGCTGTTGTTGGGGGTTCATTGAATGAGTCGAGACGTGGTGATTCTAGCCGGTTGGTTGGGGTTGGATGAACAATTCCCGGTGGGGGTTGGATGAACAGGACCCCTTGGTAGTAGGCCGTTGCCGCTGGATGAACTGGACCCCGAGGAGGCCGCCACACCCGAGCCGGTTGGGGGTCGATGAACAGGACCCCATGGAGGGCTGGTTGAACAGTAGCCGGTGGAGGCTGTATGAACAGTAGCCCGTGGATGAACAGTAGGTGGTGGAGGCAGGAGGAAGACACTGTGGATGAACAGTAGCAGGTGGAGGCTGGAGGAAGTCGACGGTGGATGAACAGTAGCCCGTGGAGGCTGGAGCGAGGCAGTAGACGGTGGATGAACAATAGCCCGTGGAATCCCGTTTTGCGGTACGCCACACCCCTCCCGATGAACAGGACACCGTTTCGACCGTAGGCGCTCCAACAGAAGTCTGTTTCCTTCGTTTTGCGGTACGCCACGCCCCTCCAGATCAACAGGAGCCCGTTTCGACCGTAGGCACTCGAACAGAAGTCCGTTTCCTTCATTTTGCGGTACGCCAGACCCTTCCTGATGAACAGGACCCCGTTTCGACCGTACGCGGTCGAACAAAAGGCCGTTTCCTCCGTTCTGCGGTATGCCAGACCTTGTTTCGGCTGTTCCGTCCAAGCCGGTTGGCTCCTGATGAACAGGACGTATTCCGACCCAGTCGATTGCCTCCCGATGAACACGACGTTGTTTCCTCCGTTCCGACCCAGCCGATTGGCTGCCGATGAACAGGACGCCTTCGCTGTACGTGTTCGAGACCCCGCCCGTATGTACGTACGTAGCCGTATTTACTTTCTTGCAGCATGGCTGTACGTACGTGTACACAATATAGACGGGACTGCGTGACATGCTACGTCGGCGGTTCTACTACGACACCTGCCGCTCCTTACTCGGCCACGGTTCATCGCTGCAGAGAGACCGATCGACCAGTATGTACATACACGTTCGCGACCAGATAGATAACGCTACGTATGCTTCGACCGGGTGGGTCCCAACTGTCTGGGAGGACAAGGAGGCACTTCCTTGCATGCGAATATATAGCTGGCGGGTCCCAGCTATCAGCGGCGGAATCATATTCTTTTGCCCGTAATAAGGAGGCACTTCCTTGCGTGCAAAGATGTTGTTGGTGGGTCCCAGGTGTCAGGGGCAGGAATAAGGAGGCACTTCCTTCCATGCGAAGATATACGTGGTGGGTCCCAGCTTTCAGGGGGAGGAATAATTTTATTTTTGCGTAATAAGGAGGCGGTTGCATGTGTGTGTCCATGGACCTGGTGCGTCCCCACTGTTAGCCTCTCCACGTACAGTCCTCTTTCGATGACTCTCGTTTGTTGACCACGTTGACCACGCCACGCTGAGCGCACCAAGGCGGTGGACGACGGCGAGGCCCCGGACGGCAACTAGCCAGAGATGGGAAGATGCGGCAGTGGAGTCACAGACGGAGAGGTGTACAAGGGTTAACTGGTTCTGGTGCGGCGTGGTTTTGCAGTCGGCGAAGATTAATAGGAGGTGTGGAGGGGTGGAGGGATGGCCTGGCCGGCAGTGGGGTAGCGCTTCGCAGCGAAGCGTGCTAAGAAGAGTTGCTAGCAGCCAGAGGCGGGAGTAGGTGGTCCCGACGGCGCTGGAGGAAGAATATGAGAGATTGAAGATGGATGCCGGTCGTTGGATGTAAATCCAACGGCTATCAATTCCAGAATCATTTGTTGACTAAGTTGACAACGTCTTGCGTTGGCTTCAACCTATTGGCCCACATTTCAGCCTCCAAAAATGTGGCACATATTCAACCCATTTTTTTAGAATTTACAGTCCATTTGCTGGGCTGGGTGAACAAATAATGTAGCGTCCATGCAACCCTTTTTTTCTTCTAAAAAACTACAGTCCATTTGCACTTTCTCAAAATACACGAATTTGCTGCGCTGTGTGAACAAATAATGTGGCGTCCATGCGGCCCATTTTTTTTCTAAAAAATTACAGCCCATTTGCACTTTCTCGAAATACACGATTTTCTGGGCTGGTTGTAATTATAATGTTGGGTTGGGCGCAACAATGTTATCAAAAAATAAACAGGGGCTGCGCATTTTGTTATAAATATATTTAAAAAATAAGAGCTTTATTATTACATTGGTCCTTAAATCTTACCAATCTTTTGTACACAATCACCAGGATTTTTGTTGCCTTAAAGTAAAAAAAACCAGAATTTTATTGTTAAAATTTTATTTTTATAAGTTAATAAGACGTGTGATATTTTTTTCTTATATATGTAAGTATCTGTTAAATATATGATGATAATAACAATAATATATAATAACATATAAAATAATATAAATATATATAATATAATTTGAAGGGAAACATAAGTTGGACCTGGCGTTCCTATTCTTAAATAGAAAAATAGAACAGACATGTGCGTTTTCTTCAAAAAATACATAAGTTGGGCTACGGATGTTTAAGAAAAAATAAAACCTAGGATGAGAGGCCCATAGGCCGGTCGATACATGACGACCCTAAAAAAAATACAAACCGGCATGTCGTGGGCTGCGGATGTTAAAAAAAGAAAGCCTAGACTGGGTAGCCCACAACCCAGCTGATACTTGCTGGCCCACTGATAATAAATGATACCTGCCAGCTCCTCGATGACTGGCTTCTCTGTAAATTTATCTCCTTTAGTAACTACGTTGACAAACCCATGTGCCCCAACGTCAGTATAGCATTAGGAAGAAGTATTTTTCAATGAGGCACTTGCTTGTGTACGGCCATGGACTTGGTGGGTCCTGACTGTCCGCCTCTCCACGTACAGTCCTCTCCAGATTCCTCTCGTTTGTTGAGCATGTTCACAACGGCAGACAGCGGCGCCGCAACGAGCGCACAAAGGCGGAGGATGACACACTGGTACAGCGGGGTGCTATACAAACGGTTTTTAACCCCTTTCCGCGACGGCGTTCTGAACCGTCGCCAAATGAGTGACTGCGATAGGGAGGTGCTTCCCACACGATCCAGAAACCATCGGGGATAGGCCCTCCTGGCACACACGCTCGGAAAAATGAGGTCGTGTGCGACGGGCGAGCGATCAAATATGGTTATACATACAGTTGTGCTAAAAAAATACAATTATAAATGCCAAATCGTTTCCGATCATAAGTACATCCCACACAGTCAGTCCCAGCTAAAAGTTTCCGTTCGTATGTACATTCCACACAATCAATCCAAGGAATACGTTTCCGTTAGTATGTACATCCCACATAGTTAATCCAAGAAGTACGTTTCCGTTCGTATATACATCCCACACAGTCACTCCAAGGAAAACATTTTCGTTCGCAGGTACATCACACACAATTTTCCCCATTAAATAGTTTGTGATAGCATTGCCATTGCAGACGATATTAGAAATTTTATCATTTGCATTATTGAATGCATCACACACGGTGCATAGAAGAAACTATGTGGCAAAGGCTATCCGTCACACACACTTTTTATGTGGTAAACTTTTGCGCAAGGTGGCCTAACGCAAACAATTTTCAAGAGGATGTCATGTGTGATTGTTCATTGATCCAACAAGGTTTATTCCTAGAAACTGTGTGCGTTGCCTGAGGTCATCGCCCACGGTGTTTTCTCAATAACCGTTTGCAATAGAAAAACCCAATTAGCAGGCTAATTGGCCATTAGCTGGCTAATTGTCCTATTATTAATAATCCATTTATTAATCTAATTGACATTTCATATTAAGCACACAATATATTTCATTTCCATATTAAGGAAGCAGGATTTCATAATTGAAATACATTAGAGTACAACATCATATAGCTTCAGCACTCAGCTACCCCATTACACAACTGCACCAGCACCAAGTTTCACATGCAACATCTATAACCTTTCGAAATTAGCATCATAGACGGTACATAGACAAATGAATCTCATCTGGACAACTGCTGAAGCGGAAGGCGAATATTGAGCCTTCATTGATGTTGAAGGTCTTTGCAACTTTAGGCCAGTGCCTGTGGATAATTGACCGTCCATCCTTCGTCCTCTTCAGGAACACTTCAATATTGAACCTTGGGTGTTGTATGAATACCTTCCTCGCCTCCTGACCATACACGTGGTTTGAGAGGTAATCATCAGTGAACTGTTTTGGAAAGGCCTGAAAACAAGGATGTGCATAAATATCTTCTCTATATTGGAAATGGGGCAAAGGAATAAAAAAGGCAAGGTATAATAGTTAGTACCATCCTGCAGTGAACTGATGTCTTCTTCATTGTGCAGACAAAGATCTTGTTGTTTTTTGTCGCTAATTTCTTTATCCTAACAATCTTTTTGAGTTTCTTGACTTGACTGATATTCATGGATAACTCATTTCCCCATATGCAAAAAGGGTCGAACAGTGGGTCAAAACCTCTGACAGCAGGACCTACATGTGCAAGACCAAATTGTTAAAAACCTAAATATTAGAATGGTTCCTGCAAGTGCACAATATTGTGCTATTAGACAAAGGACCATGCATGTGCAAACCTCGATTGTAAACCTCAGTGCTTCCCATTGTTTCCCTGCAACACATATAAGGTAGTTAGTGATCAGGTTAAGTGAGGGTTCGCATGCTATCAGTAAAATATGTTGATGAAAAATAAGCACATTGCAGATTCATCAGATTAATTCAAGCCACATGGAAAACCCATTTATCCAAACTAAGCATGATTAAGAACTATGAAATATAGCAATTGTATATGTTTCTCATGTATTAAGTGCAGCCAAATTCGATTTATTCCTCACATGCACAACAATACAAAATTCTACCCACGACAATTGGACATCGCATTGCAGAATTGAACCAAGCAGTTAAGTAAACACCACAACAAATGAACCAAACATTAACTGAGCACCACATTGCACAATATAACATACTCCTAATAGAAGATCAGACAGTTAACCAAACCAAGCATGCTTAACAACTTGGAAATATAGCAATTGTATTTGTTTCTCATGTATTTAGTACAGCCAAATTCGATTTATTTCTCATATGGTATACAATAACAGAATGCACCCACAATAATTGAACATCACATTGCAGAATTGAACCAAACAGTTAACTAAACACCACAACAAATGAACCAAACATTAACTGAGCACCACATTGCACAATGTATAACATACTAGAAGATCACACAGTTAACCAAACCATGCATGCTTGACAACTTGGAAATATAGCAATTGTATTTGTTTCTCATGTATTTTGTAAAGATAAATTCGATTTATTTCTCACATGGAAGACAATACAAAATTGCACCCTGAAGAATTGAACATCACATTTGCAAAATTGAACCAAATAGTTAACTGAACAAGACAACTAATTAACCAAATAGTCAATAAGTGAGCACCACATTGCACGACATATAGAACATATACACTAGAGCAACAGATTGCATGGTAAAAGTAAATAGGACAATTCACTAGAATTTGTTAAGGAAAGGCAGGAGCAGCACATGCAACGGGTAAACCGAGCATGCTTAACCGGCGTAGCTAGCAAACTGAACATAGGTCCTTATAGTGAGCTAATAAGACAAGCTACTCCTCATCGTCGGAGATATCGATGATGATTGGCTCCTTCGACATGGAAGAGGGCGAGGCCTCCACATCGTGGGTGCCCTCGTCGTAGTGGTGAGTTGCCTGAGCCTCTCCGGGCACCAACCTGCTGGCTCTCGAGTTGAGGTAAGCACGGGCACGCTGAGAAAACACCTCGTAGTCTTCATCGAAGGCACCGACAGTGGCCTCGAGAAAACACCATGAACTATCGTTTAAAGCAGCCAACCGCGTCGTGGCATTGGTGCGTGAAGCATCGACGGTGGCCTCGACGGCGAGGTGCTCCTCCAAGATCTGGGGGTCGGCACGAATGGCAGCCATCACGACCTCATCCACGTGTGCGGCCATGATTTGCTTCTCCGCTGCCAAATGCTCCTTGAGCTCCTGGCTATACTGCATGCACCATGGCTTAGGGCGGCGCTTATTTGGGGGAGGGGTCGGTGATTTGGGTGGAAGGTGTCGCGCCGGCGGTCGGGGCATGTGGGATGTGGAAGGAGGAGGAGGATGAGGATCGGGTGTGGATTTCCTGCCTGGATCGACGAGACCGAGCAGTGTGAAGGAGGGTCGCCGGCGAGGAGGCGGCGCTGCAAGCAAGGAGTAAAGGTTTCAACTTGGAAAGGAAGGCGGAAACAGGGGAAATGTCGCTTTTGGTAAGGGGGAGGGGGCGGGAAGGTAGATATTTCCGCGGAAGCCAAAATTTTTGGATCGGTGCAGCGAAAAAACTGGCACGCAAAGTGTCATCAGACACGGTCCCTTATTCAGCACTGTGTATGATATGTGAACATCACAAACGATTCATATAGCTTAACCCGTGTGTGATGAGTTTGAACGTGAAAAATTTTGGTTTGAATTTCCCTGGTTACAGTGGTCATCCACGTCATTGCATAATTTGGGTACACAAAGGAGACTACAGCACACCCACACTTCTTAATCGAGCAAGTTCAGCAATTAAATAGAGCTAGCTGACCTAAACATTACTCTAACAAATTAAAGACCGGTGCTCTTAATTAAACAAAACAAAGAGTACTACTATGGCTGGTGCTCGTCGATCTCCGCCGCCTCCTCCATGTCTAGCTCGCGCCCGATGATCTCCTGGGGAAGGGGCTCCATGGCATCCATCGCACCATACTCGGCAAGCATCTCGCCATCCGCATCCACCATCTCTTTGGAAAAGGCCACCACGAGCTGGGCGTGGGCGGCCGCGATCTGGGCTTGGACGGGCTCCGTCGTGGCAAGGTATGCCGCGGAGGAACGGACGACTGCTCGAATGCTCTCGGTGATTGCCAACTCTTCAGCCGTGGGTTGCCGACCGTTGTCGGAGAAGCTTCGTTCGATTTGTGCGGTGACCGCCATGAGCTGGGCGTGGGCGGCCTCGACATGGTTGTGGGCGGCCTCCAACGGGGCTAAGGCCGCCACTGTGGAACGGACAGCTGCTGTGCCGCTCTCGCCAGTTGCTATCCCCGAGACAGATGTTGCTGCCACCACCTGAGACGCAACAACGGCCATTTGGGTTGGCATGGCCGCCCGATCGCAGATTGCGGACGCGCTCATGCAGCTTGTTAGCACGCGCATGGCGGCTGCGGCCGCGCTCTCGCCGGAGTGGGCCACCGAAGTTGCACTCACAACGCGGGTCCATGTCCCCATCTTTCACCGGCGATGATTGAACAGTGAAATGATATTTGGGGAGCGAGCTAGTGTGCTTGACACGTCGGCTGTGGACTGTAGCCGACGCACCTTCTCGCGTAAGCCATATGCGTACTATACTCCGATGGTGCTCCAAGATGTTTTGTACTGCATCTCACACGGTTGGTGATAATAAATTGTGTGTGATCTACTTGATTTTTCATCTTGATTTGAATTACATAATGGGGTCACAGCGGCAAAGGAGGGTGTTTGAACTGCTAGAACTTTTATCTGTAGTGAACATGCAACTATAGGTGTGTCGTCAAAGAATTGGAATTATTCAGGGTTCGTTTGGACATTTTTATACATTAACTTGGTTTTCTAGCCATTTCAGGTGCACAATTCAAAATTAAACTACATGCACATGCTCCGGTGCACCAAAATGGGTTGTAAAATCATATATGTGTCCATGGGTTTATGCTTATGTCCCATGCAAGAAATGGGGATGAATTTTGAACACCACGGCACCGTGGCTCCTCGGCAAACATTGAGGTACTTGCTTTTGTAATTCTAGTAAATCCAAAACCCGTCTGAAATTCATGAACCTTGGCATGCTATCATGGAATGGCATCAACGTGCTGGGGTAAAAAATATTGTCCCATTTGGGGTAGGTTATGCTATAAGCTTCTCACAAACCAGAGCTTCTCACAAGAAGCCTCATGGTTCCGGAAGGGAAACGTGTCACCTTTGTGGACAAAACAATATTCGTCGCCTCTTCTTGCTTTCAAAATTTTTTTGGTGTCAATATAGAACAACAGGAGTGTTGTGTTAAATTTTGGAATTTTTCGGGGATCATTTGGATATTTTTATACCTTAACTGAGTTTTCTAGACATTTATGTGCATAATTCAAATTTGAACTACATGCACATGCTCCAGTGCATAAAAACGGGTTGAAAAATCAAATGTGTGTCCTTGGTTGCAAGCTTAGGTCACATGCAAGAAATGAGAATGAATGTCAAACACCTTGACACTGTCGCTCGGCCGCTAACATTGAGATACATGGTTTTAAAATTCTAGTAAATTGAAAACTCGTCTGAAATTCATGAAACTTGACATGATATCATGGAATGGCATCGACATGCCGTGGTAAAAATATTGTCTCATTTGGGACAGGTTTGGGTATAAGCTTCTCGCAAACTAGAGCTTTTCACAACAAGCCTGATGGTTTCGGTAGGGAACGTGCCACCTTGGGGGACGAAACGATATCTGTTGCCTCTTCTTGCTATCAAAATTTTTCTCGTGTCAACATAGAACAACAGGAGTGTTGTGCAATTTTTGGGATTTTTCGGGGTTCGCTTGGACATTTTTATACATTAACTGAGTTTTCTATGCATTTATGTGCATAATTCAAATTTGAACTACATGCACATGCTCCAGTACATATAAATGGGTTCAAAATTGAAATGTGTGTCCTTGGTTGCATGCTTAAGTCCCATGCAAGAAATGGGAATGAATGTCAAACACCTTGCCACCGTCCCTCGGCCGCTAATATTGAGATACATGGTTTTTAAATTCTAGTAAATCGAAAACGCGTCTGAAATTTATGAAACTTGACATGCTAGCATGGAACGGCATAAACATGCCATGGTAAAAATATTGTCCCATTTGGGGCAGGTTGGGGTATAAGCTTCTCACAACAAGCCTCATGGTTACGGTAGGGAACGTTTCACCTTTCTGGACGAAACGATATCCGTTGCCTCTTCTTGATTTCAAATTTTTTCTAGTGTCAACATAGAACAATAGGAGTGTTGTATTGAATTTAGGAATTTTTCGGGGTTCGTTTGGACATTTTTATACATTAACTAAGTTTTCTATGCATTTATGTGCATAATTCAAATTTGAACTATAGGCACATGCTCCAGTGCATGTAAATTGGTTGAAAAATCAAATATGTGTCCTTGGTTGCATGCTTAGGTCCCATGCAAGAAATGGGAATGAATGTCAAACACCTTGTCACCATCGCTCGGCCGCAAACATTGAGATGCATGGTTTTTAAACTCTAGTAAATCCAAAACTCGTCTGAAACTCATGAAACTTGACATGCTATCATGGAGCGGCATCAACATGCTGTGGTAAAAAATTTGTCCCATTTGGGGCAGGTTTGGGTATAAGCTTCTCACAAAACAAAGCTTCTCACAACAAGCCTGATGGTTTCGGTAGGGAACGTGCCACCTTTGGGGACGAAACGATATTCGTTGCCTCTTCTTGCTTTCAAAAATTTTCTAGTATCAACAGAGAAAAACATGAGTGTTGTGTCAAATTTTGGGATTTTTTGGGGTTCGCTTGGACATTTTTATACATTAACTGGGTTTTCTAGGCATTTTATGTGCATAATTCAAATTTGAACTACATGCACATGCTCCAGTGCAGAAAAATGGGTTGACATATCAAATGTGTGTCCTTGGGTGCATGATTAGGTGCCATGTAAGAAATGGGAATGAATTTCAAACACCAGGGCGGTGTTGATTGCCGGCAAAATGTTGAGATACTTTGTTTTTAAATTATAGTAAATCCAAAACTCGTCTGAAATTCATGAAACTTGGCATGCTATCATGGAATGGCACCCGACATGTTGTGGTATTTTTCGTGTCCATTTTGAGAGAAGGCGCACTCGAATAACAGCTAACAAAGGCATTTTGAAACAAATAGCTGCCACTTTAACATCTCAAACGTTTGTATAATTTAAATCATGTGCGTTCTATTAACCATTCACATGACGCCACATGTCTCTCTTTTAATGGCTAGGAGGTGCCGTGCGGACAGCTGCTTGACTGAACGGGAGGCGTGCGAGCGCAGTCCGCTGCGCAGGCTGACCAAGAGGCGTGCAAGCTGTCCTCCAATGTGTAGGCTCACCGGAAAGCGTGCGAGTTGTATGCTGCGCAGGCTCACTGGGAAGCGAGCCCTCTGACTTCCATGGCCGCCCGCCTTGCTCGCATCCTCTCCATTAATGGCGCCCGAGCCGCTGTTTAATACGGGCGGCCTTACTATTCGCCTCCCATTCCCCTCCCTCCCGCAGACCTCCACCAACGCCATGGCGCAGAAGGATCATCTGCCACTAGTCTTCCAGTTTGGTGAAGTCGACTCCGAGCCGGATGAGATAGAAAATAAGGAGGAATGGGGCCTCATGGACATGGCCCTGAACAAGCTAGCCGGGACGGTTGCTGCTCCCGCGCCCGTCAATCGTTTGACAACATGATGTTTGATTTCCAAGTGAAGAACATTCTGTGCTGCCTTGAAGACTTCAACAACGGCGTCCCGGAGGATGACAACGACAACGCCGGCGCGGCACACCGCCGCCGCTAGAATTAGTTTTTTTGGGTTTAATATTGTACCTCGATCATATGAATATAAATTCGCAGTGTGACTGAATGAAAGATATGGTTTGAACGAACTCTCTGAATGTACAGACTTATCAAATGATTTTCTTTAAAAAAATGTCAATGGTTTTTAAATATAAAACACTCATCGCAAACATTTTAGTTAGAACACCTGTATGCAAACCGACAGCTTCCCCAGGAAGCCAAGGGAAAATGTGCCGAGCAGGATTTGTGCAACTCTTGATCGCAAACGTTTTAGACAGAACACCCGTATGTAAACCGACAGCTTCCCAATAAGCCAAGGGAAAATGTGCCGAACAGGATTTGTGCAGCTCTTCATTGCAAACGTTTTAGATAAAACACCCGCATGCAAGGTGAGAGCTATGGTCTTCCCCAGTAAGCCAAGGGAAAATTCACCGCGCGGGATTTGTGCATCTCTTCAATGCAAACGGTTCAGATTGAATACGGTATGCAAAGCGAGACTTCGGCGGTAAGCCAAGAGAAAATCTGGCACGCAGGATTTGTACATCCCTTCAACGCAAACGGTTGTTTTGGATGACCCGTGTGCACCCACGTACAGACAATTTGGTAAGATTTGCATCTGTCATATTGGGTATACTGCCATTTTTCAAACTGGAAAGATTGACATTTGTTGATCTAGTTACATTGCCATTTGTCAACCTTGTAACACTGCCATTTGTCAAAATATGCAGCTAAAAATCACTAGCACTATCTAAATTTTGCAACTAAAATTCAGTAACTAAGCATAGATTTCATTCATAGATTAAGCAGTCGTTCTTTATACAAACAGTTCAATTCGACAGCTGAACCGACCAAACTTTTCCCCAATTGTTGCCAACCACATACTGAAATAGCTAGTTCAACTATATATAGTAGCTAATTTTAAGTACGTTGTACAGTTCCACCACATCTATAGTCAGATGAACTGTACAAAATAGCCCCTAAATACTACTACTACGGAGGGGCTTTGTACTACTTCCGGCAGCCTCTCCTCTACCGAGCGTGCTCAGTAAGAGGCAGAGGAGGAGCCTACCGACGAGCTAGACAACTGCAATAAGGTGCCTGCTGCTCCTGCACCTTCAGCGCCGCTCACCTCGAACGCCCTCTGCCGCTCCAGACGACCCCTCTAGAAGCGGCGAGACTCCTTGTAGATCTCCTGATTACTCGCCTCTACGGCGATGTGTGCTGCGGCCACGGCGGCAGTAAGACTCTTTGCATGCTCGACGAGGCGCTCTTCCTCCTCCCGCAGGAACTCGATGTAGCGCGCAAGGTCGCTGACGCACGTGCGGGCCTCCACCTCCGCGTCCCGCCTTCGGGCGGCGGTGGCGGAGCGGGTGATGACCCCGGCGGTCGACGATGGGCTGGCGGCCACGGCGGCCGACGATGGGCTGGCGGCCACGACCACCACCTCCCGCCTTCAGGCTGCGGTGGCAGAGCGGGTGATGGCCACGGTGGCCGGCAGTGGGGTGGCGGCCACGACGGCCACCTCCCGCCTTCGGGCCGCGGCGGCGAAGTGGGCGATGGCCCTGGCTTTCGATGGTGGTGTGGCAGCCACGGCGGTAGACGGTGGGGTGGCGGCAACGGCGGCTGGCAACAGCTGCCGACGGGCAGCGGCGGCAGAGCGTGTGGTGGGTGTTCCGCGCACACCCAACATGGACGCCACAAGCACTACGCCGGGGACTGCGTCGCCGCCGCGGTGTAGCCTCCCAGCTGGAGCTGTCCTCTGATGACGGGGGAGTGGCTGAGCGACGATGACAGACCGATGCCATTGGCGATTGTGGGAGAAGCAGACGAGATAAGCCACAGGGAGGCAGGGGAAAATGCGACGCAGGACTCGCCGGACGTGAGGGTTTATATAGCAGGCCAGTAAGAATTGAGATTTTGGGGGATTTCACCGAGTCGGGCGAGAAGCTTGCACGGGAACCTGCGCGGTTGCACGGGAACGGGCTCACCACCGTTTAGCCAAAAGAACGCCCCCGCGCGCTGCTGAAGCTTGCGCTCTAAGCCGTCTGCGGCAGCGGGGTGACAAGACGTGCGAGAGGAGGACGAAAGGACACCTACACATACGATTAATAAAAAAACATTTGCGATTAAATTACCTACTACCCCCGGCCTGGTTTATAAGTCGTCGATGTATTTTTGTGCCAAATTTTGACTAGAGATTTAACTAATAAAATACGAATGCATGTCGCCAAAGATTATATCGTTGGATTCGTATTTGAACATAGTTTACAATTATATAATTTTTATAACATGCATTAACATTTTGTTGGTTAAATTTAAGGTCAAAATATGGCACGGAATATAAAGGGGACTAATAATAGACCAAGATGGAGGTAGTAGCACACGGCCGCTCTCTACGCAGCGATGCAACTTCGGCCGGCTTGTAGACGACCATTCCCTGCCTGTTCAACTGCTCTATGCGTGTGGTTGCTCGCAGATGAGGCGGCCGTGGCGCGCTCTGCTCACGCGTCCCTTCGGCGCTCCGCCCTCGTCCCTCCATGCGCGCTGCCAGTGTTTGGGGCCGGTGCACGATCACGTACGTTCGTGCTGCCATTATGCATGTGGTTGCGCCGGGCGCGGTGCCATGATGCAGTTACCCGCTGCAAAAACTACCATGCGGATGTGCCGAGAATCCAGGCCAGCCGTCCCCCATTTATTCCTGCGGCCATTTACCTTCATCTCTCGCGCCACATGACACAATAAGCACACCCACGATGACACATATAGAGAGGACATCCAGCAGTTCCAATGGCGCTCCCCGTGGCTCCAATGGCGCTCCCAGCGGCCGACGACGACAACGGGGGGTAGTTCACCACGCATCACGTAGTGGACACCCACATGAGGGGGAAGGCCCTCTCAGTGGTGTACACGAATGAGCCGGTCTCGGTGGAGAGCTCCATCCAAACTATGGAGCGGTTGCTTGCTGAGGACAAGTACCAAATGGTCGGCTCCGACCTCGAGTACACCAGCGGTCGTGCCGGGCACGATCAGAAGGTTGCCGACGCCCAGTTGTGCGTGCGACATGACGTCCTTGTCTACCACTACCACCTGGCCACAAGGCCTTGCGAGCATTTCTCCAGGTTTATCAGCAGCTCCGACTACAGTTTCGCTATGGTGGGCACCACCAATGATCTAAAAGTGCTCAAGGTTTCGGGCTTGAAATGCCAGAATCTTGTTAACATCCAAGACCACTACAAGGTCTGGGGCAGCGACAACAACAAACAGAACTCCCTGGTTGACCTCGCCTCGGCCATCATCGACCCCTACTATGTGAAGATGAAGGATGAGAGCAAGAAGGACAAGAACGCCTGGCACAGTGTCTGGCATCAGAGACTGGATGAACAACACGTCAAGTACGCGGCCAAGGATGCGTACACAAGCTACGAGATGTACATGCAGATCGTTGACATGAGGGAGTATCTTCTTCCTGCACCAGACTAGGGATCGAGCCACAGAGCAGTGGCGGGAGCGTCACAAGAAGTAGATGACTAGACGATCGTTTATCCTAGTTTAGAATGCATGCAATTGTTTATTGAGGTGTGTGCGAATGATCTGTATAGTCAGTTATGTAATTGGATGTTTATTTCAGTTATATATATATATATATATATATATATATATATATTATTCTTCTGTAGACAGAGCAAATCACACAGCTTATTAGCAGCAATTGTCTGTGTTATTATTGGTCTTTGCACACATTTCTGATTACGAACCTGTTTGCCGCGTATCACACACATCTTGTTCAGTTGAACTGTTTCTATTGTCTTGGCTCATCGCAAACAGTTCATCCGAGTGAACTATATACCCTCCATCGCACACACCTTGCTCTGGCTGACCGTTTCTATTGTGTTACCTAATCACACACAGTTCATCCTAGTGAACTGTATGCCGTTTATCGCACACACCCTCATCTGGCTGCCCGTTTCTGTTGTTCTGCCTCATCGTAAACTGTTCTTCTGGATTAACCATTTGCCACGCATCGCACACGCAACTCTAATCTGAACCGTGTTTGATGTCACCGCCATCACAAACGTTTTGCATCTTTTTTGATGGTTTTATTACAGCACCGTTTGTGATTAATGCATCGCACACAGTTTCGTCAAAGGGTCTCTGATTGGACTGTCGCGTTTGGACCAACCTGCAGTAGTGACGTCCAGGACCTGGACGAGAACGCACCAGAGCCGGGGAAGATGTGCTACAGTAGTGGTAGAAGTTGTGCCTAATTTCTAGCGAAAGTACTGAAGTAGCCTAGTGGCCAAGTTCCACTCCCCAACCGCTGCTCCGCCCGGGTTCGATTCCACCTGATGCAATGAAAATATCCCCAAATATTTGCCTCTGCCATTACTGACATGTGGGTCCCCATTGTCATCTACGCACACCACCTCCAACACTTGCCAAAACTTTGTCCCTCGTTTTCTCTGTTTTTCGCACACTCAACATTGTGTGGGCATTTTGAAAATAGCATATCTTTTTGAGTGTGCATCATATGAAGATGTGCTATGCATGCATGTTGATCAGCATGATGTTAACTGGCTAGTAGTTCCATTTTTGACCATGAATAAAACTTCCAACATGATGTTATCCCTGTTTGAAAAGGGCGTGTTAATATAAATGCACTGCCTCTGAAACTTGCAGTTTCTTCTCTGAGAATCACATTGTCTGCATTTTTATATGAAACTACATTTTTTAAAGTGCTAAAATAGATCTCAAGAACTCATAAACTACTTCATATGCTCAATACTGCAAATATGAAATTCAAAAGACATTCATACAAGAAAGTACTCTCAAAATACACAACACAAAACACAATTCACAACCTACAAATACTGACAACCCTAAGCTCCTCCTCAGACTATTGGGGGGGTGATACGTCTCCGTCGTATCTATAATTTTTGATTGTTTCATGCCAATATTCTACAACTTTCATATACTTTTGGCAACTTTTTATACTATTTTTGGGACTAACATATTGATCCAGTGCCCAGTGTCAGTTCCTGTTTGTTGCATGTTCTTTGTTTTGCAGAAAATCCATATCAAACGGAGTCCAAATGCGATAAAAACATACGGAGATTTTTTTTGGAATATATGTGATTTTTGGAAAAAAAGAATCAACACGAGACGATGCCCGAGGGGGCCACAAGGACGGGGGGCGCGCCCCAGGGGGTAGGGCGCGCCCTGGACCCTTGTGGCCACCCCGTAAGGCGGTTAGTGCCCTTCTTCAGCCATAAGAAAGCTAATATCCGGATAAAAGTTGTGTTAAAATTTCAGCCCAATAAGAGGGGGTAGGGCGCGCCCTGGACCCTTGTGGCCACCCCGTAAGGCGGTTGGTGCCCTTCTTCAGCCATAAGAAAGCTAATATCCGGATAAAAGTTGTGTTAAAATTTCAGCCCAATAAGAGTTATGGATCTCCGGGAATTTAAGAAACGGTGAAAGGCCAGAATCTGGGAGCGCAGAAACAGAAGGAAACAGAGAGAGAGATCCAATCTCGGAGGGGCTCTCGCCCCTCTGTCGCCATGGAGGCCATGGACCAGAGGGGAAACCCTTCTCCCATCTAGGGGGAAGGTCAAGGAAGAAGAAGAAGGAGGGGGTCTCTCTCTCCCTCTCTCCCGATGGCGCCGGAACGCCGCCGGGGCCATCATCGTGACTACGATCTACACCAACAACTTCACCGCCGTCATCACCAACTCTCTCCCCCTCTATGCAGTGGTGTAACACCCCTTCTCCCCACTGTAATCTCTACTAAACATGGTGCTCAACGCTATATATTATTTCCCAATGATGTATGGCTATCATATGATGTTTGAGTAGATCCGTTTTGTCCTATGGGTTGATTGATGATCGTGATTGGTTTGAGTTGCATGTTTTATTATTGGTGCTGTCCTATGGTTCTCTCCGTGTCACGCAAGCATGAGGGATCCCCGCTATAGAGTTTACAATATGTTCATGGTTTGCTTATTGTCTGCATTGCGTGAGTGATACTTTAATGCTATGGGAATAAAGAGGACTTGATACTTTAATGCTATGGTTGGGTTTTACCTTAATGATCTTTAGTAGTTGCGGATGCTTGCTAGAGTTCCAATCATAAGTGCATATGATCCAAGAAGAGAAAGTATGTTAGCTTATGCCTCTCCCTCATATAAAATTGCAATAATGATTACCGGTCTAGTTATCGATTGCCTAGGGACAAATAACTTTCTTGTGACAAAAAGCTCTCTACTAAAACTAACTTAGTTGTTTCTTTATCTAAACAGCCCCTAACTTTTATTTACGTTCTCTTTATTATCTTGCAAACCTATCCTATCACACCTACAAAGTACTTCTAGTTTCATACTTGTTCTAGGTAAAGCGAACGTTAAGCGTGCGTAGAGTTGTATCGGTGGTCAATAGAACTTGAGGGAATATTTGTTCTACCTTTAGCTTCTCGTTGGGTTCGACACTCTTATTTATCGAGAAAGGCTACAACTGATCCCCTATACTTGTGGGTTATCAAGACCTTTTTCTGGCGCCGTTGTCGGGGAGCAATAGCGTGGGGTGAATATTCTCGTGTGTGCTTGTTTGCTTTATCACTAAGTAGATTTTATTTGCTGTTCTTAGTTGTTCTTTATCTTTAGTTATGGATATGGAACACGAAATACCAAAAAATTTAGGTGTACTTGCTACTCATGGAGATGGGGAACCTCCTAAAACCCTCGATGCTCATTATGTGAAAGATATTATGCACTACTTTAATAATCCTGAGAAAACCCCATTCAATTATATAATGGGAGACACGTTGGATCAACATGAATACTTTAGGGATTATCGCTTGACTAAAAAAGGGAAACTCTTATGGGATCAAATTCATATGTTGCATTGGTATGCTCGGAATTTATGCTTGAGATATGATTATACTTGTTGCTCTAGGATGAAGGCTCCACACCTTCCCTTTTCATGTAAATTTAATGATAATAAAACCTTGGCTTCTTATGCTAATGGTATATATGATTACTATGATGTGGAATGAATATAAGAATTTGTTGCTTTTAAGGGTGCTTATGAAATTGAATCCTTGTTTGAAATGTATGAAGCTTTTGATGATGATGTTTATAGACCTGAAAATTTTGCTATACTTAAATATTGCTATGAGAATTATGAATATAATGCCGATATTGATGCATTTATTGAGAAAGTCTCCGCTGTCCAAGAAGAGACTAATATTTTGCAGGAATCTATGGAAGAAGAAATTGATGACACTGTGAGCTCATTGGATGAAAAAGATGATGAGGAGAGCGAAGAACAAAAGGAGGAAGAGCGGATTGATCACCCGTGCCCACCTTCTAATGAGAGTAACTCTTCAACTCATACATTGTTTAAATTCCCTTCGTGCTTACCGAAGGATGAATGCTATGATGATTGCTATGATCCCTTGGATTTGTTTGAAATATCCCTTTTTGATGAAATTGATGCTTGCTATGCTTGTGGCCAAGATGCCAATTTGAATGATGATTATGGAGATGAACTTGCTATAGTTCATTATGTTAAAAATGAAATTGTTTCTATTGCACCCACACATGATAGTCCTATTATCTTTTTGAATTCTCCCAACTACACTATATCGGAGAAGTTTGCACTTATTAAGGATTATATTGATGGGTTGCGTTTTACTACTACACATGATGATTTTGATAGATGTAATATGCATGTGCTTGCTGCTCCTACTTGCAATTATTATGAGAGAGGAACTACATCTCCACCTCTCTATGTTTCCAATGCAATAAAATTGCAAGAAACTATTTATACTATGCATTGGCCTTTACTTTGTGTGCATGAATTGTTCTTTTATGACATGTCGATGCATAGGAAGAGAGTTAGACTTCGTCATTACATAATATATGTTACTTTGTGCTCACTACTAAAATACAAATCATTGTTAATTAAAATTGGCTTTGATATACCTTGGGATCCGGGTGGATCCATTACTTGAGCACTATATGCCTAGCTTAATGGCTTTAAAGAAAGCGCTGCCAGGGAGACAACCCAGAAGTTCCAGAGAGTCATTTATTTCTGTTGTGTGCTTTTATAAAGTTTAAGGACAAAAAAATAAAGTGGGGAACCTAAAACTTTTCAAAAAGAAAAGTGGAAGTGAGAGAGACGAGCATTGTTAAAGTGGGAGCATGCCTTGAACTTTGTTCATGCCCATGGAAACTTTGTGAACCTTGATTACAGAAACTTTTCAACAAAAATAATTATCCCCTTGTATAAATCCATTGTATTATAAAAATAATGTGCCAAGATTTGCCTTTAGGATGATTAGATTGCTTGTTTGGTATGTGCGGTGCAAAAACAGAAACTTTGGCTGTAGTGCGTGATTTTACATTTTTTACTGGAAAGTCAAACGCTTCTGAAACATTTTTGCACAGTACTTCTATACAAATTTTTTATTTTTTCCTAATTTTTCAGAATTTTTGGAGTTATATAAGTATGGTAGATGTTCAGATTGCTACAGACTGACCTGTTTAAGACAGATTCTGTTTTTTACGCATTGTTTTGCTAGTTTTGATGAAACTATCGATTTTATCAGTGGTATAAGCCATAGAGAAGTTATAATACAGTAGCTACAATGCAAAAATAAAATATGAATGGTTTTGCAACTGTACTTAAAGTGGTGATTTGCTTTATTATACTAACGGATCTCACGAGGGTTTTGTTAAGTTTTGTGTGATTGAAGTTTTCAAGTTTTGGGTGAGATCACGATGGATGAAGGAATAAGGAGTGGCAAGAGCCTAAGCTTGGGGATGCTTGAGGCACCCCAAGGTAATATTCAAGGACTCCCAAGCAACTAAGCTTGGGGATGCCCCGGAAGGCATCCCCTCTTTCTTCTAACGATCATCGGTAATTTTACTTGGAGCTATATTTTTATTCGTCACATAATATGCGGAAATCTTGGAGCGTCGTGTGCTTTTTATTTTTCTTTTAGTAATGCACCATGCTGGTATGAGATAGTCATTGGTTGATTGATAGAATGCTCTTTGCACTTCACTTATATCTTTTGAGTATGGATTTATAGAATGCTTCATGTGCTTCACTTATATCATTTGAAGTTTGGATTGCCTGTTTCTCTATGCATAGAAAGCCGCCATTTGTAGAATACTCTTTTTCTTCACTTATATTTGTTAGAGCGTGGGCATATCTTTTGTAGAAAGAATTAAACTATCTTGCTTCACTTAAATCTATTTAGAGAGTCATCAGGAATTGGTCATTCACATGGTTAGTCATAAAATCCTACATAAAACTTGTAGATCACTGAATATGATATGTTTGATTCCTTGCAATAGTTTTGCGATATAAAGATGGTGATATTAGAGTCATGCTAGTGAGTAATTGTGTATTGGTAGAAATACTTGTGTTAAGGTTTGTGATTCCCGAAGCATGCACATATGGTGAACCGTTATGTGATGAAGTCGGAGCATGATTTATTTTTTATTGTCTTCCTTATGAGTGGTAGTCGGGGACGAGCGATGGTCTTTTCCTATCAATCTATCCCCCTAGGAGTATGCGTATTAGTACTTTGTTTCGATGGTTAATAAACTTTTGCAATAAGTATGTGAGTTCTTTATGACTAATGTTGAGTCCATGGATTATACGCACTCTCACCCTTCCATCATTGCTAGCCTCTTCGGTACCGTGCATTGCCCTTTCTCACCTCGAGAGTTGGTGCAAACTTCGCCGGTGCATCCAAACCCCGTGATATGATATGCTCTATCACACATAAGCCTCCTTATATCTTCCTCAAAACAGCCACCATACCTACCTATCATGGCATTTCCGTAGCCATTCCGAGATATATTGCCATGCAACTTCAATCATCATCATATACATGACTTGAGCATTCATTGTCATATTGCTTTGCATGATCGTAAGATAGCTAGCATGATGTTTTCATGGCTTGTCCATTTTTTGATATCATTGCTACGCTAGATCATTGCACATCCCGGTAAACTGCCACAAGCATTCATATAGAGTCATATTTTGTTCTAGTATCGAGTTGTAATATTGAGTTGTAAGTAAATAAAAGTGTGATGATCATCATTATTAGAACATTGTCCCAGTGAGGAAAGGATGATGGAAGCTATGATTCCCTCACAAGTCGGGATGAGACTCCGGACGAAAAAAAAAGAGGCCAAAGAAGCCCACCAAAAAAAATTTAAAAAAATGAGAGAAAAAGAGAGAAGGGGCAATGCTACTATCCTTTTACCACACTTGTGCTTCAAAGTAGCACCATGTTCTTCATAGAGAGAGTCTCCTATGTTGTCACTTTCATATACTAGTGGGAATTTTTCATTATAGAACTTGGCTTGTATATTCCGATGATGGGCTTCCTCAAATGCCCGAGGTCTTCATGAGCAAGCAAGTTGGATGCACACCCACTTAGTTTCATTTGTGACCTTTCATACACTTATAGCTCTAGTGCATCCGTTGCATGGCAATCCCTACTCCTCGCATTGACATCAATTGATGGGCATCTCCATAGCCCGTTGATTAGCCGCGTCGATGTGAGACTTTCTTCCTTTTTGTCTTCTCCACACAACCTCCACCATCATATTCTATTCCACCTATAGTGCTATATCCATGGCTCACGCTCATGTATTGCGTGAAAGTTGAAAAGGCTTGAGAACATTAAAATTATGAAACAATTGCTTGGCTTTTCATCGGGGTTGTGCATGATGAAATACTTTATGTGGTGAAGATGGAGCATAGCCAGACTATATGATTTTGTAGGGATAACTTTCTTTGGCCATGTTATTTTGAGAAGACATGATTGTTTTATTAGTATGCTAGAAGTATTATTGTCTTTATGTCAAATGATAGACTATTGCTTTGAATCACTCGTGTCTTAATATTCATGCCATGATTAGATTATATGATCAAGATTATGCTAGGTAGCATTCCACATCAAAAATTATCTTTTTTATCATTTACCTACTCGAGGACGAGCAGGAATTAAGCTTGGGGATGCTGATACGTCTCCGTCGTATCTATAATTTTTGATTGTTTCATGCCAATATTCTACAACTTTCATGTACTTTTGGCAACTTTTTATACTATTTTTGGGACTAACATATTGATCCAGTGCCAGTTCCTGTTTGTTGCATGTTTTTTGTTTTGTAGAAAATCCATATCAAATGGAGTCCAAACACGATAAAAACTTACGGAGATTTTTTTTGGAATATATGTGATTTTTGGGAAAAAGAATCAACGCGAGACGATGCCCGAGGGGGCCACAAGGACGGGGGGCGCGCCCCAGGGGGTAGGGCGTGCCCTGGACCCTTGTGGCCACCCCGTAAGGCGGTTGGTACCCTTCTTCGGCCGCAAGAAAGCTAATATCCGGATAAAAATCGTGTTAAAATTTCAGCCAAATCGGAGTTACGGATCTCCGGGAATTTAAGAAACGGTGAAAGGCCAGAATCTGGGAGCGCAGAAACAGAAGGAAACAGAGAGAGAGATCCAATATCGGAGGGGCTCCCATCCCTCCACCGCCATGGAGGCCATGGACCAGAGGGGAAACCCTTCTCCCATCTAGATGGAAGGTCAAGGAAGAAGAAGAAGGAGGGGGGCTCTCTCTTCCTCTCTCCCGGTGGCGCCGGAACGCTGCCGGGGCCATCATCGTGACGGCGATCTACACCAACAACTTCGCCACCGTCATCACCAACCCTCTCCCCCTCTATGCTGCGGTGTAACACCCCTTCTCCCCACTGTAATCTCTACTTAAAAATGGTGCTCAACGCTATATATTATTTCCCAATGATGTATGGCTATCCTATGATGTTTGAGTATATCCGTTTTGTCCTATGGGTTGATTGATGATCGTGATTGGTTTGAGTTGCATGTTTTATTATTGGTGTTGTCCTATGGTGCTCTCCGTGTCGTGCAAGCATGAGGGATCCCCGCTATAGGGTTTGCAATATGTTCATGGTTTGCTTATTGTCTGCGTTGCGTGAGTGATAGAAACACAAACACGGATAAGTGGGTTATGGCGTATGGGAATAAAGAAGACTTGATACTTTAATGCTATGGTTGGGTTTTACCTTAATGATATTTAGTAGTTGCGGATGCTTGCTAGAGTTCCAATCATAATTGCATATGATCCAAGAAGAGAAAGTATGTTAGCTTATGCCTCTCCCTCATATAAAATTGCAATAATGATTACCGGTCTAGTTATCGATTGCCTAGGGACAAATAACTTTCTTGTGACAAAAAGCTCTCTACTAAAATTAACTTAGTTGTTTCTTTATCTAAACAGCCCCTAGCTTTTATTTACGTGCTCTTTATTATCTTGCAAACCTATCCTATCACACCTACAAAGTACTTCTAGTTTCATACTTGTTCTAGGTAAAGCGAACATTAAGCGTGCGTAGAGTTGTATCGGTGGTCGATAGAACTTGAGGGAATATATGTTCTACCTTTAGCTCCTCGTTGGGTTTGACACTCTTATTTATCAAGAAAGGCTACAACTGATCCCCTATACTTGTGGGTTAGCAGGGGGCAGTCCCCTCCTATTCCTCGGCGGCAGACAACTGCCCCGTGAGACGAGGTGAACAACGAGGGAGAGGATGGCGGGGAAGCATCATCGCACCAACTACTTTTCTCCTCTTGTAGTTGGGTACGGTCGACGAAGACTCCACCGGCTCGCTCTGCCACGGCACCCTCACAAACGGCACCGTGTAGATACTCGATCCTTCAATCTCTGGTGGATGCTCCATCTTGGATCGATACTCCCACCACCGCTGCCTCACGATCGGATTCGATGAATCTGTTTGCTCCATGGCCCAGAGGAGCAACTCTATGTACTCCCGCTCGACTCCCTCCGGGAGTATCGCCACCTTTTCGCTCTGTTCCAGATATTTGGCCATCGCTGTCGTCGTTGCCGCTAATTGCTCCAGATTGTCAAACCAACACTGTATCTCCGACATCCTGGCTAGCTTCACACGGTCGCCGTCTGCGATCCTCACGTATCAGTTGTACTCCTCCAACGATCTATTTCTCCACAACACCTTCACTTGCCGGCGGTGGTTTTTGAATGGAAGAGGAGAGGAGCGGCGCTGGTTTTGGATTGGAACAGGAGAGGAGCGGCGGTGGTTTTGAAATGGAAGAGGAGAGGAGCGGTGCTGGTTTTGGATTGGAACAAGAGAGGAGCGGCGGTGGTCTTGGAAGTATTTTTTTGTTTTGCATATTTTGGGTCAAAGTTTGACCACATACTGTATTTGACAAGCAAAATGTGAATGCATGTCATCAAAAATTGTATCGTTTGGTTCGTATATGAATGTACTTTCAAATTATATTATTTTTGCAATGTATAACATATATTTTATTTGTTAAAATCATGGTCAAAGTATGACCCAGAATACAAGGGAGACTAGTTAATGTGGGGTCGCTTCTTAATTGAAGGGTAAATTGATTTTGATTTTGATCCAGTCACAGCGTGCCGGCCCTCTCGTCCAATCCTAAATCGCTGTCGCATGCTCCTCCCTTTCTTCTCCATTGCAAAACCACCCCTCTCCTCTCCATCTTCTCCATTCCAAAACCACCGTCTCGCCTCTCCCTCTTATCCATTGCAAAACCACCCCTCTCCTCTCCATCTTCTCCATTGCAAAACCACCATCTTGCCTCTCCCTCTTCTCCATTGCAAGACCACCGTCTCTCCTCCCATCTTCCAAAGCTAGCACCGGACCTCTCAGAAGCACATCTATGGAGAGGATGTAGCAGCAAATCGGGCAGATCGCCGGCAGTGACTAGGCGAAGTTAGCCAGGTTGAAGTAGATCCTTACTTGGTTTGACAACGAGTGGGAGATTTCGAGGACGGTGAGGGCCATGTGGCAATGTATGAGAAAGAGCGAGATGATGGTGATGAGGGCGGCGATGTACTCCCCGGCGGCAGTCACGCCGCAGTCCTTCGAGTTCATTGAGTATCACCTCTGGGCGATGGAGCAGACAGATTCGCCCGAGGTGAAAGTCAGGCGGAGGTGGTGGGCGTACAGGTCGAAGGTCAAGCATCCAGAGGATAATGAATCGATCGAGTACGTGTGCCGTTCGTGTGGGTGCAGTGCCAGCCGGAGCCACAGGAGTATTCGTTCTCCCACCGCAAGAGGAGGTCGAATGACGCGACGTCACTTCCCCGCCATTCTCCACGGTTCCCTCGCCGCTCGCCTTGTTTCAACGGTGGCGGTAGGCTTTAAGGTAAGCTTCGCACTAACCTAATCTTCCATCTGCTCATGTTTACAATCAGTGTGACAGCTAATGAAAATCATACGGGTAAGTACTGGGTAGTACTCCGAGTCTCCAGTACTACGGAAATCACCCTAAAATAGCTCTTGACCTAAAACAAAGTTGTGACAATGTGTACAAATAAAGAAAAATCGATTGGTGCTTCTTTCAGAAAAGAGTACTCCCTAGAAAAGTGCCAATATAAGCTACTCCTATTTGATTAGAGCATTTGCTGCAACACTGAAACAAGTAAAGTGTCCCCTAAAAAAACAAGTAAAGTGCAAGCGAAACACCGGCAGATTAAAATATTCTGCAGTCGGTCGGCAAGAACTTGAGGAACCATCCGAGCATCTATGCTTATCCAAGCCACGTTTATGTTAGATAGTGGCAACTTACACTCTGCATATATGCTGGTTCCATCCATATATTTGTGCAGTTCCACCAAAATGTAGTTAAATAACCCTGATTGCAAAGATAATGAAAAAGCGTGATTACATTATAGTGGCACTAGTTGATGAAACATACACTAATAAATAGAAGAAACTTCATTTTCTTAATGGGAAAAGATTGCAATAGTATCACAGTATGTCATGCTGCGAGGGCGAGATGGGCCCTGCGACGCCTCATACAGTAGGCCTCATGCTGGAAATCAACCCAATTCTCCTCGTTACACCTTCTGCCAGTAATCAATGATACGTCTCCATCGTATCTACTTTTCCTAATACTTTTGCTCTTGTTTTGGACTCTAATTTGCATGATTTGAATGAAACTAACCCGGACTAACGCTGTTTTCAGCAGGACTACCATGGTGTTTTTTTTGTGCAGAAATAAAAGTTCTCGGATATAGACGAAACTTTTTGGAGAATTATTTTGGAATAAATAAAAAATATTGGAACCAAGACCCATTGGAGGGGGGGCCCCGGCTGCCCACAAGACACCAGGGCATGCCACCCCCCTCTGGCACACCCTGGTGGGTGGTGAGGCCCACGAGGCCCTGCTGACCCTAATTCCGACGCTATAAAATCCTATTTTTCCAGAAAAAATAGGAGAGGAAGTTTCATCGTGTTTTATGATACGGAGCCGCCGCCACCTCCTGTTCATCCTCGAGAGGCCAGATTTGGAGCCCGTTCGAGGCTCCGGAGAGGGGGATCTTCGGTCTTCATCATCACCAACCATCCTCCATCACCAATTTCATGATGCTCACCGTCGGGAGTGAGTAATTCCTTCGTAGGCTTGTTGGTCGGTGAGGAGTTGGATGAGATTCATCATATAATCGAGTTAGTTTTGTTAGGGCTTGATTCCTAGTATCCACTATGTTCTGAGATTGATGTTGCTATGACTTTGCTATTAATGCTTGTCACTAGGGCCTGAGTGCCATGATTTCAGATCTGAACCGTTTATGTTTTCACCATTATATCTATGTTCGTGATCCGATCTTGCAAGTCATATGCACCTATTATGTGTTATGATCCATAAACCCCAAGGTGACAACAATTGGGATACTTTCCGATGATGACCGTAGTTTGAGGAGTTCATGTATCCACTATGTGTTAATGCTTTGTTCCGGTTCTCTATTAAAAGGAGACCTTAATATCCCTTAGTTTCCTTATGGACCCCGCTTCCACGGGAGGGTAGGACAAAAGATGTCATGCAAGTTCTTTTCCATAAGCATGTATTACTATTTACAGAATACATGCCTACATTATATTTATGAACTGGAGCTAGTTCTGTGTCACCCTAGGTTATGACTGATATATAATGAATATCATCCAACGAATTCACCGATCCAATGCCTACGAGTTTCCCACATATTGTTCTTGCTAAGTTACTATTGCTATTCCTACTGTTACAACTGTTGCAAAACTGTTACTACTGTTACCGTTACCATTGCTATCGTTGCTATCACTATCAAACTATCATACTACTGTGATAATGATCACTTTGCTGTAGATATTTAATCTCCAGGTGTGGTTGAATTGATAACTCACACTACTGGAATCAGCTTCTTTGCCGTCCGCCATGCCGGACGGCAAAATGCTTTGCCGTCCGCTAGCGGACGGCAAACTGTCCGGATGAAAGCCTGCCAGCAAAGGCCTTCTTTGTCGTCCGCTTCTTAGAAACGGACGGCAAAGGATTACGTCGTCCGCCATCCGAGGCCAGCAGACGGCAAAGACAGCTGACGGCAGTGCGGTGGCGTGAGAGCCGTTAGGGGGTTAACGGCGCTCTTTGCCGTCCGCTGGCGGACGGCAAAGAGCCCAGCTAGGTAGCACTGGGAAGCTGCCACGTGTCCAGATATGCCGTCCGCCAGCAGACGGCAAAGAGGTTTGAATCATTGCTGGCAGATGGCAAATAGGCAGCCAGTGTTCCTAGTTTGCACAGGTGACTGCCACGTGTCCTCTTTGCCGTCTGCTAGCGGACGGCTAAGCTCTTTGCCGTCCGCTAGCGGACGGCAAAGAGGCTATATATCCCCTGTTTTTATTTAAATCCCATTAATTTGACATGGTTTCAAACACAGATATACATGCATACATATCCAACATATCCAACAGCATGTCCAACAACATATTTCATCCAATCCAACAACATAGTTCAACAAAGTCCAACATATCCATATATACATAACCAGAAACAAGTTTCCAACAACATATCCAAACAAGTTTTCATAAACAACAAGGAAGCACCACAAGAATAGTACACTCCATGAATCCAAGCTTCCTCATGTAAAGCAAATCTGCAAATTGGGAAAGATGAAAGTTAGAAGAAGAAGAAGAAGAAGACTAGTTAGAAGAAGAAGAAGATTTTTTTTCTTCTCTTTCTTTTTCTCCTCTCCTCTTCTTTATCTTCTTCTTCTTCTAACTAAGGTAGGTAAAAATGTCATTTTATTGCTAAGCTAGGTAAAAATGCTAAGTGTAGGTCATTTTAGAGCTAAGGTAGGTAAATAGGTCATTTTGGAGCTTAGTAAGGTTATTATGTCATTTTCGAGGAAAATAAGCTAAGTCTATATCATTTTGGAGCTAACAAAGATTATCATGCCATTTTTTACCTAAGTATGCTAAGTATGTCATAAATGAACTGAATAAGCTAAGTATAGCTTATTTTTTATCTAACTTAGGTAACTATGCCATTTAGGAGGAAAATAAGCTAAGTATCCATTTGTAAAGCAAAACACTAGAGAAAACTTGGTCATTTTGGAGCTAACCTAGCAAATTATGCCATTTTTTAGTTAAGTAAGAATATTATGCCATTTTTGACATAAGTAAGCTAATTATAGTTCTTTATTGAGCTAACCCAGGTAACTAAGCATATTAGAGCTAATTTAGCATTTTAGAGCTAACTTAGGTAAAATTGATCATTTTGGAGCTAATTAGGCTTATTATGTCATTTTCGAGGAAAATAAGCTAACTATATGACATATATGACGTTACCAAGACTGTTATGCCATTTCAAACCTAAGTAAGCTAATTATGCCATTTTTTACATAAGTAAGCTAAGTGTATGTCATTATTGAGCAAACCTAGGTAACTAAGCATATTAGAGATAATTTAGCATATTAGAGCTAACTTAGGTCATTTCGGAGGAAACAAAGCTAAGTATAGATCATTTTGGAGCTAAGTAAGCTAATTATGTCATTTTGGAGGAAGATAAGCTAAGTCTAGGTCATTATGGTAAGCATTTTGGAGGAAATAAAGCTAAGTCTAGGTCTTTATGCATTTCGTAAGCAAAACACTAGAGAAAACTTACCGTCATCACGGAGGTGAAGGATCTTCACTCCTCCTTCTTCTCCTTCTCCTTCATCATCCTGATGCGCTTAGAGCGGCGAGGCAATGGGATGTACTCTTCTACCACAATTGGCATGGTCCTGTCGCCCAGCTGTGGGATCGCCGGCGCCACCACCATCGCGAGGTCATTGTCAGACACCACCACCATCACGAGGCCATCTTCAGGCACCACCATCGCTAGGTCATCGTCAGCCACCACCATCGCTTGCCCGTCGTCAGCCACCAGCATCGGTAGGTCATCGTCAGCCACCACCATCGCTTGCCCATCGTCAGCCACCACCATCGCGAGGTCATCGTCAGACAGAATAGGCTGCACCTCCTCATCCCTACTCTGCTCCTCTTCTTCCCCACTTCGTTCCTCCTTATCCTCTATGCTGCTTTTGCTAGAGTCGCTGCTGCTTTTGTTATAGCCCGAGTCGCTGCTGCTGCTCCCATTGCCTGACCAAATGCAACAAAGTTTTTTTAACTATCCGTGTGAGACAAAGCCAAATGGAGAGGAAGAAGCGGCAGAGCATACTGGCATCGTCGTCGTCCTAATAGCGCATGCGACACATAGTCGTGTTGAACACCTTCACGGTGAGCGTGGCGTTGCCGTCGTACCTGAGGACAAGGAAGTACCCGTGCCGCAGGTCGTAGGCACGGATGAACTGCTCCCAGCCACGACACAGGTACATGTGGTCATACCTGAACACCACCTCCACGTCCCACAGCCTGTGAAGCCCGCTGCCAGCCTGTCGCAGCTTCACATTCTTTGGCCGATGGCCGTCCAGCATCTTCATAAAAGTGTCAGGCAGCCTCTGCAGCGTGGGTCAAGCAGTGATGTAGCAAATAGCAGAGTTATGATAAAGAGATGGGTGAAGGGGAGATCTCTCCTTTTATATACCTGCCTCCTGGAGGAATCCTTAAGTATGATCATGAAGAACTCGAAACCTTCCAAGTCGCACTCCGGTGTGGCAGAGCGCAGCCTGCGGTGGTGGCCTCCCCCCATCTCTGATAAGCAGCAGAAGAGACCAATTACTACCCTTACAACATTACAGCAGCAAAAGTTTTGAGCAGAAGATAATCAACTACACCAAGTTATCATTTCACATTCAAAAAGCAATGCACTTGTGGACATTTATGATGGCAACAGCTAGAATCATATCTACTATCAATGGACCATATCTATAAACACAGCTAGAACCATATTTGATAAATGGACCATTTGCATATCTACAGAAACTTGGCCCTAATCCAACTTGGTATTTAGGGTTCCATCGACAACGACCCCCTAACCTGCTCGTCCCCGGGTAAACTAAATAGCAACTACCATCGGTGCAAGTTACATGAGGCGGTCGGCGTTGAACACTAGATCCACATCCCACAAGTGAAGCCGGTGCCCGGCGTCCCGCAACAATAGTTCTGGTGGCCGATGACGGTCGAACACCTTGGCAAATTTGTCTGGCAGCCTCTGCGATGAGGATTAAAGCCAAGTTTTGAAATTTCAAACAACCAAACCGACTTGAGTCAGTTTGGGTGTTTCAAGTTTCAACACTTGCCTTTTAATCATCATCGCAGAGGCTGCCAGACAAATTCGCAATGGTGTTCGACCGCCATCGACGCCAAGAACAGTTGATGTGGGACGCCGGACATCGGCGTCACTTGTGGGACGTGGATGTAGTGTTCGACACCGACGGCCACATGTACCTCGCACCGACGATACTTGCTATTTAGGGTTCCATCGACACCGAGGAACCCCCTAACCCGCTCGTCCCCGGGCGCCCTCTTTTCCTACTTCTTTTTTTCATCTTCAACTTCTACTTCTTTTTTTCATCTTCTTCTTCTTCTACTACTTATTGTCGGGGGTCGGGGGTCGGGGGTAAGGGTGGGTGTGGTGTCAGGGTGTCGGTGGTCGGGGTGTCAGGTGTCGGGGTGTCGGTGGTCGGGGTCGGGGTCGGGGTGTGGTGTCAGGGTGGTCGTTGGCTGTGTTCGGGTCGGGGTCCGGGCGTGGTGTCCGGTCAACCGGGGGTGTCGGGGTCGTGGGTCAGTGTCGGGGGTTGAGGGGGGTGGGGCTGGGTTTTGGGTCGTGCGAGTGTTGAGTTAGGGTGTCGGGGTTCGGGGGTCGGGGTCGGGTATCTTTTTTCCTTTTCTTATTTTCTTCTCTTCTTCTCTCCTCTCTCTCTTTTCTTCTTCTTCTTCTCCTCCACTTCTCTTTCTTCTTCTTCTTCTTTCTTCTCTTCTTCTTCTTTTCTTCTTCTTTTTTTCTCTCTTTCTTCTCTCTTCTTTTCTTCTTCTTCTTTCTTCTTCCTCCTCCTCCTCTCTCCTCCTCTTCTTCTCTTCTTTCTTCTTCTTCTTCTTCTTCTTCGTCTCTTCTTCTTTCTTTGTCTTTTCTTCTTCTTCTATACTTCTTCTTCTTCTCTCTTCTTCGTCTTTTTTTCTCCTTCTTCTTCTATTCTTCTCTCTCTTTTCTTTCTCTTTTCTACTTCTTTCTCCTCCTCTCTGTTTCCTTCCCTCCTCCTTCTACTTCTTCTTCTAAACTAAACAAAACTAATCTAAAATAACTAAACTAAAATAAACTAAAACTAAAAATCTAAAATATAAACTAAATAACTAAACTAAAACTAATCTAAAATAAACTAAACTATAACTATAACTATAACTCTAAAACAGAAACTAAACTAAAGAACAAAAAGAAACTAATAAACAAAAAGAGAAGGAGACTCACTGGTGGAGGGGGCGCGGACGGCATGCCGTGCGACCGATCTGGGAGGAGGCGGCACCCGGTGCGAGGGGGATGGAAGGACAGGACACGGACGGCAGGGCGATGGGACGGCGAACCGGGGCTGGACCGAGGGCCAGACGGCGGGACGGGGCGGGACGCGACGGCGGTGACGCGGTGGACGCGCGGCCGGTTGGCGCGGCGGGATGCGGGGGGGTG
Source organism: Thinopyrum elongatum (assembly GCA_011799875.1). Taxonomy (NCBI): domain Eukaryota; kingdom Viridiplantae; phylum Streptophyta; class Magnoliopsida; order Poales; family Poaceae; genus Thinopyrum; species Thinopyrum elongatum. The sequence continues at coordinate 153,709,318 of CM022302.1, read as the reverse complement.
TGGGGGGCCGCGGCCGGCTGCCCGACGTGAGAGAGGCGGCGGCGGACCTGCGTGGAAGGGTCGGGAGGAGGGGTGACGGCATGGTGGTCGGTGCGTGCGGCCAGCGGTACGCGTGGACGGGGGTCGCGGCGGCAGTCGCGGGCCGTTGTGGGTGGGGGATGGCGACGAAGGGGAGGGGGCGGGGGGCGGGGCGACATGATGGGCGGCGGGGGTGCGGTGTGAGGTCGGGTGCGCGGTGATGGTTTGGGTTGGTTGCGTGCGGCTGTGGCGCCAGCTACTGCAGACTTGGTCGGCGGCGGCGCGGGTGTGGGTGGGGAGGAATGAGAGAGTGGAGAGAAGAGAGGGGGCGGGACGGCCGTTAACGTACCCGCCTCTTTGCCGTCAGCCAACGGTCGGCAAAGTTTCTTTGCCGTCCGCTTGCGGACGGCAAAGAGGTGGGGCCGGTGGGCTTGAGTTGGTTAAACAATAACTGGACCCACCCACCTTCTTTGCCGTCCGCTAGCAGACGGCAAAGAACAGGCTGATGGCAAAGACTTTGTTTGCCATCAGCCACATCTTTGCCGTCCGTTTTCTTGTGGCTGACGGCAAAGACCTTATTTGCCGTCAGCAAGCGGACGGCAAAGAATTAGCAGACGGCAAAGAAGTGGATTCCAGTAGTGTCAACTGCTAATACTTACAAATATTTTTTGTCTCCCCTTGTGTCGAATCTATAAATTTGGGTTGAATACTCTACCCTCAAAAACTGTTGCGATCCCCTATACTTGTGGGTTATCAAGACCTCTTTCTTGCGCCGTTGCCACGGAGCATAGCTATATTTGTTGAGTCACTTGGGATTTATATCTATTTATCACTATAAAGAATCTGAAAGATACCAGAACCAAGATTTTTCCCTCTAAGACGAGGTGAGGTAAGGAACTGCCATCTAGCTCTGTACTTGATTCACCTTCTGTTCTGAATAGACTTGCAACACCACCACCTGCTATTAATTCTGATATGTCGCAAGTTATTGATGATGCTACTTCTGCTATGAATGATGCTTATGATGATGCTAGTACCTTGCTTCATGATAATGTGCCACTAGGTGAATTTCTTGATGAACAACTTGCTAGAGCTAAAGATATTGAGAATGCTGAAACTGATGAAATTACTGAAACTGATGAAGTCTTTGAAACTGAAAGCTATGAAACACCTATTAGACCTAGCTACCTAGATTTGAATTGCCTAAGATACCTGAGGGTTATGTTATGGATGGAGAGGTAGCTAGAGACTTTCTTGCTTGTAAGGATAGAGATGATCTTAAGAAATTACTAGTCAAGTTGAAAGAAAAATCCTTGAATGCTAGAATGAAATGTGATCCTAAGTTTGCTACTTCACCTATCTTTGTTACTGATAAGGATTATGAATTATCTGTAGACCCAGAGTTAATTACTTTGGTTGAATCTGATCCTTTCCATGGCTATGAAACTGAAACTGTTGTGGCACATCTTACTAAACTAAATGATATAGCCACCCTATTTGCTCATGATGAGAAAATTCGCTACAACTACATTCTTAAGTTATTTCCATTCTCATTAAAGGATGATGCTAAGATATGGTATAATACTCTTGCTCCTAGTTGTGTGCATAGTCCCCAGGATATGATTTATTACTTCTCTGAAAAATATTTTCCTGCTCATAAGAAACAAGCTACCTTACAAGAAATACTTAACTTTGTGCAAATTGAAGAAGAGAGTCTCCCACAAGCTTGGGGGAGGCTTCTCCAATTACTTAATGCTTTGCCTGATCATCCTCTTAAGAAAAATGAAATACTTGATATCTTCTATAATGGACTAACCGATGCTTCTAGGGACTTCCTAGATAGTTGTGCTGGTTGTGTTTTCAGGGAACGAACTGCTGAACAAGCCGAGGAATTATTGAATAACATATTAAAGAACTATGATAATTGGACTCTTCCTGAACCACCGCCTAAACTCACTCCGAAGAAGAGGGGTATCTTATTTCTCAGTCTTGAAGATATGCAAGAGGCAAAGAAATGTATGAAGGAAAAATGTATTAAAGCTGAAGATGTTAAGAATTTACAACCTATTGAAGAAATACATGGACTTGACACACCACCACCACAGGTGATAGAGGTAACTTCTTTATCAAAGTTTGATGAAGGTGACATCCCTTATAATAAACATCCTAGCCAATGCCTATATGAATTTAATAATTATGTTATGAAGCAAGATCACTTCAATGCAAATGTTATGAAACAATTGAAACAAAATTCTGATATGATTGCTCGCTTGAGTGACTTGTTATTTAGAATCACTAATGATGTTAGAGGTGTAGGTAAACATGCCTCTATGGTTCAAACTAAGTTAGAACAAGTTGCTAAATCTCAAAGAGAACTACTTAGTGAAATGAACAATAATATGAATGATTATGCTGTTAGAGTAGCAACTATAGGAGGCAAAATGACTCAGGAACCACTTTATACCGAGGGACACCCCAAAAGAATTGAACAAGGCTCTCAGAGAATTAACACTGATGCACCTGGTCCTTCTAAAAAGAAGAAGAAAAAGAAAAATGATAGGTCTTTGCATACCTCTAATGAACCAGAAATTGAAAAACCTCCTAAAGATAACAATGATGTCTCTATCTCAGATGCTGAAACTCAATCTAGTAATGAACATTCACCTAGTGATAATGAAAATGATAATGATGATATTCATGTAGATGCTCAGACAGACAATGAAAAAGTACCAGATAATGATGTTGAGATAGAACCTGCTGTTGATCTTGATAACCCACAACCTAAAAATAAACGATATGATAAAAGAGACTTTGTTGCTAGAAAACATGGTAAAGAAAGAGAACCATGGGTTCAGAAACCCATGCCCTTTCCACCTAAACCATCTAGGAAAAAGGATGATGAAGAATTTGAACACTTTGCTGAAATGCTTAGGCCAGTCTTTTTGCGCACTCGGTTGACTGACATTTTAAAGATGGCCCCTTATGCTAAATATATGAAAAAAATTGTCACTAATAAAAGAAAAATACCTGAAGCTGAAAACTCCACCATGCTTGCTAATTATTCTTTTAAGGATGGAGTACCTAAAAAACTTGGAGATCCAGGAATACCAACTATACCTTGCTCTATTAAAAGAAATTATGTCAAAACTGCCTTATGTGATTTAGGAGCTGGTGTTAGTGTTATGCCTTTCTCTTTATATAAAAGACTTGATTTGAATAAACTCACACCTACTGAGATATCATTGCAAATGGCTGACAAATCAACTGCCATACCTATCGGTATTTGTGAGGATGTGCCCGTTGTTGTTGCAAATGTTACTATCTTAACAGACTTTGTTATACTTGAGATGCCTGAGGACGACAACATGTCGATTATCCTTCGTAGACCCTTTTTGAATACTGCAAGGGCTGTTATTGATTGCAATAAAAGCCAAATCACTTTTCATATCAATGGTAATGAGAATACGGTGCATTTTCCGAAGAAACAATTTCATGTGAATGGTATTAATGTTATTGAAATATCTCCGACAATTACTTTTGGAAGTTTTCAACTCCCTTTGCCTACTGCCAAAAAACAAATATGACATACTTATTGTTGGGGATATGCATATTGTTGCGGAACGTAGCATGCAATTTCAAAAATTTCCTACGCTCACGCAAGATCTATCTAAGAGATGCATAGCCACGAGAGGGGGAGAGTATGTCTACGTACCCTCGTAGACCGAAAGCGGAAGCGTTTGACAACGCGGTTGATGTAGTCAAACTTCTTCTCGTTCCGACCGATCAAGCACCGAACGTACGGCACCTCCGAGTTCTACACACGTTCAGCTCGATGACGTCCCTCGAACTCTTGATCTAGCAACGTGTCGAGGAAGTAGATGAGCTCCGTCAGCACGACAGCGTGGTGACAGTGATGGTGAAGTGATCTGTGCAGGGCTTCGCCTAAGCACCACGAGAATATGACTGAGGGTGTAATCTGTGGAGGGGGACGCCGCACACAGCTAACAGTTGTTGGTGTGTGTTCTAGGCGCCCCCTCCCCATGTATATATAGGTGGGAGGGGGAGGGGAGCAGCCATGGGGCACCCCAAGTAGGAGGAATCCTACTTGGGGTCCTATCCCAATTCGCCCCCCCCCCCTCCTTATTTACCGGAGTGGGAAGGAAAGAGGAGGGAGGAGGGAAGGAAGGGGGAGGCCGAATCCCTCCCCTTCCTTCACTCTTCCCCTCTTTCCTTCTCCTCTGGTGCAGCCCATATGGGGGGCGCAGCAGCCCCTGCTGGCTGCTGCGTTTCCCTTCTTGGCCCATTAGGCCCATATCTTTTGCCTGGGGTGCCCGGAACTCCTTCCGGTGACCCGATATGTACCCGGAACACTTCCGGTGTCCGAATACCATCGTCCTATATATCAATCTTTACCTCTCGACCATTTCGAGACTCCTCGTCATGTCCGTGATCTCATCCGGGACTCCGAACAACATTCGGTCACCAAATCACATAACTCATATAATACTAAATCGTCAACGAACATTAAGCGTACGGACCCTACGGGTTCGAGAACTATGTAGACATGACCGAGACACTTCTCCGGTCAATAACCAATAGAGGAACCTGGATGCTCATATTGGCTCCCACATATTCTACGAAGATCTTTATCGGTCAAACCATTATGACAACATACGTTATTCCCTTTGTCCATCGGTATGTTACTTGCCCGAGATTCGATTGTCGGTATCTTTATACCTAGTTCAATCTTGTTACCAGCAAGTCTCTTTACTCGTTCCGTAATACATCATCCTGTAATTAAGTCACTTTGCTTGCAAGGCTTCTTATGATGTGCATTACCGAGAGGGCCCAGAGATACCTCTCCGATACTCGGAGTGACAAATCCTAATCTCGATCTATGCCAACCCAACAGACACCTTCGGAGATACCTGTAGAGCATCTTTGTAATCACCCAGTTACGTTGTGATGTTTGATAGCACACAAGGCATTCCTCCGGTATCCGGGAGTTGCATAATCTCATAGTCGAAGGAATATGTATTTGACATGAAGAAAGCAGTAGCAATAAAATTGAACAATCATTATGCTAAGCTAACGGATGGGTCTTGTCCATCACATCATTCTCCTAATGATGTGATCCCGTTATCAAATGACAACTCATGTCCATGGTTAGGAAACCTTAACCATCTTTGATCAATGAGCTAGTCAAGTAGAGGCTCACTAGGGACACAGTGTTTGTCTATGTATTCACACATGTATTTAGGTTTCCGATCAATACAATTCTAGCATGAATAATAAACATTTATCATGAATAAGGAAATATAAAATAACAACTTTATTATTGCCTCTAGGGCATATTTCCTTCAGTCTCCCACTAGAGTCAATAATCTAGATTACAATGTAATGATTCTAACACCCATGGAGTCTTGGTGCTGATCATGTTTTGCTCGTGGAAGAGGCTTAGTCAACGGGTCTGCTACATTCAGATCCGTATGTATTTTGCAAATCTCTATGTCTCCCTCCTTGACTTGATCACGGATGGAGTTGAAGCGTCTCTTGATGTGTTTGGTTCTTTTGTGAAATCTGGATTCCTTCGCTAAGGCAATTGCTCCAGTATTATCACAAAAGATTTTCATTGGACCCGATGTACTAGGTATTACACCTAGATCGGATATGAACTCCTTCATCCAGACTCCTTCATTTGCTGCTTCCGAAGCAGCTATGTACTCCGCTTCACACGTAGATCCCGCCACAACGCTCTGCTTGGAACTGCACCAACTGACAGATCCACCATTCAATATAAATACGTATCCGGTTTGTGACTTAGAGTCATCCGGTTTAGTGTCAAAACTAGCATCGACGTAACCATTTACGACGAGCTCTTTGTCACCTCCATAAACGAGAAACATATCCTTAGTCCTTTTCAGGTACTTCAGGATGTTCTTGACCGTTGTCCAGTGATCCACTCCTGGATTACTTTGGTACCTCCCTGCCAAACTTATGGTAAGGCACACATCAGGTCTGGTACACAACATAGCATACATGATAGAACCTATGGCTGAAGCATAGGGAATGACTTTCATTTTCTCTCTATCTTCTGCAGTGGTCGGGCATTGAGTCTTACTCAACTTCACACCTTGCAACACAGGCAAGAACCCTTTCTTTGACTGATCCATTTTGAACTTCTTCAAAACTTTATCAAGGTATGTGCTTTGTGAAAGTCCTATTAAGCGTCTCGATCTATCCCTATAGATCTTGATGCCCAATATATAAGCAGCTTCACCGAGGTCTTTCATTGAAAAATTCTTATTCAAGTATCCTTTTATGCTATCGAGAAATTCTATATCATTTCCAATCAACAATATGTCATCCACATATAATATCAGAAATGCTACAGAGCTCCCACTCACTTTCTTGTAAATACAGGCTTCTCCGAAAGTCTGTATAAAACCATATGCTTTGATCACTTCATCAAAGCGTATATTCCAACTCCGAGATGCTTGCACCAGTCCATAGATGGATCGCTGGAGTTTGCACACTTTGTCAGCACCTTTAGGATCAACAAAACCTTCTGGTTGCATCATATACAACTCTTCTTTAAGAAATCCATTGAGGAATGTAGTTTTGATGTCCATTTACCAGATTTCATAATCATAAAATGCGGCAATTGCTAACATGATTCGGACGAACTTAAGCATCGCTACGGGTGAGAAAGTCTCATCGTAGTCAACCCCTTGAACTTGTCAAAAACCTTTTGCGACAAGTCAAGCTTTATAGACAGTAACATTACCATCAGCGTCAGTCTTCTTCTTGAAGATCCATTTATTCTCAATGGCTCGCCGATCATCAGGCAAGTCCACCAAAGTCCACACTTTGTTCTCATACATGGATCCTACCTCATATTTCATGGCCTCAAGCCATTTTTTGGAATCTGGGCTCATCATAGCTTCTTCATAGTTCGTAGGTTCGCCTTGGTCTAGTAACATGACTTCCAGTACAGGATTCCCGTACCACTCTAGTGCGGATCGTGTTCTGGTTGACCTACGAAGTTCTGTAGTAACTTGATCTGAAGTTTCATGATCATCATCATTAACTTCCTCTCTAGTTGGTGTAGGCATCACGGGAACGGTTTTTTGTGATGAGCTACTTTCCAATTTGAGAGTAGGTACAATTACCTCATCAAGTTCTACTTTCCTCCAACTCACTTCTTTCGAGAGAAACTCCTTCTCTAGAAAGTTTCCATTCTTGGCAACAAAGATCTTGCCTTCGGATCTGTGGTAGAAGGTGTACCCAATTGTTTCCTTAGGGTATCCTATGAAGACTCACTTCTCCGATTTGGGTTCGAGCTTATCAGGCTGAAGCCTTTTGACATAAGTGTCGCAACCCCAAACTTTAAGAAATGACAGATTAGGTTTCTTGCCAAACCACAGTTCATACGGTGTCGTCTCAACGGATTTAGACGGTGCCCTATTTAACGTGAATGCAGCTGTCTCTAATGCATAACCCCAAAACGATAGTGGTAAATTGGTAAGAGACATCATAGATCGCACCATATCCAATAAAGTACGGTTACGACGTTCGGACACACCATTACGCTGTGGTGTTCCAGGTGGCGTGAGTTGTGAAACTATTCCACATTGTTTTAAATGAAGGCCAAACTCGTAACTCAAATATTCGCCTCCGCGATCAGATCGTAGAAACTTTATTTTCTTGTTACGATGATTTTCAACTTCACTCTGAAATTCTTTGAACTTTTCAAATGTTTCAGACTTGTGTTTCATCAAGTAGATATACCCATATCTGCTCAAATCATCTGTGAAGGTTAGAAAATAACGATACCCGCCGCGAGCCTCAACACTCATCGGACCGCATACATCGGTATGTATTATTTCCAATAAGTCATTGGCTCGCTCCATTGTTCCGGAGAACGGAGTTTTAGTCATCTTGCCCATGAGGCATGGTTCGCAAGTATCAAATGATTCATAATCAAGTGATTCCAAAAGCCCATCTGCATGGAGTTTCTTCATGCGCTTTACACCAATATGACCTAAACGGCAGTGCCACAAATATGTTGCACTATCATTATCAACTTTGCATCTTTTGGCATCAATATTATGAATATGTGTATCACCACGATCGAGATTCAACAAAAATAGACCACTCTTCAAGGGTGCATTACCATAAAAGATATTACTCATATAAATAGAACAACCATTATTCTCTGATTTAAATGAATAACCGTCTCACACTAAACAAGATCCAGATATAATGTTCATGCTCAACGTTGGCACCAAATAACAATTATTCAGGTCTAAAACTAATCCCGAAGGTAGATGTAGAGGTAGCATGCCGACGGCGATCACATCGACCTTGGAACCATTCCCGACGCGCATCGTCACCTCGTCCTTAGCCAATCTTCGTTTAATCCGTAGCTCCTGTTTCGAGTTACAAATATGAGCAACCGAACCAGTATCAAATACCCAGGTGCTACTACGAGCGTTAGTAAGGTACACATCAATAACATGTATATCAAATATACCTTTGTTCACTTTGCCATCCTTCTTATCCGCCAAATACTTGGGGCAGTTCCGCTTCCAGTGACCAGTCCCTTTGCAGTAGAAGCACCCAGTTTCAGGCTTGGGTCCAGCTTTGGGCTTCTTCCTGGGAGTGGCAACTTGCTTGCCATTCTTCTTGAAGTTCCCCTTCTTTCCCTTGCCCTTTTTCTTGAAACTAGTGGTCTTGTTAACCATCAACACTTGATGCTCCTTCTTGATTTCTACCTTCGCAGCTTTGAGTATTGCGAAGAGCTCGGGAATTGTCTTCTCCATCCCTTGCATATTATAGTTCATCACGAAGCCTTTGTAGCTTGGTGGCAGTGATTGAAGAACTCTGTCAATAACACTATCATCTGGAAGATTAACTCCCAGCTGAGTTAAGTGATTATGATACCCAGACATTTTGAGTATGTGTTCACTGACAGAACTGTTCTCCTCCATCTTGCACTTATAGAACTTGTGGGAGACTTCATATCTCTCAACTCGGACATTTGCTTGAAATATTAACTTCAACTCTTGGAACATCTCATATGCTCCATGACGTTCAAAACATCTTTGAAGTCCCGATTCTAAGTCGTAAAGCATGGCACACTGAACTATCGAGTAGTCATCAGATCGAGCTTGCCAGACGTTCAAAACATCAGCATCTGCTCCTGCAGCAGGCCTTTCACCTAGCGGCGTATCAAGGACATAATTCTTCTGTGCAGCAATGAGGATAATCCTCAAGTTACGGACCCAGTCCGTGTAGTTGCTACCATCATCTTTCAACTTAGCTTTCTCTAGGAACGCATTAAAATTCAAGGGAACAATAGCACGGGCCATTGATCTACAACATAGATATGCAAATACTATCAGGACTAAGTTCATGATAAATTAAGTTCAATTAATCAAATTACTAATGAACTCCCACTTAAATAGACATCCCTCAAGTCATCTAAGTGATACGTGATCCAAATCAACTAAACCATGTCCGATCATCACGTGAGATGGAGTAGTCATCAATGGTGAACATCTCTATGTTGATCATATCTACTATATGATTCACGTTCGACCTTTCGGTCTCCAGTGTTCCGAGGCCATGTCTGTACATGCTAGGCTCGTCAAGTTTAACCTGAGTATTCCGCATGTGCAAAAATGTCTTGCACCTGTTGTATGTGAACGTAGAGTCTATCACACCCGATCATCACGTGGTGTCTCAACACGACGAACTGTCGCAACGGTGCATACTCAGGGAGAACACTTATGCCTTGAAATTTAGTTAAGGGATCATCTTATAATGCTACCGCCGTACTAAGCAAAATAAGATGCATAAAAGATAAACATCACATGCAATCAAAATATGTGACATGATATGGCCATCATCATCTTGTGCTTTTGATCTCCATCTCCAAAGCATCGTCATGATCTCCATCGTCACCGGCTTGACACCTTGATCTCCATCGTTGCGTCGTGGTCGTCTCGCCAACTATTGCTTCTACAACTATCGCTAACGCATAGTGATAAAGTAAAACAATTACATGGCGTTTGCATTTCATACAATAAAGCGACAACCATAAGGCTCCTGCCAGTTGCCGATAACTTTTACAAAACATGATCATCTCATACAATAACATATATCACATCATGTCTTGGCCATATCACATCACAACATGCCCTGCAAAAACAAGTTAGACGTCCTCTACTTTGTTGTTGCAAGTTTTACGTGGCTGCTACGGGCTTCTAGCAAGAACCGTTCTTACCTACGCATCAAAACCACAACGGTGATTTATCAAGTTTGTTGTTTTAACCTTCAACAAGGACCGGCCGCAGTCAAATTTGATTCAACTAAAGTAGGAGAAACAGACACCCGCCAGCCACCTTTATGCAAAACTAGTTGCATGTCTGTCGGTGGAACCGGTCTCATGAACGTGGTCATGTAAGGCTGGTCCGGGCCGCTTCATCCAACAATACCGCCGAATCAAAAAAAAGACATTGGTGGTAAGCAGTATGACAATCACCGCCCACAACTCTTTGTGTTCTACTCGTGCATATCATCTACGCATAGACCTGGCTTGGATGCCACTGTTGTGGAACGTAGCATGCAATTTCAAAAAAATTCCTACGCTCACACAAGATCTATCTAGGAGATGCATAGCAACGAGAGGGGGAGAGTATGTCTACGTACCCTCGTAGACCGAAAGCGGAAGCGTTTGACAACGCGGTTGATGTAGTCGAACTTCTTCTCGTTCCGACCGATTAAGCACCGAACGTACGGCACCTCCGTGTTCTGCACATGTTCAGCTCGATGACATCCCTCGAACTCTTGATCCAACAAAGTGTTGAGGAAGTAGATGAGTTCCGTCAGCACGACGGCGTGGTGACGGTGATGGTGAAGTGATCCGCGCAGGGCTTCACCTAAGCACCATGAGAATATGACCGAGGGTGTAATCTGTGGACGGGGACGCCGCACACGGCTAACAGTTGTTGGTGTGTGTTCTAGGCGCCCCCTCCCCATGTATATATAGGTGGGAGGGGGAGGGGAGCAGCCATGGGGCGCCCCAAGTAGGAGGAATCCTACTTGGGGTCCTATCCCAATTCGCCCCCCCCCCTTCCTTATTTACCGGAGTGGGAAGGAAAGAGGAGGGAGGAGGGAAGAAAGGGGGAGGCCGAATCCATCCCCTTCCTTCTCTCTTCCCCTCTTTCATTCTGTAACGCCCGGATAATCAAGCTACAGTAATCCCTGACTAATTATGCCACGTCATCCCTTTCTGCTAAACTTAATCTCTCTTGGTTAAAGCCTAAGTAATATTCAAATTTAAATTTGCAAGTGAGAAAACATTTCTTCAATGGGTCAAACAAAATTGTTTACAAGGTTATAAATAATCCCCTGGTATTTGTCGAAGAGGATCCAACATTAAATGAATTTTTAAATTGGCCCTAGAAATATTTTAATGGATCGGCGGGTTTAATTAAACACATTTAAAATTCTAATACAAATTTGAATCGCTCCATTTGACCCCAAGCTTTTTTTGCCACCCCACCATAATGCAATTAAATTATGTGCTAAGTTTAATATTTTAGCAAAATTCATTGGTAGCTCAAACGATTGCAAAATAGTAAAAAAATGAAATAGAAAAATTGGGGGAAACCTATCTACTGTTGGGCTGGACCTCAAGTGCACAGGGAGGCCCAGCCCAACTGTGGGTCACCTCCCACCTCCGCTACAGTGGAGGCTGTAGGCGTGGCGACCATCCGCCATGGCCACCGGCCATCCTGCGGCCTTCCCCCGTCCCAGACGTCTACAAGGCACCCCGGGACAACTCTCTCTCTCTCTCCCCGAAACCCTAGCCCCCAAATCCCCCATATCCCTCTCCCTCTCAGATTTGCTCTGACCCCTCTTCTCGTTCTGGAGGGGATCGAGGACGCCGTCACCATGGCCGCCCCATTCTCGCAGCCACCGTGCTGCCCGCCGCCTAGGATTGCGCCTGGAGCACCACCGTCGACCGATGCTTCCTCTCCGACCACGAATTCGAGCAGCAGATCGCCACACCGTCGGGATCGACGTCTTCCCCGCCTCGGCCGCCAGTGCCTCGCCGTCATCGCCGTTGAACTACACCACCACGACCTCCCCGGCCTCCCCAACCACGCCGTCACGCTCACAGTGAGGCCCTCCGCTGATTCCCCGCTCTCCCCCTCTCAATTTCGTCGTCGTAGCCGTCTTTCCCAAGCTTGTGGCCGCCACGGCCGAAGCTCGTTCGAGCTGCCGTTCGCTGCCGCTTCCGTGTACGCGTCCCTGCTGCTTGTTGCGCTGCTGCTCGTTGATGTTGCCACTCCTAGCCGCTGCTAGTGCCGTCGCTGCCGACTGCTCTGCCGCTGCTCTGCTTTGCGGCTGCGCTGCTCCTTGCTGTTCCTCGCGCGCGGTGCCGCTACTACCTGCTGCTTCCTGCTGCTACTTGCTTCTCTGCTTGATGTTGCTATGCGCTGCTGCTAGCTAATGCTGCTGCCGCGGTGTACTGCTACTACCTACTGATGCTGCCGCTGCGTATTTGTTGCTGCTGCCGCTCATGGCCATGGCCGCCAAGGCCCCTGTACATCTGTACATGGCCGTGTGTGAGGCTGGCTTGGGCCATTACCGCTGGGGCTAGCCCCCCCGTTTAGACTAGATAATAGTTGGTTAAATTAGTCTATGTATAGATGACATGTGGGTCCTTGATAGTTTAATCCCTAGTAGTTAACTAATGTGCCTATTACATGTGGGCCACAAACCCTCTGTTGACCAGTCAAATTGACTGGGTCAACCCAACCTCTGGCCCACTGTCATACACTAGGCTAGGAAACCCCTGGGTACACTTAGCATTTTACTTTTTAATTTTGAATTAATAATAATTTAGAAAATCATCAAACTTAGAAAATTAATATAAAATAATCCGTAACTCCGATGAAAAAGTTTTATACATGAAAGTTGCTCAAAAAGACGAGACGAATCTGCATACGCAGCCCGTTCGTGTGCCACACGTCCCTAGCATAGCGGACTTGCAACCGTCCCCCTCCGATTCATCTGTCCGAAAATGCCAAACTTCGGGAAAACTTTCCCGGATGTTTTCCCCCTTCATCGGTATCGTGTAACACTGCGTTAGAACACCCCTAGCACTGCTTATTCTCTTGTCATGCATAGTATTGCACTTGTTTGCTCTGTATTTATTGTTTCTCCCCCTCTTCTCTCCGGTAGACCCCGAGACCCCTGCTGATGCCACTGTGATCGACTACGTCGACGACGACTCTTCTTCTGTTTTCAGCAGAGCTTCCAGGCAAGCAAGCCCCCCCCCCCTTGAACAATCCGATATCGCCCATTCCATTCTCTCATGTTTGCATTAGATTTTGCTACTGTAATTGATTGCTCCTATTCTGATGCATAGCCTGCTTTTGTAACCTGCTTATTGCTACCTTACCTGCATATTTCAAACTGCTTAGTATAGGTTGGTTAGTGATCCATCAGTGACCCCCACTTTGTCCTTGTTGCCTCTGCTTCATCATCGACGACTCGATCAACGTGATCGACGACCAGAGACCGACACCTCACTTCACCCCCTTTGTTGTACGACTCTGCATAGTTACTATCGAGTGCCGAGGGTGATACCTCGTAACGCACTCCTAATGATAACTCAGTAGTATAGCTGTTCGATCGTGGTCATCGAGGGTGATTCCTCCTTAACCACTCCCGATACGACTCTGTTGTGCAACCCCTCCAGTGTGAACCTCGAGGGTGATTCCTCCTACGTTCACCTTGATGATTTCATCGAGTGGAATCCATCGAGGGTGATTCCTCGGGGTTTCCCCCTTGATGTTATGACCACACGGTTACTTTGACCTTTGTCGCAGGCGGGTCAACCCTGAGGGGTACCCGCGGGGAAATTATGCAGTCGGGCTTGCCAGGAGGGCACCCGAGAGAGATATTGTGGCAGAGCATAAGAAACTCTAATCGTCTCCGCGAATTGTTAATTACGCCTAACGGATTTGGGTAATTGATCTGAGTTGGCCAATGGCCTATACGCACTACCACCACGTGGGATAATGGTTATGGGGCCCTCTACGTCGTACGTTTCTCCCGAAAGCTCATCAGACGTCACAGTTCACCGTGCGGGCTGATTGTTGGGGTTGGGCTGGATACTTCACTGACGAGTTCAGTGTCGCGCCTGCTCCCCGGCCAGTCTCGCAACGCGCAGGAGCGCCCGGGGCGATGGCCCAAGACCCCTGGGTGCATAGGTTAGTCCGGCGTGTTGACCTCTCTGCTGAGCCTAGGTAGGGCACTGCTTCGTGTCGATCTCCCGAGGTTGGCATTACCCAGCAAGTGTGTCTGGCCAGAGGTGATCGAGCGTGTTGGGTAACAGTAGTGCACCCCTGCAGGGAAGTGATCTATTCGAATAGCCGTGTCCACGATAACAGGACGCTCAGTTTGGTATCCCGATCTATTACTTGAACTGGATACTTATTTAATTAATTGAAGCTTCGGGATCGCTTTCTCGCAGGGAGTCGTGGAAGGATCTCTAGGCTTCGCCTCAACTTGCTTGCTTAATAAAGTGCTTTTCTGTACTCTTCTAATTGCTACAAGATGGTGGCTTCGTGAAGATGCTAGTCTTCGATAGAACTAGGTCTTCTCTCTATTCTGGCATTTCTGCAGCCCAGTGCACATATACAACCTTTCTTTGATAATGTTGCATATGTAGTGTAGATCCTTGCTTGCTGAGTACTTCGGATGAGTACTCACGATTGCTTTGCTACCTCTTTTTCCCCCATACCCCTTTTGATGTACCTCAGACGATGGAGCCCAGGAGCCAGATTCCACCGCAGGAGCTTACTACCAGGAGGGCCCAGACGGCACGTACTACTGGATCGAGCCAGCCGACCAGGAGTAGGATCGGAGGGTCCCAGGCAGGAGGCCTGCGCCTTTCGATCATAGCTTTTGTTTTGTCCCACCTTTCTAAAGGCTTATCTGTTTCTGTTTCATATCTGTACTCAGATATCTGATGCTTCCGCTGACGCTTGTATGCGAGCTTATGTATTCGAGCCCTCGAGGCCCCTGGCTTGTAATATAAAGCTTGTATGGCTTTATTTATGTTTTAGAGTTGTGTTGTGATATCTTCCCGCGAGTCCCTGTGCTTGATCGTGCATGTTTGCATGTATGATTAGTGCACGATTGAGCCGGGGGCGTCACAGGTTGGTATCAGAGCCGACTGCCTGTAGGATCCCCCTTTTCAACTCCTTGGCCGAAGTTGAGTCTAGTATATGAAAAACTGTTTTACTAACATGACTGTGTGGCTTATGGGCCCACGTCGCCATTGGGTGGTATTAGGATCTTTTACTCCTCGTCTATACTCTGGGATTCTGATCTCTCTTCTATTCGGGTTAAATGGTTTTGCTAACTCTAACTCTAGGTTCTTGTAAATACTTTCTCCCGGAGAGCCCCCTTCATTCCAGATGATGGCCTGCTTCACCAGAAGATTCCGAAGATACCCTTCTGTATTTTCCCGAGACTTTTGTGCTCGTCGCTTTTGCAATTCCCTACCTCTGATATATCAGTACGGATAACTTCATACACTTGTCGTTCATACAATCATTCCAAGTTGCTCTTGTTATTACAAGATACATCGAATTATTCTCCGACTTTTAAGAATCCCTTGTGTCACTGCCTGGCGATTCTTTGCCACATGAATACATCTACGGATAATTCCTCACCCTTATCGAGGATTTGTTCATTCCTAGTTGATCAAGTGATTCACAAGATACTTTGAAATACTATCAGATCTTCCGATAATCCTCTACAGCCTATTGCTCTTGAAATTCTTGTTCGCTTGCATTATGGTTAAACCCATAAGTCTACTAATCATATTGGCATCCTTTGTCACTATCATTTTGAGTCTGTTGATTCAATATGTTGCGGATGCTCGCAATCCTCAGTCGAACCCTAGAATTCTTCCTTCCGGCTTAGACGTCATTTTGAACAGGAGCTGGTTCTCGACCAATCAAATTGCCATCAATTATACCCCTAAGTCTATTCAACTTATCCATCTTTGATCAGAGCCTCTGCTTCTGATCCCCCGATTTGGGAATCATAATTCCGTTACATTTGAGCTTTGAATTAGTAAGTTGTTTCTATAATCTGATCTCCTTGCAATCTTTCTTCTTCTGGTTGAGTACCGATGCTCACATTAGATCCCTTGTGAACCACCAGATCCTTTGTTGGGTTTTATCCGACAGCGTCCTTCATATTCAGTAACCTTGTGAGCCTATCCTCGGATACATAATGCCTTTGGTAAATTGTATCCCCCGCTCTTGTCAACCATACTCTGCTTCCGGGCTTGAGTTATTTACTCGTGAAGTTTGTGGTATATGCTCTTAAGATGCCTCAGTGGGTTGAACCTACGCCTTCCCTAATCTGTGTGAACCCGAAGATTATGGGGGTTATATGTACTAGCGTTTCTTCGGATAAAATTTCAACGCTACAACTTCTTCGAAAGCGAGAAGGGAATGGAAAGTTGTGCATTAGAGAAGTGGGAGTCGACCTTGAACCTTTGTGTTCATGCCCATGGACCCGATGTGGAACTTATCATGGAAGCTTCTTGTAATAATAATAATCCCCTTGTGATAAGTTCATCTTGTATCTGTATTTGGTCCTTTGCAACCGTGGTTCCGACCATATTGTTCTTCTTTGATCCCATTTCTCGGACAAGTTGAAGTACTTGTCTTCTACAGATCTTTTCACCTGCCCAACCTCTATTTTGTTCTACCTTCGAGTATTACCCTCTGGTATCTCGAGAATATCACGGAACTACATCACTTCTTATGAGTTCTTCATCAACTATTATTTCTCGCTGACTCAAATTTTCCACGGGTTCTGAGTTGTTAGACACTCGAGAACACCGATAACTGATTCGAGCCTACACTTTCCTTTCCATTGTTTTGTTTAACCTTTCTTGTAACCTAACATATCTGAGCAGTGATAATTCCCTGCTTATGTAACACTTCGGTGTACAAACTCTGTCAGTAAGACCTTGTTACTATTGTTGATGACATCCTGGTAGCCACCGATGGACGAGAACTTTGCCTATTGGTCCGCCTCGCCTTGCGAGCAGGAAAATGGTTCTGTTCGTCCCTCGCCCTTGGTACCAACGTGGTTGCCAACATAACTGACAGGCTATCCTCTGACCTGCCTTGCTATCATGACCGTGCAAAATGTTAGCGCCCTTCCTGCTTTTAACCCACATGGTGGGCCCATAACCCATAGTTCCACAGGATCGAAACCTGACTCCTGTACATCCCTGTTTTCAAAAGTTGTTCCTCGCGCTTGGCTTCGTATGTAACTCATGAGCGACCTACCTATTGATCTATTCTGGTATCAGACGCAATACTTATTCCCGTTGCTCTGAACCCCTTTCACCCTCTGTTTCAGGCAACGAACGATTGTCTACCCGGTTGAAGCTTCTTATTGCACCTACTTACCTTGCTCTTGATGACTTTCTTGAATTTCAACTCAAGAGATGCCTCTATGCCACGTTCATTGAGATAGCCCCCAGGTACCTATCTTGTGTTGAACTCCGTCCTTCCCGAGTCTTTCCCCCTTACTCCACCCCTTAAATCTCGGGACGAGTTTCTTGTAGTGGAGGAGATTTGTAACGCCCGGATAATCAAGCTACAGTAATCCCTGACTAATTATGCCACGTCATCCCTTTCTGCTAAACTTAATCTCTCTTGGTTAAAGCCTAAGTAATATTCAAATTTAAATTTGCAAGTGAGAAAACATTTCTTCAATGGGTCAAACAAAATTGTTTACAAGGTTATAAATAATCCCCTGGTATTTGTCGAAGAGGATCCAACATTAAATGAATTTTTAAATTGGCCCTAGAAATATTTTAATGGATCAGCGGGTTTAATTAAACACATTTAAAATTCTAATACAAATTTGAATCGCTCCATTTGACCCCAAGCTTTTTTTTGCCACCCCACCATAATGCAATTAAATTATGTGCTAAGTTTAATATTTTAGCAAAATTCATTGGTAGCTCAAATGATTGCAAAATAGTAAAAAAAACTAAATAGAAAAATTGGGGGAAACCTATCTACTGTTGGGCTGGACCTCAAGTGCACACGGAGGCCCAGCCCAACTGTGGGTCACCTCCCACCTCCGCTACAGTGGAGGCTGTAGGCGTGGCGACCATCCACCATGGCCACCGGCCATCCTACAGCCTTCCCCCGTCCCAGACGTCTACAAGGCACCCCGGGACGCCTCTCTCTCCCTCCCCGAAACCCTAGCCCCCAAATCCCCCATATCCCTCTCCCTCTCAGATTTTCTCTGGCCCCTCTTCTCATTCTGGAGAGGATCGAGGACGCCGTCACCATGGCCACCCTGTTCTCGCAGCCACTGTGCTGCCCGCCGCATAGGACTGCGCCTGGAGCACCACCGTCGACCGATGCTTCCTCTCTGACCACGAATTCGAGCAGCAGATCGCCACACCGTCGGGATCGACGTTTTCCCCGCCTCGGCCGCTAGTGCCTCGTCATCATCGCCGTTGAACTACACCACCACGACCTCCCCGGCCTCCCCGACCACGCCGTCACGCTCACAGTGAGGCCCTCCGCTGATTCCCCCCTCTCCCCCTCTCAATTTCGTCGCCGTAGCCGTCGTTCCCAAGCTCGTGGCCGCCACGGCCGAAGCTCGTTCGAGCTGCCGTTCGCTGCCGCTTCCGTGTACGCGTCCCTGCTGCTTGTTGCGCTGCTGCTTGTTGATGCTGCCGCTCCTAGCCGCTGCTAGTGCCGCCGCAGCCTACTGCTCTACCGCTGCTCTGCTTTGCGGCTGCGCTGCTCCTTGCTATTCCTCGCGCGCGGTGCCGCTGCTACCTGCTGCTTCCTGCTGCTACTTGCTTCTCTGCTTGCTGTTGCTATGCGCTGCTGCTAGCTAATGCTGCTGCCGTGGTGTACTGCTACTACCTACTGATGCTGCCGCTGCGTATTTGTTGCTGCTGCCGCTCATGGCCATGGCCGCCAAGGCCCCTGTACATCTGTACATGGCCGTGTGTGAGGCCGGCTTGGGCCATTACCGTTGGGGCTAGCCCCCCCCCCCCCCCCCCCCCCCCCCCCCCCCCCCCCCCCGTTTAGACTAGATAATAGTTGGTTAAATTAGTCTATGTATAGATGACATGTGGGTCCTTGATAGTTTAATCCCTAGTAGTTAACTAATGTGCCTATTACATGTGGGCCAGAAACCCTCTGTTGACCAGTCAAATTGACTGGGTCAACCCAACCTCTGGCCCACTGTCATACACTGGGCTAGGAAACCCCTGGGTACACTTAGCATTTTACTTTTTAATTTCGAATTAATAATAATTTAGAAAATCATCAAACTTAGAAAATTAATATAAAATAATCCGTAACTCCGATGAAAAGTTTTATACATGAAAGTTGCTCAGAAAGACGAGACGAATCTGGATACGCAGCCCGTTCGTCTGCCACACGTCCCTAGCATAGCGAACTTGCAACCGTCCCCCTCCGATTCATCTGTCCGAAAATGCCAAACTTCAGGAAAACTTTCCCGGATGTTTTCCCCCTCCACCGGTATCGTGTAACACTGCTTTAGAACACCCCTAGCGCTGCTTATTGTCTTGTCATGCATAGTATTGCACTTGTTTGCTCTGTATTTCTTGTTTCTCCCCCCTCTTCTCTCCGGTAGACCCCGAGACCGCTGCTGATGCCACTGTGATCGACTACGTCGACGACGACTCTTCTTCCGTTTTCAGCAAAGCTTCCAGGCAAGCAAGCCCCCCCCCCCTGAACAATCCGATATCGCCTATTCCATTCTCTCATGCTTGCATTAGATTTTGCAACTGTAATTGATTGCTCCTATTCTGATGCATAGCCTGCTTTTGTAACCTGTTTATTGCTACCTTACCTGCCTATTTCAAACTGCTTAGTATAGGTTGGTTAGTGATCCATTAGTGACCCCCACTTTGTCCTTGGTGCCTCTGCTTCATCATCGACGACTCGATCAACGTGATCGACGACCAGAGACCGACACCTCACTTCACCCCCCTTTGTTGTACGACTCTGCATAGTTACTATCGAGTGCCGAGGGTGATACCTCGTAACGCACTCCTGATGATAACTCTGTAGTATAGTTGTTCGGTCGTGGTCATCGAGGGTGATTCCTCCTTAACCACTCCCGATATGACTCTGTCGTGCAACCCCTCCAGTGTGAACCTCGAGGATGATTCCTCCTACATTCACCTTGATGATTTCATCGAGTGGAATCCACCGAGGGTGATTCCTCGGGGTTTCCCCCTTGATGTTATGACCACACGGTTACTTTGACCTTTGTCGCAGGCGGGTCGACCCTGAGGGGTACCCGCGGGGAAATTATGCAGTCGGGCTTGCCAGGAGGGCACCCGAGAGAGATATTGTGGCGGAGCATCAGAAACTCTGATCGTCTCCGCGAATTGTTAATTATACCTAACGGATTTGGGTAATTGATCTGAGTTGGCCAATGGCCTATACGCACTACCACCACGTGGGATAATGGTTATGGGGCCCTCTACGTCGTACGTTTCTCCCGAAAGCTCATCAGACGTCACAGTTCATCATGCGGGCTGATTGTTGGGGTTGGGCTGGATACTTCACTGATGAGTTTAGTGTCGCGCCTGCTCCCCGGCCAATCTCGCAAAGCGCAGGAGCACCCGGGGCGATGGCCCAAGACCCCTGGGTGCATAGGTTAGTCCAGCGTGTTGACCTCTCTCCTGAGCCTAGGTAGGGCGCTGTTTCGTGTCGATCTCCCGAGGTCGGCATTACCCAGCAAGTGTGTCCAGCCAGAGGTGATCGAGCGTGTTGGGTAACAGTAGTGCACCCCTGCAGGGAAGTGATCTATTCGAATAGTCGTGTCCACGGTAACAGGACGCTCAGTTTGGTATCCCAATCTATTACTTGAACTGGATACTTACTTAATTAATTGAAGCTTCAGGATCGCTTTCTCGCAGGGAGTCGAGGAAGGATCTCTAGGCTTTGCCTCAACTTGCTTGCTTAATAAAGTGCTTTTATGTACTCTTCTAATTGCTGCAAGATGGTGGCTTCGTGAAGATGCTAGTCTTCGATAGAACTAGGTCTTCTCTCTATTCTGGCATTTCTGCAGCCCAGTCCACATATACAGCCTTTCTTTGATAATGTTGCATATGTAGTGTAGATCCTTGCTTGCTGAGTACTTCGGATGAGTACTCACGGTTGCTTTGCTACCTCTTTTTCCCCCATAACCCCTTTTGATGTACCTCAGACGATGGAGCCCAGGAGCCAGATGCCACCGCAGGAGCTTACTACTAGGAAGGCCCAGACGACACGTACTACTGGATCGAGCCAGCCGACCAGGAGTAGGATCGGAGGGTCCCAGGCAGGAGGCCGGTGCCTTTCGATCGTAGCTTTTGTTTTGCCCCGCCTTTCTAAAGGCTTATCTGTTTCTGTTTCATATCTGTACTCAGATATCTGATGCTTCCGCTGATGCTTGTATGCGAGCTTATGTATTTGAGCCCTCGAGGCCCCTGGCTTGTAATATAAAGCTTGTATGACTTTATTTATGTTTTAGAATTGTGTTGTGATATCTTCCCGTGAGTCCTTGTGCTTGATCGTGCATGTTTGCGTGTATGATTAGTGCACGATTGAGCCGGGGGCGTGACACCTTCTCCTCTGGTGCGGCCCATATGGGGGGCGCAGCAGCCTCTGCTAGCTGCTGTGTTTCCCCTCTTGGCCCATTAGGCCCATATCTTTTGCCGGGGGTGCCCGGAACCCCTTCCGGTGACCCGATATGTACCCGGTACCCTCTGAAACACTTCCGGTGTCCGAATATCATCGTCATATATATCAATCTTTACCTCTCGACCATTTCGAGACTCCTCGTCATATCCGTGATCTCATCCGGGATTCCGAACAAGATTCGGTCACCAAATCACATAACTCATATAATACTAAATCGTCATCGAACGTTAAGCGTGCGGACCCTACGGGTTCGAGAACTATGTAGACATGACCGAGACACTTCTCCGGTCAATAACCAATAGCGGAACCTGGATGCTCATATTGGCTCCCACATATTCTACGAAGATCTTTATCGGTCGAACCGTTATGACAACATACGTTATTCCCTTTGTCCATCGGTATGTTACTTGCCCGAGATTCGATCGTCGGTATCTTTATACCTAGTTCAATCTCGTTATCGGCAAGTCTCTTTACTCGTTCCGTAATACATCATCCTATGACTAAGTCACTTTGCTTGCAAGGCTTCTTATGATGTGCATTACCGAGAGGGCCCAGAGATACCTCTCCGATACTCGGAGCGACAAATCCTAATCTCGATCTATGCCAACGCAACAGACACCTTCGGAGATACCTGTAGAGCATCTTTATAATCACCCAGTTACGTTGTGATGTTTGATAGCACACAAGGCATTCCTCCGGTATCCGGGAGTTGCATAATCTCATAGTCGAAGGAATATGTATTTGACATGAAGAAAGCAGTAGCAATAAAACTGAACGATCATTATGCTAAGCTAACGGATAGGTCTTGTCCATCACATCATTCTCCTAATGATGTGATCCCGTTATCAAATGACAACTCATGTCCATGGTTAGGAAACCTTAATCATCTTTGATCAACGAGCTAGTCAAGTAGAGGCTCACTAGGGACACAGTGTTTGTCTACGTATTCACACATGTAATTAGGTTTCCGACCAATACAATTCTAGCATGAATAATAAACATTTATCATGAATAAGGAAATATAAAATAACAACTTTATTATTGCCTCTAGGGCATATTTCCTTCACATATCCCCGTTGAGGTAACTTAGTGTTTTACGAAAGTTCTTCGAGTTCATGTTAATCGAAAGTGATTGTTAATAAGACTTGATCAACCTTATTAATGGATTGTTTTTCAAGAGACATGTGGTCGATGAATTTAGTAAGCACAACCTTCTGTCCCTACTTTTTGTTTCATGATATTCTTAGTTAAATAAAATAAAATGCCATGTTTACCCTGTTTTCTGAATTTTCCGTGCAATAAAAAAGTGGTCAACAATAAAAGTGCTCAGAATGACCTGAAATTTTAACACAATTTTTTTTCTGAATTTTTGAGATTTTTTGGCACAAATAACATCACGAGGGGGTGCCCCTGGTGCCCACAAGACACCAGGGTGCGCCAGCTACCCCAGGCGCGCCCTGGTGGGTAGTGGGCCCCACATGGCACCCCTCACTTATCCCTTTAGCCCAAGTCATCACCTACCTCCAGAAAAAATCACTCTTGCTCTCTCTCTCTCTCTCTCTCTCTCGTGTTCTTGCTCCCAAACCCGCGGATTTAGATCTCTTTGCTCGAAGCACCGTTTTCGAAACTGTTTTGGGGGATTGCTACTTGGTATGTGACTCCTTCATTGCTCCAATTAGTTTTTGTTATAGTGGTTTAATTCTTGAGTATTTAGCTACTCTTGGTGCTGCTGTAGATGGGCTTGCATGTTGAATTCTTAGAGTTCTAAATAGTTTGAATGCTTAATATAGCCTCTAGGCACCCATATGTGTAGTTACTATCAATCTTGAGAAGTTTTGTTGACAAAAAAATTTGTGGCCAAAATTTTCAGAATTTTATTCATAGGAAAAGATGAGTATCTTCCAGAAGTTTTCCTCCAAAAAGAATGCCAAGGGAGTCATTGGGGAATCATCGGACAATGACCTCAACACTCCGAGAACGGTGGAGGTGCGGCCGTGCGAATGGCCACATAATGCCTTCATGGACGAGGCCGGGTTCCATCAAGAGTTTGCCCAACTCATTGCAAATGTCAGGCTGACTAACTTCCTCGCAGATGAGTGTGACCAACATCACCTCCTCACGAACTCCTTTGTGCAAAAAAATTATTTTCTAAATAGGCATGAACCTCCTGAGGTGCGGTTTAATTTATATTCTGAAACCCGTCAGATACCGCTCACTGAATTTGTGAGATATGTTTGATTCCCTCTGACGAGGAATTAAGAGAGCCTAGACCGGCAGAGTTTGAGGACTTCCTCCTCACTTTGACAGTGAGTGAGGACAGAGGCGTGTCAAAAGCCACCGCCACTAGTTTGTAGTTTCCTTCTGTGCATTACTTTGCTTTATTCAACGCGAAGTGTTTAACTGCTAGGGAGAAGGCCGGTGCACTCAGTGCTCCCGACCTCGCCATTTTACGCCGTGCACTACACAATGATCGCACCTTTAGCCTAGGGGCTATTGTTGCACGTCGTCTGCACCTCAACAGAACTAAGGGCAAAATCCATGGTGGTATTTATGCCACTCGTTAGGGAGTCACTTTAATGTTCAGATACGACAACATGACTATCGTTTGCCCCGAGTTTATCTAGACCACTAGGCGATGGTGGATCACCAGTTTATTGATGATGCAGATTCTTTTCATAACATTCACTATAACTTGGTTTTCAGTGAGAAAACCTGTGATATTATCCTGTTGCCTGCACCTGCTTTGTTTGATTCTATTGCCAGGAACGGATATAGGGTCATGCCAGAGGACATTGTTGCCTACCAGAATGACCAGGCAGCGGCAGAGCAGGAGCCCCAAGAGTGGGATGCTCAGGTGCCGCCGCCGCACTTCCACATGGGACCGGATGGCTACTACGTGTGGTGATTACCAAGCTAGGCCAAAAGCGTAAGCTTGGGGGAGTACGTATTTCCACCGACATTATATTCATGTTCACACATTTCATTCCAGTTGTCGGTGTTCATACTTTTTTATTGTACTATCAATGCTAGATTTATTTTCTCGCTTTCTTCTTGTGTGTTTGAAAAACTTTGAGAAAAACCCAAAAATATTTCTTGCTTATTTTTGGTTTTTCTTCCTAATTTAATTTAGTGTAGTATTAAAAGAAAACCCAAAAAGATTTCTCATTTCTTCTTTTGTTTGTTGGGAGCTCTGCTGTGTAATTAGTTTTTCTCGTTTTCCTTTTTCTTTAATTTGCTTTCTTCAAGAATTTTTTTTGGAAAACTCCAAAAATATTTCAGTGTGTTTCTCTGAAATTCTTTTCCTTTTCTTTTGTTGAGTCGTACCGAGGAGAAGACCACGATGAAAATGTTGAGTGGCACTCATATGCATTATTGTTCATCTAACAGAGAGCCCATATATTTTGTCTTCTCCTCTGAATAAAATGTTGCAGATTCCAGCTTAGTCCATGGCACTCTTGCACTATTATTATTTTCATATCATTCGGTCGTGCAAGTGAAAGGCAATAACGACGATATTTGATGAAGTGACTGTGGCAGGGAAAAGCGGGTATGAACTCAACTTGTTTTTGTTTTTGTAAATATGTTTAACTTAGTATCCATGATTCAGCATATTATGATCAAACATGTTTGCATTGACAATTAGAGATTATAGTTGCTCATGCCATGCTTAAGTAGCTAGGAGTGGATTATGATTTATGTTGGGTGTTAACATGCATTAAAATGATTGTGATGTAGTATGATGATATGATATCCTCCTCTGAATGTTTCAAGTGGCTTGACTTGGCACATGTTCACGCATGTAGTTGAATCAAAACCAACATAGCCCCACGATATTTATGTTCATGGTGTTTATATCCTACTCATGCTAGTATTCAATGTTGATTATTATAATGCATGTTCATGACCGTTTTCGCTCTCTAGCTGGTCGCTTCTCAACCTATTTGCTAGCCTACATCTGTACTAAGCGGGAATATTGCTTGTGCATCAAAATCCTTAAACCAAAGTTATTCCAGATGAGTCCACTATATCTACCTATATGCGGTATTACCCTGCCGTTCCAAGTAAATTTGCATGTGCCACCTCTAAAATTTCAAATGAACATATGTTTTGTGTGCCTGGACCGCTCACGGAGCGATAGGGGGTAGTCAGTATCTTCCATGCTAAGCGGATTATTCTCATGATGAGTGTTTATTCACTCGTCCTTGCACGAGAGGGGCAGGTAATAGGGATGCCCAGTCCCGAAATCAAAAAATGCAAATAATTAAACAAAACTCCCTCGGGATTGTTGTTGGTATGGACGGCACCCGTGGATTCGGTTAGTCATGGCTTGTGTTTGTTGGTGAAGGGGGAGTAAACCTTTACTTCTACCGCTTGGGGACCGCCGCTAATGTGTTTAGCATGGAAGATATTGATAACTCTTGGTCATGACGTTGACAGGAAGGGTGCACCTCCCAAAATTATATTTATCTCTGATTTAAGCTTTGAGCTCTGGCACCTCAGCAAATCTCTGCTTCCCTATGCGAAGGGGCTATCTATTTACTTTTATGTTATTTTACTTTTATGTTGAGTCATCACCTTCTCAAACAAGCACCAGACCTGAGAGCACTATTGTCATCCTCATGCATTGTGTATAGTTAATGTTGAATACATCATGACTGGATCTCTTCTACTATGAATTACAATGTTTAGTTGCTTCTTGAACTTTGGAAGTGCTCTACATTTATGTTTTGCGGTCTCAGAAAGGGCTAGCGAGATACCACTGTTGTCATATTATATCATGATTGTTTAAACAAAGTGTTGGCATTTGAGATATCTTATTATTGCTCGCTAGTTGATTATGCCATTGATATGAGCCAATATAATTTCTAAGAGTTATTGCTTGCATGGTTAGTCATGATCTTTGTTGAAAACCTGGGTGCTATTTAAGCATATATATGTAAACAAGAACAAAAGAGTTCGTAAAAGTTTTTTTTATCACTTTCAGTTTGTCAACTGAATTGCTTGAGGACAAGCAATGGGTTAAGTTTGGGGGAGTTGATACGTCTCCATCGTATCTACTTTTCCTAATGCTTTTGCTCTTGTTTTGGACTCTAATTTGCATGATTTGAATGAAACTAACCCGGACTAATGTTGTTTTCAGCAGAACTACCATGGTGTTGTTTTTGTGCAGAAATAAAAGTTCTCGGATTTGGACAAAACTTTTTGGAGAATTATTTTGGAATAAATAAAAAATATTGGAACCAAGACCCACTGGAGGGGGGCCCCGGCTGCCAAGAAGACACCAGGGCGTGCGACCCCCCTCTAGCGCGCCCTGGTGGGTGGTGGGGCCCACGAGGCCCTGCTGACCCTAATTCCGATGCTATAAAATCCTATTTTTCCAGAAAAAAGTAGGAGAGGAAGTTTCATCGCGTTTTACGATACGGAGCCGCCGCCACCTCCTGTTCTTCATTGGGAGGCCCGATCTGGAGCCCGTTCGGGGCTCCGGAGAGGGGGATCTTCGGTCTTCGTCATCACCAACCATCCTCCATCACCAATTTCATGATGCTCACCACCGGGTGTGAGTAATTCCTTCATAAGCTCGTTGGTCGGTGAGGAGTTGGATGAGATTCATCATATAATCGAGTTAGTTTTTTTAGGGCTTGATCCCTAGTATCCACTATGTTCTGAGATTGATGTTGCTATGACTTTGCTATGCTTAATGCTTGTCACTAAGGCTCGAGTGCCATGATTTCAGATCTGAACCGTTTATGTTTTCACCATTATATCTATGTTCGTGATCCGATCTTGCAAGTCATATGCACCTATTATGTGTTATGATCCATAAACCCCAAGGTGACAACAATTGGAACACTTTCCGATGATGACCGTAGTTTGAGGAGTTCATGTATTCACTATGTGTTAATGCTTTGTTCCAATTCTCTAACGAGGCCTTAATATCCCTTAGTTTCCTTATGGACCCCGCTGCCACGGGAGGGTAGGACAAAAGATGTCATGCAAGTTCTTTTCCATAAGCACGTATGACTATTTACGAAATACATTCCTACATTATATTTATGAACTGGATCTAGTTCTGTGTCACCCTAGGTTATGACTGATATATGATGAATATCATCCAACGAATTCACCGGTCCAATGCCTACGAGTTTCCCACATATTGTTCTTGCTAAGTTACGATTGCTATTGCTACTGTTACAACTGCTGCAAAACTGTTACCGCTGTTACCGTTACCATTGCTATCGTTACTATCACTATCAAACTATCATACTACTGTGCTACTGATCACTTTGCTGCAGATATTTAATCTCCAGGCGTGGTTGAATTGACAACTCAACTGCTAATACTTACAAATATTCTTTGGCTCCTCTTGTATCGAATCTATAAATTTGGGTTGAATACTCTACCCTCGAAAACTGTTGTGATCCCCTATACTTGTGGGTTATCAATGAACATTAGTGTACAACGGTAGTACAAGGAGGGGCCTTGAGACATTCCAATCTCTATTTTTATGCAGTTCAACAACAATTAAGCACCCCAGTTTGCAGAAACACTTAAACATTAACAATGGGACTAGTTTATGAAACATATACTAACAAAGAGAAGCACTTTATTTATCTACATTGGAAATGAAATGATAGAGAGGACATTAGCTCTATTTTAACTGTATTATTACTTCATTTTATAAGTGGCACTAGGGTCGAGCAGGTGGCAAGCGAGGTGTACCGTGCGTCGCAAGGATGGAGGCCGGGGGTGCTTAGACTGGGATGCTGAAGCTGGCTCTTTCAGTCCCTATCTTCCCCCCTGATGTTTCTGTGGTAGCTTTTGGGTTGTAATCCAAACTTGGTCGAGCTGGGGCTGCGTCCCCCTACCTGCCTAGCTTATGTGACAAACTTGTCTCCTGCTCGTAGTCAGTCCGTTCTAGTAGTAGTTGCATAACTGCCCGTTTACACTGAGATGTTGTCGGATAATGATTCTCTATGGTTGGGTTTCTTTAATGAAATCGAAGGAAACCCCCTCTTTTGATAAAAAAATCAGTGGCACTAGTGGCGCCAAAACATTGCCTCAAATTAATAGTGCCACTAGATAAAGGTGCAAAATAATAACATTACTGCTTTATCATCGCAGTGCCAAACAGTAGCACAAAAGCAGAGCCAACATGCAGGATCTTTGGCAAACGGTCGGACCAAAAAGGAACATACCTCGTGATGGGAACCATATCTGCAGTCAAGGCCATCGTAGAAGGGATGACACCAGTCACCAACATGGATGATTCAATTCATGGGACCTTTTTGTGTAGTTCACCTAAAATGAAGCAATGTTTGCATCATGCAGTTAGCAAGTACTTGTCCCATGAGCTAGCAGCTTCTTCTTCATTAGTTGCAACAAAATTGAGCAACATCAAGGTTGGTCGTGAAGCTCGTGGAATGTTCAACTATAATTTGGATATCAATTTGTGCAGTTCAACTAAGATCAAGCGTGAAATGTATATATCTGTTTGCACAAAAAGGTGGAAAGGAGGGTGACTAACAAGTGATGAAACATACATCAAATGAAAAGAAGCATGTTCCTTATCTGAATGGCGATCCTACAAGGACAGTAGCCAACATTACATTAACAGCTGCTAAAGAGTTGGTATTTGAGCACGGAAGAGTAGGCGGACCAAGACAGTTGCATTTCTAATGAAAAGAAACAACTTATCTTAATGGGAAATTTAGCAGGACATGAAAAACAGTGCCATTGATTCATATTACTAGAGGCATTACATTGAAAACAACATTGGTTTAACGTGTCCTTATTTTAACAGTGGGACTGCTACATTTTACCAGTGGCATTACATAAGAGGGGCTCGGGGCAACAAACATCCAAACAGGATATCTGGGTTAGTCCCATTTTTGTTCGGTATAGCCACCTTTTACTGTGTGAGGCCAGCAAATCTAGTGCTAGACATACTTCGATGACTTGTCCCCTAGTCCACTTTCTTTCCTTTTTCAACCCATAGATCGGTTCATATCGAGTTTGTACTGTGTTTCCCTTTATTTCCCTATTAGACCAAGAGACCAGTTGGATAGCCAGTCTCTGCTACTTTTCGCCCCCATTATTTCCTCTTTCGACCAAGTGCTAGATTCAGGTAACAAATCTCCCCCACTCCACCCCCTTTCTTCCCTGTTTGAACTAAGTATTACTAGATTCGACTGCATGAAGTAGTACTACTAGATTCGACTGCATGAAGTAGTTTTACCTCTTAATAGTAAAAATTTAGGTGGCTTTCAAATAGCCGATCGATCCTATCTACGAGGGGGCCTGAGAAGTAGTAAAAGATACAAATGCAGCGACGTGAGAAGCTGGGGCAGTAGAGCAAGGCCGGTTTCGAAGGAAGTTATACTTAAGGGTCGCCGGGATGTCGCTAGCTAGGTGGGCGGCAGGAGGCCGGATCTGCCCACACTACGGCAGCGAGGAAGAAGGGGTCGGAGGCCCTCCCTTGCCGGCGCTGCATGGGAGAGAACGGCAAGGCACGCTGATCGGGACGCGCCGGCAGTGGGTCAGAGGCGTCGCCAAGGACGACCGCGTGAACGTTGCACCTTCTCACCTTCCCCAGCGGAGGGGATCTGGCCGGATCAGTGACCAGCAGTGAGCAGAGAGAGAGTGTGTGGCCACCGCTATCGTGTTTAGATCTGGAGAGGACGAGAGAGTGTGAAGAGAGCAACACTAGCAAGCAAGCGCGGAGGCTCCTGCCTATAGAGTGGAGTATTTTTTTTTCTACCGAAGCCGGCTTGACCTCGTCAATGACTGTCGAGAAGTCTTCATGCACGGGCCCCAGAGGCGCAGTTGTCGTCATTTTGATCTGAAGCACCGGATTAACATAACACAAAAAAATGCCACATGACAAGAAATCATAACCTCACTGCCCCAAGGAAACAACATGAATCTACGCTGGAGCTCCGTGGACTACGTCCCGACGGACAAACTAGACGAGGATCAAAGTTCAAATTAAAGACAAACTCGTAGAAAAGGGGTCAATCAATAGATGTCCTAATTAACATAGCCGACTTGACCTAGATGGCAGCCGAGTAGTCTTTGTGCATGTACCCTCAATGACCAGCGCCTTGGAGGAACGCAATTGTCGCTATTTAACCCTCGCAGTGATCCGAAGCACATGACACCTAATATTGCGAGATGACAAGAAACCTTAACCTAACCGCCCCAAAGGAGACGGCAAGAATCTACGCTGGAGTACCATCGACTATGTGTAGACGAACGACCTCAAGGAGGATCGGAGCCCGAAAGAGAAACTCGGAGAAGAAGCACCGACATATGCGTGAGCTCTGCGCGTGCCAGGACTAAAATCCCTAACATAAACTAATAACCCGAGCGGAGGGACCAGGATTCCCCTCCCCACCACCGGCCGACGGAGCGGTGGGAAGAGGGGAGGGGCGAATCCACGGGCTCACCGGTGAAGCATGGAGGGGAGAGGTTTTCTAGCCGCCTATGGTGACTGGAGTAGATTTGTATTTATACCGAAAATGGATTCAAATTTTATTGCTAATGTAATATACTTGGTGCTTCCTGTTTTAGATTTCTCATCAGAACTACAGCCCTGTACAACACAGCCTGCACGATATGTAGACGGTAGCCAATCCAGCCGTCTGCTGGAGTCTGGTCACATGCATGGACGAATTGATCTCCTGTGTCGTGCAGGGATCGTCCAGGCACCGACGTGTGTACAACACTGCTCCAGTACTATCGCTCGTCTCTCTTCTATTAACTCAGCCGACTTGCGGGGACGAGGGAGTGTGCCTATGGTCGGTTCTCAATTGCGGTCCCACATGTGTGTGCAAACGCAATATGACGCGCGTTCCATTCGGTGAGCGGCGTGCCAGACCGACCGACCGTCTGGGGTGCGACGCGAACGCGACGGGCGTGTTGTATACATGTGTATTGTCGTTTTCTTCTAGCTTTGCTCCATGGCGCAATCCATGGATACAAAATTATGTTTAAAAGTCAAGGGCGAGGCTTTTCCCGCACGGTAGGCAGGGTAGTTTCGCCTAGTCGGTTCGACAGAGAGGCGAAGATGAGGGAGTAGCGGATTGAACTTACTGCTGCAAACGTAGGGCTGTGTGATTTGACGGCTCGTTACTGTTGGACAGGTGGGGCCCTATGATTTAACTGGCCATTATCATTATTACTGCGACGCTACGACCGGGGTGTCTCCCTTGATCCCCTCCATGGTATACAGCTGCTAAGAACAAGTACTCTACGGCCCTTCCCAGTGCTCCACGGTGGACAGGTGCTAAGCATGCCACATAGGCAAAAAAAATGACATGTCGCAGTAATTAAGGAGGAGAGAGAGCACTTTGATGACCCCAGGAAGAACCAATGTCAAGCACATGAACCTAGGCAAACCACTTAAATGAAAGAAGTTGACCAATGCATGTAAGAGTTTAGGTGCTAAATCATTAAATAAATTGAGCTTAGCAACAACAAGTTAAGCACCTATGCATTGGGGAGTTGAGTTGCTAAGCTATTTAATACACTTAGCACCTCTTCTAAGCACCTTTGCATTGGAAGAGGTTTACGAGCATGGTTAATAGTATAGCCAACAATCGGCTATATGAGGTTGCCACATCATCTATAGCCAACCTAATAGCCAACACGTATAGTAGCTAGTTACTAATTAATACTACTTCATTAATAGATGCCCCACCTTACAGTCTCACATTGTTTCTTGGAGCACGTGTTGCAGTCGGCTGTTAATCTACAGCCCGCTTCCCTTCTCTCTCCTCTTCTCTCACATCCAACTCAGCAAACATATAATATTTTAATCCTTATAGCCTGATGACTATACCTAGTTTCATGCATGCGAAGTAGGCAAAAAAACTGCTCATTTATAGCCGTCTAAAATCTCCAAGGGCACGACCGCGCGAGCGAGGCGAAACAATACAAGTTATTGGTCGAAACAATACAAGTTATTGTGCTGACACATCGTAAATTATCATGCTAAAATGAAATTACCATGCCAAAAAATAGAATGAGTTAAACATGCTGACAAAGTGTGAGTTAAACGTGGTGACACTTCAGTTATCAAGCTGGCATATTAAGTTATCAGGCTCAAATTGCATAATTTATCGGGGTGAAAGTAAAAAAAAAATTGTTGAAAGCAGATCGAATTAAAAATGCTGACACGGTATAATTTGTCAGGCTAAAACAATATGAATTATCAGTTAGAAACTGTTCAAGTTACCATGTTGAAAAAATATAATGAGTTAAATAGGCTAACAAAGTGGTTTTTATCATGTTGACACACTAAAATTTATTCAGGATGACATACTATAAATTATCAGGTTCAAGCTGCATAAGTCATCAAGTTGAAGTAAAAAGATGAGTGTTGAAACCAGTTAGAGTTAAACATTTTGATACATCACAAGTTAACAGGCTGACATATTATAACTTATCAGGCTCAAGTTGCATAAGTTATCTGGTTAAAGTAAAAAATGTATTCAAAGCGGTTTGAGTTAGAATGCTGGCACGATATAATTTATCAAGCTAAATCAATATGAATTATCAGATAGAAACAATTGAAGTTATTATGCTGAAAAATAAAATGAGTTAAACAGGTTAGCAAAGTGAGTGTTATCATGCTGACACGCTAGAGGTGACCAAGATGACATAGTGTAAGTTATAAGGCCCCAGAAGCATAAGGTCCATACTTTAGCCTTCCTCTGAACAAAATACTCCTCATGCCAACTGGTCCCAAGGCCAAGAACATAAGGAAACGTAAGTACCTAAATGGTCAGCCCAAGATCGATGACGCCATCTTTGTGCCGCTCTCGGAAGGTCTCGAGGCCCTTTCATGATATCTAGCTGAGCCAGTGCACGTCGACGTCGATCTCAAAGTAGTTCGAGCCCTACATCATAATAAGTAGACATATGCACATGTTTCAATCTGGGGCGCATCAAGAATATCTGAATTTGAGCACGTTGATGGAGACGTGAGGAAGCATGAATGGTTAGTATAGCTTGTAGAATTTGTGCTGAGGTCTAGACAACACTGGCTTCTGGTTGTAGGTCTGCACAAGCGTATAGCTTGTAGAATTTGTGCTGAGGTCTAGACAACACTGGCTTCTGGTTGTAGGTCTGCACAAGCCTCCCCTCGGCTGCACTAAGCTACAGGTCTTGGGGTCCCCTCGGCTGCAATAAGCTGCAGGTCTTGGGGTTCACAATGTCGGCCAGAATTTTCAGCCTCTCTGTGTAGGGCACGTTGCTGTCCACCGGGAACCCCTTGACCTTCTCCATTTCCTCATTCATAACACTATGCATAACCAATTACTCATCAGAAACTTGTCTGAGGTATTGAAAATGTTTAGCTTATGAAACGC
Source organism: Thinopyrum elongatum (assembly GCA_011799875.1). Classification (NCBI taxonomy): domain Eukaryota; kingdom Viridiplantae; phylum Streptophyta; class Magnoliopsida; order Poales; family Poaceae; genus Thinopyrum; species Thinopyrum elongatum. The sequence goes on along the minus strand of CM022302.1, from coordinate 153,675,114 downwards.
AATCAATTTGGCTCACCTTGATGTTGTCCCTGAGCTGAGGAGAAATCTCCTTGTCGAAGCTATCGGATATCTTGAAATACAGGACCAGGATTACGCCTTCATCGTCATTCTGGCCGAACATGGTAGTAGGATAGGCAGGCAACAATACATATCAGCTAACTTAGTAAGAATCTAACAAATCAATACTGCTTGGTTAAGTAGTAGAAGAAACACGAGTGAATTGCTGAATGTTCACAATGTTGGCAACTGCCACAAGTAAACAGAATCCATACAGAACTAGGTGAGCAGTGTGGAGAGATGTTAGATGAAACAGAGTTTTCAGATGGCCGAGGGGACTGACTGACCATCCACTGAATTGGTTTGGCAGAGCCTTGCCGGCACGGTGACCGCCACCAGTGTCCATTCTATCCACGGGCCAGTCCACGACAGACACCGGACAGAGATCCTCGTCGGCTGGCTAGTTGCCGGCGCGTGGTTGGCTCGCGGCGGCGCGCAGGAGGTAGAGGGGGCGGCGCAAATTGGCCTGGTGTGGGGAGGGGGAGGGTGAGTGTTGGCGGCGCGGGGAGATGGAGGTGGCGCGGAGGTAGGAGCCTCCGTCGGCGGTGGCGCGCTGGTTGGGGAGCGACCATGGTGGCGCGCGAGCTCGCCGACGGCTGGAATGGGGATCGAAACGAGGTCGGGGGAGAGAGGGTAGCACTATTGGTTTTCTCGTGAGGGTGGGGTTCGATATGTTCGGGTGTTTTCTTTCTGCGTACCGGTTCGATCGCGTGATCGTGATCCGACGTCTCCCAGCTCGTGTGGCAGTTTTGCAAAAAAGATTTCGGTTGCCACATACGCTGCCATGGATCAGATCGCGGAAGCGCCATCACGCGTGAGGAGGTCCCACCCCATCCCCTCCTACGCGAGACAGGGAGGACAACCCCCGCCACCGCCATCGGCCGCCGGGAACCCAGCGGCGTCCTCCAGCGGCAGCGGAGGGAAGGGAGGGAAGTGGTGACCCTGGCGGCTAGGGTTTGAGGAGCCGCCCGAGTAGCCCGAGACGGGGGCGACGCGGGGGCGTGTGGTTGCTTGACTGGTTCTCGGTTTGTTGAAGTTCCCCGATGGTAGCTGGCTAGTGAATACCTCAGAACTGAATGAAGCTAATCGATGGTTTCTAGTTTACGGCAATTTGCAGCCATGAATCAGGCAAGGCATCGTGCTATGTTTTTCTTTCGAGAGCACACATATTGTGTGCATTAGCTTTATACTAGAAGATAGAGAATAAAATACAAGAAGCTCCCACCACATCCCGGTGAGAAGTAAGAACCACTCCAACTCGAACGATCATAAAACAACCACCACGCAGAAGAGCCTTCCCTAAGAAGTCATTGGGGGCATAACCGCGGCCAAGGGAAGCGAAGATAACGATGATAACCGCGGCCGCCCATTGGGGGCATAATTCATGAGTGCATCTGGCATGTGCTACCGCCCTAATTGGGATATCGGGGCCATCTCCAGACAAATAGTATGTCACAGTTTGAACCAAACTAGGCTGTTCCTGCAATAAATCTCCCTTTTGGGTTGCACACACAGTAGATGTTCTTTTTGGGGCAAGTCCATGGATAGTACCTATCCACCGATAAAGGCATGCAGTGGGTTCACAGTTGATGCTACATTCTGCAGGTATGACAAAAGGTGAAGAATTAACAGCGAGTTGATGGTCCAAGGCAGCAGCATGGACAGAAAGCACTACTATTCAGGCTGCTTCCTTAAACCAGTACAGCCGCAGGATCACACGAGGTGATGATAACTATCAGCCTAGTGGCCACGAAGGAGCGGGGAAGCTGACAGTCTCCACACATTGCCATCTCACTTGTCGGCAAACATCTGGGGAAGGCACGGGGGAAATGTGGGGGGGGGCAGTGCTCCACCTTGCGGCTTCGGCACTAGGTTTCAGTTTCCCATTGCGACGAAGGCAAGTCAAGATTGCAAAGATGATCCGGGAGGCGAGTCCGGGTCCCAGCCGAAGATCTGAAAGAGATGGGGATCACCAGAGAGGGATCACAATGGGGCCAAGGAAAATGCGCGTATCTTCGAAAAGGCGGTGGTGTGCGTGCGTGCGTGCGCGCCTTTGCGATCCAACTTTAAATTTGTCGCAATCCGCTACCAAACAAACCCAAAACCAAACCAAACCAATTGTAACACGTTGGCAGCACCAAAAGAGACTGTGACGCACGTCGAAACGTTGCGGCGAGCACTGAGATCACAACAGGCATCAGGGCCTGAAGAAACTGATATGTGATTGGGAGAGAGGCCGTCACATTCACCCTCCAGATAGACCACTGGCCCCAGGAGAAAGAAATCATCTTTATTTCAGCCATTAATTCAATGGGTGGGCACTCAAAAATGGTCAATCAGATAGGGACCCAAAAGGCACATGGCATGCCTTTGCAGGTGGCAAATTATACGTACAACTGTTTAAGTATGACATATTTAACTTAAAAGTAACAACATTCAAATCATAAGTTGCTTATAAACACAGGGAACGCAAGATATATATTTCAAGTCGAACGTAGAAGGATTAGCTCACTAGTCACTAACTCAACTAAAATTTGGAGAGTTTATCAGGATTAGCTCACTAGTCACTAACATAATTTCATGCAATAAACCCCTACTAAAATGTGGAGAGTTTTACCACAGCATAAAGGCTTATCCTCGGCTAACATCGTCAATAATTACATTGTGGAACCAGAACACTATCGGTGCACAGAATATGACCAAAACAAACATTAGGCAACACAGGTAAAGAGTCTAATATTAGAGGCCCTACATCAACAGCATTGGTATTCCGCGGAACAAATCCTCGTCGGCGTGCATACCAAATATGTCATAGTTACTACTAAAATGGTCTATATCACATGCATGACATAAACATCAGAACACTGACGGCTTTGCGCTACACTTGATCTATGTGCTTTGGTTCCAGTTCACAAGACTAGGATGAGCTGCAGAAACATACTTAAAAGCCGAGGGTCGCAGGGTCCATATCTTCAGAACTCGACAGAACCCACCGACGCGATTACGGTGCTCAGGCTTCTCGATTCCTGCCTGCCAGCGTAGTTATCACAACTGTTGCCGAGCCTCCTCGCAGGAGCCGAGCTCAGGAGGTCGATGCCCTGCTTTCCCATCTGCTGCACCTCCTGTGGTGTAAGTATCTTTATGCAAGATACGCTGTTCACGAATTCCCTGCAGATTACATGATCCATGAATGTAAGAGTGGACACAGAAACAGTGGCAAAAGATTCTTGGGAAGTTGTTGCCTAAAAACTTACTGCCATGGATCATCGCCAACTAGAAGGATATCATCCTCTCGGTCAACAAATACAAGCTGCCAGCCTGATCTTGCAGGGTCCTCCAACTGGCCTTCAAGGCCAAATAGGCGCCCTACCTCACTACGAAGTTCATGGTAGCTGCTAAACTTAGTGATGTCCAGCAACCTTCCAAAGGCTCCAGATTTGTACACCTACATGACAAGGTTTGTCCGTTCAAAGTGCTTTCATGGAAAAAAAATAGAAACGTTATTGATACGATTAGGTGGGTAAGTCAATTCGGTCACCTTCACAAACGCTGAAGTCGGTTGATTTACATGATCAGAATTTTCCGAAAATGACGCATATCCTGATTCATCTAAGCAGCCTGAACTAGCTAGTGCTTCATTCAACGGAAAATCATTCTGAGAAGGGCTCAGGAAATTGCACGTGGAATATGGAATCGTGCTCGAATCATTGTCGTCCTGAAGGCTTGCAATGCAACCATTGTCCTCCTGAAGGCTGGGAATGCCACCTTGCATTAGAAGTGACTGAGAATCTATATTAACACCAAATAAGAGGTGATTTTGATTATCAGAATTCCCATCTTGATCCACCAAGCACTCTCTTCCAGGCAATGGTGCTAATGAGGAGCTTTGTGGTATATTAGAAGGCGCTGAATCCAACTGTTGTATATGCGACGAGTTAACATGGGAGTTACAAGGGATCACAGACTCCATTGCAACCCGCTTAGATGACCATGGGTCAGAGACAGGCACAGGTGTGGTTCTTGGCATGTCTTGGAGTTTCGAACCTGCTTCTGAAGGAAATGGTCTCAATGTGTCATGCATGGACGGGACATTCGATGGAGAAAGAGAGCTGATATTTCTGTCTTGAAGGTTCTGCTGCTGTGAGAACACCGAAACTGTCTGCAATGTGGAAGGTGGAGACTGATTGGTGGAGGAAAGCTGGGAGAAAACCGACAACCCATTTGGTACACACTGAAAGTCAGGCGAGTGCTTCTGTTCTTGCATTTGTTGATGTTGCGGTGTTTGCATGCACTGTGACTGTTGCTGGTGGTGTGATTCTTGCTGCTGCGGCGGCGGCGATTTCTGCCCACTAAAGGATTGGCAGCGCTGAAGCTGTCGCTGGAGGTACTCAGACTGATTACGGCCTTGGATTGCACTGTCATTGATGTTTTGGTGGTGCATCTCCTGAAACTGAGGCTGCACATGCTGCAGAATCTGACTCGATAGAAGAGCAGATCGACCAGCAATGTTCTGAGGCTGCTGGAACTGCAGCAGTGTAGACGATACTTGCTTCGCCGTGTTCTGAAAAGCTGCTGCTGACATTGCTTGGTACATGTCAGGTTGCAGACCAAGTAGGGAACTATCCATCCTTGGCTGCATCCAAGGACTCATACCAAGTCCACCAAAATTGAATGACTGGAAACCTGGGTTTGCTCCATCTCGAAGCCACATGAGAGAAGAGGTCACGTCATCCTCCTTTCCACCTGCAAAAACCATCACAAGTAAGTTCACTTTTACCATTACAAAAATGAATCAGTAAAGAATAACTCATTGATTGTTCACTGATATGGGTTGAAGGTATTGACTAAAGATGCAATGGTTAGTTGTACCATATAAGGAAGGCAATCCTGTTGGCCAAGGCCGCTTCAGTCGCATAGGGAAAGGAGATGAATACATCGGGTAAGTCGTCAGAGGCTCAATCTCCCAAAGAGACACCCTTGGTTGCCTCTCTCCAGCAGTTGACTCGTCCCATCCAACCTGCATCGTTCAAGAAAAAAGATTGCATGCTCAATTCTAAAGCACATGGCAGAAGACGTCTAGAATGTAAAAATATACCATCAACTTAAAATCGAACTAGCACACAAGTAAAGGTCTACCTTTACTGACAAACAAACAGATAATTATTATTACAAGATCTACCTTAACAGAACGCCAGTGTGAGTTCGGCCAACGAGCAGGATCAAGGTCACTTATTCCTGTAATTGTTCCCATGTATCTACAAGAACACATGGGCAGTTTAGGCCACTTATATCACGTACTACTGAAAACATGGAGCTCACTACGACAAAGCAGAAAACAAGCTAGATAGATATAAATATAGAAACGGCCTCAAGTTTAACGGAGTCAAGTGAGGAAGTTATGATAGTTTAGGGAGTTCTGAAACATACTTTCTCTATAAAGATAACACAAAGCACTGCACAAAGAACCAGATAAAGATAGAATGACTTGTCTACATTACATAGTTTGGTCAAGTGAAATCAAGATAAGGAAAGAGCTCCATGTGATGTATGCACAATCATTATATGAGATAAACACAGGATTGACATACCTCCTAACGCTGGATTCTTCTGTCTCAAAAAGCATCCGGAAACGCATGCCCACAGATATACGGGTATGGTACACAGCCTTTACGTACTTAGCCAATGGTATGACAAACTCTGAAGGGCTTGCTCTGCGGGACACGTGGACAAATCTGAGTATCTGAGAGGATAGTGATAAGACATGTAAAAAGGTGTTCTACCTTGGATTATAGAAAATAGTGAACCGGCTATTTGTTGATGCAGCATGAGCAGCTGCAGCGAGAAGACCAATATGCATGCTGTCACTAGATAATACTGATGATGGCATGACCGTTTGGGACCTATTTGCTCGACGTATTCCTAGAAGCAGCTGATTATTGTCATTCCTGATCAACCAAAGACAAATGAATATCAACATAAAACTCTGCTATGAACAGTATGGTATGGAGAGCACTGAGTAACTGTTCTAAAAATAAAAAAATTGGAAGAGCAGATGTACCAGATAAATAGGACAGAGTCTCCAGCAACCAGTCTCTTTGCACTTATAAAGACGCTCCAACCTGTCGTCAGAAGATGCCGCTTTGGTTGACCTGCACCAGCAATTTGATTTGAAGTTATTTGACATCATATACTAGTTTTTGAAATCTTACATGAGCTACATCAAGCAAGGCTGTATGAAATGAGGGTATGTACAAGGCTATATACACCATACATGACCGAAAATTCACAAAAGAAGAACCAACAAAAATAGCTACAAAATAACCAACCTCGAAAAATATGACGGAATTTCCACTCATTGCCATGGAGGTCTTTTGCCATCAACTCCTGTGCTGGAGGCTGCTGAGTGAAATCCTACAAAATTTTCAAAGGAAAATATATAATTAAATACAGTCCAGTTGATCTGAAAATGTAACATGTGGTTCAAAAGATACAGCTGACAATTGCTGATGAACAGCACGTACCAGCGGAGGAAACACCTTCTCCGCTGCTCGGCGGGGAACAGAGAATCCACCATGCGTACTGGTGTCACTTGCAGTTAATGTTTTGCAAAAATAATTCGCTGGTTGTTTGCTAGCATTGCCCAATTCAGCAGGTAGAAATGGGTCCTTGAGTTCTTGCTGCAAACAAAATCAAGATAAAATATAAGTTTGCTACAAACAGAAGTATGTGGATAGATGGCACTAGGTTGGCAATCCTGTATTACTGGGCTGAGTGGCTGTAACGTCATTTGTGCATAGACCTCATCTGTCTCTGCATCAGCCTGAAGGAAGAAATACAGCAACGTTTATGAGACAACGCTAATGCTGGTACTACTTGGGTCTTGAAACAGATTCGTTATATCAATCCGAACTTACGTGCATGGTGACATTATGCAGTTGGCATATAAGCTGCGCAGGCAGGTTCGGATAGTTGGGGATCTGAGACTCCATTTCCTTGTTTGTTGATGCCGATACCTATGGTAGAAACTTCAACCATGTGAGTCCATTAGGTCTTAAAATCTTCAGTTCTGGCAGAACCATCTAAGAACTGCTGCAAGGTATGGAATTCAAAAGGGAACTTGCGAAAATGAAATCAATTTTGCAACCATTACTGGTACTTGTAGATATTCTACAGCATCTCAGTCTAAATCGCTCTACTGAGAGGAAGAATGGTAACCTGCTCACTGTGACCTTGAGGAAAATACAACACCCGACTGCCGACCGCAGGCAAAGAAACGAGGGGGCCGGCACAGGCGTGCCACAACTCTGAGTTTAGGCACTTGTGCTCTTCTAATACTGAAAAGGGAAAAATCGTCTGAGAAGAAGGCATAGAAGATGTATAAAGTTCAGTTAACAACACTAGCAATCCTGCATCCAAGTTCAGAAAAATGGTTCCTGCATCCTACAAGTAATAGTACTTTTGCACCTTTCACTGGGAAAAAAAATCGGCAAGAAACTCTGCACTATTAAATATTAATTTCTTTATAAACATTTAAATGCAGATTGTAAAGAACCAGAAACAGTGTCATCAAGTGTATTAGTGATACATTAACATGACAGTTATGTTGTCAAGAAGCATATAAATCACCCAAGGAAGAATAAATTGATAGGTTGATGGGGCTCACATGATTGCACAGATTTAAAGCAAGAGAAGCGAAAACTGCCAACTGAAATGCCAAGAAAATAATACCTTCCGGCGACGCCGGCTGATCCGGCAGGCCGCCGCCGCCGCCGGCGGACGGCGAGAGATTCATACTTGACGAGCGAGCTAGAAGGCAACACAGGAGCCCACGGGACGGAGAGGCGAGGGAGCAGAGAAAACGAAAGAAGGCTTTGTTTTCCTGTTTCTACACCAAATCACGAGCTCTTCCAAACAGCATCACCATCGCTGTCTCCTCCCCCAAACCGGCCAAGCCAAACCTCTTGCCTCCGCCGCACCCGGCCCGCACGCGCGGTCCTTTTCGATCCGAGAACTCCGAATTTTCGAGCCTCTCGATCCAAGCGCCCCAGCCCCGCCTCCGGGAGGCCTTCGGGAGCAGGCGGCGGCGGCGGCGGCGGCGGGAATGCGCCGCCTTTGCGGCCGCGGGAGCTAGGCAAGAAGCGCGCCTCCCGATTGCGAGAAGGCGGCGGCGCCTCAGATCTCGCCGCCACGGGCTCCGGAACGGCAGCTCCCGGCTCCGGAGGACCCGGCCGTGGCTCCACGGCAGATCCGCCCGCCGCCGCCGGTGGCGAGCAAGCTGCTGCTGCTTCTTGCCTGTAGCTTCCTGCCTGCTCGTGCTACTAGTTAGTAGAAGCGAGAGAGAGAGGGAAGTGCACTTCTTCTCGGTGCTGTTCTTCTTGCTGCAGCTTCTGCGCCTTGTGCTGCTGCTCCAATGCAGTTCTTGGGGTTTTAACCCCACGAGTGGTGCTCGCTCTCTCCCTCTCTCTCTCTTCTCTATCATGCACTTTAAAAACCAACTTTTTCTCTGTGCAACATGCATGCTTCCGGTAAGTTTTTTCTACATTTCTTCTCCACCGCACCCCGTGTAATTCATGCAAGTATTCAGGTATGTACACGGCTGAAAAAGGTACACTTCTATTTTCTCCGTCACATAATACATGAGCGTTTTTGACACTATAACCACTGAAGTAAATTATCATCTTGGACGATTTGTAGTGTAATCTATTTATTTTTTACCATTAACTGAATTTAGTTTCTACCGCAGACAAATTTCACTTTGAACTTTCACGAATATCAGACAAATTGGTCGACAAACAAACGTCAACTTTTTTTCTATGGCTGCTTGTACGATTGACAAAACCCTTTGTGCCGCTCGATCTGTTGATAAAAAGATGACGGAATGCTCAGGTAGTATGGAATATCAAAACGTGTTTGAGAGATATGAAAAGGCGTCACCGTCAACTTCTCCTAGTGTATACATGTATTTTTCGGTCGTGGTCAGCTAGTGGGCTTTTTCCGTCCCGTGTAGATCCCCCGTGATACGGCCTTTTTGACCAATGTTTACTCGCCATCATTACGTATTGTTTTCCTCTCTTCTCCTTTTGCATGTTCATTACTAGTAGTGTGGTCAAACCAACGTACTACGTGTACGACTTGATATGTTTATTGCTTCGAGCACATGCATCTAGACCAGACTTAATTTAAATTCACTCAACAGTGGCCTGGAGTGCTGGACCTCTGCTGGCCCCGGCTCTTCGAGGCACTCGCCTGGGGACTGGGGTGCAAGCTTCATATACAAGATCTGGACGCGAATTTTTGGTTCATGGTTCTAGACGCACTCTATATGGACTTCTACTTTTAATATATTCTACTCACATATGAAGTTTCGGGAAGAAATGGCTTCGGTGTTCTCCTAGCAAAAAGAAAAACAAATTCGCAACAGAAGACCACAGAAGTCGTTTCATCACGAAATTTCATACGTGAGTAGAATACTCGAACGTGTTTGCCACAAAAAAGATTTGGAATTTTCTGAATTTCTTTTATTCTTTTATAAAAAAATATTCAAATAGAGTACCCCTAGACCCATGTTCATTTGGGTATTTTCGTACAAGATCCGTTCTTTCTAACCAAGATCAATCTTAGGGGCCTGTTTGATTCAAATGATTTTTCATAGGATTTTGAAAGATGAGAATCATCAAGATTTTTTCCTAAGTTGGTTGTTTGATTTGTAGGATTGATTCTATAGCATTTGTCCTAAGGAAATCTAGCACCCACTCAGACCTCTAGAAAACAATCCTTTATTTTTCCTGTCATGCAATCAAACAAACTAAAATTCTATAGGATTCGAATGACTTGACATTCTAATCCTGTATCTTTACTATTCTGTGAATCAAAAGAGGCTATAGCTGTGTTAGAAATTTGAAGTGTAGTTCTATCATACTAGGACTAGCAATTACAACACTACATTGATATTTGTCAATGAGATTCAGTGCACCCCCTCCTAACCTTCAGGTTATGGGATGAATGAATGTAATAAGTTTTGTTAGTCAAGTCGTAATATTGTTCCATTCCTTAACCCGAATACTCATTAACATGATTTTAGCAAGAGGCTTTTTACCTTAAAATGTTTTATCTAGGAACCCCTTAGTTGGCGAACAGTCGCCGGGAGGGGCTGGTATTTGCGAACGATTTTGGTGGCATTTTTAGTTTGAGGGGATGACAGTTTTTTCAAAGCGACATTATAGTTTTTGTTAGAGAAGGCAATTTAAAAAAAAAACTGCCATTGTTTGATCTCGTCTCAGAAACTAAAACTGCCATCAAAAAGGGTTCACTTGCCACCCTTCTCCCAGCGGCTGGTTGCAGCTAACCTCCCCGTTTATTTAGATCTTGCATCCAACTTTTATCTCTTTAAATTCTACTCCCTTCATAACTAAATACAAGTCTTTCTAGAGATTTCAATATGGACTACGTATGGATGTATATAGACATATTTTAGAGTGCAGATTCACTCATTTTGCTCGTGTGTACTCCATATTTAGGAACGAGAGGGAGTAGTAGCAAAATAACCTACATTTTTTTTTTTGAAATAGAGAGTTGTATTAATTAAGTAGAGAAAACATAGTTCGTACAAATCGTGAAAGGCCACACTCAACACGCAGGTTGGCACTATACCTTGCATAACCCCACCAAGCAACTCTCTACGCTCCAACTGGGCAAGACTATCAGCTAACCTATTGTCCCTTCTATCTACTTTGCAAACTCTAACTTCTTTGTTCCCTGTTTGATGGCTTGAAATTCCTTCGCAATCGCTCCAACTTCCGATCTATCAATAGACGAGAGGTTGAGCGCCTTTGCCACCGAACTGCAATTCGTCTCAATGATTAAGGGTAGATCCGTCCCCGACACCGCCTTTCGTAGTCCTTCTAGGCAAGCCATGGCTTCCCCACAGCCCGCTCCATTGCACCGCGGTATATAATCTCAAGCTGATAAGATAATTCTTCCATCATGGTCTTGAATCACAACGCCCCACGCTCAACTCCTACTTTCCTCCAGAAAACTTCCATCAACATTGGCCTTAGCCCGTCCAAGCTCTGGCTTTTGCCATCCTTTTTCCCTTGTATTATCATGTTGTTGCACATTCGGTAATTTAACCATCGGACTTTTCCCTTTTCGATCTATCTTAGAAATTTCGTCCGCAATCAAGCGGATGTTTACAAGGTAGTTTTGCAGAAAACGAGCAGAGTGGGAAATTTTCGCTTTACCTTTTGCGAAGATCGCTTCATTTCTATGGTGCCAAACACATCACCAAAATAGCATAAATTTTTGTTTCATATCTTCACTCACCTTATCTAGCAGGACCAGGACCCAATCCCTTCCGGTGTATTCTATTTCATGCTCGGGGGGAAAGTTTCGGGCCCTCAAACGCCCGCGGACGCGACCGGGCGCTTTCACGGACAGTGACCGGTCACATCTCAAATTAGCAACCCTGCATCCGCCTCTCTCATATTTCATCCCCTAGATCCATTCAAAGCATGCAGAGAAATCCTACTTACTACATACTACGTACTACCCTAGCTAGTCTTCGTCGTCGGAGATGTCCACGACAACGGTGCCAGGCTCCAGCTGGACGGGCGGGTAGGAGGCCTCCGGCTCATCCTCCTCCTGCTCGACCTCATCCATGTAGGCGAGCATCTCCGCCTCCTCCGCGGCCTGCTGCGCCTCCATCTCTTGCCGGCGACGCTGTCTGTCCTCCGCAGCCGACTCCGACCGGAGGGAATCGAGGATGGCCTACTGCGTCGCCTGCAGATCCGCGTCGCTAGCGTCCTCCATATCCTCCTCCACTTCATCCTCCTCCTCCTCCTCCTCAATCTCCTTGTCCCCATCCTCCTCCTCCAACTCCTCCTTCGGATCCACTGCATCCGGAGGTAGCCCCGCGGCGATCCGGGCTTCGCGCCTAGCCCGGATCTGCTCAAGGAGCTCGAGTCGGCGCTCAGGCGTCAGAAATGGCTCGCTCCTCACCCGACGGCATGGGGGCATGGCTACTAGGCGGACGGGTGGAGTGAAAAGTGGCGGCGACGGCGGACAGGAGGAGGAAAATGTGGACGGATGGTAGAGTTTCGGTGCCGCCAGTCGACTTAAATAGTCGGGCTAGGCACGATGCGGCCCGCCAGAGCTGCACCACGAGGCGCCACCGGTCCGACGAAGGAGACGAGCTTCGGACCGTCGGGTTTCCGGGCGTTTTCAGCTGGGACCCCGCCGTCAGACCAATGTGACGGGCGTGTCCGGGCGCCCGCATATCCGCCCCATATTTGAGCTGGATATGAGGGGTGCCGGTCAGCCCGGGTGTTTGAGGCCTGTTTGAGGCGTTTGTCTGGATCGAAAAATCATGACCTGTCAGTGACCGGACGGCCCGCCCAACTGTTTGAGGAGAGTTTGGGGCTTCCGGCTGTAGATGCTCTTAAGAGGCACACTCAATTTCCTTTTTCATGGAGCAGTAGCTATCAAATGCAGCGCATCCTATCTACACTACTCCCTTTTTTTTTTTGCAACGTACACTACTCCCTTTGGGAGAACAAGAATGGCTATCCCTATCACACGTACCACGTACAATATGATCGACCGCATAGTAGATTAGATAGATACTTCATACTTTAAAGCACCGTACAATCGCCAAGCGGCTACTGTACGTACGTATGCATGCTAATTGGAATTTTTGCGTATTCATGTACAGTTCGGAGAAAAAAATGTACAGTTCGGCGGAATACATGCGCATACGTATACATCTAGTCCTTTAGTCCGGCATACATATATACGAGAGTAAAGGCGCGGCGAATCTGCAAAACTATTCACACGGACCACGAAGCCTGCATCTGCGAAATTCTGAGACTGTGCATGCACGTTCACACGAAAGCAAGGACACTGACCACCCCGCCATGATGCACGGACGCATATGCATGCACGTACACACGCACGCTAGCTTACCCCGGCCCCCGGCCCCCTGCCGACACAATCTTAAGTCAAGATCAAAACGGTTTAGTACTCTGAATTTACTTATTTAAGAGATGGATAGTACTAGTACCTTTGAATTCGATTTACTACGTAAAGTCCAGGTAACTATGAAATCTTTTGCCTCTCGACTGTAACTCTTTAAATATAAAATAAAACTCCTATGATTCGTAAAAAAAAAACTATGGGACCAAATTTCATGGTCAATGTCTCCATCGCATATTGGGGTTTGTTGATTGCAAATTCTTGTTGTTGTTTTTCTAGAAGGGTTTTTTTTTTAGAAAAGGCGCAAGACAATATATCAAATAGCACAGCTCCTTTAAGAATGCACCCTTACAGAAATTAAAAATATCTATTGGGGTGCAAAGTCTAGAATCTTCCTGCACACGGGGCGTCATCCGCTCTGTAGGACAGCGGCACTGAGACAAACTGCAAAAGAAAAACTCAATCTAGAGAACCAGATTTTTGGGGATACACCACCCTTTACATGCCTCCCGACAATGCCAAATGCACCATCGCAACGAGGACGAGGCGGGAAGGACTTATTCCATGTCGATGTGGCGCCATCGCCACACCACCAACTGGTAACTAGAACCTAAACTAAAACCCTTGTTTGCCCTACCACCAACGGTCCAAAACAGCGGGTTCCCAGCATCCACCCATTGTCGAACCGGTGGATTAAGGGGCATGTGCACCGTGATCTCGCCTGGGAAGAGGGAAATCACCACTGTCGTCCTCAGATTTCACGGGAGGGGGGGAGGGGGGGGGGGGGGGGGGGGGAATGATTCGTGTGCACAAGCACATATAAGAAGGTTTAATTCGTCTAAAAGTCCTCTTCTGCTCCCGAGCTCATCTGAGCTCGAAGCAAACAGTAAAAATAAAAATAAACATTTTTAAAAATTCTGATTTTTTTTTTCAAACTTCGATAAATGTTTTGAATGCTTGGAAAAGTAGTACCTAAAGATGGCTTGTTGATCTTTCTTTTTTCTTGGGGAACGGTGGAGGTAATTAGTCGGTGCATGCAACTCAATCATTTATGAGTGATGCCAAGTTCGCGTACTGTTGATTCTAGAGATAATGAAAGCACAAGCTTTAGATACCAAACCGAACGTTGCCCAGAAAGCCGATAGAAATGCTTGCCCTCTGGACGCAGCTCCAAATCGCACATGGCGAAGCCAATGCCAAGAAGCATCTTGATTGGCATCGATCCGGAGCATGCACGATCCATATATGCTTTGGATAATTGGATTCCACTTGGAAAACGACTTGACCGCGGCCCCCTCGATCCACTCTGCGTGCCCAGCCTACTACCACCTTTGGCACGAAACAAAACCCAACAAACCATCAGAAAGGCTTCTTAGGTGCATTCCTCTTATATCCGATGGTTATAAAGATATACTCCCTCCCTCCGGGACGTGAAGTTTTTGCACCCGAGCTTAAATGAGCTCGGGTGAACAGTAAATTCAAAAAATGTTTAAAAAATACTGAATTTTTTTATGGCAAACTTTGACAAATGTTCTAAGAGCTGGCAAAGTTTCATTATAAAATCACATTTATGGAAGTCGTGGAAAAAAAATCGATACTCTAAAAATGCTACTTTCGAAAGCACTTTGGAGCACTAATTTTGTTTTTTTGCCACGACTTCCACAAATTGATTTCGTGCTAAAATTTTGCAAGCACTTAGAACATTTGTCAAAGTTTGCCTTAAAAAAATTAAGATTTTTGAACATTTTTAAATGTTTTTCGAGTTACTGTTTATCCCGAGCTCATTTGAGCTCGGGTACGTGTAGAAGGGCACTTTCGCTCCGTCCACAATTACTTATTGGAGAAATGGATGTATTCAGATGTATTTTAATTCTAGATGCATCCATTTTTATCCATTTTTGTGACAAGTAATTTCAGACGGAGGGAGTAGATGGGAAATAAATTTCACTTCCAACCAATTGCTCCTCTCAGCACATGTTTTTTTGTAGTCTAAACCACATTTTAACGTTTCAAGTTGTTCTGACAAAGATGGTCTGCTCAGGTGACGCTGCTGCCATGTCCTGATAGTTGGTTACATCATGAACAATGCATACACGTACGGCCATGCATGCATATGTATACTTGCTTTAATGCAAACTTCATGGATTACTAGTACTATGCTACGGACCCGGGGCTTAGCCCACTACACTCGACCACACGGGCATGACGTTTAGGTGCATTCGGCGGTGACCCTGACTACGAGCCCATTCCACAACCAAAAGACCGGCCTGGTGGGAGGGTGGAACTCGCCCTTTTAAGCCACTCCGAGCCTCCTCCCGTGGGCGAGGTGGGACTAAAGAACCCGAGCCGCGCATGGTTCCATCAGGACCGTGGCATTCCACCCCCCTAAGGGGCCCGCTGTCACAGCGGGACAGGAAGCCCGACCTGTATGGGCCACCAAATGCTACGGACCCGGGGCTTAGCCCACTACACTCGACCACACGGGCAGGACATTTAGGTGCATTCGGCGGTGACCCTGGCTACGAGCCCATTCCACAACCAAAAGACCGGTCTGGTGGAAGGGTGGAACTCGTCCTTTTAAGCCACTCCGAGCCTCCTCCCGCGAGCGAGGTGAGACTAAAGAACCCGAGCCGCGCACGGTTCCATCGGGACCATGGCATACTACTCCCAGTCAATTAGGGTGTGGTTAAGGAGGGAATTAACTGGAGCTCGTGTGGTCCTGTGAGTCGATCACACCCAATTAGTCGTGAGTCTTAGACTCTTAGATGATGGCGACACGTCCGATAGCTGTGCATGTGTGTCGCAAGCAATTTTGGTCACACTTGTTCCTTTTTTTTTTCTATTGTGTGGTACCACACTGCGTTAGCGGTTGTGTACACACCAAGGTGCCAGGACCAGGCAGGCACTACTACACTCTGGGGCAGGCTCAAGAAGCATGTGTTGATTTTTTTTTTTTGAGAAAACATGTGTGTTGATTGTGACAAGTTATAATCTAGTCTCTTTAGCATCCAAAATAGTGTACATATTTTTTTTCTTATGTGTACATTTATGAAATGTGGAATAATGATTTTCTCCATTGAATGAACTTCATGCATGTATTATGTGGCTAAGGTGTTTTTATATGTTCTCCCTCCATATCATAAATAAGTGCAGTTTTAGACATTGGCAATCCATATCATAAACAAATAAAATTATAAGATTTTAGAAATACATTTTTGAGAAAAAATTGTACATATGATTTTTAAATTTCATATCTTAATTAATAGTTAAAGATATATGTGTAGTAGAAAAAGTTTGACCGAAGAGATGTCTAAAATGTAACTTATTTCTGATATTGAGAAAGTACAAAGGAAGAGAGAAACAAGCCAGGTTATATCAGCGTCCTAAATTTGCACAAGCAATGCTAATTGAAAAAATTCCTGGTAAATACCACTCCCTTTTCTGACAAATCATGGCACGTGTGCGCTTTTCAAAATTAGAGAAAATTCAAATTTGATAAAAAATTATATTGTATATTATACAAACTCAAATTTGATAAATAACTATATTGGAATTGTTATAAAAAAATACTTTCTTGGGTTCATATTTAATAGAATTTTATACTATTGCTGTGTTTTTTTACCAATTGTAAATTGAATACTCTAACAAAAACTATGGCCAAGTACAACTTTCAAAAAGCATGTGTGACCTACATTTCCCAACAGAGGGAAATCACATCTGATAAAAACATTTTACTATATCTCAGAGTTTGTTCACCTTTTTATTTCACCTTGACCTAATTGATAATCTAGTTATCCAACTACCACATGACTTGCCAAATCTGAGATGAGCTGCTAGACCAGCATCTGGTCATCTGCTGGACTGCCTGCATTTGTGCTGAAGATAGATATCGTCATACCAACCAAGAATTAGAATATTACATTATACTAGTTCTGTGGGTAGCTGCAAGCATGCATTTTCTACTTGGGGATGTTATGGACGTCAAGAAAATGATGGTTTGGGGTTAGCTTGCACAGTAAAATTTCATCATGCAATGTGCCCATCTGCTCAACCCCATGCATGCATGCATGCAGGCAGGCTACAGTGTGGAGGCAGGACCATATTGCTCCTGTTGTTGGGACACCTAAAAAATTAATGCATTGGTCCAGCCTCCCCTTTCCAAGTCTTCTCTCTCTATGACCACTTTGGAGAAAGAGCTGGATCTTTGTGGGAAACTATATCCAAGAGTCAAATGAAATTTATCCTTTTCTTTTGTTTCTTTTGCATTGGCAATGGTGAGACAGAGGCAATTCATTTGCAGGATGAGAGAGAGACTTGGATTGCAGTGCAAAGTAGTACATCTTACCTCTGGTAAAATTAAGCACTTGCAGATGTGCATGCTCTGTGCCTTGTGGTTACTGTAAAAACCAGAATGTGCCAGTTATAACTAGAAGGTGTGATTAGCTTAATTACCATGTCATTTTTTCCTGCAAAACATGTATGCTGTTCTCTCGCTTTTTTTAGGGAATGTATTCTCACATTTGAAGCTAACATATTGAAATATTTCACAAGTATCTATCTTTTTTTTTATCCATGTTTACTGTACTACAACTGGCAGAGCGTTTCTAACTGCCCAAGTAGGTCGGTAGTTATATCTCTGAAACCTGAACAGCAACAAGTTGCCCCTGTACATGCTCACAACTCACAAGTTACAACTTGAGTTAACTTTCATGTTCTTTTCCTCCATGTAACCACACAACATATCTCTCCTAGTACCACCTAGTACTACTACTAGACACTAGTACTATGCCATAGGTCCATAGCCCTTGGAAATTTGTCAGCAACAAAGGACGACGCAATTGTTGCATCCAATCCAAGGAGGAGATCGATCCATCAAGAGAGGAGAGCTAGCTCCAATTAGGTGGCTAGTCTAATATTTGTACCATGCGCTGTGCCTTAACTCCCATCACTGCATGCACATGTACTGTGTGTGGTCTCCTCTCTCCTTTCCCTTTGTTGTGTCAATGAACAGTATGATTGTGCTTGATGTGACCCGGTGGCCGTAGATCCAGCAGCACCAGTACAATGGCCGATCCAGCCATCCGGGGAAATAAATGGCCATCAGCTAATCACCCAGAGGCCGCACTGTGCGTGGTGACCGGAGCACACTGCGTTCAGTGCCACTTCCACAGTGGTACTCCAACATTAATCATGCCAAATGAAAAGAGGGTGAGATCTGGAATGTGGCATTTAAGTGCACAATTCACCGGCTTTGCATTGCTGGTTTGAACACTGATCATTTTTTTGTTGTTGAAGAGTAAACCCATAGGTATACGCACTACTTGTATTTATACGTCTAGGAAGACTGTACATGAACTCATACAAATACAAACATAAGAAGAGGATAGTGCGGTTGCCACCACCAAACTGCAGATAAGACCATAAAAAGAACAAAATTGCAAGTAGGTCCATAATCTTCTCTGCACGAGCCGAAGATGCTGAGCGCCAGTGTCTTCCGCCGGAGAAAAACCACCGCCGCAAAGCATCAAACTCGAAGTCGATGAAGCCCCTCGCCCTCTGGCTTTTCTGAGTCGCACTAGCCACCCGACCTTATGACCGGGATGAAATTCGGTAAGGATACGGCCCCCGGAGGCAACCTCCCTCCAGGAGGCGCTCTTTGAGCTTGCATCGGCTCGGGTCTAGGGATTTGACCACTCCACCCAACAAGAAGGCCAGATCTGCGGGCAACGACCTTCGCAGCTACTCGCCTTCGCGCTCGCCTACAACTTCGCCACACATGAACGTTGCATATGAGTGGCAGCTCTGTTACAATCGTGTCGAATACGTGTATTGGGCTATTGTTAGACTTGGAGTACGCGGAGGATTATGTGTTTGAGTCAGACATGTGTAATCTAGGCCTATTATATAAAGGCACCGTGGGTAGCCAAGGTGGACTAGACACAGATTAACGAGGGGACAGTTCGGGTGCCCGTGGCAGGGGTGCCCGGATCGGCCGTCGTGCGGCGATTGAGATGTGTCAGATGGCCTTGGCGGGCTTGTCATCAATATGTACTATGTCGATTTAGTACATGGTGAGGTGTGACTGTAGTCATGCCCCGGGGATTAGCCATGATGGTGAATCTCGTTAACAAAAAATCATCTCCCCTGTCTACTTTATACAATGATCTTCTCGTATTTTCTAACAAGTGGTATCATGCGCTATGGTTGCAAGGATCGGATCATGGACGGAAGTGATGAAGCTAGGTGATGTTATTCTTAAGGAAGGGCGGGCTTCTATCGTAGCGGAGGCCGTAGTGGAGGGATGTCCCCTCGCGGAATGGTACGAGTTCTCGGAGGTGGCGGATCACCATCGACAAAGGGCGGCATTCATCGCGGGTGTGACGATGCAGGGTGATACGTCCATTTTTCATCACTATTTATTATAATAATTTACTCTTCATCAATGATATTTTATGCATTACTTCTCAATTCTAATGTCTCTTTCCTTTAATTTGCATATAATACATAGAGAGAGAAAATCTCAGAAAATTACCGGACAACTAAAAACAGGGACAAAACAACAACAGAAAAAGGTACCCTTTCGAAGCTAAAAAAGGCTGAAAATTTTACTGAATTATTTTTTAAGGAAAAGATGCCGGGAGCCAGAAGTGGGGCCAGAGGGAGCCACGGGGGCTCCACGTGGCCTGGCCGCGTGCCTCCTCCGGCGTGTGGTGGGGCTGCGCGAAGGCCTTGGCTGCCACCTCTCGACGCCCTTTGGCTATAAATTGTATTTTGACCTAAAAACCCCTTGAATTTAATCTGGGATTTTTTTGCCGGTGTTGCAAGGCGGATCACTTTTGCCCTCCGGCAGGCTGATTCTGTTGGAGATCCATCCCTGCAAGAGGGAGAATTTGAAGCCATCGTCATCACCAACACAATGATCATCAATGGGATCATCATCTCCATCAACATCTTCATCAACACCATCATCTTCATCAACTCCCTTCACCTCATCTTTCTGATCTATGAACTTTTATCTCGGATCCTTTGCCGAGTATAGTTTCTAGTGTTTATTACTCCTTGTTGATCCGTGAAGCCCCCATTCTTAACCATGCACTAATCATACACGCATCATGCACGAATAACAGCAGTGACTCCACATTAATATTACAACACAACTCTACGGCGCAAGTTTAAACAAAGAAACATTATATTACAAATAGGGGTCGCAAGACCCGATATTACATCAAGAGTTAGGTCTGACTACAGACATTTACACGTGTTCCTTAAGAAGGCAGAAAACAAACAACGACTCTGAATAAAAAAGGCGCATGCCTCCTGCCTAGGACCTCCGAACTACTCGTCGACGACGATCTCCACGTAGTAATCATTGTCAAGGATACCTGCATTCGAGAGGCCACTATCTGATAGTAGAAATCGGGTTGAAGGAAAAGAAGTGCAAAACAATGGTGAGTACTCATCGTAAGTACTCGCAAGACCCGATATCACATCAAAAGTTAGGTTTGACCGCAGACATTTACAAGGGTGCATTAAGAAGGAAGAAAAAAACAACGACTCGAAAAGGCACAGGCCTCCTGCCAGGGACCTATGAACTACTCGTCGACGTCGATCTCCACGTAGTAATCATCATTAGGGATACCTGCATCCGAGAGGCTACTATCTGGTAGAAGCAACCAGGTTGAAGGAAAATAAGTGCAAAGCAACGGTGAGTACTCATCCAAAGTAATCGCAAGAGTTATATCAGATCTATACTACATATGCATCAGTATCAAAGGAATGAGGATATATCTGTGGACTAAACTGCAGAAATGCCAGAATAGGGGGAGAAAGCTCTATGTATCACAAGTCACCTCCATCTTGCAACAGGAAAAGAGGAACAAAGCTTCTTGCAACAAAGGAAGGGTACGAGCGTATACGAGTATAAGTAGATAATACAATAATACCATACCCTGAAATCCTTCCTCGACTCCCTGCGAGAAAGCAATCCTCGAGCATTCCATATTTATTTAGTTGGTGAATCTTATTTAGTAACCGGTTCAAGTTGTATAAACATATATAGTGGGTGTGTTTTTATCAAGTATCTGGTTTAAGTGGTATAATATCGGGATACATCTCCAAGCCGCTCGTTACCATAGACGCGGCTATCCGAATAGTTTATCTTCACTACAGGGGTGCACCACATAACCCGATATGCTCGATTACCTCTGGTCAGACACACTTCCCTGGGTAATGCCCGGCCTTGGACAATCGACACGCCAAAGTCCTACCTCGGCTCTCCAGAAAGGTCACCCGTCGGTGTACATCCTAAGCGTGAAAGGACTGTTCGGCCGTTCACCCAATTCGCTCCAGCATGTTGCGAGGACGGCCTGGACCAAGCCCAACTGTGCCTCAGCAGCAGGAATTATCCGCTCACCTGGGCGTGTGCCACATCTCTGAACTGTGACAGACAGAGCTTTCGGGAGGAACAGACGAGGGCCCCATAAACCATTATCCCGTGCGGCGGTTAGTGCATATATGCCAGTGACAGTCTTGGTTAAAATACCCAAATCTCATTAATCGTATTATTGCTAAGTCACCACGGACACCGACTGTAACACCCTTGTTGTAATAAGCACTGTGATCATCTGTTAATTATGCCAAGTCATCTTCATTTGCAATGCTTGATCATAATGTTTAAACACTTCAATTCAAATTTCTCTCTGAAAAACAATTCAAATTCAAAGTGCAATTCGAAGTTGTTCAAAAGTTGCTGGAAAAATGTTCACGCTCTAGCAAATAATCCAAAACATTTGTTGTTAAGGAAAACAACATCACCATCAATTTGCATTTGGGTCTAAGCATTTAAATCAGTGCCAAAACAGCACTATAACTGCCTAAATTCATTTTGAAAAATCCTAATGAATTCCAAAATTGCCCAAACTTTTTGTGGCAGTGCAGAATAGTGCATGGTATTATGTGGATAAGTTTCACACTTTACTAAATACATTTGACAGCTAGAAATATTGCAAAACTACCTCAGGAAATAAAACAGGAAAAAGAAATGAAAAAGGCCCTAACAAGCTACAGTGAGCTGGGTCTAAGTGCACAGTGGCACAGCCCAACCCACTTCTCTCTTCTCTCACCTCGTGTCGCCGTGTCACTCGCGCCTTAGCCAGAGCGCGCTCGCTCCGGTCACCGGTCGACAGCGCGACGCCGCAGGCGCTCGGGAGAGGATAAGGCCGAGGCCATCCATCCCCCCTGGCCACTTCTCCCCTCGCTCACTCTCCCCTCTCTCCCTCTGGCCTCGCCCCTTCTCCAGATCCTCCTCGCCCCGACGCACTGTCGCCGCCGCGTTGCTGCGCCACCGCGGCCACCGTGCCCTCCTCGCCGCCCCGACGTGTCCACGAGCCCCGCAGCCGTCTGCTGCTACGTCTGCACCGACGACCTCAAGGCGGGAGCCATCCCAGCGCTGGATCCCCTTCCTCTTCCTCCTCGGTCGCCGCCGCCGCCGCTTTCGACTCCGGCCATCGCCACTGTGCTCCCGTTGCTCGGCAGGCCTTCGTGCGCCCACCCGGTGAGCTCCTCCCCCTCTTCCCTCTCTCACGTAGGCTGCCTCCCTCTCTAGCTCGCTCGCCGCTACCGCCGTAGCTCATCGCCGCCCCGCTCCATAGCCGCCGTGGCCATGCTCGCCGTCGAGCTCTTCCGAGCACGGCACCATGCCCAGCACGCTCCGAGCAGCCCAACGCACCTCGCCGCGCCTCCGCCCGTGCTCCTAGCCCGATTCCACCCGTGCCCGAGCTCCGACCTCCGCCGTTGAGGTCGCCGCCGTCGATGCACCCCCGCTCCGGCCGTGCCGTAGCCCCAGATCGACGCGGCTTCGCCTCCGCTTTCGAACGCGCTATCGCGTGGGCCAAACGGCCTCCCGTAGCCGTTTTCCGACGAGTCCCCGGTCATCTCCGCCGCGAAGGTCGCCGGAGTAGTTCCGGTGCCGGCGCCGATGTGTCGCTGACGTGGCCCGATAGGTGGGACCTCGCTGTGTCACTGCCTCTGGGTCCCGCAGCAAAGTTGACCCAGTCAACGGCTGACTGGGCATCGCCCAGTCACTGCTGGTGGGTCCCGCGCGGGCCCTGTTGACTGGCCAGCTTGTCAGTTGACCGCTGATGCAGTGATGACGCCATACTGACGTCATTTCCCCTTTTTGTGTTGATTTAAATAAGTGAAATAATTGCAGAAAATCGATAAAACTTCTAAATTTAATATAAAATAAACCGTAGCTCGGATGGAAAAACTTTATATATGAAAGTTGCTCAGAAAAATCCCACGAATCCAACCGTGCCATCTGTTTTCGTGTCGGGACCCTCTACGGAGGTGAACCCGAAACTTTGTGGCTGTTTCCGGTAGATGAATAGTGCATATATACCTGTTAATAAATCCAACTTTAATCCTAAAATAACTAAAATGACTTAGACATGCTTTTAGGCAACCCTGCACTGCACCTTAAGCATAGCATGCTCTGTGTTGCATAAGTTTGCTGTGTATTTATTTGTTTCCTCCCCCTCTTCTCTCTTGGTAGATCCCGGTACCGATGTAGTCCTCGAGACCTACGTAGCTCCGGAGACCGACGACACCACTGACGACCCTGCCTTTGCCGCAGAGCAACCAGGCAAGCACCCCCCCTTTGAACATGCCTATATTGCCTATTCTTTCTCCCTCCTACTTGCATTAGAATTTGCTACTGCTTTGAGTTATCCCATTCTGATGCATAGCCTGTTTATTGTAACCTGCTATTGATACCTTACCTGCTTATCCTAAACTGCTTAGTATAGGCTGGATAGAGACCCACCAGAGACACCACTTTGACCCAGTTGCCCCCGCTGGTTTATCAGATGACTCGATCAACGTGATCGACAACCAGGCCCCGGCACCGCACAGCACCCCCTAGTTGTACGACACTGCAGCGTTACTATCGAGTGCCGAGGGTGATACCTCGTTTAGCACTTCTGATGTTAACTCTATAGAGTAGCTATTCGGTTATGGTCATCGAGGGTGATTCCTCCTTCACCACTCCCGATAACGACGCTGTCGTACAACACCTCAAGTGTGAACCTCGAGGGTGATTCCTCCTAAGTTCACCTTGATGACTACATCAGGTGGAATCCTTCAAGGGTGATTCCTCAGGTTTCCCCCCTGGTGTTTGGACACACGGTTACCTTGACTTAACACAGAACCATAATGACATCGGGTCAGCCATGAGGGGTACCCGCGAGTGATGTGGAGATGGGTTGACCTGGACGGTACCTGAGAGATAAATACGAGGCGTGGCCGGGCATTCTTAGCCCTTGCCGCAAGTCCTCGAGACGGGGCGATGGGGTCACATCGATCGTGAGTCTCTGCTCGTTACCGCACTACCAAAACACTAACGATTTGGATATTTGATCCGAGTGGGCCTCTGGCCCGATAGCACTAACCATCACGCGGGAAAAGTTATGGGCGCTCTGCATTGTGGCATCAGCCGAAAGCTCTGTCACACGTCCAGTTCAGCATCGCGGTCGGGATGGACCGGCGCCCTCCTGGTGCCTGGCTTCCCCCTGGACGCAACGACCCGGAGTGCACAGGGCGATGGCCCAAGACCCTTGAGCGCTTAGGATTTAGACCAACGGGGACCTCTCTGCTGAGCTCTGGGTAGGGTTGCGGTGCGTCATTTGGCCGAGGCCGGGCATGACCCAGAAAAGTGTGTCCGGCCGGAGTTAAGCGAGCATGGTGGGTAAGTTGGTGCACCCCTGCAGGGAGGAACTAATCTATGCATAGCCGGATCCTCGGTAACGGACGCTTGGAGTTGTATCCCGATCGATACAACTAGAACTGGATACTTGTGATGAGAAATAGATAGTATGGCTTTGGGATTGCTTTCTCGTAGGGAGTCGAGAAAGGATCTCTGGCCGAGGTTGATACTTATTACTGCTACTACTTTATACTGTACTAATCTACACTCTTCTAATGCTGCAAGACCGCTGAAGATGCTAGTCTTCGATAGGACTAGGCCTTCTCTCTATTCTGGCAATTCTGCAGCCCAGTCGACATATACAGCCTTTCTTTGATAATGTTGCATATGTAGTGTAGATCCTTGCTTGCTGAGTACTTCGGATGAGTACTCACGGTTGCTTTGCTTCCTCTTTTTCCCCATATCCGTTTGAGGCAACCAGATGACGGAGCACCTGAGACAGCTGCCCCCGTCGACGATTGCTACTACTACCCCGAGGGTGGTTACTTCTACGAGTTGGCTGAAGACCAGGAGTAGGATCAGAGGGTCCCAGGCAGGAGGCCTGCGCCTTTTCGATCGTAGCTTTTGTTTTGCCCCGCCTTTTACAGGCCTTTCTGTTTTATCTTTTATATCTGTACTCAGATATCTGATGCTTCCGCTGACGCTTGTATGCGTGCTTATGTATTCGAGCCCTCGAGGCCCCTGGCTTGTAATATAAAGCTTGTATTATTTTAATTTGTGTCTAGAGTTGTGTTGTGATATCTTCAAGTGAGTCCTTAGGCTTGATCGTGTGCATTTGCATGTATGATTAGTGCACGATTAAGCCGGGGGCATCACACCGACCAGGGCCCATCCCCACCTCATCCTAGATGGTCTCCGCCTGCCCTGTCACTCCGCCCACTATAAACATGCGGGGACGGTACCAGCCTCACAATCATCCTGTGGATATATGGTGGGTTCCTGTACCACATCACTCAGGAGCTGTCAGGAGTGAGGTCCATCTCTTACTGTGTGGTACCACTTGCCCTTCAGCCCCCATATCAAACATAAATGTAAGAGTGTAATGTAGTAATGTAAAGCATACCCGTGATCATCACCCAGAGGGGATCACTGCCCGGTAAACTAGCATAGCAACACAAACTAGGATGTATGGGCAACTAATGGAACACCAACATAGCTATACTAGGCATGCTAGGATAACAGGTAAAGTATTTACATCAGGCGTCAAAATCAGGCTATGCATCTGAGTAGGATCTACCGAACAACAATGATGACAATACCTAATGCATGAATGTAGAGAGAAAGAATAGGGGATATCTAGAATGATCAATGGGGTTTGCTTGCCTGGAAGCTTAGCTGAGAAGGTCAGGTCGTTGATGTCCTGCAAGTGCACAGGGATGTTGTAGCACTTTCATGGTAATTAAAGTGTCAATCCCACAGGGAGCTGATAGGAAGGCACCACAAACCCCGTAGTTACGTTGTCACTTAAGGAGCTACATACGTACCCAAACCGGAGTTTGGAAATAGCCTATTTTATAAGTTGCTAGGGAAACTAGATAAAAGGGTAATTAACTAAACTGCTAATAAGAGAGTAAAAACAGTAAATAATATATGCTAAGTTAGTAAGGATGGTGCTTGAGTAGTAAGGTGTTCCCGAGGATTCTGGAATCACTACCACATATATGAACTATCGTATCCTCTACTCACTGATCAAATGCATAAGTGGGCGGAGCCTGGTACAGAACGTGTTCTACTCTAACGCAGACTTCGTGCCACACACACCACCATCATGGTCTCCCCCATATGGTTACAACTCATGATAATTAAGGGTTTACCCCTGATAACCCACAAGTATAGGGGATCGCAACAGTTTTCGAGGGTAGAGTATTCAACCCAAATTTATTGATTCGACACAAGGGGAGCCAAAGAATATTCACGAGTATTAGCAGTTGAGTTGTCAATTCAACCACACCTGTAAGACTTAATATCTGCAACAAAGTTTTTAGTAGCAAAGTAGTATGGAAGTGACAATAATAGTGGTAACAGTAGCAATAATAGTTTGTAGTGATTGTAAAAGCCATAGCAACGAAAGTAAATTAGCAAAGATCAATATGTGAAAAGCTCGTAGGCATTGGATCGGCAATGATAATTGTGTTGGATGATATTCATCATGTAGCAGTCATAACCTAGGGTGACATAGAACTAGCTCCAATTCATCAATATAATGTAGGCATGTATTCCGTATATAGTCATACGTGCTTATGGAAAAGAACTTGCATGACATCTTTTGTCCTACCCTCCCATGGCAGCGGGGTCCTAATGAAAACTAAGGGATATTAAGGCCTCCTTTTAATAGAGAAGCGGAACAAAGCATTAGCACTTAGTGAATACATGAACTCCTCAAACTATGGTAATCACCGAAAATAATCCCAATTATTGTCATCTTGGGGTATGCGGATCATAACTCGTAATAGGTGTCTACAACTTGCAAGATAGGATCAAGAACTCACATATATTCATGAAAACATAATAGGTTCAGATCTGAAATCATGGCACACGGGCCCTAGTGACAAGCATTAAGCATAGTAAAGTCATAGCAACATCAATCTCAGAACATAGTGGATACTAGGGATCAAACCCTAATAAAACTAACTCGATTACATGATAAATCTCATCCAACCCATCACTGTCCAGCAAGTCTATGAAGGAATTACTCACTCCCGATGGTGAGCATCATGGAATTGGCGATGGAGGAAGGTTGATGATGACGATGGCGACGGATTCCCCTCTCCGGAGCCCCGAACGGACTCCAGATCATCCCTCCCGATGAAGAACAGGAGGCGGCGGTGGCTCCGTATCGTAAAACGCGATGAATCCTTCTCTCTGATTTTTTTTCTCTGTGAATAGGTACTTATAGAGTTGGAGTTAGGGTCAAAGGAGGTCCAGGGGGCCCACAAGCCTGCAGGGCGCGCCCCAGGGCTTTTGACCTCTGGGTGGCCCCCCTCTGGTATCTTTTTGCGCCAGTATTTTTTATATATTCCACAGAAATTCTCCGTAAATTTTTAGGTCAATCCGAGAACTTTGATTTCTGCACAAAAATAACACCAAGGCAATTCTGCTGAAAACAGCGTCAGTCCGGGTTAGTTCCATTCAAATCGTGCAAATTAGAGTCCAAAACAAGGGCAAAAGAGTTTGGAAAAGTAGATACGATGGAGATGTATCAACTCCCCCAAGCTTAACCCATTGCTTGTCCTTAAGCAATTCAGTTGACAAACTGAAAGTGACAAAGAAAAACTTTTACAAACTCTGTTTGATCTTGTTGTTGCAAATATGTCTAGCCAATGTCCAGGTGTTCAACAAAGATTATGAACTAACCATATTCACAATAACACTTAGGTCTCACATTTACTCATATCAATGGCATAACAAAACTAGCGACCAATAATGATAAATCTCGGATGACAACACTTTTTCAAAACAATCATGATATAATATGACAAAATGGTATCTCGCTAGCCCTTTCTGAGCCTGCAAAACATAAATGCAGAGCACCTCTGAAGACCAAGGACTGACTGGACATTGTAATTCATGGCAAAAGAGATCCAGTCACAGTCATACTCAACATCAATTAATAACAAAGCATATAAATGACAGTGGTGCTCTCTAACTGGTGCTTTTAATGAGAAGATGATGACTCAACAATAAAAGTAAATAGATAGGCCATTCGCAGAGGGAAGCAGGGATTTGCAGAGGTGCCAGAGCTCGAAGCTTTTAAAACAGAGATGAATATAATTTTGAGAGGCATGCTTTCATTGTCAACATAACAACCAAGAGATCTCACTATCTTCCATGCTTGACACATTATAGGCGGTTCCCAAACAGAATGGTAAAGTTTTTACTCCCCCTCCACCAACAATCACACTCCACGGCTAGCCGAATTCACGGGTGCCGTCCATACCAACAACAGTCCTGGGGGAGTTTTGTTTCATTATTATATTTTGATTTTGATTTTGATCATAGGACTGGGCATCCCAATTACCAGCCACTCTCTCGTGAATGACAAGTGAATAAACACTCATCGTGAGAATAACCCACCTAGCATGGAAGATACTAACAGCCCCCAGTCACTACATGAGCGATTTGGGCATACAAAACAGATTATCATTTGAAGGTTTAGAGTTTGGCACATGCAAATTTACTTGGAACGGTAGGTAAATACCGCATATAGGTAGGTATGGTGGACTCATATGGAATAACTTTGGGTTTAAGGAAGTGGATGCACAAGCAGTATTCCCGCTTAGTACGAGTGAAGGCTAGCAAAAGATTGAGGGGCGAACAACTAGAGAGCGACAACGGTCATAAACATGCATTGAGATTAATCAACATTGAATGCAAGCATGAGTAGGATATAAATCACCATGAACATAAAAATCGTGGAGGCTATGTTGTTTTTGATTCAACTACATGTGTGAACATGTGCCAAGTCAAGCCACTTGAATCATTCAAAGGAGGATACCATCCTATCATACTACATCATAACCATTTTAAATGCATGTTGGCACACAAGACAAACCATTATACACTCCTAGATAATTAAGCATGGCATGAGTAACTATAATCTCTAATTGTCATTGCAAACATGTTTCATTCATAATAGGCTGAATCAAGAATGATGAGCTAATCATATTTACAAAAACAAAATAGGTCGAGTTCATACCAGCTTTTCTTCATCTCAATCATTTCATCATATATTGTCATTATTGCCTTTCACTTGCACGACCGAACGATGTGAATAATAATAAGAGTGCACGTGCATTGGACTAAGCTGGAATCTGCAAACATTTATTCAGAGGAGAAGACAAGGTAGTATGGGCTCTTTGTTAGATCAATAATAATGCATATGAGAGCCACTCAACATTTTCATTGTGGTCTTCTCCTTACGACCCAAAAAAAAGAAAAAGAATTTCAAAGAAACACACTGAAATATTTTTA
The DNA here is from genome assembly GCA_011799875.1 of Thinopyrum elongatum. Taxonomy (NCBI): domain Eukaryota; kingdom Viridiplantae; phylum Streptophyta; class Magnoliopsida; order Poales; family Poaceae; genus Thinopyrum; species Thinopyrum elongatum. Next base: position 153,645,356 of record CM022302.1, on the reverse strand, counting down.
GAGTTTTTGTTTTTCTAAAGAAAGTAAAATGAAAACGAGAAAAACTATTTACACGGGAAAGCTCCCAACAAGCAAAAGAAGAACGGGAAATCTTTTTGGTTTTTCTTTTAATAATACTACTAACTAAACTAGAAAGGAAAACTAAAAAGAAGCAAGAACTATTTTTTTTGGATTTTCTCAAAGTTTTTCCAACATACAAGAAGAAAGCAAGAAAATCAAACTAACATGGATAATACAATGAAAAGGGATGAACACCGACAACTGGAATGAGTGTGTGAACATAAATGTAATGTCGGTGAGAAATACATACTCCCCCAAGCTTAGGCTTTTGGCCTAAGTTGGTCTAGGGCCACGGCTTGAAATAACCCTCTCCTCGATACTGCGGAGGGTCCTGAGGGTTCCACTGGTTGGCGAGCTCCTGTGGCTCCCACTGATAAACAGGCTCCTGATACAGATCAGGAACTGGTGCTGGCTCAGGTGCTGGTGATTGTGTCAGTCTCCAGTACGTGTAAATGTCCTCGGGCATAATGGTGTACCTGCCTGAATGAATATCGAACAAAGAAGGTGCAGGCAAGGTAATAATCTCACAAGTACCATGACTAGATACTAGGTTGTAGAGGAGCCGCTTGTCATCGTCTTTGGCAATAAAATCATGTGCTATCATACTAGCATAGTTTAAATGTTTAGTGGGTAACAACATCTCCTCCTTCTCATCATGCCTAGTGGGTATCTCAAAATGTTTAGCAAGGTGGGAGGCATAGACACCTCCAAAAATAGTACCCTTTGAACGGTTTGTGTTTAACCGCCGAGCAACAATAGCGCCCAAACTAAAAGTTCTATCAGCATATAAAGCATGGCGCAAAATAGCAAGGTTAGGTGAGCTGAGAGTTCCACTGTCCCCACGACCAGTCAGACATCTCCCGGCAAATAATGCATAGTAACGTAAAACAGGAAAATGTAAACTAGCCACTCTCGCTTCTGACACTCCTCTCTCTTCCCCTACAGTAGTGTCAGCAATGAAATCCTCCATGTCCCTAGGACGTGGCTCACTGATGTGGCCCTCATAAGGTATTTTGCAAATAGTGCAAAAATCATATAATGTCATTTCCTTAGGCTCATCATACAAGTGAAATTCTACCATGGGAGGATCCTTCCTAGAATGAAAGCGAAAATTTTGCACGGAGGTATTGGTCACACTTATCTTGGAGGAAGGGAAGGATGCCGGCATTCTCCGCCAAATAATAGAAATCATCATAAATTCTTGCCTCCCTCAAGAATATGTCGCTTGGCCATTCACACGACCGAACCTCCGCCGCGCGAGGAAGGTTGTACTTGGGCTTCTTCTTTTCCTCATTTTCATTTCCTTCCGAATTCTGGCTTGAAGAACCCCTTAACCACCTCCTCATGGTTTCTTTTTACTCTGAAAATTTCTGAAATTTTTAGTGACTCAAAATAAAAGTGAACAAAACTCAACAAAACTAATAGCAACTACTCCCACAGGTGTCTAGAGGCTATATTATGCAACAAAACTACTTTGGACTATATAAATTTGACATGCGAGCTCAAGAACATGGTCACCACAGCAGCAAAAATTTGCAATATATAAAGCACTAAAGCAAAAACTAATTGGACCAACGGAGGAGTCACATACCGATGATCAATCCCCCAAAATAGTTTTGCAAATGGAGCTACAAGCAAGGAGATCGAAAATGGCAGCAAGATGAGCAAGAACACGGGTTTGAGCAATGGTGTGATTTTTTCTGGAGGAAGACGAAGTGGATGGGTGGCTGGAATAAGTGAGGCGGTCCCTGTGGGCCCCACAAGCCACCTAGGCGTGCCCTGTGGGCTTATGGCCCACTGGTGCACCCCCCTGAGGCGTGTTCAATGCCAGAAATTCTTAAATATTGTAGAAAAATCATACTAAATTTTCAGGGCATTTGGAGAACTTTTATTTTATGGACATTTTTTATTGCACGGATAATTCAGGAAACAAAAAAATAATAGCATTTCTACTTTATTTATTCTAAATAACAGAAATTAAAAAGTGGGTACAGAAGGTTGTGTTTACTAAATTCATCTATCTCATGCCCGTCAAAAGGAATCCATTAACAAGGTTGATCAAGTCTTATTAACAAACTTCTTCCGAATGAAATGAAACCGGAGAATCTTTGTAGAACACTAGGTTACCTCAACGGGGATATGCATGTCCCCAAGAATAAGAATATCATATTTCTTTTTGACAGTAGGAATAGGGAATTCAAAACCTCCAATAGTAATTTTTGAAAATTTTCCAATAGAATTGATACTATTCACTTGAGGTTGTTTCTTCGGAAAGTGTACCGTATGCTCATTACCATTAACATGAAAAGTGACATTGCCCTTGTTGCAATCAATAACAGCCCCTATAGTATTCAAAAAGGGTCTACCAAGGATGATCGACATACTGTCGTCCTCGGGTATATCAAGAATAACAAAGTCCGTTAAAATAGTAACATTTGCAACTACGACACGTACATCCTCACAAATACTGACAGGTATAGTAGTTGATTTATCAGCCATTTGCAAAGAGATTTCAGTAGGTGTTAACTTATTCAAATCAAGTCTACAATATAAAGAGAGAGGCATAACACTAACATCGGTTCCTAAATCACATAAAGCAGTTTTAACATAATTTCTTTTAATGGAGCATGGTATAGTTGGTACTCCTGGATCTCCTAGTTTCTTTGGTATTCCACCTTTAAATGTGTAATTAGCAAGCATAGTGGAAATTTCAACTTCCGGTATCTTTCTCTTATTAGTAACAATATCTTTCATATACTTAGCATAAGGATACATTTTCAAAATATCAGTCAAACGTAAGCGCAAAAAGACGGGTCTAAGCATTTCAACAAAGCGCTCAAATTCTTCATCATCCTTTTTCTTGGATGGTTTAGGAGGAAAGGGCATGGGTTTTTGAACCCATGGTTCTCTTTCTTTACCATGTTTCCTAGCAATGAAGTATCTCTTATCATATCTTTTATTCTTAGGTTGTGGGTTATCAAGATCAACAGCAGGTTCTATCTCCACATCATTATCATTACTAGGTTGAGCATCAGCATGAACATCATCATTATCATTATTACTAGGTTCATGTTCATCACCTGGTTGTGTCTCGGCATCAGAAATAGAAATATCATTTAGATTCTCAGGTGTGTCTATAGTAGGTTCACTAGGAGCATGCAAGGTCCTATCATTTTTCTTTTTCTTCTTAGATGAACTAGGTGCATCAGTATTAATTCTTTGAGAATCTTGCTCAGTTCTCTTAGGGTGGCCTTTAGGATACTAAGGTTCCTGAGTCATTTTACCACCTCTAGTCACAACTCTAATAGCATGATCATTCATCTTACTATTCATTTCATTAAGCAAATCATTTTGTGCCTTAAGAACTTGTTCTACTTTAGTTTTTACCATGGAAGCATGTTTACTAACAAACTTAAGATCATTAATAGTCCTAAACATATAGTCAATCAAAGTTTCCAAGCATATAAGCATTTCGTTTTAGCTGTCTACTAACATATGCATTGAAGTTTTCTTGCTTAACAATAAAGTTATCAAATTCATCCAAGCATTGACTAGCAGATTTAGTATGAGGAATATCACCTTCATCAAATCTATAGGGAGAATTTACCTCTACTACCTGTGTCGGGTTGTCAAGACCATGTATTTCTTCAATAGGTGGTAAATTCTTAACATCTTCAGCTTTAATACCTTTTTCTTTCATATATTTCTTTGTCTCTTGCATATCTTTAGGACTGAGAAATAGAGTACCCCTATTCTTCGGAGTTGGCTTAGGAGGTGGTTCAGGAAGAGTCCAATCATTATCATTACTCAATATATTATTCAATAGTACTTCAGCTTGTTCAACAGTTCGTTCCCTGAAAACACAACCATCACAACTACCAAGGTGGTCCCTAGAAGCATCGGTTAGTCCATTATAAAAGATATCAAGTATTTCATTTTTCTTGAGAGGATGATCAGGCAAAGCATTTAGTAATTGGAGAAGCCTCCCCCAAGCTTGTGGGAGACTCTCTTCTTCAATTTGCACAAAGTTAAATATTTCCTGTAAAGCAGCTTGTTTCTTATGAGCAGGAAAATACTTTTCAGAGAAGTAATAAATCATATCCTGGGGACTACGCACACAACCAGAGCAAGAGAATTAAACCATAACTTAGCATCACCCTTTAATGAGAAAGGAAACAACTTAAGAATATAGTAATAGCGAATTTTTTCCTCATGAGCAAATAGGGTGGCTATATCATTTAATTTAGTAAGATGTGCCACAACAGTTTCAGATTCATAACCATGGAAAGGATCATATTTAGCCAAAGTAATTAACTTAGGATCGACAGAGAATTCATAATCCTTATCAGTAACAAAGATAGGTGAAGTAGCAAACTTAGGATCATATTGCATCCTAGCATTCAAAGATTTTTCTTTCAACTTGACTAGTAATTTCTTAAGATCATCTCTATCCTTACAAGCAAGAAAGTCCCTAGCTACCTCTCCATCCCTAACATAAGCTTCAGGTATAACAGGTAATTCATATCTAGGAGTGCTAGGTCTAATGGGTGTTTCAAAGTTTTCAGTTTCAATAATTTCATCAGTTTCAGAAATATCATCAGTTTCAGCATTCTCAATATCTTTAGCTCTAGCAAGTTGTTCATAAAAAATTCACCCAGTGGCACAATATTATCAAGCATAGTACTAGTAGCATCATTCATAGCAGAAGTAGCATCATCAATACTTGCGACATATCAGGATTAATAGCAGGTGGTGGTATCGCAAGCTTACTCAAAACAGAAGGTGAATCAAGTGCAGAGCTAGATGGCAGTTCCTTACCTTCCCTCGTCTTAGAGGAAAAAATCTTGGTTTTGGTATCTTTCAGATTCTTCATAGTGATCAATAGATATAAATCCCAAGTGACTCAGCAAATAGAGCTATGCTCCCCGGCAACGGCGCCAGAAAAAGGTCTTGATAACCCACAAGTATAGGGGATCGCAACTTTTTTTGAGGGTAGAGTATTCAACCCAAATTTATTGATTCGACACAAGGGGAGCCAAAGAATAATCATGAGTATTAGCAGTTGAGTTGTGAATTCAACCACACCTGTAAGACTTAATATTTGCAGCAAAGTTTTTAGTAGCAAAGTAGTATGGGAGTAACAGTAACAGTGGTAACAGTAGCAATAGCAGTTTGTAGTGATTGTAACAGCAGTAGCAACAAAAGTAACTTAGCAAAGATCAATATGTGAAAAGCTCGTAGGCATTGGATCGGAATGATAATTGTGTTGGATGATATTCATCATGTAGCAGTCATAACCTAGGGTGACATAGAACTAGCTCCAATTCACCAATATAATGTAGGCATGTATTTCATATATAGTCATACGTGCTTATGCAGAAGAACTCGCATGACATCTTTTGTCCTACCCTCCTGTGGCAGCGGGGTCCTAATTGAAACTAAGGGATATTAAGGCCTCCTTTTAATAGAGAACCGGAACAAAGCATTAGCACTTAGTGAATACATGAACTCCTCAAACTACGGTAATCAAGAGAAAGAATCCCAATTATTGTCACCTTGGGGTATGTGGATCATAACTCGTAATAGGTGCCTACAACTTGCAAGATAGGATCAAGAACACAAATATATTCATGAAAACATAATAGGTTCAGATCTGAAATCATGGCACTTGGGCCCTCGTGACAGGCATTAAGCATAGCAAAGTCATAGCAACATCAATCTCAGAACATAGTGGATACTAGGGATCAAAACCTAATAAAACTAACTCGATTACATGATAAATCTCATCCAACCCATCACCGTCCAGCAAGCCTACGAAGGAATTACTCACTCCCGGCGGTGAGCATCATGGAATTGGCGATGGAGGAAGGTTGATGATGATGATGGCGACGGATTCCCCTCTCCGGAGCCCCGAACGGACTCCAGATCAGCCCTCCCGATGAAGAACAGGAGGCGGCGGCGGCTCCGTATCTTAAAACGCGATGAATCTTTCTCTCTGATTTATTTCTCCGCGAATAGGTACTTATAGAGTTGGAGTTAGGGTCGGAGGAGATCCAGGGGGCCCAGAAGCCTGTAGGGCCCGCCCCAGCGGGGGTGGGCGCGCCCAGGGCTTGTGGCCTCTGGGTGGCCCCCCTCTGGTATCTTTTTGCGCCAGTATTTTTTATATATTCCACAAAACTTCTCCGTAAATTTTCAGGTCAATCCGAGAACTTTGATTTCTGCCCAAAAATAACACCAAGGCAATTCTGCTGAAAACAACGTCAGTCCGGGTTAGTTCCATTCAAATCATGCAAATTAGAGTCCAAAACAAGGGCAAAAGAGTTTGGAAAAGTTAATACAATGGAGACGTATCAACCCCGTGGACGTGGCCTCTCTAAGGGTTCTTCGTTAATCCCCTATCAATTTGCAAAGGCGAGGAATCGAAGCTTTTACTATCACCTCAAATTACCCTAATATCCGCATCCCTTACAACGATAGTAGTTCCTCTACGGCCAATCATGACAATAGTGCGAGCGAGGCCTCCTCTCAACACTCGTGAGAATACTAACTCGAATCATGAAAAGAAGATATTGGATCACATCAAGAATCATATAGGGTTCAACCATATCCTCAAGAACTAGTAAAACTACTCAAACAAGTTAAATGATACACATAGATGAGAGGGTCAAGTTACAAGCCGACATCAAGTCGGTGAAGGGATGAGGCATGGTGGTGATGGCAGCGCCGACGATGGTGTTGATGAAGATGGCGCCACCGGCGCGGTGGGGAGGGCACCGGCCCGAAGGCCGGTGCTCGCATGGTGGAGCCCCTCTTCTTCCTCTTAATGTTGTCCTTCTTCAATGGTGGTGGATGGAGCAGCAATGGAGATGGAGATGGATGTGTTCTTGGTGAATGAGGTGATGTCACTGGTACAACGAAGTGCTATACAAACATTTTTAACCCCTTTCCGCGACGGCATTTTAAACCATCGCCAAGTGAGTGTGGGCGATAGGGGGGTCCTTCCCACACGACCCAGAAACCGTCGAGGACAGGGAGCCATGATGCATACGTTTTGCATAACTAAGCGTATGCGATGCGGGCATCTATCCCAAACGCGATTCTTCACACAACTGTTTGTGATATATTGAATATCCCAAATGCTCCATCTTTCACTGGTACATCGAGGTGCTATACAAACGGTTTTTAACCCCTTTCCGCGACGGCGTTCTGAACCGTCGCCTAGTGAGTGACTGTGATAGGGGGGGGGTCCTTCCCACACGACCCAGAAACCGTCGGGGATATGCCCTCTTGGCACACACGCTCGGCAAAATGAGGTCGTGTGCGACCGGCGAGCGATCAAATACGGTTATACGTATAGTAGTACTAAAAAAATACAATTATATAGGCGAAATCATTTCCGGTCGTAAGTACATCCCACACAGTCAGTCCCCGCTAAACGTTTCTGTTCGTATGTACATTCCACACAGTCAATCCAAGGAATACGTTTCCGTTAGTATGTACATCCCACACAGTTAATCCAAGAAGTACGTTTCCATTCGTATATACATCCCACATAGTCACTCCAAGGAAAACGTTTCTGTTCGCAGGTACATCACACACAATTTTCCCCATTAAATTGTTTGTGATAGCGTTGCCATTGCACACGATATTAACAATTTTATCTTTTGCGTTACTGAATGCATCACAAACGGTGCGTAGAAGAAACTATGTGGCAAAGGCTGTCCATCACACACAGTTTTTATGTGGTAAACATTTGCGCAAGGTGGCCTAACGCAAACATTTTTCAAGAGGATGTCGTGTGTGATTGTTCATTGACCCAACACGGTTTATTCCTAGAAACTGTGTGCGTTGCCTGAGGTCATCGCCCACGGTGTTTTCTCAATAACCGTTTGCAATAGAAAAAACCAATTAGCAGGCTAATTGGCCATTAGTAGGCTAATTGCCCTATTATTAATAATCCATTTATTAATCTAATTGACATTTCATATTAAGCACACAATATATTTCATTTCCATATTAAGGAAGCAGGATTTCATAATTGAAATACATCAGAGTACAACATCATATAGCTTCAGTACTCAGCTACCCCATTACACAACTGCACTAGCACCTAGTTTCACATGCAACATCTACAACCTTTCGAAATTAGCATCATAGACGGAACATAGACAGATGAATCTCATCTGGAAAACTGCTGAAGCGGAAGGCGAATATTGAGCCTTCATTGATGTTGAAGGTCTTTGCAACTTTAGGTCAGTGCCTGTGGATGATTGACCATCCATCCTTTGTCCTCTTCAGGAACACTTCAATATTGAACCGTGGGTGTTATATGAAAACCTTCCTCACCTCTTGACCATACATGTGGTTTGAGAGGTAATCATTAGTGAACTGCTTTGGAAAGGCCTGAAAACAAGGATATGCATAAATATCTTCTCCAGATTTGAAATGGCGCAAAGGAATTAAAAAGACAAGGTATAATAGTTAGTACCATCCCGTAGTGAACTGATGTCTTCTTCATTGTGCAGACAAAGATCTTGTTGTTTTTTGTTGCTGATTTCTTTATCGTAACAATCTTTCTGAGTGTCTTGACTTGACTGATATTAATGGACAACTCATTTCCACATATGCAAAAAGGGTCAAACAGTGGGTCAAAACCTCTGACACCAGGACCTACATGTGCAAGACCAAATTGTTAAAAACCTAATATTTAAAAACAAGAAGTGGAAAGGTGTGTTATTAACTGCAACAAGCCTAATATTTAAAAACAAGCAAACATAGTCATTCAAACTTGTATTGTGCAGGTCTGAGTACACTAGTTATTGGCCCTGTTTGGATCCATGGGTTAGAGTTAGTTTGAGCTAGTTTGGGCTCAAATAGCCCTAAAGTATCCAAACATGAGGGCTAGTTTGAGCTAGTTACGTCAAACCCACCCAAAACAACTATCCCACCCAAGAGGTGCTGATTGGGGCTAGTTCTCCTAGTGCATTTATTGTCAATCTAACACTGTCATCCAAACACCTCTTTGGCTAGAGTTAGTTCAGGGTTAGTCATTGTTGAGTATCATTGTTATTTAGGGAACGTAGGATAGCGTAGGATTTATTCTACCTTGACTTGTACTCCAAGATGACCATGTACTCCTATATAAATGCCCACGAGGCTCAAGCAATACAATCAACTATTCCACCAATCTCTCTCTCCCTTTTATCTGTCATGAGCTAGAAACTAACTCTAACCTCTAGCTAAGTTAGAGTATCCAAACAGTGCCATTGTTAAATCAAATGGAAAGGCATGTTCAATACTCCCTCCGGTCCTTTTTACTCTGCATATAAGAATTGTCTGAAGTCAAACTTCATAAAGTTTGACCTTATTTATATGAAAAAATATCAACATCTAGAATGCTAAAGTTATACAATATGAAAATTTAAGTCATGACACATGTACTGATATTTATTTCATATTGTGAATGTTGGTATTTTGTTCTATAAAGTTGGTCAAACTTTAAGAGGCCTGACTTTAGACAAATCTTATATGCGAACTAAAAAGATTCGGAGGGAGTACAACATGCTTAACAGCAACCAAATATAATCATTCATAGAGCTATTGTTAAATTTGGTATTAATGAAATTGAACTGCACAGTTCATACTAGCACATATAGAACATCACACTATTAATAGCTGAAATAAACAAGGCATACTACGAACAACCAAATATGGTAATTGAAACTGGACATATGCTAACTACAAACAACCGAACAACCATAAATCGTAGAAATAAACAAGGCGTAATGCAAACAACCTAATATAGCAATAAATACTGGACAGGTTCTCACTACAAAAGGGGTTCGAGAAAACAAATCATGGGTTTCCTCACTTGTCACAGATTGGCTCCTCCTCGTGGTAGCCATCGATGAGGTCTGACTTGCCAGCTGAGGATCCCAGGCCAGCGTCGCAGAACGTGTCCTTCAGAAATGACAAAAGGGGCTCCATGGCGATGAAGGATGGCAAATTGTTCATAACGAGCGACAGGAGATCAGCGGCAGGGCCATCGATGAGATCGACGACTGTCGAACCCGAAGGGTTGGGGTGGGCAACTTAACCTGTGACATAACCCGCGTCAAGCTGTCGGTGTCGATGACCTCGATGTCGTAGCCGGCGTCCGCGACATGCCAGAATACTCTAGCCCACTGATTGAAAGGCTCAATCCAGGTCCAGTCATCATTGTCAGCTTCCTCGGCGGCCACCTCGCCGACGTCGGGCGAAGAGGCCGCGGTAAAGCTCTTTTGGGCCATTCGCTCCTCGAGCTCCCTGGGAAGCGTAGCCGGGCTTAGGCTGCGATGCTCTGGAGTGGGGGAGGGGGTGGGGATGGGGATCTCTAGGAAAGGGGGCGTTTCGCGGGCGTCATCTAAGAAACTCAGGGCGGCGAGGGTATGTATGTCGGTGGGTAGACTGCACGGGCAGACCGGCAGAGGTTGACGATGGAGGTGGCGCGGCGGCGGCGGCGACGACCTATCTAGGTTTGGAGCGAGGGAGGGGTGGTGTGTATGTGTGTGAGCGGGGGATTTGGGGTGTGTGTGTGGAGGGGGTCCAAGGTGGTGTTTGAGGAAATGCCACGGGTACTGAAAATTTTACTAGGCGGGAGAAAATGGCGGGGCTACCGAAAATTTGGATCAAGGGATTGAAGCAGAGTGGGGCGGGAGTAAAATGCCGGGGCTACTAAAAATTTGGATCTACTTATTGAAGCAGAGCGGGAGTAACAGACATCGCACATGGTCCAGACATACTAATCGTGTGCTATCAAACAGAAAAACCATCTACGCGGACGCGGGTAGATATTTTCGAGATTGCGAGGGAGTAGATATTTTCGAGAGGGAAAGGGAAGCCTCGTGGAGCCTAATCTACTGTGATTATGTGGGTGACAGGTGAGGGGCAGGGGCACGGCACACGGGTAGTCCTAGGGAACCGTGTCTGTTTTGTACCCGATCACAGACGGTTGCTGCGTCCGACTCGTCTGCTGTTTATAAATTTGACCCAAAAAACGCGGGAAAGGGTCAGAACACGAACACACTTGCATATGGACCAAATATATGTATGAAAAGGGTAGTTTTATGTTCAAATACCCAATGCACAACTTTGATGTGGCACCTGTCGCACAAAGCGCACGTTATTATTGCTAGGCCCCCCCCAACACACACACACACACACACACTTCGTGTTGCCGAGAGGGGAATCCTAGCTATGAACGCATGCCCCCAAATAGCTAGGTCTGGCATCTCAACGTACCATAACACAAAGCTGAAAGGAGTACATCAACCCCCCCTCCCCCCTTTGCTTTCTGATCAAATGTGGACCGTGTGCGGGCCCACAGATGTGTTCTTCTAGCGTTACCAAATCACAAATTTGATGTGGCACATGTGCATCGCAAATTAACCAGGCATCCCCGACCCCACGGAGGTTCATCTAGTACGAAGTAGTAATGTGCCCCCCCCCACACACACTTTGAGTCGGTGGGAGGGGGCATCTCACCAAGGCATATTGTAAGACTGACCAAGAAGAATCACCACCTTGGTCATATAACCTCTCTTGTTTGTTGGGTCAAAGTCATGCATTGATGTTCCACACGCGGACCCACTAAATAGGCTAGGTTGTCGCCGATAACCACGCGAGGGAGTGACTGAAGACAACCACTGCGTGCATGTGGCCCAAACATATGTATGAAGTGTCATGTGGTGTTTGAATATACCCAATGCACAACTTTGATGTGGCCGCGTGCTTTTGGAACCGGAAAGTCCCCACACGGAGCGAGGGTTCACGACGCATAGTATACTATATATATATAGGGATTCATGTGTATGCGAGCCCTCGAACTTAGGTCTCGAATCTCACCATGATCGACGTACGACTATATGGTAACGCGAACCAAGAGAAGAAGAATCCACCTTGGTAACCTCTCTCGTGTTGTTGGTCGAAGTGATGGACGTCCACGCGGGCCCACGAATATATAGGCCGTCGATGATAACCAAGTGAGGGAGAGTGTCCAAAGACAACCACTGCATGTATATATGTGCCCCAAACATATGTATGGACATGCGTGATGCATGCATATATGTTTGAATACCAAAAGCACAACATTTTGATGTGGTGCATGCATGAGTCAAAAAACGCACAGTCCCCACACAGATCTGGTTCATGATGCGTCGCGTGCTCGCCCCCCCTCCCCACTTTGACCCAGTGGGAGGGATTCGTGCTTACACATGCGCGCAAAGTATATAGTTGCATGTACCGAACCGTATAAGACGAACCAAAATTTAATCCCCTCCTAATTATAAGTCAAATTAACCTCTATCGCTGTCGGTCGAAGTGATTGACCAAGCGGGCACACAGAGATGGACGAAGCATCTCGTTGATAACCCCGTGAGTGAGTGCTAGAGGGCAACCGCAATCGCTTGCTTGTGGGCCAAACACATGTATGGAGATGTGTGGTTGTGATGTTTGAATACCTAATATATATGCAGAACTTTGATGTGGCACCTGCCTCGGAAACCTTTAAGTCCCCCACACGAACCGAGGCTCATGACACATAGTACATATATGTTGCCCCCTCCCGTCTTCGACGCGTAATATATACTCCTACGTACCGTAACACAACCCAAAAATAATCCTCCTTGTTCATCAAATTACCTTTCTCGTTGTGTCATATATTAGATGGACGACGACCTCGCGGGCCCATGGAGGGAAGAGTCGCAGGCGAATGAGTGACAACCATCGTCTGCACGTGGCCCAATGTGTTGGTGATGTTTTTAATACCCAATATGCACAACTTCTTTGCGGCACCTGCCTCGGAAACCGAGAAGTCCCCACACGGAGCGAGATCGATCCATGACGTGTGTGTAGTATATATGTGCTGCCCCGGCCCCCTCCTCCCCTCTTCGACGCGTACTATATACTCCTACCGCAACACAACCCAAAAAGAAACCTCCTTGCTAGGTCAAAGTGATGGAGGACAACCTCACGGGCCCACGGATGGAAGCATCGCACGCAAGTGAGTGTCCTATATGACGCGTAGTATTGCCCCCGGCCACCCTCTTCAACACGTACTATATATATACTCCTACCGTACATATAACAAAAACCAAAAAATGACCATCCTTGTTGGTCAAATTAACCTCTCTCATCGCATGTCATAGTGCTGGACGGCGACCTCGTGGGCCCACGCGAGTGAGTGTCCTAGGACCACCGCGTGCATGTGGCCCAAAGATGCATGTCAAACTTTTTCTGCAGCGAACATGCGACCAAAGGAGTTTAGTGTTGAAAATTGAAAAAAATAGATAACATCTATCCGTTTTTTATACATTGATTGATTTCCCAGGGATTTAAATGTGCAAAAATCAAATTTGATCTACATGAGACCTGTGATAGTGCACGGAAATGGATTGCAAAATCATATGTGTACGTGTCCCTGGGTGCATGTTTAGTCCCCATGCAAGAAATTTCTAACATCTAGAATCTTAATTTTAAAATCCAATAAATCCAAAACTAAGTTGAAATTCATGAAACTTATCGTGGTGTCAGATGGACACCAACAGACTGTGATATTTTTTTTTCAAATTTGAGACAAGTTTTGATATAATCTTGTTACACACAGGAAATTATAAATAATTATCAACCAATATCACAAATGTCGGAGTAAATGACCACGGGTAGCCTCATCAGTCCCCCATGGTGTTTCAAGACATCGGGGCTAGCTGCGCCCCTCACACCGTCCAGGAGCATGACCACCTTCTTGGGCCGGCTGGTCCAAGAGGCCGGCTGCTATAAGGCGGCAGGATCATGGAAGGCGGCCGCGAGGGAGCCGACTCCTGGCAGACGGCCCCTCATCCCCTCGAAGTCAGCACCACATCACCACGACAAGACAAGGCATGGCTGTAGTGCAGCCTGCCACCCCCGAATCCAGGATGGGGCGTGGCCACAGAGCTGTGCACTGGGCGGACACCCCCCGCCCAGCGCGGCACTATTGCCGCACAGTCTGTGACGTCACTAGCGCCAGAGGGAGCCACGCTCCCACTACGGGCGGTCGGTATGACCCACAGGCAGCGGGCCCTACCTGTCCATGAGCCACCAGAAGGCGGCAAACCTCCAGCAGGCGGCGACAAGGGAGGACCGACTCCTAGCAGGCGGCCCACCTCCCCCTTGGAGTCTGTGCTCCATTAACCAGACAAGACGGGGTATGGCTACAGTGAGTACCTGTTAGGCGGCGGGACTGTAACCACGTTCCCCTCGATCAAGCCTTCGTCATCGAGGGCGAGGCTACAGCATAAAGCAATCAACGTGGCCCACCAGGCGTCGGGCCCCAGCGGTCGGCGGAGAAGCCGGCAGCCAGAGACGGTGACGGCCGGGTCCTACACCCGGCCGGATTACCATTGTACCCCTAGGGGGTAGGCCTATATAAACCCCCAGGCTCACCCATGCAGGGGGGATGATCTCCGAGGGTTCGGTGGGTGGTTCGGCTCAGCACCCACGCCATTGACACATACACGTAGAGAGAGGAGTAGAACTAGCCTTGCCCTTCTCCTTCCTCCAGCCGAAACAGCTCAAGGAGCAAGCTTGTAGCTACTTGGTTGATCATAGTCATCATGCGGAGACCCCGCAGAGCAGGACTAGGGGTGTTATCTCCGAGGAGAGCCCCGAACCTGGGTAAGATTCGCAGGCGTATGCGGTCTCGCTCACTCCCGCTTCTAGGGTCCGGCGACGTACTCTTGTCCCCATCCATGATAAGCCACCCCCTGGCATATGTCGCACGATATCCCCGACATTTGGCGCCCACCGTGGGGCAAGGTGCACCGTCGTCCGGAAACATGTTCTGCACGAGAACCCTCTTCCTTCCTAGCAAGCGCAGCCAGCCCGGCACGCCCGACGGCGTTTGCGCCGACACGCTGCGTGGCGTGGAGGCCGCCTGCGCCGCGGGCTGCCTCGCTGACCTCATCGGCGGGATGCGCCTCTCCGATGAGCCCGCACCCAACGCGGGCGCCGCGAGCTCCGAGAGCTGCCTTGTTGACCCCCTCGGCAAGCTTCACGTCGCCCGCGAGCAGGCCTCCGATCTGGAGTCCGTTGGCTCCACCGACCCGCCGTCGACATGGTCTTCGACGCCGACGCCGTGCCTTCTGTTGCCTTTCCTGGTGACGTAGTGATCTTCGACGACCCACTCCCTGCTGCTAATGGCAGCACCGGCACCAGCATCATCGCCGAGGTGCTGGTCGCCATCCACGATGGAGCCTCCGACGAGGCCGGCCGGGATCCGTTGCGGGCGGCAATGCGAGACCTGTCCACGCCCGTAGCACCCGGTGCGAACGGCGAAACGCTGGAAGCGTGCCGTGTTGCACTCCTCGACAGCGCCAACAAGTTGGCAGCCATGAGACGCCTCACCGAGGCCTACCAGCGTGAGATCGACCGCGCCGTTTGCGGCACGCCGGCTGTCGGCGAGCCCAGCCGAGCAGGCACGGTTCGGCAGCGCGGCGCGGCCATCGCCAGCATGCTGGGGGCCGACCGTCCAGTCTACGCCACGCCAATGGAGAACTTACGCACCGCCCAGGCGGTAGCAGACGAGCTGGACCGCCTGGAGGGCGACGAGCGTCGCTGCATGATGGAGCGCGTCCAGCAGCTCATCGACGCGGACGCCGCGCAGCAAGAAGCCGGCCGCCGTGTGGTGGAACGCGGCGTGCAGGCCGGAAACCTTCCCCTTCGCCGAGAGCACGGCGCGACCTCCCGGACGCCGACAGGCGGCGCCCGCGACCGAGGAGACCAAGAGCCGGCTGTTAGCCGCAGCCGCACACGCATCACCATCGAGCGCGACCAAGACAGCCGCCCATGAGCTATAGAACGGCGGGACGATCGTCCGCCTCCCCCGCGCAGGGAGAGGCGCGCCTCCCCGCCGCCCGTTGAGCACCCGACTCTCGGAGGCCGGCTGGGCCCCCGTGAAGGAGTCGGAGAAAGCGGCGCCCGCTACCGGATTGACCGCTTGGCTCGATCCCTGGCGTTAGAAGAAGAAGATGCGATCGGCCCGCCATGTTTCGGCCCCCGCATTCGCGACGAGCCCTTCCCCAAAGGGTTCTCGCTTCCTCGAGACACTCCCAAGTACAACGGTTCCGTGAAGCCGGAGGATTGGCTGGTTGACTACTCCACCGCCGTCAGCATAGCAAACGGCAACAAGCGCGTTGCCGTGAAGTACGTTCCGCTCATGCTCCAGGGCACGGCCCGAACATGGCTGAACAGCCTCAAGCCCTACAGCATCAACAACTGGTTGGACTTCACCGAAGTTTTCATCCGCAACTTCACCAGCACCTACAAGCGGCCGCCCAAGCCCCGCCAGCTCTCCCTGTGCGTCCAAGGCCCAACCGAGTCCACCCGCGAATACTTGACGCGGTGGGCCGAACTGCGCAACTCCTGCGAAGGGGTGCATGAGGTGCTAGCCATAGAATACTTCACTACCGGGTGCCAAGAGGGCACCTTACTCAAGCACCGACTCCTCTGCGACAAGCCGGCCACACTCGAGGAGCTGCTAATCATAGCGGACAAGTACACCACCGCCGACTCCTCCATGAAGTCGGAGCTCCGAGTGGACGCGTCTGGAAAGATGCTCCCTCCGGACCCTCAGACGCCTGCTGGCGACTCCAGTCGGCGCCAGCAGTCGAACGACAACAAGCGCAAGGCCCAGCAGCCGGCTTCCACCAGCCGGCAGGTGGCGGTAGTTGAAGACCAATAGCCAAAAGGGCAGCCCGGCCCCAAGCGTCAAAAAGGTGGCAAGCCTGCTTGGTTGCCCGCTTTCTCCTTTGAGCAAACCCTTGATGCTCCCTGCAAGTTCCACAGTGGCGCGAAGCCGTCCAACCACACCACCCAGAAGTGCCACTGGCTCACCCGCATTGCCAAAGGCGAAGGACTGCCCCCTCCGCTCGCTGGCCCGCCGGCTCCGCCTCCTCAGCAGCCGGTGGCCCACCCCGTCGGCGCAATTCAAGATGAATTCCCCGAAGAACACAGAGCCTACGTCGTCTTCACCAGTGTGGCCGACGACAGGCACAGCCGGCATCAGCAGCACCGCGAGGTGAACATGGTCGCTTCTGAGGTCCCAGAGTTCATGCACTGGTCCGAGAGGCCCATCAGCTGGAGTCGCGCTGACCATCCGGAGGTGATGCCTTCTCCGGGTTCCTACGCCCTGGTGCTGGATGCCACCTTTTCAACGGAGCGGCGAGCCTGTCGCTTCTCCCGAGTTCTGATAGACGGCGGTAGCAGCATCAACATCCTCTACCATGACACCCTGGAGAAGCTGTGCGTCAAGGAGAAGCAGCTCCAGCCCAGCCGGACTGTCTTCTATGGCATTGTACCTGGCCTTTCCTGCTCTCCAATCGGCAAGATCAAGATAGATTTCCTCTTCGGAGACAAAGATCACTTCTGTCGCGAGCCAATCTGGTTCGAGGTGGTGGATCTGGAGAGCCCCTACCATGCGCTCCTTGGCCGGCCTGCTCTGGCCAAGTTCATGGCGGTACCGCACTACGCCTACCTCAAGATGAAGATGCTGGGCACCAAGGGCATTATCACCGTAGCCGGCGACTACCAGAAGTTGGCCCTGTGTGCTGCTGCATGTCCAGACCGGGTTGTCGCCATGGCCGGCAAGCAGCCGGACCTATCACCAGAACCCAAGGAGTCGGAGACCCAAGGCTCTTTCCAGCCGGCCAAAGAAACCAAGAAGATTCCCTTGGATCCTGACCACCCGGAGAGGTTCGCTGTCGTGGGGGCCCACCTCGACAGTAAATAGGAAAGCGAGCTCGTCGATTTCCTCCGTGAGAATCGGGACATCTTCGCATGGTCTCCCAAGGACATGCCGGGTGTCCCGACGGATTTTGCCGAGCACAAGCTACACGTTAGATCAGATGCAAAACTAGTCAAGCAACCCCTCCGCCGTCTGTCGGAAGAGAAGAGAAGAATTGTTGGTGAAGAGATCGCCCGGCTCCTGGCAGTCGGCTTCATCATGGGAGTGTTCTTTCCAGAATGGCTTGCCAACCCAGTCCTTGTACTGAAGAAGAACAACAAGTGGCGCATGTGCATTGATTACACCAGCCTCAACAAAGCTTGCCCCAAAGATCCGTTTGCTCTGCCTCAGATAGACCAAGTGATTGACTCCACAGCCGGATGCGAGCAGTTGAGTTTTTTGGATGCCTACTCTGGCTACCACCAGATCAAGCTGAACCCGGCCGATCGGCTGAAGACCGCCTTCATCACACCATTCGGAGCCTTCTGCTACCTGACCATGACATTCGGCCTGAGAAATGCCGGTGCCACATTTCAGCGTTGCATGCAGAAGTGCCTCCTCAACGACTCGGCAGAAATGCCCACGTCTATGTAGACGACATTGTGGTGAAGATGGAGAAGCGTGGCACCCTCCTGGAGGATCTCAAGGAGACCTTCGATAACTTGCGCCGTTTTCAAATCAAGCTAAACCCAGAAAAGTGTGTCTTCGGAGTCCCAGCCGGCCAGCTCCTTGGTTTCCTTGTCTCAGAACGCGGCATCGAGTGCAACCCTGTGAAAATCAAGGCCATAGAGTGGATGGAGAGGCCCACCCGGCTGCGAGACGTCCAAAAGTTCACCGGGTGCTTGGCATCCCTCAGTCATTTCATCAGTCGGCTGGGTGAGAAGGCTCTTCCCCTGTACCAGCTAATGAAGAAAACCACTCACTTCGAGTGGAACGACAAGGCGGACGAGGCCTTCCTCTAGCTCAAGAAGATGCTGACTACGCCGCCTGTCCTGGCGGCTCCGGCTGCTAAGGAGCCCATGTTCCTCTACATCGCCGCCACCAGCCGGGTGGTCAACACTGTCATCATGGTCGAGCGCCCAGAAGACGGCAAGGCGCAGCTGGTCCAGAGGCCCGTCTACTACCTGAGTGAAGTGCTGTCGGCCTCCAAGCAGAATTACCCCCACTACCAGAAGATGTGCTACGGCGTGTACTTTGCCGCCAAGAAGCTCAAGCAGTACTTTCAAGAGCACTCCATCACGGTTGTCCGCACTGCCCCACTCGCCGAGATCATGGGCAACAGAGACGCATCAGGCCGGGTGGCCAAGTGGGCCATCGAGCTAGCTCCCCACACCATCCTCTACCAGCCCCGCACCACCATTAAGTCCCAAGCGCTGGCCGACTTCCTCGTCGACTGGGCCGAGACCCAGTACCTGCCGCCGGCGCCGGATTCTACCCATTGGCGGATGAACTTTGATGGCTCAAAGATGCGCACCGGTCTGGGAGCCGGCATCGTCCTCACCTCTCCCAAAGGCGACAAGCTCAAGTACACGCTGCAAATCCACTTTGCCGCCTCCAACAACGTGGCCGAGTACGAGGCACTCGTCCACGGGCTCCGACTGGCCAAAGAGATTGGCATCCGCCGGATTCTGTGCTATGGTGACTCGGACTTGGTAGTCCAACAGTTGTCCGGCGACTGGGATGCCAAGGATGCAAACATGGCGAGCTACCGCTTCCTCGTCCAGCAGATCAGTGGATACTTTGACGGGTGCAAGTTCCTTCACATGCCACGAGCCGACAACGAGCAAGCTGATGTCCTGGCATGGATTGGCTCCACCTGCCAAGCGATACCAGCCGGCGTCTCCCTCCAATGCCTCCGCAAGCCGTCTATCAAGCCTTCGCCGGAATCAGACTCCATCTTCATGCCGGCTGCTCCCGGAGCAGTCGGATCCGACTCGGGGGCTGCAACAGCCGGCCGGGGGACTTCGGCAGGCGGCTCGGGGCCTGCTGCAGTCGCACTCGGCCCGGGAACTTCAGAACCCGGCCCGGGGACTGCGGCAGTCGGCCCGGGGATGATGGCAGGCGGCTCGGGGACTGCAGCAGTCGCACCCGGCCAGGGGGCTGCAGCAGTCGGCCCGGGGACTTCAATGACACAACAAGCGGCGGCCGACTCCAACCTGCCTCCTCCCAACCCAACCGCCCTTGTCCTAGTGGCCGTGATGACAGTGGTCGAAGCACCGTCGTGGGCGCAGCCCATCCTCAACTTCCTGGTAAGCGGAGAGCTACCAACCGACGAGACCTTGGCCCGGCAAGTGCAATGCCGGGCAGCAGTATACACGATAGTGAACGGAGAGCTTGTCAGACGCAGCGTGACTGGCGTTTTCCAGCGCTGCATTGAGCCAGAAAAAGGCAAGGCAGTCCTCAGAGACATCCATCAAGGCTAATGCGGCCACCACGCGGCCTCTAGATCCCTCGTCGCCAAAGCTTTCCGCCATGGATTCTTCTGGCCGACTGCTTTGGACGACGCCAAGGACTTGGTCAAGAAGTGCAAAGGGTGCCAAAAATTTGGCTCCAAGCAACATCTGCCGGCTTCTGCACTCAAGACCACCCCCCTCACTTGGCCATTTGCTGTATGGAGGTTGGACATGGTGGGCCCGTTCAAAACAGCACGCGGCAGCATGACTCATCTACTGGTCGCTGTGGATAAATTCACCAAGTGGATTGAAGCAAAGCCAATTAAGAAGCTGAACGGTTCGACTGCGGTGACCTTCATCACAGATATCACCGTCCGGTACGGCATACCGCATAGCATCATCACCGACAATGGCACAAACTTTGCCAAAGGCGCCTTGGCCCGCTTCTGTGCGACGTAGGGCATCCGACTGGACTTAGCGTCCGTCGCCCATCCGCAGTCAAACGGCCAAGTCGAGCGGGCAAACGGCCTCATCTTGTCCGGCATCAAGCCCCGACTGGTTGAGCCACTGGAGCGCTCGGCCGGCTGCTGGATCGAGGAGCTACCGGCCGTCCTATGGAGTCTCCGAACCACGCCGAACAAATCGACCGGCTTCACCCCCTTCTTCCTCATGTACGGGGCCGATGCCATCATCCCAACTAACATCGAGTTTGACTCGCCTCACGTCACCATGTACATAGAGGCGGAAGCAAAGGAGGCGCGAGAAGACGGCGTCGACCTGCTGGAAGAGGGCCGGCTCCTGGCACTCAGCCGGTCCGCTATCTACCAGCAGGGCCTGCGCCGCTACCACAGCCGGAAGGTCAAGCCACGATCCTTCCAAGAGGGGGACCTTGTGCTCCGGCTGATCCAGCGAACAGCTGGCCAGCACAAGCTCTCGGCCCCTTGGGAAGGGCCCTTCATCATCAGCAAAGCCTTGGGCAATGATTCCTACTACCTCATCAACGCGCAGAAGCCCAGGGCGCGCAAGAGGGACGATTCCGGCAAGGAAACAGAGCGCCCATGGAACGCAAACCTCCTCCGAAGATTTTACAGTTAATGCAGTATGTACCACGCTACCTTTTGTATTAAGAGCAAAGGCATAGGATCTCTCGAGGAGCACTCGGGGGCTCCCCTTTTTTATCTGTATGATAAGTTTATGCCTGAGAATGTGTTATTTCATTCCTCCGCCTGGCACCGGGTCCGACCAGTCGGCCCGGGGGCTCGCTGCCT
Organism: Thinopyrum elongatum; assembly: GCA_011799875.1. Taxonomy (NCBI): domain Eukaryota; kingdom Viridiplantae; phylum Streptophyta; class Magnoliopsida; order Poales; family Poaceae; genus Thinopyrum; species Thinopyrum elongatum. The sequence continues at coordinate 153,623,838 of CM022302.1, read as the reverse complement.
TGCCCTACGTTGGTGCCGCCTGCAGTCAGACAAGTAGTGTGCAGACTTCTAAGCCCTCTCTTGCCTTAGGCCGCAGCTCGCAGAGTGACTGTCCGGCTGGCAAGAGCTAAAGGCAGGAAACGGTGTCCACACGAAAAATGACTAAGGAAAAAGCATCAACATAGGCCAAGAAGGCTCCTCGCCCCTCCATCCGGCTGCTGAGCAGCTGGCCAGCCGGCTTCTCACTTGACTTGCTACGTTCTAAATGGCCAAAGTACTTGTCTTCCTAAACGTCCAAATACCGGACCCAGCCACAGACCGCAGAGCGGCTGTCCGGCTGGCAGGGTGGTAGCCAAAGAAAGGCGGCAAAGGAAAAAGCCAAAAAAGAACAGAAAAGCAAGACAAAGTCAGAACTCGGCAGAGCACAGCTTGTGCGAATAAAGTTAATTTACATAGCAAAAGCTCTTAGCCAGCATTCAACAGAGTTTGAATACACCCCCAGCGGGTGGAATTGCGCGAATTTAACATACTTGTTCAAAAGATTACAAGAACAGGAAAAGATAAGATGACGTGGCCATCTAGGCCAGGGGAGCAGCAGGCGGGTCCGACGGGTTGGCAGAGGCAGCGGCACCGGATGGTGGACCGGCTGACTGAAGGGTCTCGGCCTGATCGCCCCCGGCAGCAGTCGGTGTGGTAGCACGCGGCTCGTTGGTCGAGGCTTGGTCGGGCTGAGGCCGGCTGTCCGCTCCATCGTCCGGTGCGTCGTCTTCACCGTCCTCGTCCTCTTCGTTCTCGCCCTCGCCGCTGGAGGCGATCTCTTCCGCCGAGTCCCGCGCATCCCCCGGGTTCAGCCCGAACCAGCTGGGCGGTACCTCAGCGCCTTCCTCGTCCAGCTCGGGGATGAAAACGGTGGTGTCGGCATACTCGGCGATCGCCGCCGCGCGTTGAGTAAGCGCAGGGCCCACTACCGCCAGCTCCGGTCCGGCCTCCTGCCGGAAGGTGGCCAGCTGGGCCAGGTCCAGCCCAGGATACCACGCCTTGGCGAACTCCAAGGCCGTTCGCACACCCGCCCGAGCCGCGGCGCCCTTCCAAGCCTTGAAGCGGCCGACCGCCACCTCCAGCCGGTCGGCAGTCCGACTGGGGGTGCGTGGAATTTGAGCGTCGGGCCAAAAGGTGGCCAACACCTGAGCCCCGGCGCGCTGCAGGCGGCGAAGCATCCTGTGAACCGGCTGCAGGCGCGTCTTGACGGCCAGAAGCTGTTCGCCGAGATTCCGGGGCGCGTTGGGCGCAATGTCCGCGCCCGTCTTCCTCCGCATGTCGCGACGCACCTCGATGGCCTGGCTGACGGCGACGGAGTGACCGGGAAAGTATTCTACACAAGAAGAAGATCAAAGATTAGAAGCCAGAAGCCGACTCCTATAGCAGTCGGCGGCTGTTCAAAAGAAGAAGTAACTTACCATCGCATGTGCTCGATCTCACCGTAGCCGTCGATCAGGAGTCTCTCCTTCTCAACCCAGTTCGAGCGTTGAGTCTCGAACTCGGCCCTGAGGGAGTCTTCCTCCTCCTTCAGCTTCTGGAGCTCCGCCTTGTGCCGCTCCGCGTGGTCCGCCAGCTCCTTGGCCAGGCGGTCGCATTCCTGGGCCGCCTGGCTGCGCTCCTGCTCCTTGGTGTGGAGCGCGGACTTGGCCTCGCCCAGGCGTTGCCGCAGATCTGCGGTGGCCTCTGCCAAAACGAAGAAAAAAGGAAACAATCAACACCAATGAAAAGTAGTTGCCGGGAGATCCGGCCCGACTGCTCAGCAGTCGGCCCGAATCTCGGGGACTACACCCAGCGGGTGCGCTGACGCGCCCCCGCAAGGAAGAAGACCAAGTACTTAATTTGGCTCTCTGTCAGATCGGCGGTCCGCTTGGTCAGCTCCTGGAGCTGAGAGTTATATGCGGCCACACGGATGTTGTGGTAATCCTGCAACAAAGACAACAGAAGAAGGTAACGAGTCAGTACTCGGAGCTCGACCTGAAGTTCTGAGCCGCCTGCTCAGCAGCCGGCCCGGAACTCGGGGGCTACACCCAGTGGGTGCGCTGGCGCGCCCCCACGGAAGATTACAAAGAAACGAAAACAAGAAACGTACCCGAACGGCCGCCCGCGTCGCTAGGAACTCCTGCGTGTACTGCTGGAGAGCGGCGCCTTGGGCGTTGAATTGGGCCAGGACTTCCTGCGAGGCCGCGTTCAAAACACCCGTACCACCCCCAGACGCCCAACCCGGTGGGGCGGCGCTGGTAGCCTCGGCGTCAGGGGCCGACGAGCTAGCGGCCCCGACCTCCAACGGCCGCGGTGCTGAGGCCGCCCTCCCCGCTCGCCGACGCACCGGGATACGGGTGGCCGGAGTCGGACCCGCCACCAACTCGCCGCTGGCTGGCGGCACCAGGGACGCGTCGGGATGACCACCCTGGGCATCGACAGCTGGCGTGCACGGGGGCTCCTCCGACTCCGGGATAACAGGGTCCCCTCCCCCCTCTTGGATCGGCTGGTCATCGCCGGCCCCTCTGGTCGGAGCCTGGACCTCCAGCACCACAGGCTTCGCAGATTGCGGACCGGTGGACTCCGGAGCCCGGATGCGGGACACCTCCTCCGCCTGCGCCTTGGCGGCCGCGTCCGCCTGCTCCTTGGCCGCGACATCGGCTTGGGCCTTGGCCGCCGCGTCGGCCTCCGCCTTCTCCCGGGCCGCAGCTTCCCGCTCCTCTCGCGCCTCCCGCACGTTCTTCTCCGTCGCCTCCTGGAGGGCGGCGAGCGGATCCACGCGGCAGGGGCCCGTGACGTCGTCTACCGCCCCGATCACCGAGCCGGACGGGGCTCGCGACAAGGAAAGTGGGGCGCTGCACGCTAAGGGAGGAAGAGAATGAAAAGATCGCAAAGATAGAAGGAAAGCAAACACAAAGCAAGATGCAAGGAAGGGCAAGGCACTTACGTGGACACCAGCGGGAGCCACTTTGGGGCTTTCTGGAAGAGGGCCGCCTTCGCGGCAGCCTCTTGCCGCTTGGTCGCGGCAGTCGAGGTCTTGGCCTTCTTAGGCCGGCTGCCGAAGAACCCGGCGTCAGCCCGGCGCTTCGGCGCGCCGACTGCTGCAGTCGGCGCGGCCGAGGAACTGGCGCCCCCCTGTCGATGCTATGGGCGCGGCACGGCTCTTCGTCCTCCTCGTCATCATCTGGCCAATCCCCAAGGCTGCCTCCTAAGGAGCCGCCTGCTCCCTCGCCGCCACCGCCTGTGGCATCGTCCTCCTCCTGCGCGGCCGCCCCCAAGTCTGGGTCGTCCACGTCACTCACCGACCGGTCCGCCATGTACTGGTGACCCGGGGCCGGCGTATCAGTGGCCGTCTGGCCCGGGAAGCGCTGCGTCAAGGCCGACTGGTCAGGCGAAAAGAAAGAACCCGGATGAACAAAGAAAAAAAAGAATAAGGAGACGTACCGGAGGCGGTGGGTTGGCCTGGCTGTACGGCGGCTTGCCGAACTGCCACTCCATCTCCGACAGCTTGCAGTCGGAGAAGAAGTTCACCATGCGGACCACCTCCATGTCCGGCATCACCTTGGTGGACAGCCGGCATGGGTCCCGGCGCGCACTCATGGCGCTGATCAAGTGAGGCCGGGCTTGGAGGGGTAGCACCCGGTGCTTCACGAACGCGGCCAGCAGATCCGAGGCCTTGAGGCCCTCCGACGCCATCATCTCCTAGAGCCGGAGGAGCGCGGTGGAGCACGCGGCCGATAGGGTCTTCGGCCGGAACTTCCAGTTGGTGCGAGGCCCAACAGGTGGGCCGGCTGCGTAGGCCGGCAGGTTGACATAGTCCCGCGTCGAGTGGATATTCTCGACATAGAAGTACGACTTCTGCCACAGTTTGGCCGACTCCAGCAGGGCGAGAGCTGTGAAGCAGACCCCGGATCCCGTGCGCCGCACCGCGACGCAGGCTCCGCACTGGGCCGCCTCATTCTTGGCGGCGGTGCCAAGCTTGAGGTAGAAGAGTTCTCCCCACAGCTCGAGTGTGGGGAGCGTGCCGAGGTAGCCCTCGCACAGGGTGACGAAGGCGGAGAGTAGCACCACCGTATTCGGAGTGAGGTGGTGGGGTTGCACTCCGTAGAAATCCAGGAAAGAGCGAAGGAATCCGCTCGCCGAAAGGCCGAAGCCGCGGAGGAAATGTGACCAGAAGACGACGCGCTCGCCGCCTTCCGGCGCCGGCGAGATCTCCCTTTCGGGGGGGACACGCACCTTGACGTTTGATGCATGGGGAAGCCGCCGCATCTGGCGGAGGAACTCCGTGCCCGTCGTGGACATTGGAGCCATCCCAGGCGCCCGCATGGCCGCTTTGTGCCATGGGCTCCGTGCTCGGCAGCGGCGCGAGGGGGATGCAGTGCGAGGAGGGCCGGCAACGGCGGACTGCAGCAACACTCCGGCGAGAGGAGAGGCCCCGACAACGGAAAGAAGAAGACGAAGGAGAGAAGCAAAGAGAAGGGAGAGGAGGGCGCGCGTGCGTTCTGCCGCCCCCCTCCTCCCCCTACTTATAGCCCTCTGGCGGCGAAGCCGAGGGGGCGAGACGTGGGGGGGAACGAGATTAATTGCGCCCACTCCCCCCACGACCCCGCAGTTACAGCGCTGTAATGGCGTGTATTAATCGTGCCTGGGGAGCGCAACCGGCCCCCTCGGCCGCAGCAGATCCGCGCGCGTGCCGAGGCCCTGTAGTGGCAGGCCCAGGCCTGCGGCGACGTCTCGTCACACACGCGGGCTGGCAGGCCGGCCTGGCCTGCTGGCGCCGCGTGGCGAGCGAGCAACGGGCGGCAAGCCTGTCGTCCGACTGGCACTCTACCCGGCCTCTGCACGACGATTCGAATTCGCCAGGCGGCCGGCCTAGCCTTGGCCGGCTCCTGGCAACTGGCCTCTCCAGAAGACGGACGAAGCTCAACTACCAGACCACTCAGAGTAGGAAGCTGCTGAGGCTCCTTGTCTTTTCAGCCGCGGTGCCCCACCAGCTTCGGGGACTACTGTCGGAGTAAATGAGCACGGGTAGCCTCATCAGTCCCCCATGGTGTTTCAAGACATCGAGGCTAGCTGCGCCCCTCACACCGTCCGGGAGCACGACCGCCTTCTTGGGCCGGCTGGTCCAAGAGGCCAGCTGCTATAAGGCGGCAGGATCATGGAAGGCGGCCGCGAGGGAGCCGACTCCTGGCAGACGGCCCCTTGTCCCCTCGAAGTCAGCACCACATCACCACGATAAGACAAGGCATGGCTGCAGTGCAGCCTGCCACCCCCGAATCCAGGATGGGGCGTGGCCACAGAGCTGTGCACTGGGCGGACACCCCCCGCCCAGCGCGGCACTATTGCCGCACAGTCTGTGATGTCATTAGAGCCAGAGGGAGCCACGCTCCCACTACGGGCGGTCGGTATGACCCGCAGGCGGCGGGACCTACCTATCCGCGAGCCACCAGAAGGCGACAAACCTCGAGCAGGCGGCGACAAGGGAGGACCGACTCCTAGCAGGCGGCCCTCCTCCCCCTTGGAGTCTATGCCCCATTAACCAGACGAGACGGGGTATGGCTACAGTGAGTACCCGTCAGGCGGCAGGACTGTAACCACGTTCCCCTAGATCAAGCCTTCGTCATCGAGGGCGAGGCTACAGCATAAAGCAATCAATGTGGCCCACCAGGCGGCGGGCCCCAGCGGTCGGCGGAGAAGCCGGCAGCCAGAGACGCTGACGGCCGGGTCCTACACCTGGCTGGATTACCATTGTACCCCTGGGGGGTAGGCCTATATAAACCCCCCAGGCTCACCCATGCAGGGGGGATGATCTCCGAGGGTTCAGTGGGCGGTTCGGCTCAGCACCCACGCCATTGACACATACATGTAGAGAGAGGAGTAGAGCTAGCCTTGCCCTTCTCCTTCCTCCAGCCGAAACAGCTCAAGGAGCAAGCTTGTAGCTACTTGGTTGATCATAGTCATCATGCGGAGACCCCGCAGAGTAGGACTAGGGGTGTTATCTCCAAGGAGAGCCCCGAACCTGGGTAAGATTCACAGGTGTATGCGGTCTCGCTCACTCCCGCTTCTAGGGCCCGGCGACGTACTCTTGTCCCCATCCATGATAAGCCACCCCTGGCATATGTCGCACGATATCCCCGACAACAAACGAACTCTTTATTGGAACCGTGTGCTTAGACCAACAATGTAAGTGCAGTCCTTCGGTTAAGCAATAAAGCGGCAGAATTAATCATCAAAAAGAAAAAATCAATATAATACGTGCCGCACACGCGTCCCGTGTGCCGTACGAGCATGCGTGAGTTGACGAGACGCATGCTAGCAGGCAGACCGGGAGGCCGAGGCATGCGCATGTTCGCTACGCATGCTCACCGTGGGGCATGCTAGTAGCTGTGTGAAATGACGGTAGGCGTGCCAGCAGTCCGCTGCGCAAGCTCACCAGGAGGCGAGCCAGCCCTTTGACATCCGCCCACCTCGCTCCCACTGCTCCATATTAATAGCGCGCCCGATCCGTGGCCGCACACCCCGTCCACAGTTGTCACCACCGCATGGAGTGTATTAGGATTTTGCCAAAGTGCACCATCAGTGGGAGTGGCGACGTCGGGGCTGGTGAAGCACCCGCGCAACGCATGAAGCTGGGCGCAGAGGTTGCTGTTCGCCATAGACGAAGTCTCGCGCGGGCAGCAGCGCGACCTTGACTTCGTCGCCGTCGTCGTGCCTCCCCAGCCGGAGTCGGAGGTCCACAGCTTCTCTAGCAATGACTCCTACTCCGACGGAAAACCGGTTAGTCCCCCCCCCCGTTTGTTGGCTTTGTTGGGAACAGAAACCCTTGGTTATGTTCACCCAGTCCATGAAATCAGAGTAAGATTCGTTAGATCCGTGTAGTGTATTGATTGTTGGAATGGTATCTATGGTTAGTGATTAATTGTTTATTCTGTACAAACGATTTTGTTGCTAATGATCCTACTAGGGTTAGCGTGCGTGCTAATAATTCGTAGCCAGATCTTGAAAATTGATTTTGAATGTCCTACATATATGTTCGTGCCCTTTTTTTCTTCCAGATCTTGTGAATTGATTTTGAATGTCCTACATGTATGTTTCTGCCTTTTTTTCCTTCCAGATTGCTATGTACACAGATGAGGCTCCGGCCAGCGGCGCCGCCGGCTGTAGATCCTGCACCCGGCAGCAAGGGCAGAAGCGGCCTCGCCCCCTGGATCTGAGGAACCCATAGAATATTGGGCGGACTGCATTAGCGATCTCCCGGACGCCATCCTTGGGGAGATCATCTTCCTTCTCCCCACCAAGGATGGTTGCCGCACACAGGTCCTCGCATCTCGGTGGCACACTCTATGGCGCGCCGCACCTCTTAATCTCGACTGTCGCCGGCTATCTGTAGTTCATGATTTTGAACTCCACGGAGCCATCATCTGCTCCCACCAGGGCTCCATTCAACTCCTATGCATCCCGGCATGCTGCCTGCTGCACATACCCTTCACGGTGAATGCCTGGCTGACATCCCGTCAATTCGAAAAACTCCAACATCTTGAGTTCTACCATTACTATGCAAATAGCTGTCCACCAAGCGTTGTAGCTGTGCCCTCACCACCAGTGTCCATCTCATGGTTTTCCTCCTCTCTCCACACCACCACCCTGGCCCGGTGTCATCTACCAGACAATCTGGTACAAATGCTTTGACTCCCACTGCTAAAAAAACTCGCGCTTGTGGTGGTCGATCTGTCGGAGGCCTCACTGCACAGCATCATCCACTCATGCTGCCCTGCCCTGGAGCGCTTGCTACTTGTTTTTGGAAAAGAAATCCGTATCCGTTGTCTCCAAATAAAGTCGCCTCACCTTGTAAGCATTGGAATTTGCTTTAAAGGAGAGGAGCTCATCATCAAAGATGCCCCTTCACTCCAAAGGCTGCTCCTTGATTATCGTTATGCACCTTCGCAAATAACTATGGTATCTGCGCCTAAACTGGAGACCTTGGGTGTAATTCCTGATCCGTTTGAAGGTTACAAGATGGTGGTTGGCTCCACACTTATTCAGGTACTGTATATTATCATCAACACTTTTGTAACCATAAGCTGCATTTTTCATTTGTGTGCGTAAGTTTTATATCATCAACACTTTTGTAATCATAAGCTGCATTTTTCATTTGTGTGCATAATCTTTATATAATCTTGGAGTACGCTTTTGGTGCTAATATTATGTTCTATGCTCAATGAAGAGTTTGTCCATGGGTACGCTATCAATGGTGCTGGATTCTGTCAAGACCTTACATATCAGTACGTGGTGTTTTGATCTGAACATGGTTATCGGCTTGCTGCGATGCTTTCCATGTCTGGAGAATTTGTATATACAGGTGATGATATCAAGCACATTGATATACTTTACTAGAACTAACCGTTCAACTGTACTATTTTTTTGGACATTAACTGTTTTCAGTCTTCACGTCTATTTAGGCTAAAGGACATGGACAAAAAGGCATAAGAAGCACCGGGATTTTCTCGGTTCTCATGACATTCGTTTGAGGATAATAACGCTGCAAGGATATGCATCCAACCATGCAAACACTAGCTTTGTCACATTCTTCCTCTTGAATGCGAGAGTACTATTGTCCATGAGGATTAAGTTTTTTGACAGACACTTTCTCACGGATGGACACGTTGAACAACATAAAAAGAAGTTTCAGGTGGACAAAAGGGCTTCTGAACGTGCTCGGCTTCTATTTACAACAACTTGTTATCATGTACCAGTAGATTTTCTGGTCCAGGATCTTGATTTTATGGATCAGACCGATCCATTTCACTGTGACTGCTCAAAACTTTGGTTGAGTTAGTTGTTATTGTCCTGTTCAATCTGGATTTTGTGTAAACCTGATGAACAATTAATCATCGTGATTTTGTACCTTCTGTAAGCTGGGGTTAGATATTGCTGCCCTTTTCAACTCGGCTTTGACCCATATTTTCTTTCATACAAACCGGAGCTTCTATCAAGAAGCCTCATGGTTCCGAGAGCAAACTTGGTCACATGATTTGGTCGCGAAACAACATACACTGTATCTTCCCACCTTGATTTATTTTACAGAGGCAGCATGCAGCTGTGCTAAACATATGAAATTATTCAGGGTTCGTTTCGCCTTTTTATACATTGATTTTCCTAGTCATTTTTAACAAATAGCCACCATGTTATTATCGCAAATGGTCATATTAGTCAAACCGTGGGCGTTCAACTAACCATTTATTGCTGGTTTTGGACTTTTGTTTCGGCCGCCTCGGGAAGGTACGTAGAACTGTCCTCCGTTCTCATCTACAAGCACCGCCGCCAAGGATCGCCGCCTGCTGCGAGATGGAGGATGAGCCGGCCAACAAGCAGGTGCGGGTCGAGCCAGAACCGCTAGAGCCTCCGGCGAACGTGGACTTCATCAGCAGCCTCCTCGACGAGATGTTGGTAACCATCATATCCCACCTCCCCATCAAATTTTGCCATGCGAACCATTATCCTCTCGTGGCGGTGGCGCCCTCTCTGGCGCTGCACCCCCCTGGACCTCATCATCGACCACGAGTTCTGCAGTGGGGAGCAGCAACGCCTGGACGCATTGTCCCACGTCCTCGACACACACCCTGGGCCGGTCAGACGCCTTGCTATCGGCAGGCTCAATCCCCACAACAAGACCGAACCCAGGTTCCACTACTGGTTCCTATCCCCAGCCCTGGATATAAGAATTGTCTGAAGTAAAACTTCATAAAGTTTGACCTTATTTATATGAAAACATAACAACATGTACCATGCTAAAGTTATACAATATGAAAATTTAAGTCATGACACATTTACTGATATTGATTTCATATTGAGAATGTTGGTATTTTTTTTTCTATAAAGTTGGTCAAACTTTATGAGGCTTGACTTTAGACAAATCTTATATGCGAACTAAAAAGGACCGGAGGGAGTACAACATGCTTAACAGTGATACGTCTCCAACGTATCTATAATTTTTTATTGTTCCATGCTATTATATTATCTGTTTTGGATGTTTTATATGCATTAATATGCTATTTTATATTATTTTTGGGACTAACCTATTAACCTAGAGCCCAGTGCCAGTTTCTGTTTTTTCCTTGTTTTTGAGTCTTACTGAAAAGGAATATCAAACGGAGTCGAAGTAGAATAAAACTTTCATGATGATTTTTCTTGGACCAGAAGACATCCAGAGGACTTGGAGAGGGGGCCAGAAGGTTCCCGAGGAGGCCACAAGCCTGCCAGGCGCGCCCTGGGGGGGCACCCTGAGGGCTTGTGGGCCCCTCAGAGGTCTTCCAACTCTAATCTTTGCACTATAAATTCCCAAACCATCGGAGGCATCCACCAAAATACTTTTCCGCCGCCGCAAGCCTCTGTTCCTGTGAGATCCCATCTTGGGGCCTTTTTCGGCGATCTGCCAGAGGGGGATTCGATCACAGAGGGCCTCTACATCAACCTTGCTACCCTACCGGTGATGCGTGAGTAGTTTACCACAGACCTACGGGTCCATAGCTAGTAGCTAGATGGCTTCTTCTCTCTCTTTGATCTTCAATACAATGTTCTCCTCGATGTTCTTGGAGATATATTCGATGTAATACTTTTTTGCGGTGTGTTCGTTGAGATCCGATGAATTGTGGATTTATGATCAGATTATCTATGAATATTATTTGAGTCTTCTCTGAACTCTTTTATGCATGATTAAGATATCTTTGTATTTCTCTTCGAACTATCGGTTTGGTTTGGCCAACTAGATTGATTTTTCTTGCAATGGGAGAGGTGCTTAGTTTTGGGTTCAATCTTGCGGTGTCCTCACCCAGTGACAGAAGGGGTAGCAAGGCACGTATTGTATGTTGCCATCAAGGATAAAAGATGGAGTTTGCATCATATTTCTTGAGTTTATCCCTCTACATCATGTCATCTTACTTAAGGCGTTACTCCATTCTTATGAACTTAATACTCTAGATGCATGCTGGATAGCGGTCGATGTGTGGAGTAATAGTAGTAGATGCAGGCAGGAGTCGGTCTACTTGACACGGACGTGATGCCTATATTCATGATCATTGCCTTAGATATCGTTATAACTTTGCGCTTTTCTATCAATTGCTCAACAGTAATTTGTCTACCCACCGTATGCTTTCTTCAAGAGAGAAGCCTCTAGTGAAACCTATGGCCCCCGGGTCTATTTTCCATCATATATTTTCAGATCTATAATCCAAAAAACCCAAAAATACCTTGCTGCACTTTATTTATATTTACTTTAGTTTGCCTTTTTATTTATCTTTTATACCTATCTCGATTAGCTCTCACTCTTGTTCGAGACCGTGAAGGGATTGTGAACCCCTTTTTCTTGTTGAGTGCAAGTGTTTGTTAGTTTGTGCAGGTGCATATATTGGAGACTTGCTTGTGCCTCCTACTGGATTGATACCTTGGTTCTTAACTGAGGGAAATACTTATCTCTACTTTGCTGCATCACCCTTTCCTCTTCAAGGGAAAAATCAACACAAGCTCAAGAAGTAGCAGGAAGAATTTCTGGCGCCGTTTCCGGGGAGGTTCTACATCAAGCCTACCAAGTACCCATCATAAACTCTCATCTCTTGCATTACATTATTTGCCATTTGCCTCTCGTTTTCCTCTCCCCCACTTCTAAAATGTTTTCAGAAAACACAAAAATATTTGCCTTTTTATTCGCCCTTCTTTCGTTCGTCTTTTTGTTTGCCTTTTTATTTTCTCGTTTACTAGATCGTTTGCTTGCTATCATGTCTGAATATGGGGAGGTTATTGTTGAAAATTCTGAGGATCTTGCTAATAATCTTGAGGAAAAATTTGGATCTTGTTCTTTCGATCCTGAAACCTAAACTCCCTCTAATCTTAAGGCAAAAACTTTTCATGTGGTAGACGGTAATATAATTGGGAAGAGTGTTATTCAAGAATTCTTTGATTGTACGGGAGTCAGGCCAACTGGTAAGGGATCTATTCTTCTTGACACAAATTGCTATGCGGACGCTATTGCTATGCTTGTCGTTAAACTAGAGAGAAAATTTGTGCATATTCATCCTGCTTTACAAAAGATATTTTATGAACTTCCCAATATACTTCATCCTAAGGCTAAAAATATTGCAACTCTCATCCTTATGCGAGAATTTGACTTCATAATAAAAGAAGCTAGGGGAATTTTTGTTTTCTATAATAAAAATATGGAGCATCCTCCAGTTGAAGAAATTCTCCATGACAAAGAAACCTTGCATAGTCTAGAATCTAGAGATTATCATTCTTACAGTAACAATCTTAGGAGAAGAGTTCCCTACGCAGAAATTACTCAAGCCCTTTATCTTGATACTTATGAAAAATTTGATTGGGTAACTAAGGGAATTTATGTAGGATTTAATGATGAATGGATGGAGGTAATGTCTAGGGAACCTATTAAAGATGAGATACGTATTTTATATGAAGATATTTATGGTGATGACCCTGAGTATGGAATTATGAATGTTAAAATCACTAATAAAAGTCCTTTCCATGAATTGAGTTCACCTTCTAGGAATGAAAGGAAAGAAAAAAGATATTTGATAAGAAAAGTCTTGGAAGATTTGACTAGGAAAGAATTGCATACCAAAGATGACAATACCTAGATCTATGTTTTATGCCTAGCTAGGGGCGTTAAACAATAGCGCTTGTTGGGAGGCAACCCAATTTTGTTTTTATGTTTTTGGTTCTGTTTTTTAATAAATACACATTATTACCTCTGTAGTAATTGTGTTTTGGTGTTTTAATTAGTGTTTGAGCCAAGTAAGACCTTTGGGATGATCTATGGTGATAGTTGATTTGATTTTGCTGAAAAACAGAAACTTTTGCGTTCAGTAATAGAATTGTTTAAATTCACTGGAGCGTGTAAAAAATTTGATTTTTTACACAAGATTGATATACAAATTGCCTCTGTTGTCCTGATGTTTCAGAAATTTTGGAGTTACAAAAGTATGGGAACAATTCAGATCTTCGCAGACTATTATGTTTTTGATAGATTCTGTTTTTTATGTATTGTTTGCTTATTTTGATGAATCTATGGGTAGTATCGGGGGGTATGAACCATGGAGAAGTTGGAATACAGTAGATATAACACCAATATAAATTAAGAATGAGTTCACAACTGTACCAAAAGTGGTGATTTATTTTATTATACTAACGTATCTTATGAGTTTTCTGTTGAGTTTTGTGTTGTGAAGTTTTCAAGTTTTGGGTAAAGATTTGATGGACAACAGAATAAGGAGTGGCAAGAGCCTAAGCTTGGGGATGCCCAAGGCACCCCAAGTTAATATTCAAGGACAACCAAGCATCTAAGCTTGGGGATGCCCCGGATGGCATCCCCTCTTTTGTCTTCAATCCATCGGTAAATTTACTTGAGGCTATATTTTTATTCACCACATGATATGTGTTTTGCTTGGAGCGTCTTGTATGATATGAGTCTTTGCTTTTTAGTTTGCCACAATCATCCTTGCTGTACACACCTTTTGATAGGGACACACATTAATCATGAATTTATTAGAATACTCTATGTGCTTCACTTATATCTTTTGAGCTAGGCAGTTTGCTCTAGTGCTTCACTTATATCTTTTTAGAGCACGACTGTGGCTTTTTATATAGAAATTGTTGAACTCTCATGCTTCACTTATATTATTTTGAGAGTCTTAAACAGCATGATAATTTGCTTAGGTTATGAAATTAGTCCTAATATGATGGGCATCCAAGAGGGATATAACAAAAACTTTCATATAAAGAGCATTGAATACTATGAAGTTTGATTCCTTGCATATTGTTTTGAGATATAAAAAAGGTGATATTAGAGTCATGCTAGTGAGTAATTGTGGATTGGTAGAAATATATGTGTTAAAGTGTGTGATTCCCGTAGCATGCACGTATGGTGAACCGTTATGTGATGAAGTCGGAGCATGATTTATTTTTTTGATTGTCTTCCTTATGAGTGGCGGTCGGGGAAGAGCGATGGTCTTTTAGTACCAATCTATCCCCCTAGGAGCATGCGTGTAGTACTTTTTTTTGATGGCTAATAAATTTTTGCAATAAGTATGTGAGTTCTTTAGGACTAATGTTGAGTCCATGGATTATACGCACTCTCACCCTTCCACCATTGCTAGCCTCTCTAGTACCGCGCAACTTTCGCCGGTGCATTAAACCCACCATATACCCTTCCTCAAAACAGCCACCATACCTACCTATTATGGCATGTCCATAGCCATTCCGAGATATATTGCCATGCATCTTCCACGGTTCCGTTTTATTATGACACGCACCATCATTGTCATATTGCTTTGCATGATCATGTAGTTGGCATAGTATTTGTGGCAAGGCCACCGTTCATATTTTTTATACATGTCACTCTTGATCATAGCACATCCTGGTACACCGCCAGAGGCATTCATATAGAGTCATATCTTGTTCTAGTATCGAGTTGTAATTTTTGAGTTGTAAGTAAATAAAAGTGTGATGATCTTCATTATTAGAGCATTGTCCCATGTGAGGAAAGGATGATGGAAGCTATGATTCCCTCGCAAGTTGGGATGAGTCTCCGGACTTAAAAAAAAAGAGAGGCCAAAGAAGCCCAAATAAAAAAGAGAGGCCAAAGAAGCCGCCAAAAAATGAAAAAAATGAGAGAAAAGAGAGAAGGGACAATGTTACTATCCTTTTTCCACACTTGTGCTTCAAAATAGCACCATGATCTTCATGATAGAGAGTCTCCTATTTTGTCACTTTCATATACTAGTGGGAATTTTTCATTATAGAACATGGCTTGTATATTCCAATTATGGGCTTCCTCAAATTGCCCTAGGTCTTCGTGAGCAAGCAAGTTGGATGCACACCCACTTAGTTTCTTTTTGAGCTTTCATACACTTATAGCTCTAGTGCATCCGTTGCATGGCAATCCCTACTCACTTGCATCGATATCAATTGATGGGCATCTCCATAGCCCATTAATTTGCCTAGTTGATGTGAGACTTTCTCCTTCTTTTTTGTCTTCTCCACAACCACCATATTCTATTCCACCCATAGTGCTATATCCATAGCTCACGCTCATGTATTGCGTGAAAGTTGAAAAAGTTTGAGAACATTAAAAGTATGAAACAATTTCTTGGCTTGTCATCGGGGTTGTGCATGATGAAATACTTTGTGTGATGAAGATGGAGCATAGCCAGACTATATGATTTTGTAGGGATAACTTTCTTTGGCCATGTTATTTTGAGAAGACATGATTGCTTTATTAATATGCTTGAAGTATTATTGTTTTTATGTCCATATTAAACTTTTGTGTTGAATCTTATGGATCTGAATATTCATGCCACAATAAAGAAGATTACATTGATAAATATGTTAGGTAGCATTCCACATCAAAAATTCTGTTTTATCATTTACCTACTCGAGGACGAGCCTGAATTAAGCTTGGGGATGCTTGATACGTCTCCCACATATCTATATTTTTTGATTGTTCCATGCTATTATATTATCTGTTTTGGATGTTTTATATGCATTAATATGCTATTTTATATTATTTTTGGGACTAACCTATTAAGTGCCAGTTTCTGTTTTTTTCCTTGTTTTTGAGTTTTACAGAAAAGGAATATCAAACGGAGTCCAAACGGAATAAAACTGTCGTGATGATTTTTCTTGGACCAGAAGACATACAGAGGACTTGGAGAGGGGGCCAGAAGGTTCCTGAGGAGGCCACAAGCCTGCCAGGCGTGCCCTAGGGGGGCGCCCTGAGGGCTTCTGGGCCCCTCGGAGGTCTTCCAACCCTAATCTTTGCACTATAAATTCCCAAATATTCCCAAACCATCGGAGGCATCCACGAAAATACTTTTCCGCCGCCGCAAGCCTTTGTTCCCGTGAGATCCCATCTTGGGGCCTTTTTCGGCGATCTGCCGGAGGGGGATTCGATCACGGAGGGCCTCTACATCAACCTTGCAGCCCTACCAGTGATGCGTGAGTAGTTTACCACAGACTTACGGGTCCATAGCTAGTAGTTAGATGGCTTCTTCTCTCTCTTTGATCTTCAATACAATGTTCTACTTGATGTTCTTGGAGATCTATTCGATGTAATACTTTTTTGCGGTGTGTTCGTTGAGATCCAATGAATTGTGGATTTATGATCAGATTATCTATGAATATTATTTGAGTCTTCTCTGAACTCTTTTATGCATGATTAAGATATCTTTGTATTTCTCTTTGAACTATCGGTTTGGTTTGGCCAACTAGATTGGTTTTTCTTGCAATGGGAGAGGTGTTAGTTTTGGGTTCAATCTTGCGGTGTCCTCACCCAGTGACAGAAGGGGTAGCGAGGCACGTATTGTATGTTGCCATCAAGGATAAAAGATGGGGTTTACATCATATTTCTTGAGTTTATCCCTCTACATCATGTCATCTTACTTAAGGCGTTACTCCATTCTTATGAACTTAATACTCTAGATGCATGCTGGATAGCGGTCGATGTGTGGAGTAATAGTAGTAGATGCAGGCAGGAGTCGGTCTACTTGACACGGACATGATGCCTATATTCATGATCATTGCCTTAGCTATCATCATAACTTTGCGCTTTTCTATCAATTGCTCAACAGTAATTTGTCTACCCACCGTATGCTTTCTTCAAGAGAGAAGCCTCTAGTGAAACCTATGCCCCCCCCGGGTCTATTTTCCATCATATATTTTCAGATCTATAAACCAAAAAACCCCAAAATACCTTGCTGCACTTTATTTATATTTACTTTAGTTTGCCTTTTTATTTATCTTTTATACCTATCTCTATTAGATCTCACTCTTGTTAGAGACCGTGAAGGGATTAACATCCCCTTTTTCTTGTTGAGTGCAAGTGTTTGTTAGTTTGTGCATGTGCATAGATTGGAGACTTGCTTGTGCCTCCTACTGGATTGATACCTTGGTTCTTAACTGAGGGAAATACTTATCTCTACTTTGCTGCATCACCCTTTCCTCTTCAAGGGAAAAATCAACGCAAGCTCAAGAAGTAGCAAACAACAACCAAATATAGTCATTCATAGAGCTATTGTTAATATTGGTATTGATGAAATTGAACTGCATAGTTCATACTTGCACATATAGAACATCACATTGTGAATAGCTGAAATAAACAAGGCATACTACGAACAACCAAAGATGGCAATTGAAACTGGACATATGCTAACTACAAACAACTGAACAACCAAAAACCGTAGAAATAAACAAGGCGTAATGCAAACAACCAAATATAGCAATAAATACTGGACAGGTTCTCACTACAAAAGGGGTTTGAGAAAACAAATCATGGGATTCCTCCGGTGAAGAGGCACGACAAAACAAATCATGGGTTTCCTCACTTGTCACAGATTAGCTCCTCCTCGTGGTCGCCGTCGATGAGGTCTGACTTGGCAGCTGAGGATTCCAAGCCAGCGTCACAGAACGTGTCCTTTAGAAATGACAAAAGGGGCTCCATGGCGATGAAGGATGGCAAATTGTTCATAACGAGCCGCAGGAGATCAGCAGCAGGGCCATCGATGAGATCGACGGCTGTCGAACCCGAGGGGTTGGGGGTGGGCAACTTAACCTATGACATAGCCCGCGTCAAGCCGTCACTAACGACGACCTAGATGTTGTAGCCGGCGTTCGTGACATGCCAGAATACTCTAGCCCGCTGATTGAAAGGCTGCGTCCAGTCATCGTTGTCAGCTTCCTCGGTGTCCACCTCATCGACGTCGAGCGAAGAGGCCGCGGTAAAGCTCTTTTGGGCCATTCGCTCCTCGAGCTCCTCGAGAAGCATAGCCGGGCTTAGGCTGCGATGTTCTGGAGTGGGGGAAGGGGGTGGGGATGGTTATCTGTGGGAAAGGGGGCCTTTCGCAGGCATCATCTAAGAAACTCAGGGCGGCGAGGATATGTATATCGGTGGGTAACCTGCACGGGCAGACCGGCAGAGGTTGAGGATGGAGGCGGCGCGTCGGCGGCGACCTTGCTAGGTTTCGAGTGAGGGAGGGGTGGTGTGTATGTGTGTGAGCGGGGGATTTGGGGTGAGCGGGGGATTTGGGGTGAGCGGGGGATTTGGGGTGTGTGAGTGGAGGGGGTCCAAAGTGGTGTTTGAGGAAATGCCGCGGGTACTGAAAATTTTACTAGGCGGGAGTAAAATGGCGGGGCTACCAAAAATTTGGATCAACGGATTGAAGTAGAGCGGGGCGGGAGTAACAAACATCACACATGGTTAAAACATAATAATCGTGTGCTATCAAATAGAAAAATACTCCAGCCGAGAAGATATTTTTGAGATTGCGAAGGATGCAGGCGGGAGTAAAATGCCGGGGCTCCAGTTAAAAAAAATGCCGAGGCTACTGAAAATTTGGATCAACTAATTGAAGCAGAACGGGAGTAATAGACATCGCACACGGTCCACACATACGAATCGTGTGCTATCAAACAGAAAAACCCTCTAGGCGGGTAGATATTTTCGAGATTGCAGGGAGTAGATATTTTCGAGAGCTGGAGGGAAGTCTCGTGGAGCCTAATCTACTATGATGATGTGGGTGATAGGGGCAGGGGCGCGGTACATGGGTAGTCCTAGGGAACCGTGTCTACTGCGCACCTGATCGTAGACTGTTGTTGCGTCCGACTCGTCTGCTGTTTATAAATTTGGCGAAAAAAACACGGGAAAGGGTCAGAACACGAACACACTTGCATGTGGACCAAATATATGTATGAAAAGGGTGGTTTGATATTCAAATACCCAATGAACAACTTTGATATGGCACCTGTCGCACAAAGCGCACGTTATTATTGCTAGACCCACCCCACAGGCACACACACACACACACACACACACACACACACACACACTTCGTGTTGGCGGGAGGGGAATCCTAGCTATGAACGCATGCCCCCAAATAGCTAGGCCTGACATCTCACCCTACCGTAACACAAAACCAAAAGGAGTACATCATGGTCAACCCCCCCTTTTGCTTCCGATCAAATGTGGACCATGTGCGGGCCCACAGATGTGTTCTTGTGGCATGATATGGGTGAGACCACATACAAACCACACCTGCGGGTGGCCCAATATATATATATATATGTGTGTGTGTGTGTGTGTGTGTGTGAACGGTGTGGTGTGATATTTAAATAACCAAATCACAAATTTGATGTGGCACATGTGCATCGCAAATTAACCGGACATCCCCGACCCGATGGAGGTTCATCTAGTGCGAAGTAGTACTATGCCCCCCCCACACCCACACACACTTTGAGTCGGTGGGAGGGGGCATCACACCAAGGCGTATTGTAACACTAACCAAGAAGAATCACCACCTTGGTCGTATAACCTCTCTCGTTGTTGGGTCAAAGTCAGGCATGGACGTCCACACGCGGCCCCACAAATAGGCTAGCTTGTCGCCGATAACCATGCGAGGGAGTGCCTGAAGACAACCACTATGTGCATGTGGCCCAAACATATGTATGAAGTGTTATGTGGTGTTTGAATATACCCAATGCACAACTTTGATGTGGCACCGTGCTTTTGGAACCGGAAAGTCCCCACACGGAGCGAGGGTTCGCGACGCGTATACTATATATAGGGATTCATGTGTATGCATGCATGCCCTCAAACTTAGGTCTCCAATCTCACCATGAAAGACGTACGACTATATGGTAACGCGGACCAAGAGAAGAAGAATCCAACCTGGTAACCTCTCTCGCGTTGTTGGTCGAAGTGATGGATGTCCACGCGGGCCCAAGAATATATAGGCCGTCGATGATAACCAAGCGAGGGAGAGTGTCCAAAGACAACCACTGCATGCATGTGCCCCAAACATATGTATGGACATGCGTGATGCATGCATATATGTTTGAATACCAAAAGCACCACATTTTGATGTGTCGCATGCATGCGTCGCAAATCGCACAACCCACACAGATCTGGTTCATGACGTGTCGCGTGCTTGCCCCCCCCCCCCACTTTGATCCGGTGGGAGGGATTCATGCGTACACATGCGCTCAAAGTATAATATGTTATCTCTCACATCATGACATGCATGTACCGTACCGTATAAGACGAACCAAAATTTAATCCCCTCCTAATTATAAGTCAAATTAACCTCTATCGATGTCGGTCAAAGTGATTGACCAAGCTGTGGGGACACACAGATGGACGAAGCATCTCGCCGATAACCCCGTGAGTGAGTGCTAGAGGACAACCACCATCGCTTGCATGTGGGCCAAACACATGTATGGAGATGTGTGATTGTGATGTTTGAATACCTAATATATATGCAGAACTTTGATGTGCCGCCTGCCTCAGAAACCTTTAAGTCCCCCACATGAAGCGAGGTTCATGATGCGCAGTATATGCTGGCCCGCCTCCCCTCTTCATCGCGTAATATATACTCCTACGTACCGTAACACAACCCGAAAATAATCCTCCTTGTTCGTCAAATTACCTTTCTCGTTGTGTCATATATTAGATGGATGACGACCTCGCGGACCCATGGAGGGAAGCATCGCAGGCGAGTGAGTGAAAACCATCGTCTGCACGTGGCCCAAGGTGTTGGTGATGTTTTTAATACCCAATATGCACAACTTCTTTGTGGCACCTGCCTCGGAAGCCGAAAAGTCCCCACACAGAGCGAGATCGTTCATGACGTGTGTGTAGTATGTGCTGCCCCCTCCTCCCCTCTTCGACGCGTACTATATACTCCTATCGCGACACAACCTAAAAATAAACCTCCTTTTTGGTCAAATTAACCTCTCTCTTTGGGTCAAAGTGATGGAGGACAACCTCGCGGGCCCACGGATGGAAGCATCGCATGCGAGTGACTATCCTATATGACGTGTAGTATATGTTGCCCCCGGCCACCCTCTTCGACGCGTACTATATATACTCCTCCCGTACGTAACAAAAACCAATAAATGACCATCCTTGTTGGTCAAATTAACCTCTCTCACCGCAGGTCATAGTGCTGGACGACGACCTCGCGGGCCCACAGAGAGAGTCACACGCGAGTGAGTGTCCTAGGACCACCACGTGCATGTGGCCCAAAGATGCGTGTCAAACTTTTTCTGCAATGAACATGCGACCAAAGGAGTTTAGTGTTAAAAAAATAGATAACATTTGTCTGTTTTTATACATTGATTGATTTCCCAGGGATTTAATGTGCAAAAATCAAATTTGATGTAGATGAGACCCATGATAGTGCACCAAAATGGATTGGAAAATCATATGTGTATGTGTCCCTGGGTGCATGTTTAGTCCCCATGCAAGAAATTTCTAACATCGAGAATCTTGATTTTAAAATCCAGTAAATCCAAAACTAAGTTGAAATTCATGAAACTTATCATGGTGTCATATCGACACCAATTGAATGTGATATTATATTTTTTTTTCAAATTTGAGACAAGTTTTGATATAATCTTCTTACAGACAGGAAATTATCAATAATTATCAACCAATATCGCAAACGGACTCTTTATTCAAACTATGTGCGCTAGACCAACAATGTATGTGCCGTGCTTCGGTTAAGCATTAAAGCGGCAGAATTAATCATCAAAAAGCAAAAATCAATATAATACGTGCCGCCACGCATCCCGTGTGCCCTACGAGCATGCGTGAGTTGACGAGACGCATGATAGCAGTCCGCCGCGCAGGCAGACTCGGAGGCCGAGGCATGCGCGTGTTCTCTACGCAGGGTCACCGGGGGGCATGCTAGTAGCTGTTGATGGAAATATGCCCTAGAGGCAATAATAAAATGGTTATTATTATATTTCCTTAATCATGATAAAGATTTATTATTCATGCTAGAATTGTATTGACCGGAAACTTAAATACATGTGTTATACATAAACAAATACCGTGTCCCTAGTAAGCCTCTACTAGACTAGCTCCTTGATCAAAGATGGTTAAGGTTTCCTAACCATAGACATGTGTTGTCATTTGATAACGGGATTACATCATTAGGAGAATGATGTGATGGACAAGACCCATCCATTAGCTTAGCATATTGATCGTTCAGTTTATTGCTATTGCTTTCTTAATGTCAAATACATATTCCTTCGACTATGAGATTATGCAACTTCCAGATACCGGAGGAATACCTTGTGTGCTATCAAACGTCACAACATAACTGGGTGATCATAAAGATGCTCTACAGGTATCTCCGAAGGTGTTTGTTGAGTTGGCATAGATCGAGATTAGGATTTGTCACTCCGAGTATCGGAGAGGTATCTTTGGGCCCTCTCGGTAATACAGATCATAAGAAGCTGTAGGATCGAAAGTATGTCTAGAGGGGGGGTGATTAGACTACTTGACCAAATAAAAATCTAGCCTTTTCCAAATTTTATGTCTTGGCAGATTTTAGCAACTTAACACAAGTCAAGCAATCAACCTACATATGCAATTCTAAGAGTATAGCAGCGGAATGTAAATCATTGCATATGAAGGTAAAGGGGAGGAGTTTGGAGGGAGCAAACGCAATGTAGACACAGAGATTTTTGGAGTGGTTCCGATAGGTGGTGCTATCATACGTCCACGTTGATGGAGACTTCAACCCACTAAGGGTAACGGTTGCGCGAGTCCATGGAGGGCTCCACCCACGAAGGGTCCACGAAGAAGCAACCTTGTCTATCCCACCATGGCCATCGCCCACGAAGGACTTGCCTCACTTGGGTAGATCTTCACGAAGTAGGCGATCTCCTTGCCCTTACAAACTCCTTGGTTCAACTCCACAATCTTGACGGAGGCTCCCAAGTGACACCTAACCAATCTAGGAGACACCACTCTCCAAAAGGTAATAAATGGTGTGTTGATGATGAACTCCTTGCTCTTGTGCTTCAAATGATATTCTCCCCAACACTCAACTATCTCTCACAGATTTGGATATGGTGGAAAGATGATTTGAGTGGAAAGCAACTTGGGGAAGGCTAGGGATCAAGATTCTTGTGGTTGGATTGGAATGTCTTGGTCTCAACACATGAGTAGGTGGTTCTCTCTCAGAAAATGATTAGTGGAAGTGTAGGCACGTTCTGATGGCTCTCTCAGAAATGGAGAAGGGGGTGGAGGGGTATTTATAGCCTCCACACAAAATCTAACCGTTACACACAGTTTACCAAACTCGGTGGGACCGAATAGTGAAACTCGGTGAGACTGACCTGGTTCAAAATGTGAATGTTAGGCTTTTCGGTGGGACCGAGAATACCAAGTCGGTGAGACAGATGCGCTAGGGTTAGGGCGAAACCTCATCTCGATGAGACCGATCACATGAACTTGGTGATACCGATTTCAGTAATAAGCAAACAGAGACTTGGTCAGGCAAACTCGGTGGGACCGATTGCTCATTTCGGTGAGACCGAAACGTTACGAAAAGGAAATAGAGAGTTTGCATTGTCAACTCGGTGGGACCGATTGCTCATCTCGGTTAGACCGAAATGTTATGAAGGGAAACCGAGTGTTTGCAATCCCATCTCGGTGAGACCGAGATCCCTATCGGTGAGACCGAACTGATTAGGGTTTCTAGCAATGGCTATGTCAAGTGAACTCGGTGGCGCCGGATAGATCAAATCGGTGGGGCCGAGTTTGACTTTAGGTTTAGGACATATGTGGAAATGAGAAAGTAGTTGAGGGCTTTTGGAGCATATCACTAAGCATTTTGAGCAAGCAAGCCATTAAGCAACACCTCATCCCCTTTTAATAGTATTGGCTTTTCCTATGGACTCAATGTGATCTTGGATCACTAAAATGAAAATGTAGAGTCTTGAGCTTTTGCCAATATGTGTCCTTAGCATTTTGAGGGGTCCACATCTCTAGTCCATGCCATACCAATGATTGAACTTTCTGAAACATTAATCTTGAATGGATATTAGTTCAATGAGCTATATGTTGTTATGAATTACCAAAACCACCCGGGGATTAGTTGCACTTTCAGAGGCCTTGCAAGCAAAGTGACTAATGAGTTACTTACAGGATGATGTATTACGGAACGAGTAAAGAGACTTTCCGGTAACGAGATTGAACTAGGTATGAAGATACCGACGATCGAATCTCGGGCAAGTAACATACCGATGGACAAAGGGAATTACGTATGTTGTCATAACGGTTCGACCGATAAAGATCTTCGTAGAATATGTAGGAGCCAATATGGGCATCCAGGTTCCGCTATTAGTTATTGACTGGAGAGGTGTCTCGGTCATGTCTACATAGTTCTCGAACCCGTAGGGTCCGCACGCTTAACGTTTGTTGACGATATAGTGTTATATGAGTTATATGTTTTGGTGACTGAATGTTGTTCGGAGTCCCAGATGAGATCACGAACATGACGAGGATTCTCGAAATGGTCGAGAGGTAAAGATTGATATATAGGACGATGATATTTGGACACCGGAAGTGTTTCGGGACATACCGGGAAGAAATCGAGTCACCGGAAGGGGTTCCGGGCACCCCCCCCGGGAAGTTATGGGCCTTATGGGCCAAAGGAGGGGACAGACCAGCCCACAAGGGGGCTAGCACGCCGCTCCCTTGGCTCGACGGCCCTATGGGTAAGGAAAGGGGAGGGGTGGCCCCTCCTGCCTTTCCCTCCTCAGGAGAGAAAGGAAAGGGGGGCGGGGGGGGGGGGGGGGGGGCCGGGGGGGGGGGGGGGGGGGGGGGGGGGGGGGGGGCACCTCCTCCTTCCTTCCTCCCGCACTCCAAATAAGGAAGGGGGGGGGGCGCCACTTGGGCAAGGATCCCAATTAGGATTCGGCCTACTTGGGGCGCCCTCCTGGCTGCTCCCTCCTCCCCCCCAACTATATAAATGTGGGAGGGGGGGCGCCTAGCACAACAGAACATTGTCTTAGCCGTGTGCGGCCCCCCCCTCCACCGTTTACACCCCCTGTCATATTTTCGTAGTGCTTAGGCGAAGCCCTGCGGAGATCACATCACCATCACCATCACCACGCCGTCGTGCTGCCGAAACTCATCCACTACCTCACCATCTTGCTGGATCAAGAAGGCGGAGGACGTCATCGAGCTGAACGTGTGCTGAACGCGGAGGTGCCGTACGTTCGGTGCTCGATCGGTTGGAACGCGAAGAAGTTCGACTACATCAACCGCGTTGTCAAACGCTTCCACTTACGGTCTACGAGGGTACGTAGACACACTCTCCCCTCTCGTTGCTATGCATCTCCTTGATAGATCTTGCGTGTGCGTAGAAGTTTTTTTTGTTTTCCATGCAACATTTACCAACAGTGGCATCCGAGCCAGGTCTATGCGTAGATGATATGCACGAGTAGAACACAAAGAGTTGTGGGCGGTGATAGTCATACTGCTTACCACCAACGTCTTATTTTGATTCGGCGGTATTGTGGAATGAAGCGGCCTGGACTAACCTTACATGTCCACGCACATGAGACCGGTTCCACCGACAGACATGCAAATAGTTTTGCATAAAGGTGGCTGGCGGGTGTCTGTTTCTCCTACTTTAGTTGAATCGAATTTGACTATGGCCGGTCCTTGAAGAAGGTTAAAACAGCAAACTTGATGAAACACCGTTGTGTTTTTTTGCGTAGGTAAGAATGGTTCTTGCTAGAAGCCCGTAGCAGCCACGTAAAACTTGCAACAACAAATTAGAGGACGTCTAACTTGTTTTTGCAGGGCATGTTGTGATGTGATATGGTCAAGATATGATGTGATATGTGTCGATGTATTAGATGATCATGTTTTGTAATATCGACAACCGGCAGGAACCTTAGGGTTGTCTCTTTATTGTATGAAGTGCAAGCGCCATGTAATTGCTTTACTTTATCGCTATGCGTTAGCAATAGTTGTAGAAGCAATAGTTGGCGAGATGACCCCGACGCAACGATGGAGATCAAGGTGTCGAGCCGGTGACGATGGAGATCATGGCGATGCTTTGGAGATGGAGATCAAAGGCACAAGATGATGATGGCCATATCATGTCACATATTTTGATTGCATGTGATGTTTATCCTTTATGCATCTTATTTTGCTTAGAACGACGGTAGCATTGTAAGATGATCCCTTCACAAAATTTCAAGATAAAAGTGTTCTCCCCGAGTATGCACCGTTGCCAAAGTTCGTCGTTTCGAAGCACCACGTGATGATAGGGTGTGATAGACTCTACGTTCACATACAACGGGTGTAAGACAGTTTTGCACATGCAGAATACTTGGGTTAAACTTGACGAGCCTAGCATGTACAGATATGGTCTCGGAACACTGGAGACCGAAAGGTCGAACGTGAGTCATATAGTAGATATGATCAACATAGATATGTTCACCATTGATGACTACCCCATCTCACGTGATGATCGGACATGGGTTAGTTGATTTGGATCACGTATCACTTAGATGACTTGAGGGATGTTTATTTAAGTGGGAGTTCATTAGTAGTTTGATTAATTAAACTTAATTTATCATGAACTTAGTCTTATAGTTTTGCATATCTATGTTGTAGATCAATGGCCCAAGCTACCGTTCCCCTGAATTTTAATGCGTTCCTAGAGAAAGCTATGTTGAAATATGATAGTAGCAACTACACGAACTGGGTCCGTAACTTGAAGATCATCCTCATTGCTGCACAGAAGAATTATGTCCTTGATGCACCGCTAGGTGAAAGGCCTGCTGCAGGAGCTAAAGCTGATGTTATGAACGTCTAGCAAGCTCGATCTGATGACTACTCGATAGTTCAATGTGCCATGCTTTATGGCTTAGAACCGGGACTTCAAAAATGTTTTGAATGTCATGGAGCATATGAGATGTTCCAAGAGTTGAAGTTAATATTTCAAGCAAATGCCCGGGTTGAGAGATATGCAGTCTCCAACAAGTTCTATAGCTGCAAGATGGAGGAGAACAGTTGTGTCAGTGAACACATAATGTCTGGGTATCATAACCACTTGACTCAACTGGGAGTTGATCTTCCAGTTGATAGTGTTATTGACAGAGTTCTTCAATCACTGCCACCAAGCTACAAAGGCTTCGTGATGAACTATAATATGCAAGGGATGAATAAAACAATTCCTGAGCTCTTCGCAATGCTTAAGGCCACGGAGGTAGAAATCAAGAAGGAGCATCAAGTGTTGATGGTTAACAAGACCACTAGTTTCAAGAAAAAGGGCAAGGGAAAGAAAGGGAACTTCAAGAAGAATGTCAAGCAAGTTGCTATTCCTGGGAAGAAGCCCAAAGCTGGACCCAAGCTTGAAACTGAGTGCTTCTACTGCAAAGGGAATGGTCACTGGAAGCGGAACTGCCCCAAATACTTGGCGGATAAGAAGGATGGCAAAGTGAACAAAGGTATATTTGATATACATGTTATTGATGTGTACCTTACTAATGCTCGTAGCAGCTTCTGGGTAATTGATATTGGTTCTGTTGCTCATATATGTAACTCAAAACAGGAGCTGCGGAATAAACGAAGACTGGCTAAGGACGAGGTGACGATGCGCGTCGAAAATGGTTCCAAGGTCGATGTGATCGCCGTCGGCATGCTACCTCTACATCTACCTTCGGGATTAGTTTTAGACCTCAATAATTGTTATTTGGTGCCCGCGTTGAGCATGAACATTATATCTGGATCTTGTTTATTGCGAGACGGTTATTCATTTAAATCAGAGAATAATAGTTGTTCTATTTATATGAGTAATATCTTTTATGGTCATGCACCCTTGATGAGTGGTCTATTCTTGTTGAATCTCAATCGTAGTGATACACATATTCATAATATTGATGCCAAAAGATGCAAAGTTGATAATGATAATGCAACATACTTGTGGCACTGCCGTTTAGGTCATATTGGTGTAAAGCGCATGAAGAAACTCCATGCAGATGGACTTTTGGAATCACTTGATTATGAATCATTTGATACTTGCGAACCATGCCTCATGGGCAAGATAACTAAAACTCCGTTCTCCAGAACAATGGAGCGAGCTAATGACTTATTGGAAATAATACATACCGATGTATGCGGTCCGATGAGTGTTGAGGCTCGCGGCGAGTATCGTTATTTTCTGACCTTCACAGATGATTTGAGTAGGTATGGGCATATCTACTTGATGAAACACAAGTCTGAAACATTTGAAAAGTTCAAAGAATTTCAGAGTGAAGTGGAGAATCATCGTAACAAGAAGATAAAGTTTCTACGATCAGATCGCGGAGGCGAATATTTGAGTTATGAGTTTGGCCTTCATTTAAAACATTGTGGAATTGTTTCACTACTCACGCCATCTGGAACACCACAACGTAATGGTGTGTCCGAACGTCGTAACCATACTTTATTAGATATGGTGAGATCTATGATGTCTCTTACCGATTTACCACTATCGTTTTGGGGTTATGCATTAGAGACAGCCGCATTCATGTTAAATAGGGCACCATCTAAATCCATTGGGATAACACCATATGAACTATGGTTTGGCAAGAAACCTAAGCTGTCGTTTCTTAAAGTTTGGGGTTGCGACACTTATGTCAAAAGGCTTCAGCCTGATAAGCTCGAACCCAAGTCGGAGAAGTGCGTCTTCATAGGATACCCTAAGGAAACAATTGGGTATACCTTCTACCACAGATCCGAAGGCAAGATCTTTGTTGCCAAGAATGGAACCTTTCTAGAGAAGGAGTTTCTCTCGACAGAAGTGAGTGGGAGGAAAGCAGAACTTGATGAGGTAATTGTACCTTCTCTTGAATTGGAAAGTAGCACATCACAGAAAACTATTCCAGTGATGCCTACACCAACTAGAGAGGAAGCAAATGATGATGATCATGAAACTTTAGATCAAGTTACTACTGAACCTCGTTGGCCGACCAGAGCATGATCCGCACCAGAGTGGTACAGTGATCCTATCCTGGAAGTCATGTTACTAGACCAAGGCGAACCTACGAACTATGAAGAAGCTATGATGAGCCGAGATTTCGACAAATGGCTTGAGGCCATGAAATCTGAGATAGGATCCATGTATGAGAACAAAGTGTGGACTTTGGTGGACTTGCCCGATGATCGGCAAACCATTGAAAATAAATGGATCTTCAATAAGAAGACTGACACTGATGGTAATGTTTCTGTCTACAAAGCTCGACTTGTCGCGAAAGGTTTTCGACAAGTTCAAGGAGTTGACTATGATGAGACTTTCTCACCCGTAGCGATGCTTAAGTCTGTGCGAATCATGTTAGCAATTGCCGCATTTTATGATTATGAAATCTGGCAAATGGACGTCAAAACTGCATTCCTTAATGGATTTCTTAAAGAAGAGTTGTATATGATGCAACCAGAAGGTTTTGTCGATCCTAAAGGTGCCAACAAAGTGTGCAAGCTCCAGCGATCCATCTATGGACTGGTGCAAGCATCTCGGAGTTGGAATATACGCTTTGATGAGGTGATCAAAGCATATGGTTTTATACAGACTTACAGTGAAGCCTGTATTTACAAGAAAGTGAGTGGGAGCTCTGTAGCATTTCTGATATTATATGTGGATGACATATTGTTGATTGGAAATGATATAGAATTTCTGGATAGCATAAAAGGATACTCGAATAAGAATTTTTCAATGAAAGACCTCGGTGAAGCTGCTTATGTATTGAGCATCAAGATCTATAGGGATAGATCGACACGCTTAATAGGACTTTCACAAAGCACATACCTTGACAAAGTTTTGAAGCAGTTCAAAATAGATCAGTTAAAGAAAGGGTTCTTGCCTGTGTTGCAAGGTGTGAAGTTGAGTAAGACTCACAACCCGACCACGGCAGAAGATAGAGAGAGAATGAAAGTCATTCCCTATGCCTCAGCCATAGGTTCTATAAAGTATGCCATGCTGTGTACCAGACCTGTTGTATACCTTGCCATGAGTTTGGCAAGGGGGTACAATAGTGATCCAGGAGTAGATCACTGGGCAGCGGTCAAAATTATCCTTTGTTACCTAAGAGGACTAAGGAGATATTTCTCAGTTATGGAGGTGATAAAGAGTTCGTCCTAAAGGGTTACGTTGATACAAGGTTTGACACCGATTCAGATGACTCTGAGTCTCGATCTGGATACATATTGAAAGTGGGAGCAATTAGCTAGAGTAGCTCCATGCAGAGCATTGTAGACATAGAAATTTGCAAAATACATACGGATCTGAATGTGACAGACCCGTTGACTAAACTTCTCTCACAAGCAAAACATGATCACACCTTCGTACTCTTTGGGTGTTAATCACATGGCGATGTGAACTAGATTATTGACTCTAGTAAACTCTTTGGGTAAGGTCGCATGGTGATGTGAACTATGGGTGTTAAATCACATGGTGATGTGAACTAGATTATTGACTCTAGTGCAAGTGGGAGACTGATGGAAATATGCTCTAGAGGCAATAATAAAATGGTTATTATTATATTTCCTTATTCATGATAAAGGTTTATTATTCATGCAAGAATTGTATTGACCGGAAACTTAAATACATGCATGTGTGAATACATAAACAAATACCGTGTCCCTAGTAAGCCTCTACTAGACTAGCTCGTTAATCAAAGATGGTTGGTTTCCTAACCATAGACATGTGTTGTCATTTGATAACAGGATCACATCATTAGGAGAGTGATGTGATGGACAAGACCCATCCGTTATCTTAGCATATTGATCGTTCAGTTTATTGCTATTGCTTTCTTAATGTCAAATACATATTCCTTCGACAATGAGATTATGCAACTCCCGGAAACCGGAGGAATACCTTGTGTGCTATCAAATGCCACAACGTAACTGGGTGATCATAAAGATGCTCTACAGGTATCTCCGAAGGTGTTTGTTGAGTTGGCATAGATCGTGATTAGGATTTGTCACTCCGAGTATCGGAGAGGTATCTCTGGGCCCTCTCGGTAATACACATCATAAGAAGCCTTGCAAGCAAAGTGACTAATGAGTTAGTTACAGGATGATGTATTACGGAACGAGTAAAGAGACTTGCCGGTAACGAGATTGAACTAGGTATGAAGATACCGACGATCGAATCTCGGGCAAGTAACATACCGATGGACAAAGGGAATTACGTATGTTGTCATAACGGTTCGACCGATAAAGATCTTCGTAGAATATGTAGGAGCCAATATGGGCATCCAGGTTTCGCTATTGGTTATTGACCGGAGAGGTGTCTTGGTCATGTCTACATAGTTCTCGAACCCGTAGGGTCCGCACGCTTAACGTTCGTTGATGATATAGTGTTATATGAGTTATATGGTTTGGTGACCGAATGTTGTTCGGAGTCCCGGATGAGATCACAGACATGACGAGGAGTCTCGAAATGGTCGAGAGGTAAAGATTGATATATAGGACGATGATATTTGGACACCGGAAGTGTTTTGGGACGTACCGGGAAGAAATCGAGTCACCGGAAGGGGTTCCGGGCACCCACCGGGAAGTTATGGGCCTTATGGGCCAAAGGAGGGAACATACCAGCCTAGAAGGGGCTGGCGCGCCCCTCCCTTGGCTGGCCGGCCCTATGGGGAAGGAAAGGGGAGGGGTGGCCCCTCCTGCCTTTCCCTCCTCAGGAGAGAAAGGAAAGGGGGAGGGCACCTCCTCCTTCCTTCCTCCCGCACTCCAAATAAGGAAGGGGGCGCCACTTGGGGGAGGACCCCAAGTAGGATTCGGCCTACTTGGGGCGCCCTCCTGGCTGCTCCCTCCTCCCCGCACCTATATATATGTGGGAGGGGGAGTGGGGCGCCTAGCACAACAGAACATTTTCTTAGCCATGTGCGACGCCCCCCTCCACCGTTTACACCCCTGGTCATATTTTCGTAGTCCTTAGGCGAAGCCCTGCGGAGATCACATCACCATCACCGTCACCATGCCATCGTGCTGCTCGAACTCATCCACTACCTCGCCATCTTGCTGGATCAAGAAGGCGGAGGACGTCATCGAGCTGAACATGTGCTGAACGCAGAGGTGCCGTACATTCACTGCTCGATCAGGTGGAACACGAAGAAGTTCGACTACATCAACCGCGTTTTCAAACGCTTCCACTTACGGTCTACGAGGGTACGTAGACACACTCTCCACTCTCATTGCTATGCATGTCCTTGATAGATCTTGTGTGTGCATAGATTTTTTTTTGTTTTCCATGCAACGTTTCCCAACAGCTGTGTGAGATGATGGTAGGCATGGCAGCAGTCCATTGCGCAGGCTCACCGGGAGGCGAGCTAGCCCTTTGACCGCCACCTACCTAGCTCCCACTGCTCCATATTAATGGCGCGCCCGATCCGCTGGTCATAATAGGCGGCCGCACCCCATGTCCACAATTGTCACCGCCGCATGGAGTGTATTAGGATTTTGCCGAAGCGCACCATCGGAGGGAGTGGCGACGCCGGTGCTGGTGAGGCACCCGTGCAACGCATGAAGCTAGGCACAGAGGTTGCTATTGATGCCGACGAGGTCTCATGCGGGCAGCAGCACGACCTTCACTTCGTCGCTGTCGTCTTGCCTCCCCAGCCGGAGCCGGAGGTCCAAAGCTACTCCGGCAACGACTCCGGCTCCGACGGAAAACTGGTTAGTCCCCCTTCTTTTGTTGGGAATAGAAATCCTTGGTTATGTTCTCCCAGTCCATGAAATCAGAGTAAGATTCTTTAGATCCGTGTAGTGTATTGATTGTTTGAATGGTATCTATGGTTAGTGATTAATTGTTTATTCTGTACAAATGATTTTTTTTCTAATAATCCGACTAGGGTTAGCGTGCGTGCTAATAATTCGTAACCAGATCTTGAGAATTGATTTTGAATGTCCTACATATATGTTTGCGCCTCTTTTTCTTCCAGATCTTGAGAATTGATTTTGAATGTCCTATATGTATGTTTCTGCCTTTTTTTCCAGATTGGTATGTACACAGATGAGGCTCCGACCAGCGGCACCGCCGGCTGTAGATCCTGCACCCGACAGCGCGGGCAGAAGCGGCCACGCCCTGGATCCGAGGAACCTGTAGAATATCGGGCGGACCGCATCAGCGATCTCCCGGACGCCATCCTTGGGGAGATCATCTTCCTTCTCCCCACCAAGGATGACTGCCGCACACAGGTCCTTGCATCTCGGTGGCGCACTCTGTGGCGCGTCGCGCCTCTTAGTCTCGACTGTCGCTGGCTATCTGTCGTTCATGATTTTGAACTCCATGGAGCCATCATCTCCTCCCCCCAGGGCTCCGTTCAACGCCTATGCATCCCAGCCTGCTGCCTGCTGCACATACCCTACACGGTGGATGCATGGCTGACATCCCGTCAATTCAAAAAACTCCAGCATCTTGAGTTCTACCATTACTATGCAAATAGCTTCCCACCAAGCATTGTAGCTATGCCCTCACCACTGATGTCTATCTCATGGATTTCCTCCTCTCCACATCGCCACCTTGGCCTGGTGCCATCTAGCAGACAGTCTGGTACAAATGCTTCAACTCCCATTGCTAAAAAAACTCACGCTTATGATGGTCGATCTGTCGGAGGCCTCACTGCACAGCATCATCCACTCCTGCTGCCCTGCCCTAGAGCGCTTGCTGCATGTTTTTGGAAAAAAATCTGTATCCGTTGTCTCCAAATAAAGTCGCCTCACCTTGTAAGCATTGGAATTTGCTTTAAAGGAGAGGAGCTCATCATCAAAGATGCCCCTTCACTCCAAAGGTTGCTCCTTGATTATTGGTGTGCACCTTCGCAAATAACTGTGGTCTCTGCGCCTAAACTGGAGACCTTGGGTGTAATTCCTGATTCGCTTGAAGGTTACAAGATGGTGGTTGGCTCCACACTTATTCAGGTACTGTATATTATCATCAACACTTCTGTAATCATAGGCTGCATTTTTCATTTGTGCGCATAAGTTTTATATCATCAACACTTTTGTAATCATAAGCTGCATTTTTCATTTGCGCACATAAGTTTTATATCATCAACACTTTTGTAATCATAAGATGCATTTTTCATTTGTGCGCCTAAGCTTTATATCATCTTGGAGTGCACTTTTGGTACTAATATTATGTTCTATACTCAATCAAGAGTTTGTCCATGGATACTCTATCAATGGTGCTGGATTCTGTCAAGACCTTACATATCAGTATGTGGTGTTTTGATCTGAACATGATTATCAGATTGCTACGGTGCTTTCCATGTCTGGAGAATTCGTATATACAGGTGATGATTTCAAGCACATTGAAAGCCCATATATAATTTACTAGAATTAACTGTTCAGCTGTCGCTCTTGCGACATACTCTTTTTTTAGACCTTAACTATTTTCAGTCTTCATGTTTATTTAGGCAAAAGCACATGGACAAAAAGGTATAACCAATTGGTGGCATAAGAAGAACCGGGATTTTCTCAGTTCTCATGACATTCGTTTGAGGACAATAACGCTGGAAGGATATGCATCCAACCATGCAAACACTAGCTTTGTCACATTCTTCCTGTTGAATGCAAGGGTACTATTGTCCGTGAGGATTAAGGTTTTTAATAAAAACTTTCTCACGGATGGACACGTGGAATAGCATAAAAAGAAGTTTCAGGTGGACAAAAGGGCTTCTGAACATGCTCGGCTTCTATTTACAACAACTTTTCTTCATGTACCAGTAGATTTTCTGACCCAGGATCTTGATTTTATGGATCAGACCGATCCATTTGATTGTGACTGCCGAAAACTTTGGTTGGGTTAGATGTTATTGTCCTGTTCAATCTGGATTTTGTGTAAACTAGATGAACAATTAATCATCATGCTTTGTACCTTTTGTAAGCTGGAGTTAGATATTGCTGCCCTTTTCAACTCGACTTTGACCCATATTTTCTTTCATACAAACCGGAGCTTCTATCAAGAAGCCTCATGGTTCCGAGAGGGAACTTGGTCACCTGATCTGTGTGCGAAATGACATACTTTGTCTCTTCCCGCCTTGATTTTTTTTATAGAGGCAACATGCAACTGTGCTAAAAATATGAAATTATTCAAGGTTCGTTTCGCCTTTTTATACATTGATTTTCCTAGGCATTTTTAACAAATAGCCACCATGTTATTATCGCAAATGGTCGTATTAGTCCAACCGTGGGTGTTCAACTAACCATTTACTACTGCGGGCAGCTGTTTGATTAGACGGGACGACTGCGGGCAGTCCGCTGCACACGCTCACCGTACCAGGAAGCGCGTCGCGAGCACTGCAATTTATTGCTTGTTTTGGACTTTTGTTTCGGCCACCTCGGGAAGGTACATAGAACAGTCCTCCATTCTCATCTACAAGCACCGCCACCGAGGATCGTCGCCTACTTCGAGATGGAGGATGAGCCGGCCAACAAGCGGGGGCGGGTCGAGCCAGAACCGCAAGAGCCTCCGGCGAACGTGGACATCATCAGCACCCTCCCCGACGAGATGTTGGTAACCATCATATCCCACCTCCCCATCAAATCTGGCGTGCGGACCACTGTCCTCTCGCGGCGGTGGAGCCCCCTCTGGCACTCCATCCCCTGGACCTCATCGTCGATGATGAGTTCTGCAGCGGGGAGCGGCAACGCCTGGACGCATTGTCCCACGTCCTCGCCACGCACCCTGGGCCGGTCAGACGCCTTGCTATCGGCAGGTTGTGTCCCCACTTCAAGGCCGAACCCAGGTTTCATTACTGGTCCTATCCCCAGCCCTGGATCAGCTCGAGGAGCTCAGCTTTCATGCTGGACGTCCGCGCTCTGCCTCGCGCCCACGCTGTGCCGCGCTACATTTAGGCAGTGCATTTTCCCCCGGATTGATGCCGCGCGCGCTCTTCATCTCCCTAAACTTAAGCACCTTGAGCTCATTGCCGTCCACATCTCGAAGGAGGATTTGGAGCGCCTGCTCGTTGGCTGTACAGCACTCGATTACCTTCGTCTTCATGCGATGGATGGGTTCAATAGCCTCCACATCACATCGACGAATGCCCGTGCGATTTATGTGCATTGTTGGCACCGCCCAATGCCGTCAGTTGAGGTGTTTCACGATATGGTCATTGAGAATGCGCCTTTCCTCGAGAGATTGTATGTACTTGATAAATTAGGTCCAGCAAGAATCAGGGTCATTCACGCACCAAAATTGACAGTGTTGGGCTATTCGTGTGCTGAATTCAATGAACTTGTTACCGGATCATTATCCGTTCAGGTACAACAATCTTCTTCTTCTCCTTCTTATATATCATTGGATAACACATTTTATCTAATTTTTGTTGATCTATATGTTTGCCAGTCATCCAGAAAATGATTCCCACAAGCTTGACCCAGCCTCTGCGCACAGTGAAGATCTTGGCACTACAAACTGTCGGCCCCGATCTTTATGAAGTTGTTAGATTCCTTAGATGATTTCCTTGCATGGAGAAGCTATACATCAAGGTGATGCTCCTTTCCTGTTAATTGTTAACCACAATGGAGCTCAATTTGTTGTTACTTTTACCCATGATTACAAAGACAAAAGTAGAATGATTTCTAAAGGAAATTTGGAGGATTTCAATACATATATTTTTTGAGATGTTAATCATGAAAGATTGAAGGTGGCATTTCACTCTTTTCATGTTTTTTAGAAATCCTTCAAATCAAAGAGGCCCGAAGTGTTCAAATATGCAGCTAGGCACTAATATGTCATCTTCGTTTGCAGATACTAGTAGGCCCGAAAGTAGAAAATTTTGGGGAATATAACAATCCCATTGAATGCCTTGATCTTCATCTCACAGAAATTACTTTTAACGAGTACCGAGGCACCACACCAGAAATTAAATTCGCCAGGTTTTTTGTTGAGAAAGCAAGGTTGCTCAAGGTAATGTGGTTTGCCCTATATTTACTGCGCAGAAGTGAATGGATTGCTAAAGAGCGCAGACGTCTACAGCTAAATGGAAAAGGCTCTGCTGAAGCTGAATTTCAGTTTGTAACTTCATATGACAGATTATTCGGAAGTCACTGTATCGAGCCGCTATATGACTTCTCGGTGGCTGATCCTTTCACAGAAATAATGCATGAAAAAGATTCTGAAGAAGATGAATTTTATTTGTCAGAATAGTTTGAACCTTGTAATCTTTGAATTTGGGCCTTGTAATGCTGGAATTTGAACCTTGCAATATTTATGGTATTTGTTATATAATGTAATTGGATGTTTAATTTGGTTTTGCAATCATGTCCTGTTATAAGTATATTCATGGTATTTGTAACTGGAGTATGTTCTTCTGTAGACATAGCATAGACGTTGTGCAAATAGAGC
Source organism: Thinopyrum elongatum (assembly GCA_011799875.1). Lineage (NCBI taxonomy): Eukaryota > Viridiplantae > Streptophyta > Magnoliopsida > Poales > Poaceae > Thinopyrum > Thinopyrum elongatum. Next base: position 153,586,630 of record CM022302.1, on the reverse strand, counting down.
ATATCACATCGCACGCGGACCACTGTAGGGAACCTGTCGGTGATGAATTCATCAATCGCAGACGGTTGTATACCAGCAAGTGTTTGCCCGCAACACAGATGACTTATTCCATCACAAACAGCTCGGATGGATCAACTGTATGCCACGTATCGCGCACACAACTCTAATCTGAATCATGCTTGATGTCTCCACCATTGCTCGCACAGTTCGTCTTATTTGCCACGTATCACTGTGCCAGCCTCTGCTCGCGTCCCTCAGCACACTCTGCTCGCCATTAGGCGCCGCAGCGCGCACTGCTCGCGTCCCTCGGCTCGCTCTGCTTGCCGATAGGCGCCGCAGCACACTCTGCTCGCGTACCTACACGCGCTCGGCTTGTCGACAGCTTTTCCTTGCATGTTCAACTGCTATATGCATATATATGGTTGCTCACTATTGTGTTGAGGCGGCTGCGGAGTGCTCTGCTCGTGTCCCTCCGCGCACGCTCTGTCGGCGGTTGGGGCCGGCGCACGATCACGTTGGGGCCCCCCATATGCATGTGGTCGCACCGCGCGCGTCACCATGATGCAGTTACGTGCGGCACAATGGAGTTAGGCGTTGCAATTAGAACTGCCATCCGGGCGTGCCGATATTCCAGGCCATCTGGCTTCCCCATTAATTCCCGTGGCCATTATAACCTTAGTCTCTTCAACCTTTCGATCGCGCCCCACAACCCAGCAAGCACACCCACGACGACACATATAGAGAGGATATCTAGCGGCGCTCCAATGGAGTTCAGCGAGCATAAACTGGAGACCCACGCGAGGGAGATGGATCTCTCGGTGGTGTACACCATCGACCCGGCCATGGTGGAGGACTACATCAACACCGTGGAGCAGTTGCTTGCTCGAGACAAGTACAACGTGGTCGGCATCGACCTCCAGTACACCGGAGGTCATCCCGGCAAAGATCAGAAGGTTGCCGTCGCCCAGTTCTGCGTGCGCCATCATGTCCTCATCTACCACTACTGCATGGCCACAGAGCCTTGCGACCATTTCGCTAGGTTTGTTAAAAGCACCGACTACAAGTTCGCTACGGTCGAAACCTCTAACGATGTAAAAGCGCTCATGGTTACGGGCTTGGCCTGCAAGAACCTTGTCGAAATCCGTGACCACTACAGGGTCTGGGGCAGCACGAAGAAGGACTCCCTGGTTGAACTCGCCTCGGCCATCATAGACCCCTACTACGAAAAGATGAAGTAGGATGCCAACAGAACAAGTCACGTATCCTGGCACAGGGCCTGGATGCGGCAACTGGATGAACCTCACCTCAGGTTCGCGACCAAGAGCGTGTACTGTGGTGCCCTCGGCTCAATCGTACACTAATCATACACGCAAACGTGTACGATCAAGATTAGGGACTCACGGGAAGATATCACAACACAACTCTAAACACAATTAAACGGAGATCCACAAATATTACAGACTGGGGATCCGAAGATCCGAATACATAAGTCAGTCATACAAATATTATCTGAGTACAGACTTAGTTAGACAAATTTTGCCTTAGTAATTGGAGAAGCCTTCCCCAAGCTTGTGGGAGACTCTCTACTTCAATTTGCACAAAGTTAAATATTTCCTGTAAAGCAGCTCGTTTCTTATGAGCAGGAAAATATTTTTCAGAGAAGTAATATATCATATCTTGGGGACTATGCACACAACCAGGAGCAAGAGAATTAAACCATATCTTAGCATCACCCTTTAATGAGAAAGGAATCAACTTAAGAATATAGTAATAGTGAATTTTTCCTCATGAGCAAATAGGGTGGCTATATCATTTAATTTAGTAAGATGTGCCACGACAGTTCCAGTTTCATAACCATGGAAAGGATCAGATTCAACCAAAGTAATTATCTCAGGATCGACAGAGAATTCATAATCTTTATCAGCAACAAAGATAGCAGAGGTAGCAAACTTAGGATCATATTGCATTCTAGCATTCAAAGATTTTTCTTTCCACTTGCATAATAATTTCTTAAGATCATCTGTATCCTTACAAGCAAGAAAGTCCCTAGCTACCTCTCCATCAATAACATAACCCTCAGGTACCTCAGGAAATTCATATCTAGGAGTGCTAGGCCTAATGGGTGTTTCAAAGTGTTCAAGTTTCAATAATTTCATCAGTTTCAGAAATATCATCAGTTTCAGCATTCTCAATATCTTTAGCTTTAGCAAGCTGTTCATCAAGGAATTCACCCAGTGGCACAGTATTATCAAGCAAAGTACTAGTATCATCATATGTATCATGCATAGCAGAAGTAGCATCATCAATTACTTGCGACATATAGAAATTAATAGCAGGTGTAGGTGTCACAAGTAGATGACAGTTCCTTACCTCCCCTCGTCTGACAGGGAAAAATCTTGGTTTTGATATCTTTCAGATTCTTCATAGTGATCAACAGATATAAATCCCAAGTGACTCAGCAAATAGAGCTATGCTCCCCGGCAACGGCGCCAGAAAAAGGTCTTGATAACCCACAAGTATAGGGGATCACAACAGTTTTTGACGGTAGAGTATTCAACCCAAATTTATTGATTCGACACAAGGGAGCTAAAGAATATTCACAAGTATTAGCAGTTGAGTTGTCAATTCAACCACACCTATAAGACTTAATATCTCCAGCAAAGTTTTTAGTAGCAAAGTAGTATGGAAGTAATGGTAACAGTGGTAACAGTAGCAATAACAATTTTGTAATGATTGTAACAACAGTACCAAGGAAAGTAACTTCGGAAAGATCAATATGTGAAAAGCTCGTAGGCATTGGATCGGCGATGATAATTGTGCTGGATAATATTCATCATGTAGCAGTCATAACCTAGGGTGACACAGAACTAGCTCCAATTCATCGATATAATGTAGGCATGTATTCCGTATATAGTCATACGTCCTTATGGAAAAGAACTTGTATGACATCTTTTGTCCTACCCTCCTGTGGCAGCGGGGTCCTAATGGAAACTAAGGGATATTAAGGCCTCCTTTTAATAGAGAACCGGAATAAAGCATTAGCACTTAGTGAATACATGAACTCCTCAAACTACGGTAATCACCGGAAAGAATCCCAATTATTGTCACCTTGGGGTATGCGGATCATAACTCGTAATAGGTGGCTACAACTTGCAAGATAGGATCAAGAACACAAATATATTCATGAAAACATAATAGGTTCAGATCTGAAATCATGGCACTCGGGCCCTAGTGACAAGCATTAAGCATAGCAAAGTCATAGCAACATCAATCTCAGAACATAGTGGATACTAGGGATCAAAACCTAACAAAACTAACTCGATTACATGATAAATCTCATCCAACCCATCACCGTCCAGCAAGCCTACGAAGGAATTACTCACTCCCAGCGGTGAGCATCATGGAATTGGCGATGGAGGAAGGTTACTGATGACGATGGCGACGGATTCCCCTCTCCGGAGCCCCGAACGGACTCCAGATCAGCCCTCCCGATGAAGAACAGGAGGCGGCGGCGGCTCCGTATCGTAAAACATGATGAATCCTTCTCTCTGATTTTTTTCTCCGCGAATAGGTACTTATAGAGTCGGAGTTAGGGTCGGAGGAGGTCCAAGGGGCTCACAAGCCTACAGGGTGCGCCCCAGGGGGGGTGGGCGCGCCCCCAGGGCTTGTGGCCTATGGGTGGCCCCCCTCTGGTATATTTTTGCGCCAGTATTTTTTATATATTCCACAAAAATTCTCCGTAAATTTTTAGGTCAATCCGAGAAATTTGATTTGTGCACAAAAATAACACCATGGCAATTCTGCTGAAAACAGCGTCAGTCCGGGTTAGTTCCATTCAAATCATGCAAATTAGAGTCCAAAACAAGGGCAAAAGAGTTTGGAAAAGTAGATACGATGGAGACGTATCAAAGCTCAAAATGAAAACTAAGTGGGTGTGCATCCAACTTGCTTGCTCTAGAAGACCTCGGGCATTTTGAGGAAGACCATCATCGGAATATACAAGCCAAGTTCTATAATGAAAAATTCCCACTAGCATATGAAAGTGACTACATAGGAGACTCTCTATATGAAAACATGGTGCTACTTTGAAGCACAAGTGTGCAAAAAGATAGTAACATTGCCCCTTCTCTCTTTTTCTCTCATTTTTTTGGTGGGCTTTTTTTGGCCTCTTTTTTTATTTTTTTATTTCCTCACTTGGGACAATGCTCTAATAATGAATAATGATGATCATCACACTTCTATTTACTTACAACTCAAAATTACAACTCGATACTAGAACAAATATGACTCTATATGAATGGCTCCGGCAGTGTACCAGGATGTGCAATGATCTAGCGTAACATGTATAAAAATGATGAATGGTGGCTGAGCCATAAATACTATGTCAGGTATATGATCATGCAAAGCAATATGGCAATGATGACGTGTGTCATAATAACGGAATGGTGGAAGTTTCATGGCAATATATCTCGGAATGGCTATGGAAATGCCATAATAGGAAGGTATGGTATCTGTTTTGAGGAAGATATAAGGAGGCTTATGTGTGATAGAGCGTATCATATCACGGGGTTTGGATGCACCGACGAAGTTTGCACCACATCTCGAGGTGAGAAAGAGGAATGCACAGTACCGAAGATGCTAACAAATGGCGGAAAGGTGAGAGTGTGTATAATCCATGGACTCACATTAGTCATAAAGAACTCACATACTTATTGCGAAAGTTTATTAGCCCTGAAGCAAAGTACTACTATGCATGTCCCTAGGGGAAGGTTGGTAGGAGTTAACCTAGGGGGAAGGATTGCCAAAAGAACGCCCCCGCGCGCTGCGCAAGCTTGCGCTGTAAGGCAACTGCGGCAGCGGGGTGACAAGACGTGCGAGAGGAGGACGAAAGGAAACGTACACATATGGTTAATAAAAAACATTTGCGATTTAATTACCTACTACCCCCGTCCTGGTTTATAAGTCGTCTATGTATTTTTGTGCCATATTTTGACTAGAGATTTAACTAATAAAATATGAATGCATGTCGCCAAAGATTATATCGTTGGATTCGTATTTGAACATAGTTTCGAATTATATAATTTTTATAACATGCATCAACATTTTGTTGGTTAAATTTAAGGTCAAAATATGGCACAAAAAATAAAGGGGACTAATAGATGAAGACGGAGGTAGTAGCACACGGCCGCTCTCTACGCAGCGTCGCAACTGCTGGCCGGCTTGTAGACGACCATTCCCTGCGTGTTCAACTGCTCTATGCATGTGGTTGCTCGCGATTGAGGCGGCTGCAGCGCGCTCTGCTCGCGTCCCACCGCGCGCGCTGTGCTCTCGCGTCCCTCCGGGCGCTCTGCCCTCGTCCCTCCACGCGCACTGCCAGTGTTTGGGGCCGGCGCACGATCACGTACGTTCGTGCTGCCATTATGCATGCGGTTACGCTGGGCGCGGCGCTACGATGCATTTACCCGCTGCAAAACTGCCATGCGGACGCGCCGAGAATCCAGGCCGCCCGGCCCCCATTTATTCCTGCTGCCATTTACCTTCATCTCTCGCGCCACACGACACAATAAGCACACCCACGACGACACATACAGAGAGGACATCCAGCGGTTCCAATGGCACTCCCCATGGCTCCAATGGCGCTCCCAGCGGCCGACGATGACAACGGGGGGCAGTTCACCACGCATCACGTAGTGGACACCCATGTGAGGGGGAAGGCCCTCTCGGTGGTGTGCACGAATGAGCCGGTCTCGGTGGGGAGCTCCATCCAATCTATGGAGCAGTTGCTTGCTGAGGACAAGTACCAAGTGGTCGGCTTCGACCTCGAGTACACCATCGGTCGTGCCGGGCACGATCAGAAGGTTGTTGTCGCCCAGTTGTGCATGCGACATGACGTCCTCGTCTACCACTACCACCTGGCCACAAGGCCTTGCGAGCGTTTCTCTAGGTTTATCAACAGCTCCGACTACAGTTTCGCTACGGTGGACACCACCAACGATCTAAAAGCGCTCAAGGGTTCGGGCTTGAAATGCTAGAATCTTGTCAACATCCAGGACCACTACAAGGTCTGGGGCAGCAACAACAACAAACAGAACTCCCTGGTTGATCTCGCCTCGGCCATCATCGACCCCTACTACATGAAGATGAAGGGTGAGAGCAAGAAGGACAAGAACGCCTGGCACAGTGTCTGGCATCAGAGACTGGATGAACAACATGTCAAGTACGCGGCCAAGGACGCGTACACAAGCTACGAGATGTACATGCGGATCGTTGACATGAGGAAATGTCTTCTTCCTGACCCCGACAAGGGATCGAGCCAAAGAGCAGTGGCGGGAGCGTCAGAAGAAGTAGATGACTAGACGATCGTTTCTCCTAGTTTAGAATGCATGCAATTGTTTATTGAGGTGTGTGCCAATGATCTGTATAGTCACTTATGTAATTGAATGTTTATTTCAGTTATATATATATATGTTATTCTTCTATATACAGAGCAAATCACATGGCTCATTAGCAGCAATCGTCTGTGTTATTATTGGTCTTCGCACACATTTCTAATTACGGACCTGTTTGCCGCGTATCACACACATCTTGTTCAGTCGAACTGTTTCTGTTGTCTTGGCTCATCGCAAACAGTTCATCTGAGTGAACTGTATGCCCTCCATCGCACACACCTTGATCTGGCTGACCATTTCTATTGTGTTGCCTAATCACTCACAGTTCATCCTAGTGAACTGTATGCCGTATATCGCACACACCCTCATTTGGCTGCCCGTTTTTGTTGTTCTGCCTCATCGCAAACAGTTCTGCTGGGTTAACCATATGCCACGCATCACACACACAACTCTAATCTGAACTGTGTTTGATGTCACCGCCATCGCAAACATTTTGTATCTTTTTTGACGGTTTTATTACATCACCATTTGTGATTAATGCATCGCACGCAGTTTCGTCGAAGGGTCTCTGATTGGACTGTCGCGTTTGGACCAACCTGCAGTAGTGATACACTCCCCAACCGAATGCATTTGTTGAAGGAAAGAACAGAACTCTCATTGAAATGGCGAGAACAATGCTCAGTGCCCATTCGCTTCTGGGCTGATGCTATCAACACTGCTTGTCATGTTATCAATTGTGTTTATTTTCACAAGTTCCTTAAGAAAACTTCATATGAGCTTATAACTGGCAAGAAACCAAATGTTTCTTGTTTACGTGTTTTTGGTGCACCTTGCTACATTCTTGATATGAATCATTCTTCCAAGTTTGCACCTAAGGCACATAAGGGTTTTCTTCTTGGTTATGGCTCGAACTCGCGTACTTATTGTGTCTATAACTCTCACCACGGAAAGTTATGGAAATGGTAAATGTGCGATTCGATGAATCTAACGGCTCCCAAAAGGAGCACATGCCAAATGTGATAGATGAACCACCGATTTCTGATGCTTTTCGGCCAATTTCTATTGGGAGCGTCAAGCCTATTGAAGGAAATGCACCTGAATCCTCTGATGATGATGCCCCGTGACTCGAAGCAGAACTCGTCAAGCCACTTCCGAATCTAATGCTCCTCTGAATGCAAATGACAATCAAAATCCAAATGCCGATCAAAATGCTAATCCCGAAGGGAATGATGATACAAATGCTGATGCTGATGAAAATGAAAATGATCATCATGAAGAAAATGCTCATCCTCGAGTGGCTAATCGAGTTGATCCCTCACTAATTCTCGATGAACTTTAGAATCCAGGTTATCGACCCATAACTCGTTCACGCACTCGTTTGGCTAACTACTGTGGCAGTTTCTCCTTTGTTTCATTGGCAGAACCTACCAGGTATGAAGAAACCATGAATGATCCAGATTGGATGAATGTCATGCAAGAGGAGTTGGTGCAATTTGAACTGAATGATGTATGGGAACTGGTTGACAAACCGAATCCCAAGAAGCACAATATCATCGGCACAAAATGGATTTTCCTCAATAAGCAAGATGAAAATGACATTGTGGTGAGAAACAAAGCATGTCTTGTTTCTCAAGGGTACACATAGGTAGAAGGTATTGATTTCGGTGAAACATATGCTCCTGTTGCACGCCTTGAGGCAATTCGTATTCTTCTCACTTATGCAAATTACAATGATATCCTGCTTTATCAAATGGATGTGAAAAGTGCTTTCCTCAATGGTGAAATCAATGACGAAGTTTATGTTAGACAACCACCTGGCTTTGAACATCCTAAGTTTCCTAACAAAGTTTTCAGGTTGAAGAAAGCTTTATATGGGCTGAAGCAAGCCCCAGAGCTTGGTATGACACTTTGAAGAAGTTTTTGGTCGACAAAGGGTTAAAGCCAGGATCCACTGATCCCACACTTTTCACTCGTGCTGTTGATAATGATCTATTCGTATGTCAAATCTATGTGGATGATATTATCTTTGGTTGTACCAACAATGCTTGCAGCTTAGAGTTCGGGAAAATGATGTCCGATAAATATCAAATGTCTATGATGGGTGAACTCAAGTTCTTTCTCGGACTGCAAATTTGTCAACAGGCAAATGGAATTTTCATATCTCAGGAGAAATACCTGAAAGAATGCCTGAAGAAGTTCAAAATGCACCATTCCAAAATGAAGGGCTATAAAACTCCTTTGCCCACAAATGGTAAGCTGGATGCAGATGTGTATGGTAAGGATTACGATCAGAAGGCTTATTGTTCTATGATTGGTTCTCTTCTTTATCTATGTGCATCCAGACCTTACATTATGTTGAGTGTTTGCATGTGTGCTTGCTATCAAGATGCACCGAAAGAATCGCATCACCAAGCGGTCAAGCGCATTTTGAGATATTTGGCTCACACCCCCACCTTAGGTTTATGGTATCCTAAGGGAGCACAGTTTGATCTCGTTGGATAGTCAGACTCAGATTGGGCTGGTGACTTGGTTGACTGGAAATCTACTTCGGGGACATGCCACTTCCTCGGTAGATCATTGGTTTGTTGGTCATCAAGGAAGCAGAATTGTGTATCTCTTTCTACGGCTGAGGCCGAATATATTGTTGCTAGCGCTTGTTGCACTCAGTTATTGTGGATGAAGCAGACTCTGAAGGATTATGGCATCAAGGTCAAACAATTGACAATGAGAGTGCTATCAAAATTGCACATAATCCTGTGCAGCATTCTCGCACAAAGCATATTGCCACCAGACATCATTTCACTCGCGATCATGTTGCTCGAGAGGATATTATCATCAATTGTAACACCCTGGTTTTCGCTCCCTGTTTTTTTTCCTTTGCGGGATTTGACTCCCGTCTTTTTTCTCGGTGTTATCGGATTTCTCTAGCTCTTGGGTATTTGAAGATGGTCATTTAACCTTGCCTTCCCTATCCAACCAGAGATTCTCTCTAGTCCAACCTTGCCACCCAAGATATATTCTCAGGGTTTTGCCACCGAAACACTACCTTCCGGATTACCGGAAAGGAAACCCTGATCTCTTCCGTTACAAAGGAACCCCAATTTCCTTTGATCTGTTGCCTTCCAAACTTTTCCCAGTGATCATCCTCCGGCTATAAACCCTGGATATGCAAAAATATTGCCAAGTCATTTGCAATATTTTTCATTTACAATTAATTCCTTTTGCTGCCAGTTAAAGGAATTAAATCCAGGAAAATCTCTATCCATCTCCAAAGTTCATGAAAACTTGTGGAGATATTCTTTGTGATCATGTTGAGCTCCCATAAAAATATTGGCCATAATTAAATAGGGTAAATTGCATTTTCCTATTTAAAGCCAATATTGCATTTTGGGCCCTTTCTAAAGGAACTACCATTTTGGTAGCCAGGAAAAATTCCAAATAAATTGTGGAGCTTATCCTATCCATATCTTCACCATTTCCATCAAAACCCAAGCTCCATAGTTCAAAGTTTGAGCACAACATCCATTTGCAAATTCTGTCCAGATTTCCAGTTTGCAAAGGATGTGCTTGAACCCTTGATCTATTTGAGCTTAAATTTTTCATGGTGATTAACACTGCTAAATCACTCATGGAAACCAAAAACCAGCTCAATCCATCTAGCCATTCTCCCACAGCATTTTTCCTAAGTTTTTGTCCATTTGGAACCTCTGTGAAGCAAGAACCATTTTGGTGTATCCAAATGGTATGAAACTTTTACAATGGCTTTATATATCCAAATCATGACTCTACACCAAATTTAATCTCATTTCATCAAGCCATTTGAGCACAGCTTCAAATTCCAGTTTCTGGACCAACTTCGGTGTTGTGAAGGAAGTGTATGCAAATGAGGTCCAAATGACTTGAGATTTTGCAAGCATATAATCCTTCCTACCACATTCCATTGTGACAAGAAACCAGCCACTTTCACCAAGCCAATCTCCTCCAGAAACTTACAAACACTTCCAGACCAGAAACTATTCTGGATCCCCTTGACCACTCCAGAGCCTTCCTGGTCCATCCACTGATCCAACTCATCTACTTAAGTAGTGAGACGTCGCGTTGACAAGTTTCCAGGACCATCCAGTTCCCTGGACACGTGGTGCCGATGGTGACCACGCCTCTACTCGGCAGCCGGCGTGAACTGTGGCAAAGCAGTCGTCGTCCGGCCACCTCCTGCCGCCGCGGCTTGTCTACGAGTGCCGACTAACTCCCCACCGCACGCGTGTGCCCTCTGGATCCCTCTCCCCTTCATCTCCTAGCCCCTGGCTGCTTCTGCCGACCGCCGGTGCTCCACCGGAGTGCCGCCACGTCGCCGGCCATCTCGAAACCCCGGCCGTCGTCCAGCTCCTTCCTGAGCTTCTCCCCGAGCCTATTTAAGCGGTCTCCGAGCCCCTCCCCCTCTCCAACAAGCCTCTCCGAGCTCCCCGAGCTCTTCCCTCCACCCACGGCCGAAGCCCTGCCGCCGACCTTCGCCGCCGATTCCGGCGAGCCCAGGCCTCCCCTCCACCTCTAGCCCTCACCACTAGAACCTCTCCACTCCAGCGCACCTCCCCATCTACTCAGTTCACCGCCGGAGCCATTGTGGCCACGCCTTTCCCAAGTCCGGCCGCCGTCGTCCTCTGCCTCCATAGTGCGTCGCCGTTTCACCACTCCCCGACGACTGTGCACCACCTGGACGGGCGCTGCACGTCTCCACGAACTCGCTGGTGCCCTCGGTTCGTCTGGGGGTGGCCGTAGTTGGCCAAGCCCATCGCCGGAGTCTGCCACTGCCACCTGCCGGCGCCGTTGCCACAGCCTACCCCCGCCGCTCCCACCACCTTCACTGGTCGCGGCGCTTCACGGCGAGCCTGCCGGCACCCTCGCCCTGGCCTGGAGTGGCCGGAGTCGCCAGGAACCGTCGCCGGCGTCGCCCCTCCCCTGCTCCTCCTCTGTTTCGATCGGAACAGAGGGAGGAGGGAGGAGACCTGCAGGTGGGCCCGGCCTGGTAGTGGCTCGGTGCCTCCCTCTTTTTTTTCAAGTGATGACGGCGTAGGTGGGCTGGCCCAGTGGAGCAGCAGCAGTCTCAGCCCAGGGGAGCAGTAGAGGCGGCGGTGAGATCCAGCCCAAGTCGGCCCAGGCGCACAGTGCCATTTATTCTTTTCCAGAAAAAACTGCTGAGGGCCTGAATGTAATGATTTTATTTACAGCAAGGTCCTTGGCAGTCAAACCCTCACAACTTTTCACTCGTAACTCTAATTCAGGTGAAACCAACGCCCACGTCTTCATTCGTCGAGCCCGTCCCTATGATATCATTGTCATAATGTTTCCACACTGTGAAAATGACCATTTTGCCCTTACCCTAAAACAGCCCCCTTCGAGAGAGAATGGTTTCCGGCGATCCTTTCCGCGGACTCTCCACACTTCTTCCTGGAGTATTCTTTGACCCCCAGGCAAGTCGGCCATCTAATATATGCCCTAAAGCATTGCTTTGTGTTATTCTTGCGTGTTTAATTAATGATTATGCCTGTGATAGAAATCATTAAACTTCTATTAGACTGCACTTACTGTTTACATTACTTGCATTAGTTTGCTATGTGTGAATTCAAAGTAATTTATTTAATGCCTAGCTGCTATCATCCCAAGTTATTATGATAAACAACCATGCTTGCTAAATACTGGCTAAACCTAAACCTAGTCGGTTGATCCAGAGTCACCTGTCCGGACTTATCCGTGCAACCACATTTGTGGTATGGGACGGCCTTGACTTGGTCTGGTTGCGTGCTCTTTTACCGGTACCACCAACTAGGGAAGGTTATGCACGCGCGCTGCCCTGGCCCGGTAGGCGACGATAACCTTGTGAGCCCAGTTGAGTTATTTGCCGGTGTCCCCGTTTGGGACAGTTTAGTTGGCCACGACGGTGGCAGGTGTCACGAGGTGACACAGGGGCCACCCAAGACATGACCCTGGGAGGGTATGATTGTCGGTGGTACGGTGGAGGAGTCATGGGTTAGGCAGGTTTCGTTGGAGCAACCCTGTTCCACCCGAATGGGATCACGAGGTCAGGTGCTCCATGGTGTGGGTAAAGTCCGCAACCTCTGCAGAGTGTAAAAATCTATTCGAATAGCCGCGTCCATGGTATTGGACAGTCCGTCCAGACCTCTCTAGGTGGTCAACCGGAACAGTAATAATAATGATGGAAGAACTCATCTTATGATCGGAAGTACTCAGTGACTCGTGAGTATTCTGAGGGTTGTGGGACAACCCGGAAGAGAGTAAGTTTATCAGATTTACAGTGGAGATGCATAGCCATCGGATGATGTCAGGAATATGATATGGTAGCCATGGAATGGCTATGAAAGAGATGGTCAGATGATCGAAAGAGTTGGATTGGATCCTAAGATTGTTCGGAGTATGGATCACTTACTTGATATGCTTTACTTTACTGTATTTTACCTTAGTAGTTATCTTGCTGGATAAACCTGTTATGACTTGATGATTAATATTGCTAGACAGGTATGCTATGCCATGATAATTAATGTTGCTCTAATAACAAATGCATGCTTGAATGCCATGGATTGCTTTGCTTGGTGTATATGTTAGTTTGGTTTGCTTGCGAGTACATTCAAAAGTACTCAGCGGCCTTCAATGTGGCCAGGTTCACATAAGGATCCATTGTCCGTCAACGAGGAGCCGGAGCGTTCGCGGGCTAGGAGAGTAACCCAGCCAGATCCCTGTGGATTGGAGCCACACCAGGACCATGCTGCCTTAGATAGATCTTTTTCGCTGCCATCACTCTTGTAAAATATCATGTAAGACTCATATATCCATTAATAGAAATGCTTGTGTTCTTGATACTTGTTGTAAATGCGCATGCCAGAGTGATTTCCTGGGCTGGTATGTGTGGCGACCGTCTGGCTACAGTGGTAATCAGGCGGGGCGCCACATCAATCATGTCAAGACCGAAGACAATCTCGTTGATATTTTCACCAAGCCTCTCGATGAGAAAAGATTCTGTGCGTTACGGTGAGAGCTAAATATCCTGGACTTCCCAAACATGCAGCAAGCTAGACTCGGCACCCGTGCTAACACTTCCACATCTTAGAAGGAATGGGTGCATAACACTCGAAGAGTTTGAAAATTTTGACAAAGTGAAATCTTGTTTCTGAGAGTGAATACATTAACGAAGAACTAGACTAACTGGGTGCCACGATAATTGTGCGACACTCAAGGTCATACAGTTCTTATACGGTGGGTCACGCCACCACAATTTTCTTTCATTGGATTTATTTTTCGATCGAAAGTTCTTGTGTTAGTCCGAATGCATTTCTCTCATAGCCATTTGCTCGGGTGTTTGTCTTTCTCCGACTGAGTGAAATGCCTAGGACCCTGTTTTCCCTCTGTTCTTTCTCTTCCAGTCTATGTTGTTCCGTTACAAATGCTCAACTTTATCTGGTGTCCTTGACCACTATTAAGATTCGGTCCGAACATTAATCTATTTTGGCGAAAGCTGTCCAAAATTTGGGGTTTCCCGCCCAAGTTTGGACCACGATCTTTATGACGGTTGCCACATGCAATCCATCTAGTGCCATCCAATCCTATCCGTTGAATCACAATGGTCTCTATAATAAAGGCTGTTCGATCGGATTCACAGCGTGCGGTTATTTCCATTCGCATATAAAAATCGCACCAACCCCCCTCTTACTCGTTCACTTCCTTTTCTCCTCACCACCGTATCCTCCAAAACCCTCGCCGCAGCGCTCCTTCTTGAGCTCAACGCCAACGACCCCTTCGCCGCTTAACTGCCGGAAAGAGGTCACCGGAGTCTTTCTTCACCGCCGCGGACCATCTTCTTTCCTGCGTCGATGTAGCTGCTGCACGCCATCGAGCTAGGGTACGTGCAGTTCGAACTCGGGCCTCCGTCCTTCTCGTTCGAGTTCGCCTGCGGTTAATTTTCACCAATTTTGCCGCATATCTTAGATCTTGGGTCTTACCTTTACTAGTGCGGATGTGGTTTGTAGCTATCCCTCGCATCCAAAAAAGTTCAGATCTAGGGTTTGTGTTATGTTTCGCTCATATGGAATGCCTAGCACGGTGACTAGTATAATCTTCAGACCTACTACCTCGTCCTATACATTTCCTTCATTCGAAACATTTCTCAAAGTCTGTATCAAATTCTTCCTCCAAATATTTTCGTTCGAAAAAATATTCGCTGTGAGCATCTGTAACCGTGTCCCCATTTTCCCTCGAATCTCTTCTCATTCACAGGAATATGCAATCTGTTGAAGATTCTGCTCGACCACTGAGCATGGCCGATGATGAAGAGGCAGTCATGGGCACAGCAGATGAGTCAAAGGCTCCAAATGCCAAGGGCCCAACGGTAGGCCCATCCACCAGCAAAAGAAAGAGATCGGAACAAAATCAAGATGAGCAAGAAGAAGATGCTCCGAAGAAAAGGAAAGGTGACAGGCAACCTTTCACAAACTCAACTCAGTATATTTCTCATGAGAACTACAACACTGTTCCAGGAGAAACAACTACAGAAAAGAGAAGGCGTTTGCAGAAGATTCGACATCACTGGGTACGAAAGTGGTTCAACTATAAAATGGTTCATCCTCGATTTGCGAAGAACTCTGCCTTCCATCCTCCTTGGGGTGATTGTCGTGAAATTGGACTCCTACATGTAAGTGATCCCCAGGAGAGACCTCCGCCACCTCCTGATGCTGATGAGTCATCTCTCAAGACTCCTGCATCCTATCCTGATGAGCTGGCTAAACGCCAGAAGAATGCTGAGAAGAGAGCTAAAAAGGCAGAAAAGGATAGAGCTCGAGAAGAAGAAAATCGTCGTCTTATCAAATCTGACATCGAAAAGAAAAAGGCTGAAGGAAAATCAGAATGGCGTTCGAAGCACAAACATGATCCCAGCTCTGCTGCATTGAAGAAAAAGAGCGCGCCGAAGAAGAGGCCGGCTACACCAGTTGGTAGAAATGATGAAAGTGAATCCTCCGATCAAGATGATCCTCCTCTAACAAGGGAAGAAGTTGACGCAACTCTCTCCGAACAAGTGAACATCACTACTTCCACCATACTGCCTGATCTTCGAGCTCGTGCAGTCCCAATAGCACCTCAGAAGAAGATCACCTTGAAGAGAAAAACACCTCGTACCACTGTCACTATGGTGGATCATGTGGATACAACCCCTCATCCTAAGGAGATTGACATGCAAGACTTGGTTGTTGATGCCCCAGTAAGCACAGCTCAGCTAGGAGAGAAAATTCCAAAGCCAAAAGTGAAGAAAATCACAGCTCCTTCAGCCGAGCAAAATGCTTCACGAGCTGATGTTCTGAAAGAAAAGGCTGCTAAATTTGCTCCCACCTTGACTCAACCATTGGCTTCTATGCCTCCAACCAAGCAAAATCCAGTGCAAACTGCTCCTGTTGCACAGACTGATGACCACTCTGATGCCCCTCATTATTTCAATCAAGTGTTCATTATGGAGCAGCTTGACAAATTTGTGGAAAACTTATTCGATGGAGAAGTGGCATCTTTACCGATCCCTCCTGAAGTAGTTACTCAAGGTTCTGCTCTAGTTCAAGAAATGAGAGAAGATTCTATTGAGATCAATAACCTCACTGCCCAGCTTAATGATCTTGACAACTGTATGAAAGCTGCAACTTCCAAGTTTGTCATCAAGCAACTTGAAGAATCATACGTGGATGTCAATCAAGCTTTGACTATCCTTCGGAACAGAAGATTGGGATTCCATTCAGATCTGGATCATATTGTTCGAAAGATCTGTCTCGATCATCAAGCTCAAGCAACTAGCTACAATGATCTTGTCAAAGGGCATGTTGATGAATCTGCTCAGCAGAAACAGAAGAAGAAAAAGAAAATTGCGAAGAAGAACGCTCCTCCTCCTCCTACGAAAGAAAAGTCTCCTGAAGCTGTGCCATAGAAGGAAAACACTCCAGAGCAAGCCATTCCCTCGCCAGTGAATGATCAAGTCACAGATGCTCCTACTACACCAAGACCAACTGAACCAGTGCCTGTGGCCTCCCCTGTTCATGAAGCAAATCCTTCTCAGCCAAATGTATCAGAAGAAGGTGAAATTCCTCAGTCTGAGCATAAAGCCTGTCCAGCTCATGTTGAACCAAATGAATTGGTTCCTCCCTCTGCACCTCAACCGTCTGCCGAAGAACATCTCCATCAGTCCCTAGTGCATGGTAAAGCTTCAGTGTTACCTACTAAAGTGTCTGCTCCCTCTCCACTTCGAATTTCACTCGACACTGCGAAAAGAACTTGATATGTTGATCCTTCTACAGTGAAATATGTTTCTGCTCATCATTCAGACTCTGTAGTTTATGGCGATGAAGTGATTTCCGTTGAAGATGAGCTCAAATATCCATATCCTCGTGAACAACTGCCTTTATTCTCTATAGGCATTGGCATCAAAGGGCCACTTTACAATCAGAACACTCATCCTCTTTTCTTTCAAGAAAGTCCGTACAACAAACCTCGCACCTCTGAATCTCCTCGGTTCTGGACTCAAGAATAGGCTATATTTTACTCTCGGATCCTATATGACAGCCGCAAGATATTTCCTCATGAGTTCCCGGACATCGCTGCTATGAAGAACATTGGCTGTTTTAATCAAGTCTTGCAAGATATCGAAGATTTTGGCCTCACACATGTCTTTGCATTTCAACATCCGTGGAATAGAGAAATAACTTCAATTCTATGCCACATTGTACATCTCTGGTGATGAATCTGATAGCACCAAGTGGATCATGGAATGGATGACCGAAGGGAAACGTATAAAATGCTCTGCAATAGATTTTGTCTCACACTTTTACTTCCCTCGATTCGATCATGGCAAGACTGAAATTCGAGTACACAACAGATGCCATTTCTGATGAAGATTTCTGTTGCACCATGGACCAAGAGAAAATTCGTGACTACAATGGTCCTCCCTTGCCCGAGCATTTGACTTTTGATAATCAGACTCTATACCACATGCTCACTTATACCATCTGTTCTCTGGCCGAGATGAATTCCGACAATGTTATATCTGATGTTCTTTGAAACATAATTCATGCTATCTCCCAAGGATATATCTTTAATGTCGAAGACATGTTTCTACGTATACTGATGGACTCTGCTCAGCATCCGAAAACCATCAAAGTCTTTGTGCCTTGGATTCAGAAAGTGGTTGACTATGCAATGCACACCAAATTTTTGGCAAAAGTCAGTCACAAAAGCTTCTTTCCTCCTGTACGTGATATGCTGCGAGTCATGGAAGATTTTTCTTCGGGCAAAGTACCAGTGTCCAGCCCTCTAGATTATCATAATACATTCGATAGGCCATGGCTCCCTCAGTGTGATCGACAACCAACTACTCAACCTCCTTCACACCTTGAAGTGAGTTTGCGTACTTAACAGCTGCTGTTGCAGCATATGGCTGAGGATCACCGAGAGAAAGAACATCTGGCTACCGAACTAAATGCCATCAACAACCAAACGAAAGTTGTGCACATGATTACGGCTGAAAATAAGAAGCGCTTGTGGAAATTACTTCGAAAGTTCTTCTCCAAGAAACAACTTCTTAACTTCGATCTTAAAGAACTCTATGAGTATATTGATCAAGGTTTCTCTGCTGAAGATTTTTCAAGATCGTATCACTCCACCTCTGCCAGCTCGTGAGCCAACAACTGATTTACTTTGGTTTCAGCTGCGCAAGTTGCTCGACGAATCAGAAGCTACATCACCAACTGAGAAACCAGCTGAAGGAAATGTGTTGTCTCACAAGAATCAACAAGCTGATCCCAATGTGCCTTCATCTTCTGAGCCTCAAGCCAGTCTTGAAGGAACATCTGCTGCTACTGAGATGAAGATATACTAGCTACTTCCGAATCTGAAACTTCTTTGGCCAGTTCTTCTGGAGATGCTTCAGAGTGAATCAAGTTCACCTCTTTGGCACTCATGTTCTTCGTCACCTTTTTGACACTAGTTGACAAAAAGGGGGAGAATTACATCGAGTTTCGATAGATTTTCTCTGATAGATTTGGTCTATGTGTTTATTTGGTCTGGTTTTATGAAACTTTTGAGCTCCATGCCTTAAAGACTATCTGTGCTCTGATGTAAAACTTCTGTGCTGTAATATTAATAACCCCGCCTGCTGCACTATTTCTCTCAAGGCATTTGTTTTGCAGGTGGAATTATTATTAGAAGTTATGAATGATTGCACTACATTCTCGATGGATTATATATCATCAGTTCGAATCATTACCTCGAATGATTGAAATCTCCTCTTTATTCTTCAATGAATTGCAAGAAAATTTTATCTCATATCTATTACCCTGCATACATCTAGGGGGACTATATTTCATCATCAAGCCAAGTAATGCAAATTCACTCTTGTTCAATTTACATTTCACTTATCTATCTTCACTTTGATGATTATCTGTTTTGTCAACAACCGTCCAAAAAGGGGGAGATTGTTGGTGCAATGATAAGCCCCTTTTGTTTTGGAGTTTGTTGATATAAACAGTATGGGACTTATGTGTTTGCTAGTGCACACAGAGTAACAGGTCCCTGAGATATCGAGGAGTTTGATGCAAACGACGAAAATAATCTCCCTGCGTTGCAGCGAAGGTTATCACCGAAGATGATGTTAACAAGAGTGACCCCTAAAAATTGCTGAAGTGAAGCAATTGGTTCTGTGTCTGTCCGAAGAAAATGACTGCGTCCGAGGAGAATGAAGACGAAGTGAAGATGTAGCATTTGTTTCATTGTTCTTCTCTTTATTGAGTCATAGGACCACCGTACTATTAAGAGGAGTGTAGCGTTCGAAACGTTGATTCTCTGATGCTAAACCCAAATCCTATGAAAGTTGTGAGAGAAATCTCTTTGTGTTCTGAGCAAATACTTGCCAGCAAGAGACTGTGATCTTCTTCGCTGCGAGAGATTTGTCTCAGACCGAGGATTTAGCATTACTTGTTCCTCAAGTAATGTTATCGTTGCTTCAAAATCCGACCGTTGTGAATGTGTCGGTTGGCCATTGGATGGATCGCGTGTCCAAAATGGTCATTTCCCATCTGGGAAGGCTGCAGCTATAAATAGCCACCCCGCGCCGGCTTTGTCCGGTGGCTGCTTCGTTTGCTTCTGAGAAGATTGTTGAGGAACCCACTCTCTGAGTGATTTGAGTTTAAAATCCACCGAGAGAAAAACCCCTAGAGCCGAAGAATTAGATAGTGGTTCAGCATCACTGAAATCTAAGTCTAGTACGCTCCGCCTATTACTCTTGAGAGATGCAAACTCTCTAGATGGTTAGGTGTCAATTTCTTCAGAGACCAAGAGTGATTGTGGTTCTCGAAGAAGAAGTCAGTAAAGGTTCGGAGATCACCTTCAAGTATCTACCACGAGTAATCGGCATCGGTTGACGAATCGATTGTCGAGGAGAATAGGGTGAAGAGAGTTTATCTTCCGTGTTAAGTCATAGCCCCTCCAACCAGACGTAGTCCTTGTGCAGAAGGATAAACTGGTCGAACAAATTCCCTATCGCCATCGAGGACCACTGGTTATCTTTGTTACTGATGTTTCCATCCGATATGTTTTCCATCATGTGATTTGTTTCGATGCATGTTTAGTTTCCATTTGGTACTCAGTTTTAGCTCGCTGTAGTTTGGTTTTCTTTCGTATTTCGCTGCTGGGTTCTGAGAGTTTTGAGTTTTCTGAAGAAAATTTAAAACACCCATACACCCCCCCTCTGGTAGACATACTTTGTTCCTACACCGATAGGTAAATTTAAATATCCACCGCTGCGTTGCTTTGGTCTTTGGGTGCGGCAGGAGCGGCAATATTTTTTTTTGGTGGGAGCAGGCGCGGCAGCAATTAGTCATGATGACTCTGCCTGTAAAACCCACTGCTCCCTGATGTGAATAGTCAAAGACTGGGGCTTTCCCATGGTGAAAACCAAAAGATTCACCCCGCTCCTCGGCTGGCTCCCTCCGCCTTCCCGTAGATTGCATTGCCTTTCAGCCGTGTCGCCCCTTTGCTTCCTCTCCCCATTGCTTCTACTTGGTTCCATGGCGGTGCACTAGATCACGGAGTCTGAGGTGAGGCGCCTAACACAGGAGCTCTAGGCCAAGGATGCGGAGCTCAGGGCCAAGAACATGGAGCTCCATGAGCTCAAGGAGGAGAGGAGTGACATGCTCCTCTTTTATGTGTGGGAGTTCATGGAGCTTCAAAAGCGGCAGTCATCCACCACAAAGATGCTTGAGGCGTCGGTGGCGTTGTTGCAGAAAGTGGGAGATACGATAGGCGGTCAGGGGAGCCGGCTGGAGCGTGAGCGGGCCGCTCATGACGAGGTCCAGGATCACCTCAACCACTTGTTGGAATATGTTGCCACGCACGTGTTGCGGCTGCGCGATGCCTACCGTCATGCCAGCGCGACCATACTGGCCGTTAGGCTAAACCCGTTCGACCATCCCATCGACTTCAACGAGCTGCGGCTTCATGACCAGGTCTCCTTCTTCACCTATATCTCCGAGGAGCTGAGCCGTCTCCGTGCGGTGGTGGGGGCGGAGCTGGACAAGGATGGGGTGCGGGTGGCCGTCGCCGTTGTCGGGTGAATCCTCTCAGGGCTTCGTCACCGAAATCCATTCGTGCCATTGGACGCCGTCTTTGACGAGCTGGCTCCCGTCGACCGGGAGTGGGCTCTTCGGGCGGTGTCACCCTGCATCGCCACTGTCATGCGCCTTGAGAAGCAGAGGGACTTCGGTGGTGTTTAGGCGTCATCTGCATGTGCATGTCTCGGTGCAACATGACCGTTGCATCAAACTCAGACGATGCAGATCAGCCATTGTAGCACAAAGCGTGCGAGTGCATTTGGTTGCATTCTCATCTCAACATAGTTGTTCCCTTTTCGTGCATGCTCATCTCAGCACCCCTCTTCATGCATGGTCCTAGTGTATTTGTGTTAACATAGTGTGGACTCATGCACCCTTCATGCACTCTGCCAAACACCCAAAAGTGGGTCGAGAAGGCAACTTTTGCTCCCATTCACACTTCATACACTCTACCTAACACAGATTCGTGCTTCATATGGTTCATGTTCCATGGAGTACTGTAGCACCGTACTCTCCGTGCACTGTAGACCTAGTTCTGTTAACATTGATCTCACCATTCATTCTCGACCAGACAGTCAAAAAAGGGGCATGTTGCATTACTGTTCATAGTTGACATGCGCACAACATCATTTTTTATCGTCATATCTTACTACACTAGCAACAAGATTATAGTACTGACATATGAACCACTGCACATGCCTAGTAGTAGGAGTACTATGTAAGTTCAAGTGGCTACCATGTTTCGCACTCCTCCGTCGTAAGGGTGGAAACGCTTGTTGTAATCATTTTTTTAAACAGTGGACATGCTCTAGCGCGTGGATCCTCCTCGACGGTCGTCGGGAACCTTGCTACTCACTTTCGCCGACATGTGGGACAGCCAGCATCAGGGTCCACTTGCCATGCACTAAATTACTCCGTACTGATATGTCTCCGTCGTATCTACTTTTCCTAACGCTTTACCTCTTGTTTTGGACTCTAATTTGCATGATTTGAATGAAACTAACCCGGACTGACGCTGTTTTCAGCAGAACTACCATGGTGTTGTTTTTGTGCAGAAATAAAAGTTCTCGGATTGGAATGAAACTTTTTGGAGAATTTTTATACAATAAAAGAAAAATACTGGAGCCAAGAACCACCGGAGGGGGGCCCCTGGGTGAGCATAACCCACCAGGGCGGTGCCCACCTGGTGGCCCCGCAGACCCTAATTCCAACTCTATAAGATCCTATTTTCCAGAAAAAAATCAGGGAGGAAGAATTATCTCGTTTCGCGATACGGAGCCGCTGCCACCTCCTATTCTTCATCGGGAGGCCAGATCTGGAGTCCGTTTTGGGCTCCGGAGAGGGGGATCTCCGATCTTCGTCATCACCAACCCTCCTTCATCACCAATTCCATGATGCTCCCCACCGGGAGTGAGTAATTCCTTCGTAGGCTTGCTGGTCGGTGAGGAGTTGGATGAGATTCATCATGTAATCGAGTTAGTTTTGTTAGGGCTTGATCCCTAGTATCCATTATGTTCTGAGATTGATGTTGCTATGACTTTGCCATGCTTAATGCTTGTCACTTTGGGCCCGGGTGCCATGATTTCAGATCTGAACCGTTTATGTTATCACCATTATATCTATGTTCTAGATCCGATATTGCAAGTTATAGTCACCTACTACGTGTTATGATCCGCAAACACCGGAGAGACAATAGCCGGGATAGTTTCCGGTGATGACCGTAGTTTGAGGAGTTCATGTATTCACTATGTGCTAATGATTTGTTTCGGTTCTCTATTAAAAGGAGGCCTTAATATCCCTTAGTTTCCTTATGGACCCCTCTGCCACGGGAGGGTAGGGCAAAAGATGTCATGCAAGTTCTTTCCATAAGCACGATGACTATTTACGGAATACATGCCTACATTATATTTATGAACTGAAGCTAGTGCCGTATCGCCCTAGGTTATGACTGTTATATGATGAATATCATCCAACGAAATCACCGGTCCAATGCCTATGAATTTTCCATATATTGTTCTTGCTAAGTTACCACTGTTGCTGAAAATGTTACACTTGCTACAAGATTTCTCGATTCTTCTTCTTGCTTATTGGGAGCTTTCCCGTGTAAATAGTTTTTCTCGTTTTTTTCCCTTCTTTATTCTGCTTTCTTCTAGAAAAACTAAAAAGCCCCAAAAAAATATTTCAGTGTGTTTCTCTAAATTTCTTTTCGTTTATTGAGTCAGACCAAGGAGAAGACCACGATGAAAATGTTGAGTGGCTCTCATGTGCATTATTGTTGATCTAACAAAGAGCCCAAATTACCTTGTCTTCTCCTTTGAATAAAATGTTTGCAGATTCAAGCTTAGTCCACGGCACTCTTGCACTATTATTATTTTCAAATCGTTCGGTCGTGCAAGTGAAAGGCAATAATGACGATATTTGGTGAACTGGTTGTGGCAGAGAGAAATGGGTATGAACTCAACTTGTTCTGTTTTTGTAAATATGTTTAACCTAGTATCCATCATTCAGCATATTATGATCAAACATGTTTGCAATGACAATTAGAGATTATAGTTCCTCATGCCATGCTTAAGTAGCTAGGAGTGGATAATGATTTATCATGGATGTCAACATTGCGTTAAAATGATTGTGATGTAGTATGATGATATGGTATCCTCTTCCGAATGTTCGAGTGGCTTGAGTTGGCACATGTTCATGCATGTAGTTGAATCAAAACAACATAGCCTCTATGATATTTATGTTCATGGTGTTCATATCCTACTCATGCTAGTATCCAATGTTCATTATGCATAATGCATGTTCATGACCGTTTTTGCTCTCTAGCTAGCCGCTTCCCAACCTATTTGCTAGCCTTCGCCTGTACTAAGCGGAAATACTACTTGTGCATCAAAATCCTAAAACCCAAGTTACTCTAGATGAGTGCACCATACCTACCTATATGCGGTATTACCCTGTCGTTCTGAGTAAATTTGCATGTGCCACCTCTAAAAACATCAAATAAATACCCTTTTTGTGTGCCTGGATTGTTCATAGAGTGATAGGAGGTAGTCGGTGTCTTCCATGCTAAGCGGGTTATTCTCATGATGAGTGTTTATTCACTCGTCCTTGCACGAGAGGGACGGTAATAGGGATTCCCAGTCCTGAAATCAAATTGCAAATCATTAAACAAAACTCCCCCAGGATTGATGTTGGTATGGACGGTACCCGTAGATACGGCTAGCCGTGGAGTGTGTTTGTTGGTGGAGGGGGAGTAAACCTTTACTTTTATCGCTTGGGAATATCCACTAATTTGTTTAGCATGGAAGATATTGATAACTGATGGTCGCGAAGTAAACAAGAAGGGTGCATTTCTCAAAATTTCATTTACCTCTGTTTTAAAAATTGAGCTCTGGCACCACTGCAAATCCCTGCTTCCCTCTCCGAAGGGACTATCTATTTAATTTATGTTGAGTCATCACCTTCTCAAATAAGCGCCAGATCCCGAGAGTACTATTGTCATCCTCATGCATTGTGTATAGTTAATGTTGGATGCATCATGACTGGATCTTTTCTACCATGAATTACAATGTTTAGTCGCTGCTTGAACTTTGGAGGTGCTCTGCATTTATGTTTTGCAGTCTCAGAAAGGGCTAGCGAGATACCATTGTTGTCATATTAAATCATGATTGTTTTGACAAGGTGTTGTCATTTGAGATGTTTTATTATTGCTCGCTAGTTGATTATGTCATTGATACGAGTTAATATAATTTTTAAGAGTTATTGTTGACATGGTTAGTTATAATCTTTGCTGAAAACCTGGGTGCTATTTAAGCTTATTTATGTAAACAAGAGCAAAAGAGTTCGTAAAAGTTTTCTTTTCACTTTCAGTTTATCAACTGAATTGCTTGAGGACAAGCAAAGGTTTAAGATATGGGGGAGTTGATATGTCTCCATCGTATCTACTTTTCCTAACGCTTTTCCTCTTGTTTTGGACTCTAATTTGCATGATTTGAATGAAACTAACCCCGACTGAAATTTTCAGCAGAACTACCATGGTGTTGTTTTTGTGCAGAAATAAAAGTTCTCGGATTGGAACAATACTTTTTGGAGAATTTTTATACAATAAAATAAAAATACTGGAGCCAAGAACAACCGGAGGGGGCCCCCTGGGTGAGCATAACCCACCAGGGCGCCCCCCCCTCAGGCGCGCCCAGGTGAGTTGTGCCCACCTGGTGGCCCCGCAGACCCTGATTCCAACTCTATAAGATCCTATTTTTCCAGAAAAAAATCAGGAAGGAAGAATTATCTCATTTCGCGATACGAAGCCGCCGCCACCTCCTATTCTTCATCGGGAGGCCAGATCTGGAGTCCGTTTTGGGCTCCGGAGAGGGGGATCTCCGATCTTCGTCATCACCAGCCCTCCTTCATCGCCAATTCCATGATGCTCCCCACCGGGAGTGAGTAATTCCTTCGTAGGCTCGCTGGTCGGTGAGGAGTTGGATGAGATTCATCATGTAATCGAGTTAGTTTTGTTAGGGCTTGATCCCTAGTATCCATTATGTTCTGAGATTGATGTTGCTATGACTTTGCCATGCTTAATGCTTGTCACTTTGGGCCCGGGTGCCATGATTTCAGATCTGAACCGTTTATGTTATCACCATTATATCTATGTTCTAGATCCGATATTGCAAGTTATAGTCACCTACTACATGTTATGATCCGCAAACACCGGAGAGACAATAGCCGGGATAGTTTCCGGTGATGACCGTAGTTTGAGGAGTTCATGTATTCACTATGTGCTAATGCTTTGTTTCGGTTCTCTATTAAAAGGAGGCCTTAATATCCCTTAGTTTCCTTATGGACCCCTCTGCCACGGGAGGGTAGGGCAAAAGATGTCATGCAAGTTCTTTCCATAAGCACGATGACTATTTACGGAATACATGCCTACATTATATTTATGAACTGAAGCTAGTGCCGTATCGCCCTAGGTTATGACTGTTATATGATGAATATCATCCAACGAAATCACCGGTCCAATGCCTACGAATTTTCCATATATTGTTCTTGCTAAGTTACCACTGTTGCTGAAAATGTTACACTTGCTACAAAGTCATTGCTATCATTGTTATCGTTACTGTTACTGTTACTACTGCTATCAAAATTATCATACTACTTTGCTACTGATCACTTTGCTATAGATAATTAATATCCAGGTGTGGTTGAATTGACAACTCAGCTGCTAATACTTACAAATATTCTTTGGCTCCCCTTGTGTCAAAACAATAAATTTGGGTTGAATACGCTACCCTCGAAAACTGTGGCGATCCCCTATAGTTGTGGGTTATCAAGACCTTTTTCTGGCGCCGTTGCCGAGGAGCATAGCTATATTTGTTGAGTCACTTGGGATTATTATCAATTTATCACTATGAAGAATCTGAAGGATACAAAGACTAAGATTTTTCCCTCTAAGAAGAGGGGAGATAAGGAACTAACATCTAGCTCTGCACTTGATGCACCTTCTATTTTGAGTAGACTTGCAACACCACCACATGCTATTAATCCTGATATGTCGCAAGTTATTGATGATGCTACTTCTATGAATACTACTCATGATGATGCTAGTACCTTGCTTGATGATGGTGTGCCACTAGGTGATTTTCTTGATGAACAAATTGCTATAGCTAAAGACATTGAGAATGCTGAAACTGATGAAATTGTTGAAACTGATGAAGTACTTGATACTGAAAATCTTGAAACACCTATTAGACCTAGCTCTCATAGATATGAATTACCTAAGGTACCTGAAGGTTATATTATGGATGAGGAGACAGCTAGAGATTTTCTTGCTTGCAATGATAGGGATGATCTTAAGAAATTATTATGCAAACTGAAGGAGAAATCTTTAAATGCTAGAATGAAATGTGATCCTAATTTTGCTACTTCACCTATCTTTGTTGATGATAAGGATTATGAATTCTCTGTCGACCCAGATTTAATTACTTTGGTTGAGTCTGATCCTTTCCATGGTTATGAAACTGAAACTGTTGTGGCACATCTTACTAAACTAAATGATATAGCCACCCTATTTGCTCATGATGAGAAAATTCGCTACTATTATATTCTCCAATTATTTCCGTTCTCATTAAAGGGTGATGCTAAGACCTGATATAATACTCTTGCTCCTGGTCGTGTGCGTAGTCCCCAGGATATGATTTATTACTTCTTTGAAAAATATTTTCCTGCTCATAAGAAACAAGCTGGCTTACAGGAAATATTTAACTTTGTGCAAATTGAAGAAGAGAGTCTCCCACAAGCTTGGGGGAGGCTTCTCCAATTGCTTAATGCTTTGCCTAATCATCCTCTTAAGAAAAATGAAATACTTGATATCTTCTATAATGGACTAACCGATGCTTCTAGGGACTTCCTAGATAGTTGTGCTGGCTGTGTTTTCAGGGAACAAACTGTTGAACAAGCTGAGGAATTATTGAATAATATTATTTTTTTATGATTGGACTCTTCCTGAACCTCCGCATAAACCCACTCCAAAGAAGAGGGGCATCTTATATCTCAATCCGGAAGATATGCAAGAGGCAAATAAATCCATGAAGGAAAAAGGTATTAAGGCAGAGGATGTTAAAAATTTACCTCCTATTGAAGAGATACATGGACTTGATACACCACCACCCAAGGTGGTAGAGGTAAATTCTTTAATGAAATTTAATGATAATGACAATCCTTATAATATGCATCCTAGTCAATGCCTTGATGAGTTTGATAACTATATTAGAAAGCAAGATCACTTCAAAGCAAATGTTACAAAACAATTGAAATACAATTCTGATATGATTGCTCGCTTGAGTGACTTGTTACTTAGAATCTCTAATGATGTTGGAGGTGTAGGAAAACATGCCTCTATGGTTCAAACTCAACTAGAACAAGTTGCTAAATCTCAAAGAGAGTTGCTAGATGAAATGAATAATAATATCAATGATCATGCTGTCAGAGTAATGACTAGAGGAGGTAGAATGACTCAGGAACCACTGTATCCTGAGGGACATCCTAAAAGAATGGAACAAGACTCTCAAAGAATTAACACTGATGCACCTAGTCCTTCTAAGAAGAAGAAGAAAAAGAAAAATGATAGGACTTTGCATGCCTCTGGTGAACCTAAGATAGAAAAACCTCCTGAAGCTGATAATGATGTTCCTATCTCTGATGCTGAAACTCAATCTGGTAATGAACATTCACCTAGTGATAATGAAAAAGATAATGATGATGTTCATGAAGATACTCAACTAGACAATGATAAACAACCAGATAATGATGTTGAGATAGAACCAGCTGTTGATCTTGATAACCCACAACGTAAAAATAAAAGATATGATAAGAGAGACTTCGTTGCTAGAAAACATGGAAAAGAAAGAGAACCATGGGTTCAAAAACCCATGCCCTTTCCACCTAAATCAACTAAGAAGAAAGATGATGAAGAATTTGAACGCTTTGCTGAAATGATTAGGCTAGTCTTTTTGCGTACTTGCTTGACTGATATTTTAGAGATGGCCCCTTATGCAAAGTATATAAAAGACATCATCACTAATAAAAGAAAAATACCGGAAGCTGAAATCTCCACTATGCTTGCCAATTATTCTTTTAAGAATGAAGTACCTAAAAAACTTGGAGATCTTGGAATACCACCAACTATACCTTGCTCCATAAAAAGAAATTATGTCGAAACTGCTTTGTGTGATTTAGGAGCTGGTGTTAGTGTTATGCCTTTCTCTTTATATAAAAGACTTGATTTGAATAAACTCACACCTACTAAAATATCTTTGCAAATGGCTGATAAATCAACTGCCATACCTATCGGTATTTGTGAGGATGTGCCCGTTGTTGTTGCTAATATTACTATCTTGACTGACTTTGTTATACTTGAGATGCCCGAGGACGACAATATGTCGATTATCCTTGGTAGACCCTTCTTGAATACTGCAGGGGCTCATATTGATTGCAATAAAAGCAAGGTCAGTTTTCATATCAATGGTTATGAGCATACGGTGCACTTTTCAAAGAAACAATTCCAAGTGAATGGTATTAATGTTATAGAAAAATCTCTGACACTCACTATTGGAACTTTTCAACTACCTCTACCTACTGCCAAAAAGAAATATGAAATGTTTATTGTGGGGGACATGCATACCCCTGTTGTGGTAACCTAGTGTTTTGCGAAAGTTCTTCGGTTTCATGCTAATCGAAAGTGGTTGTTAACACTACTAGGGAAAAGCCTAGTAGTAGCGCAGGTCTAAGGGCTATCAGTAGCGTGGGGCATCGCGCTACTGATACGGCACTACAGCTAACGTTTAGCAGTAGCGCGTTTCTGCCCGTGCTACTGCTATAGCTACTTAGCAGTAGCGCTGTCCATACCAGCGCTACTGCTAAGTGGCTTAGCAGTAGCGTTTTCCTGTTCAGCGCTAAAGAGCGCTACTACTATATTTTCACATATCTTTTTTTTGCTACGTATTGCGATGTTTTTGTATAGATTTTATACAGTATTCTAATCATATCATAAACTGGCAATATGCTCATCATATCATACACATAATAGTCTCATCATATCATCCAACACAAATCATGTCATCACATCATAATCACGATATAACTATACAAGTTACATGACATGTCTCATCATACATAATGTAGTACTTCTTGAGGCACCGGTTCGTATCCCTCTCTCGCACTAGCGTGAACCTAAACTAACTACTTTTTGCTTCGGCTTTGCTATCGAACCCCCTTTGGTTGTCGCTCGGAAACTGGTACACCTGGGCCTGACACTCCGGCCACTCGTCGTATACTCCTGGCGTAGCACTTCTTCGCCATCGATGATCTATGTACCTGCATCATCACATGAGTCGATAGTATGCAACATATATAGTTGAGCAACAGAAAGAGACAGACTTGGCAAAAATAGAAGCAACATATCATAAGCATAAATAACAAAGTTCATCGTACCCAAAATGCCCTATCAAGAGTGATCTTTGCTAGTTGAGGAGGATGGTTTAATTACATCACAAATAAAGTTTCGTCGTCCATAACTCAAAGTTTCGTCATAGAGAAAGTATGGACTAAACGGACACTTTGTCATATATCGTCAATCACTCCAACATGTCGTGCCATCCATCCAAGTCAGGGAGATAGTCCTCGAGCGCAGTGAAAGGCTTCAGGTCGAGACGCTGAGCCGATACGGGTGTTCGGATGTCTTCCCGCGGCATTTGCCCTTCTTCGTAGAACATACCTGTTTTTTCGACGACCTCCTTCATGATGATTTGGGCAAGTTCACGCTGGATGTGATAGAACTCAGCTCGAAGTCGATGATCCGGGATATCTCCTAGGTTCTTTGACCATTGCAGAATATCGGCATCACTGAATCTAGGTGACATGCGAAGGTTCTGCTGATCCCGTCTGTACTCCAGCATGTGGTGGAGGACATAGAATCCATCACTGAGAGTACCACTCGGTTGCTGGATGCAGCAGAAGTCAGTCTTATGGCCGAAGGCGGGCGCACGGTTCCTTATCTTCTTGAGCGTGATCTCTCCACCCCGTAGGCCATAGGTAAAGACAGCACTGTCGAGAATAGACTTGATGTGAGTGTAATCCTTTTTCTTCATGTTCTTCGACGAGTCCAAGTAAAGAGCATGGGAGAATCGGGGGTAAAGGATGATGAGGACGGCGCGCCCGTCGCTGCGCAAAATAAGTACACCTCAAATTAGCCTCCATGCGTGCAAATGAAATGATTGAAATCGAATGAAGGATATCCGCGCGAATGACTTACATGGGATGATAAGGCACGAGAATTGTCTCCTTGTCCTTATTGCCGACCATGAAATCAGCGATGTAGTTACTCGCGTACTCACGGTGCTTTGGGAAGACTACCAAGAAGCCCTCGTGCATGAAGTATGGGTCAGCGACACAAATATAAGGTATCTGCTCAGTCCTGATGATGTAGTTCATGTACAAGGCAAAAAGGCGGACAAACATAAAATCCAGCTTTTTCAAGTGAAACATGTCGAAGATGTAATCGAATCGAAGGAAGAACTTCTCTGCGGGGAATGTGTCGACGTACAACCTTTGCTGCGGCACATTAACCACGTAGAGCGGGTATCCTGGATTTTTCGAGGCGATCAGGCTTTTCTCTCTCCGCAGCACATCGTCATGAAGCCTCCTTAGATCGCCGTATATGGCCTCTACCGCTGCCTTAGGTAGGATCGGATCACCGGGGATATGCCATTTTATTGCACCGGGGATAGGTATACGGTCTTGAACCCGAGGCTGCGGAGGCGGCTGGATCATAGAAGCAGCTTTGTTGCCTTTCCTCGGTCTCTTCCTATGCTTCTTTCTTACTGGAAGTGAGCCTATAATACGTTCATCCTCCGGCAATTCAGGCACCAACTCATCATGCTCAAACCCTGAGTACTCATACTGCTGAGCCATCAATCCTCCGTCGTCATAGGCGCCGGTATTGAGTTACTGTAGAGGGTCATCGTCATCCTCGTCGATGGCATCATGCATTGCTTCTTCGACGGCGGCAACATCATCAACCACTAATGGAGCCTCTTCCTCACCCGGCACGACAGGCAATGCTAATTGGGTAGGTGGGGTGCTGGTGTTCATACCTTGCTGAGGCTGCTTGGTCTTGGGTGTGCTCTCGGCCGCCTCCAGACGAAGCAAACTCTTCGGCCACAACAGGACCCAACGCTTGCAATCGCCAAGCCGCCACGGGGTCTCGTCGTCATCTCCCCCTAGTGCTACCGGAGGAGCCAAATTCTCGTGGCCCGGTTCGACACTGGCCACGGAAACCTTGAAGATGTCAGGGGGGATCGGCCGTCTGTGGAACAATTGTTCCTTCGGCTTCACTATCGTCGCCTTTCCCACATCCACCTTCTGGCCGTCGATGGTGTACAGTATGGTGCACGGGGTTACGTCGGCCTGCAAAGACATGTCTGCGATGTGAGACATCTGAAAGGCAACGGAAACAGGAGATTATACATATATTAAAGAGGGCCGTTGTGATAGGTACCGTGAGGGTGTCGAGCTCAGCCAAAGACGAAGCCCCGCCGAGCATGCCAGAGACGGAGGACGGGCTGCTAGCAGGTGCGGGAGCAGGTGCGCTAAACTGGCTGCTCCTGAAGAAGTTGGAAAGGGGAAAGTTTGCTGCCTCTTTATCTGGATTTTGCTTGGTCCAACTGACGATAGCCGGAACCAAGACACTATACGAAGCTGCCATCTCCTCTTTTGCGGCAGCTACTGCTGCTTTGACTGTCTCAGCTGATTTCTTCTCAACTGCAATCTCAACCTTCTTGTCAATGTTTTCTTCATTTAACCTCCATCTTTCCTTTCTCTCCTTCATGGTCTCACGGTAGTACTTCTTCCACGTGGCGCCGTCTCCGACGCCTTGCACGTGTCCATACGACGGCCGAGTGTCCACCGGGAGTCCTTTCAATATGTTCAAGGCCCGGTTGAATGGGGTGTCTCACTTGGGCCTCGCCAATGCCTCAGACGGCGAGTTGCTTTCGGCCGCAATCCTATGCTGCTCTTTCTGCAAAAGGAACGTGGATCATTTACAAATGTGACTAAATGTGCAGTCGAATTGATCAGAAGCTAAAATTAGGGGGTAAATTAATAATTACCAGCAGTCTCATGAACTCCTTCGTGACCGCGTCCGTATTGAAAACCTTGTTGACTGGGTCCCAACGGTACCGGGCCGTGATGACATCACGGTCCTGCGGGGTGGTGAACTCCGCCAAGGGGTCTGGGATCCCCAGACTTTCGCGTTCCGCATCCTCCTTGGCCCATATGGGCCTCTTCCCCACGTAACCATGGCTTTCGAGGTGGTTGCACCCCATGTTCCTGTCTTGGAGCCCCTTCATGTACTCTGACTTTTCTTTGGCATCTTCGGCAACACAAGCCTTCTTGAATATTTCGAACTGCTCTTCCGTAATTGTCGGATTATCCTTTACAATCTTGGAGTAGGGTTCCTTTTTGGCGATGATCCGATGTTTCACCTATACTTTCCAAGCAGACAACGCACCGCTAAACTTGCCCATGGTGCGTTTGTTTATCTTCTTCATTGCCGGGTGTTTATCTGGATCAGTATATTTGATTTCATCCCGGCCCAGGAACAAGAATACCTGGTGCAGCTTAGTTAGGAGGGAGTGCTCCATATCTTGTATCTTCTTTAGTTTCTCATCGTTGATGGTGGCGGTTGCTTGCAGGATGCAGCCTATTTGATTCCCGTAGCACGCGCGCGCTTCCGCAGGCTCTTTTGGCTCAAAATTGCTGGAGTCCACCTCCGTGACCACCAGTCTAGTAGTGATGAGCTTGTTTGGGCGCCGCATCCTCTTCGCTTTTGGTTCTATACCGGCTTCGCCAGTCTCGGTGCCGGTCTCGGTGCCGGTCTTAGCGCCGGTCTCGGCGCTGGTCTCAGTCTCAGCGCCGGTCTCGATGTCGGTCTCAGTCTTGGATGTGACAGGTGGGCCCTGAAACAACTGTTGCTCGTCGAGAAGGTTCAAATAGGCGTCTGCCGCCTCGTAGACATTGCAATCACCAGAACCCTATCCTTCATCGTTGCTAGCCATGTTTCCTACAATTAAATCTAATCAATTCATTCTAAACCTAATAAAATGAATAATGACATAAAAAAGGCCTATGTTTTGCAGGAATGTTGATTCATTGCCGTTGTGGCAAATCCTGGGCACTCAATATGTCCTAGTTTGTAGCACAAGTCATGCCGAAATTCACGGAAAATTTCGGCATGACCTTTGCTACAAAGTGGACAAATCGAGCGCCTGAAATTTGCCGGAACAAAAATGAATCAACATTCTGGCAAAACATAGGCCACTCGGCTTCATTCTCTGCAAACAACAAAAGGCCACTTGGGCACAATCGGACCACTTCAATGAAAAGATATAACATGACCACTTCAATGAAAAGATATAATCAACAATAATGGAATATGCAAATGAACATCAATGACATATATCATATAACATCAATCTTGTTTTTCGTTTATATAGCAACAATTACTTTAACCTTTGCAAAATGACCTCACTAAACACTTCTCTGCCTAGGACAGAACCCAAATTCTGTTCTAGCTATTCCTCTCTCTCACACACACACATTATTTTCTTTTCATCCAAATTGTTTTAGAGCAAATATTCCAACAATAATTGACCTTATTAGAAATTGTAAAGGAACTCCATTTTCTCTAACCCTTCTGACCTCACCAAAATTTCCACAGCAAGACCTTAGTAGGTACACCCAATTTCTTCAAAAATATTCAAGTCCATAGTCCAAATAATTCAAATTTGATTTGAATGAAATTTGGACCAGATTCAGGTCCATAGTCCAAATAATTCAAATAGTCCAAATAATTTTTTATAGCTAAATGCTACTGTTTTTTGTTTATAGCCTCTATTAATTTAAAGCTAAATGCTACTATTATTTATATACCCTCTGTTAATTTAAAGCTGAATGGAATTACTGTTTAGGCATTTTCATAAAATTTACCCTAGCTAATTTCCTAAAAAAATTGCTAATCTTTTTTCCTAAATGCTAAAAAAATGCCTACTGGCCCCCCAACCAAATCTAGGGTTCATATGAACATCTAGGGTTCATATGAACATCATCACAGTAGCAACATATGAATTGCCCTAGCAGAGAGAGAGAGAGAGAGAGAGAGGAGGGCAGGGGAGAGGAGAGGGAGAGCCTTACGATCGGCGGCGAGGGCGGGCTCGGGCTCGGGCGGCGGCGGTCCTGGGAGGGCTCGGGCGGCGGCGGTGAGGTCGAGGGCGGCGACGGTGAGGTCGAGGGCGGCCTCGGGCGGTGGAGGTGAGGTCGAGGGCGGCCTCGGGCGACGGCCGGCTTCGAGGGCATGCTCGATCGGGCAGGGCGATCGACGGCAGCGACAGAGGAGTTGGGGGGGGGGGATAGGGGGATGAGGGGGGAAAGGAATTAGCAAAATTTTGAGCCCGCGTGGGGTTAAGTCAAAATAGCAGTAGCGCTGGTACGCAAAACGCGCTATAGCTAAGTTAGCTATAGCGCTTTCTACCAAAACGCGCTACTGCTACAGGAAGTAGTTATTTATTTTTCTTTTGCTTTTATCTAAGGAACGTAGCTATAGCGCGTGCATATAAAACGCGCTACTGCTAGAGTAACTATAGCGCTTTGTGAGAACAAGCGCTACTGCTATGCCTTTCTCCTTTATTTTTCTTTTTCTTTTGTTTTTCTTTACATTTTCTTTTTTTCATTTCTCCTATTTCTACTTCTTTCATTTTTATTTACTTTTCTATTTCTTTTTCATTTGATTTTCTTTTTTTAGCAGTAGCGCTCTATACGAAAAACATGCTACTACAATGCACTTAGCGGTAGCGTGCTTTCCTCAGAATCGCTACTACTATTCCTAGCCTACCGGCAACAGTGTGGGAATTATATTAGTAGCGCTTTTACCTACAAACGCGCTACTGCTAGGACCATAGCTGTAGCGCGCTTGGTTGACACGCGCTGCGCGTAAGTAGCAGTAGCGCGCTGTTTTAACCAGCGCTACTGCTATACCTCTATGCATAAGGTTTTCCCTAGTAGTGTAATAAGACTTGATCAACCTTATTAATGGATCATTTTCTAGAGGTATGAAGTTAACAAATTTAGTAAGCACAACCTTCTATCCCCAATGTTTGTTTTTTGTTTTTCTTAGCTAAATAAAATAAAATGCCATGTTTTGTCTATTTTCTGAATTTCCCGTGCAATAAAAAAAGACCCAAAAATAAAAGTTCTCAGAATGCCCTGAAAATGTAATACAATTTTTTCTGAATATTTAAGATTTTTTGGTGCAAATAACATCAGAGGGGGGTGCACGAGGTGGGCACAACCCACCTGGGCGCGCCAGCACCCCCAGGCGCGCCCTGGTGGGTTGTGGTCCCCACGTGGGCCCCCCTGACTTATCCCTTTAGCCCATGTCACCACCTACCTCCAGAAAAAATTCACCATTGCTCCCTCTTTCGTGTTCTTGCTCTCAAACTCGTGGATTTCGATCTCTTTGCTCGAAGCTCCGTTTTCGAAACTGTTTTGGGGGATTGCTAATTGGTATGTGACTCCTCCATTTGTCCAATTAGTTTTTGCTTTAGTGTTTTATATTTTGAATAATTAGCTACTCTTGGTGCTGCTGTAGATGAGCTTGCATGTTGAATTCTTAGAGGTCTAAGTAGTTTGAATGCTCAATATAGCCTCTATGCATGTCTATGAGTAGTTGCTACCAATCTTTCGAAGTTTTGTTGAGAAAATTTTGTGGACTAAATATTTCAGAATTTTGTTCATAGGAATAAGATGAGTTTCTTTAGGAAGTTTGCTTCCAAGAAGAACTCCAAGGGAGTTGTGGGTGAATCATCGGATAGTGACCTCCAAACTCGGAGAATGGCGGAAGTGCAGCCATGCGAATGGCGTCACAACCCCTTCATGGATGGAGCTGGAATCCATCAAGAGTTCGCGCAATTTGCTGTCAATGCTGGCCTCGCCGACTTCATCGCAGCTGAGTGTGAACAATATCATCTCCTTACAAATTTCTTTGTGCAAAGTTTTCATTTCATAAGCAGGAATAATCCCCCTAAGGTGCGGTTTAATTTATATGCTGAAACCCGTCAGATACCACTTACTGAATTTTGTGATATATGCTTAATCCCTTCTGACGGGGAAATAAGAGAGCCTAGGCCTGCAGAGTTTGAGGGTTTCTATCGCACATTGTCAGTGGGAGATGAGAGAGGGGTGTCGAGTGTCACCGCCACTAGCTTGCAGTTTCCTTCAGTGCATTATTTACTCTATTTATCGCTAAATGTTTACTTGCTAGAGAGAAGGTTGGTGCACTTAGTGCCCCCGATTTCGCTGTCTTACGCCGCGCACTCTACGACGGTAACTTATAGCTTAGGAGCTATTGTTGCACGTCGCCTACACCTTAACAGGACTAAGGGTAAAATTCATGGTGGTATTTATGCTACTCGCTTAGCGAGTCACTTTAATATTTAGATACGCCAACATGATCACCGCTT
This sequence comes from Thinopyrum elongatum, assembly GCA_011799875.1. NCBI lineage: Eukaryota > Viridiplantae > Streptophyta > Magnoliopsida > Poales > Poaceae > Thinopyrum > Thinopyrum elongatum. The sequence goes on along the minus strand of CM022302.1, from coordinate 153,549,532 downwards.
ACCCAAGGTTTACTTAGATCGTTAGGCTATGGCAGCTCATCACTTTATTGATGGCAAGAACACTACTATTGATGTTCCTTACAACCTGATTTTCAGTATTGATACTCGCGATATTATTCCATTGGCTGCACCCGCTTTGTTTGATCATATTGCCAGGAGCGGATACCGGATCATGCCAGATGATATTATTGCCTACCGGAACACCCAGGCAGTTGTAGATTAGGAGCCTCAGGAGTGGGATGCTTAGGTGCCCGCTCCACAGCACTTCAACATAGTACCTGATGGCTACTACGAGTGATGATTACCAAGTTAGGCCAAAATCCTAAGCTTGGGGGAGTACGTATTTCCACTGACATTACATTCATGCTCATACATTTCATTTCAGTTGTGGGTGTCCACACTTTTTCATTGTATTATCCATGCTGGATTTATTTTCTTGCTTTCTTCTTGTGTGTTTGAAAAACTTTAAGAAAACCCAAAAATATTTCCTGCTTCGTTTTGTTTTTTTCTTTATAGTTTAATTAGTTGTAGTATTAAAAGAAAAACCCAAAAAGATTTCTTGATTCTTCTTCTTGCTTATTGGGAGCTTTCCCGTGTAAATAGTTTTTCTCGTTTTTTTTCCTTCTTTATTCTGCTTTCTTCTAGAAAAACTAAAAAGCCCCAAAAAAATATTTCAGTGTGTTTCTCTAAATTTCTTTTCGTTTATTGAGTCAGACCAAGGAGAAGACCACGATGAAAATGTTGAGTGGCTCTCATGTGCATTATTGTTGATCTAACAAAGAGCCCAAATTACCTTGTCTTCTCCTTTGAATAAAATGTTTGCAGATTCAAGCTTAGTCCACGGCACTCTTGCACTATTATTATTTTCAAATCGTTCGGTCGTGCAAGTGAAAGGCAATAATGACGATATTTGGTGAACTGGTTGTGGCAGAGAGAAATGGGTATGAACTCAACTTGTTCTGTTTTTGTAAATATGTTTAACCTAGTATCCATCATTCAGCATATTATGATCAAACATGTTTGCAATGACAATTAGAGATTATAGTTCCTCATGCCATGCTTAAGTAGCTAGGAGTGGATAATGATTTATCATGGATGTCAACATTGCGTTAAAATGATTGTGATGTAGTATGGTGATATGGTATCCTCTTCCGAATGTTCGAGTGGCTTGAGTTGGCACATGTTCATGCATGTAGTTGAATCAAAACAACATAGCCTCTATGATATTTATGTTCATGGTGTTCATATCCTACTCATGCTAGTATCCAATGTTCATTATGCATAATGCATGTTCATGACCGTTTTTGCTCTCTAGCTAGCCGCTTCCCAACCTATTTGCTAGCCTTCGCCTGTACTAAGCGGAAATACTACTTGTGCATCAAAATCCTAAAACCCAAGTTACTCTAGATGAGTGCACCATACCTACCTATATGCGGTATTACCCTGTCGTTCTGAGTAAATTTGCATGTGCCACCTCTAAAAACATCAAATAAATACCCTTTTTGTGTGCCTGGATTGTTCATAGAGTGATAGGAGGTAGTCGGTGTCTTCCATGCTAAGCGGGTTATTCTCATGATGAGTGTTTATTCACTCGTCCTTGCACGAGAGGGACGGTAATAGGGATTCCCAGTCCTGAAATCAAATTGCAAATCATTAAACAAAACTCCCCCAGGATTGATGTTGGTATGGACGGTACCCGTAGATACGGCTAGCCGTGGAGTGTGTTTGTTGGTGGAGGGGGAGTAAACCTTTACTTTTATCGCTTGGGAATATCCACTAATTTGTTTAGCATGGAAGATATTGATAACTGATGGTCGCGAAGTAAACAAGAAGGGTGCATTTCTCAAAATTTCATTTACCTCTGTTTTAAAAATTGAGCTCTGGCACCACTGCAAATCCCTGCTTCCCTCTCCGAAGGGACTATCTATTTAATTTATGTTGAGTCATCACCTTCTCAAATAAGCGCCAGATCCCGAGAGTACTATTGTCATCCTCATGCATTGTGTATAGTTAATGTTGGATGCATCATGACTGGATCTTTTCTACCATGAATTACAATGTTTAGTCGCTGCTTGAACTTTGGAGGTGCTCTGCATTTATGTTTTGCAGTCTCAGAAAGGGCTAGCGAGATACCATTGTTGTCATATTAAATCATGATTGTTTTGACAAGGTGTTGTCATTTGAGATGTTTTATTATTGCTCGCTAGTTGATTATGTCATTGATACGAGTTAATATAATTTTTAAGAGTTATTGTTGACATGGTTAGTTATAATCTTTGCTGAAAACCTGGGTGCTATTTAAGCTTATTTATGTAAACAAGAGCAAAAGAGTTCGTAAAAGTTTTCTTTTCACTTTCAGTTTATCAACTGAATTGCTTGAGGACAAGCAAAGGTTTAAGATATGGGGGAGTTGATATGTCTCCATCGTATCTACTTTTCCTAACGCTTTTCCTCTTGTTTTGGACTCTAATTTGCATGATTTGAATGAAACTAACCCCGACTGAAATTTTCAGCAGAACTACCATGGTGTTGTTTTTGTGCAGAAATAAAAGTTCTCGGATTGGAACAATACTTTTTGGAGAATTTTTATACAATAAAATAAAAATACTGGAGCCAAGAACAACCGGAGGGGGCCCCCTGGGTGAGCATAACCCACCAGGGCGCCCCCCCCTCAGGCGCGCCCAGGTGAGTTGTGCCACCTGGTGGCCCCGCAGACCCTGATTCCAACTCTATAAGATCCTATTTTTCCAGAAAAAAATCAGGAAGGAAGAATTATCTCATTTCGCGATACGAAGCCGCCGCCACCTCCTATTCTTCATCGGGAGGCCAGATCTGGAGTCCGTTTTGGGCTCCGGAGAGGGGGATCTCCGATCTTCGTCATCACCAGCCCTCCTTCATCGCCAATTCCATGATGCTCCCCACCGGGAGTGAGTAATTCCTTCGTAGGCTCGCTGGTCGGTGAGGAGTTGGATGAGATTCATCATGTAATCGAGTTAGTTTTGTTAGGGCTTGATCCCTAGTATCCATTATGTTCTGAGATTGATGTTGCTATGACTTTGCCATGCTTAATGCTTGTCACTTTGGGCCCGGGTGCCATGATTTCAGATCTGAACCGTTTATGTTATCACCATTATATCTATGTTCTAGATCCGATATTGCAAGTTATAGTCACCTACTACGTGTTATGATCCGCAAACACCGGAGAGACAATAGCCGGGATAGTTTCCGGTGATGACCGTAGTTTGAGGAGTTCATGTATTCACTATGTGCTAATGCTTTGTTTCGGTTCTCTATTAAAAGGAGGCCTTAATATCCCTTAGTTTCCTTATGGACCCCTCTGCCACGGGAGGGTAGGGCAAAAGATGTCATGCAAGTTCTTTCCATAAGCACGATGACTATTTACGGAATACATGCCTACATTATATTTATGAACTGAAGCTAGTGCCGTATCGCCCTAGGTTATGACTGTTATATGATGAATATCATCCAACGAAATCACCGGTCCAATGCCTACGAATTTTCCATATATTGTTCTTGCTAAGTTACCACTGTTGCTGAAAATGTTACACTTGCTACAAAGTCATTGCTATCATTGTTATCGTTACTGTTACTGTTACTACTGCTATCAAAACTATCATACTACTTTGCTACTGATCACTTTGCTATAGATAATTAATATCCAGGTGTGGTTGAATTGACAACTCAGCTGCTAATACTTACAAATATTCTTTGGCTCCCCTTGTGTCAAAACAATAAATTTGGGTTGAATACTCTACCCTCGAAAACTGTGGCGATCCCCTATAGTTGTGGGTTATCACGTACCAGAGTGCATAACTGCACGGTAGATTACCCCCAGTCGAAGCACCGCAGTAATGCCCAATGAGCCGTCAAATCACAAAACCTCCACCTTTCCAGTAGTAAGGTGGACGGACGAAGCAACCATCATTTTACTCTTCTCCCTCATCTTCCTCTCTTTAAGAAAACCCCAACTCGCTTCTCCCTCATCTTGTTCCTCATTTCTTCAAGAAAACCCCAACGCGGTTCTGCCATTGTTCTTCTCTCCCAAAGAAGGAAAGGTGAGCGCATCAATGGTGTTGCTTCTGGCCAAGGCCCGGTCTTGCAACCCCGCGGCCGATCCTAATTCCCTCTTTGTTCTTCTTTTGGTTTGTTATTATGGTTTATTTTCTTTTATTTCAATTTGACAGTTTCTTTATCATGTTTTTTCATCTAACTTGCAGAGCGCTTGCTAATATATGAGGTTTGTGTAACGTACACGCAGTACTAGTACTAGTAGTACAACTTTCTGGGCGATCTTGCATGTGATTTTTGTGTGCCAAATGACGGTTCTAAATGGCTCTTTCGACCAAAACATGCGAGAGGTTGACATACATTTTTGCACATAACACTGATTTCTTATAGATTACTTTCAACTACTTTATGAACATCAATGGTAGCTATAGGAAATGCAATATTTTAGCTCTCATGCCTTGGAAGAGAGTATAGTAGCCTCAGTAACTTGTGTTATGGATATTGCAAGTAATCCCTCTATTCACAAATATAAGATGTTCTAACTTTTTTGTGTATCTCATGTAGACATGTTCTAGTGTCTTTGTTCACTCATTTCTGTGCGTATATGTAGTCTTATATGGAGTAAAATATCGAAAATCATCTTATATTTCTAAATGGAGGTAGTAATAAAATATTTGGTTTCTGTTTGAATTAGAACCAGGTCTGCGGTGGATATGAAGTGCTGAAAGTCATGCCGTGTGAACTGGAAGACCTGATGATTTGTTCTACAACTGAACTATCCAGCTGTTGTGTCCTTGTCGCCATGTGTCGTGAATAAGTGTCTTCCTGTAGCATTGTTGTCAGGCGTGTTCTTGAGGGTGTACTTCACCACAACAATTTCCTAGTTGTGCCTTCGATTAAGAAAGGGTGTGGTTCTTGTAAAGCTTCCCGACAAATCTAATGTGGATTGTCTTCATCGCCATGTTTATGAGTGGAAAGACCACTTTGTTAGGTTCTCCAAGGTTGACGAGATGGCGAAGGTGCCGATAGACATCTCTCACGAAGTCCATGGCCTAGTCAGTTATGTGGGGCACATCCCGTAGGTCAGTGGCAAGAAATAGTCTGCAGAGTTTAATTAGTGCAACTTTGCTTGTCTGTAGTAAGTAATATTGTTTAGCACTGGATTTGTGTGTGTGAACCCTCTATTGTTTAGTAATCCAGCTTTTGTTGTGTGGTGAATCCTGAGAACAGTCTATGTTAATGTTTGTCCACTCAATTCAGTCCGTATATTTTGAAGTATCTAGATCATCTTTTTTGTGAGGACGGTTTATCAATTATGGTGACACTCCAATATATGTATGCATTGCAGGGTTTATTGCATCCACCAGGATTTCCAGTCCCATGAATGTTCGCTCCATACGAGTTGCCACGACCTTTGGACTGTCCTGCTTGTGGGAGTAAGTGCGGGCCCTACATGCCACCCGTAATTGGACGATCAACCTTCAATTTAGAACTTGAACATAGTGATATCCTGGTAAGGATTCACTCATGTCACATCAAGTAAATCTTATTGATTTACTGGCATGTTTTCTTACTTTTGCTGCAATTTTACGATGCAGGTTTTGCCATGTCACATTCATTACAGAATAAAATGTTTGGTTTGCTCTATGATGGTTATGTTAGCAGGGTTCACTTCTTATGACGTGTCAGTAATGAAGGCACTGTCCATCATTTATATTACTGGGCACAATTGGGTCAGTCTGTTGTCTGAGTACAATCTGAAGCCCTATGATCAACTGTAGTTTGTTTTAACAAACACGCGACAATTAGTCCTTCTCGCGTTAAAAAGAAGGAAAGAAAAAAAGGCTGGATCCAGGTCACGGAGCCTAGCAAAGTTAGAAAGCTGAAGTATGAAATCATAGCAGACCAGAGACGATCGCTGCTGTCTCGCACATCGGTACCACCTTCAGCATCGGATCGAGCACCGACACCTGCTCCGACGGCACTAGCTCTAGCACTGACAGCGGCAGCAGCTCAGTCTGATCCACCAGAGGATTGGGCACCGACCGCGTCAGCGGATCAGGCTGATCTACCGAAGGATCAGGCACCAAAACGGGCACCTGCTCCACAAGGAGCACCATCTCTGGCAGCAGCAGCGGCACTATGATACGTCTCCAACGTATCTATAATTTTTGATTGTTTCATGCTGTTATATTATCAATCTTGGATGTTTTACATTCATTTACTAGCAACTTTATATCATTTTTTGGGACTAACCTATTGACATAGTGCCCAGTACCAGTTGCTGATTTTTTGCTTGTTTTTTACTTCACAGAATATCCATATAAACAGAGTCCAAATGCAGTGAAACTTTTTGGAGATTTTTTTCTGCCCAGAAGAGACCCAGGGAGCCCAGGAGTTGTACCAGAGGAGGCCCGTGGGGCCCACAAGACACCAGGGCGCGCCAGAGGCCCTAGGCATGCCCTGGTGCCTTGTGGGGCCCACGGTGATCTTTTCCACCGCCTCTCAGCTCTATAAATACCCAGATATTCCATAAACCCTAGAGGAGTCGACGAAAAACAATTCCAGCCGCTAAAAGTTCCAGAACCACGAGATCCAATCTAGAGTCCTTTTCCGGCACCTTGCCGGAGGGGGAAACGATCACGGAGGGGTTCATCATCCTCATTGGTGCTCCTCCGATGATGCATGAGTAGTTATCACAGACCTATGGGTCTGTAGGTAGTAGCTAGATGGCTTCTTCTCTCTCTTTGATCTTCAATACAATGTTCTCCTCGGTGTTCTTCGAGATCTATTTGATGTAGTGACTTTTTGCGGTGTGTTTGTTGGGATCCGATGAATTGCGAGTTTATGATCAGTTCTTTCCAGGAATATTATTGAGTCTTCTCTGAACTCTTTTATGCATGATCTTTATAGCCTCGTATTTCTTCTCCGAAACTTGGTTTGGTTTGGCCAACTAGATTGATTTTTGTTGCAATGGGAAGAGGTGCTTTGTGATGGGTTTGATCTTGCGGTGCTCAATCTCAGTGACAGAAGGAGAAGTGACATACTTGTATCATTGCGATTAAGGATAAAAAGATGGGTTCTATTTCTACATGAATAGATCTTGTCTACATCATGTCTTCGTTCTTATTGCATTACTCCATTTTTCCATGAACTTAATACACTAGATGCATGCTGGATAGCGGTCGATGTGTGGAGTAATAGTAGTAGATGCAGGCAGGAGTCGGTCTACTAATCTTGGACGTGATGCATATATACATGATCATTGCCTAGGATATCATAATGATTATTTGCTTTTCTATCAATTGCGCAACAGTAATTTGTTTACCCATCGTATGCTATTTTCTCGAGAGAAGCCACTAGTGAAATCCACGCCCCCCTGGTCTATTTCCTATCATATTATTTTCAGATCTATTATTCCAAAAACTAAAAAATACCTTGCTGCACTTTTTCTTTATTTATTTTATTTTGTGTTTTTGTTAGATCTATTTACCAAATCTCATACAATTTTATCTATCTCAATACCGAGGAGGGATTGAAAACCCCTCTTACACGTTGGGTTGCAACTATTTGTTATTTGTGTGCAGGTGTTGTTTACATAGTGTTGCTGATACGTCTCCAACGTATCTATAATTTTTTATTGTTCCATGCTGTTATATTATCATTCTTGGATGTTTTACAATCATTTTATATCAACTTTATATCATTTTTTGGGACTAACCTATTGACATAGTGCCCAGTGCCAGTTGCTGTTTTTTTGCTTGTTTTTTACTTCGCAGAATATCAGTACCAAACGGTTCCAAACGCAGCAAATTTTTTTGGAGAATTTTTATGGACCAGAAGGAACAACATGGGCCAAAGAAGTACCAGAGGGGTGCCCCGAGGGGGGCACAACCGACCTAGGCATGCCTGGGGGCCCAGGCGGGCCCTGGTGGGTTGTGCCCACCTCAGTGGCCTCCCGCACTGCCTCTTCGCCCTATAAATACCCAAATATTCCAGAAACCCTAGGGGAGTCGACGAAACACAATTCCAGCCGCCACAAGTTCTAGAACCACGAGATCCAATCTAGACACCATCACGGAGGGGTTCATCATCCTCATTGGTGCCTCTCCGATGATGCGTCAGTAGTTCATTGTAGACCTACGGGTCCGTAGGCAGTAGCTAGATGGCTTCTTCTCTCTTTTTGATTCTCAATACAATGGTCTCTTGGAGACCTATTTGATGTAACTCTTTTTTGCGGTGTGTTTGTTGGGATACGATGAACTTTGAGTTTATGATCAGATCTATATCCATGAAAGTCATTTGAGTTTCTTTGATCTCTTATATGAATGATTAATTATAGCCTCGTATTTCTTCTTTGAATCTTTGGTTTAGTTAGGCCAACTAGATCGATTTTTCTTGCCACGGGAAGAGGTGCTTTGTGATGGGTTCGATCGTGCGGTGTTCTTTCCAAGTGACAGAAGGGGCAGCAAGACACGCATGTTCATTGCTATTAAGGATAATAAGATGGCAACTATTCCTACATGAATAGATCTCGTCTACATCATGTCATCATTCTTATTGCATTACTCCGTTTCTCCATGAACTTAATACACTAGATGCATGCTGGATAGCGGTCGATGTGTGGAGTAATAGTAGTAGATGCAGGCAGGAGTCGGTCTACTAATCTTGACGATTATGCCTATATAATGATCATTGCCTGGATATCGTCATAATTATTTGATGTTCTATCAATTGCCAAACAGTAATTTGTTTATCCACCGTATGTTATTTTCTCGAGAGAAGCCACTAGTGAAATCTACGGCCCCCGGGTCTATTCTTTATCATATTTGCTTTGAGATCTATTTTTATTTGCTTTTGTTTTCAGATCTATTATTCCAAAAACCCAAAAATACCTTGCTGCACTTTTTTGCTATTTATTTTATTTCGCATTTTATCGAGATCTATTTATCCAATCTACCATAATTTTTAGCCCGTCAACTTGACAATTTCTGGCACCGTTACCCGTAGAGGGATTGACAACCCCTCCTAATCGTTGGGTTGCAAGTATTTGTTCTTTGTGTGCAGGTACCGTTTACGTAGTGTTGCTTGGTTCTCCTACTGGATTGATACCTTGGTTTCATAACTGTGGGAAATACCTACCGTAGTTGTACTGCATCACCCCTTCCTCTTTGGGGAAATACCGGCGTAGTTCAAACGACATTGGTTGCTTGGTTCTCCTACTGGATTGATAACCTTGGTTTCATAACTGAGGTAAATACTTACCGTTGCTGTGCTGCATCATCCTCTCCTCTTTGGGGAAATACCAACGCAGATACAAGCAATCAGGAAGAATTTCTGGCACCGTTGCCGGGGAGACATCATCAACATCTATCAGGTTCCTAATCACAAATCTCATCTCCTTGCAATTTACTTTATTTTCCATTTGCCTCTCGTTTTCATCTCCCCCACTTCTAAAACGTTTTTAGAAAAAACACAAAAATATTTGCCTTTTTATTTGCCTTCCTTTTCATTTGCCTTTTTCTCATTCAATCTTTCGTTTGCGTGTGATCTTGTTTGCGTAGTCACGATGTCTCAAGAAAATATCAAGTTGTGTGATTTTTCTAATACTATAATAATAATGATTTTATTAGTACTCCGAGTGCTCCTCCCGCCGCTAGTGCGGAGTCTTATGATATTAATGCCGCTTTGTTGAATCTTGTTACGAAAGAACAATTTTCTGGTACTCCTAATGAGGATGCCACGTCCCATCTAAACACTTTCGTAGAATTATGTGATATGCAAAAGAAAAAAGATGTGGACAATGATACTGTGAAGTTTAAATTATTTCCTTTATCTTTGAGGGATCGTGCAAAAATTTTGTTTTCATCTTTGCCTCGCAATAGTATCGATTCTTGGGATAAGTGCAAAGATGCTTTTATTACTAAGTATTTTCCGCCCGCAAAAATTATTTCCCTTAGAAATCAAATCATGAATTTTAAGCAAATTAAGCATGAACATGTTGTGCAATCTTGGGAAAGAATGAAATTAATGCTAAGAATTTGTCCTACTCATGGTTTAAATCTATGGATGATTATACAAAAAATTTATGCGGGATTGAATTTTGTTATTGCGTTATATCTACTGTATTCTAACTTTTCCATGGCTTGTACCCCCCGATACAATCCATAGATTCATCCAAATAAGCACACAATGCAAAGAAAAAAGAATCTGTCAAAAACAGAACAGTCTGTAGAGATGCGAATTGTTCTCAGATTTATGTAACTCCAAAACATCTGAAATAATAGGAAAGCAGAGGAAATTTGTATATCAATCTTCTGTAAAAAATTCAGAATTTTTCGTCGCTTTTGTGAATTTAAACAATTCTGTTATTGGACGCAAAAGTTTCTGTTTTTCAACAGGATCAAATCAACTATCACCAAAGCTATCCCAAAGGCTTTACTTGGCACAAATACTAATTAAAACATTAAAAACACAATCATAACAGAGGAATAATTGTGCAAACACTGAAGAACTGAAAGAAAAAGGCAAAAATAAATTTTATTCATTGGGTTGCCTCCCAACAAGCGCTATCGCTTTATGCCCCTAGCTAGGCATTGATAATTTTGACGATGCTCGCATGACAGACAAGAATTGAAACACAAAGAGAGCATCATAATACATGTGACAAACATATTTAAGTCTAACATGCTTCCGATGCATAGGGATTCTATAAGCAAACAAATTATCAAGACAAGAAATATATAGGATATGCAAGGAAGAAGAAAGAAACAATAGCAATCTCAACATAACATGAAAATTTCTACAACCATATTTTCCTCTCTCATAATAAATACATGTAGGATCATAATCAAATTCAACAATATAGCTATCATATAAAATTTTCTCTTTATGATCCACATGCATAAAAGTTTTATAATCTTCCAAGATAGTGGGATTAACACCAACTAAAGTCATGATCTCTCCAAACCCACTTTCATCATAAATTTCGTAAGATTGAACACTCTCCAATTATGTGGGATTATTTTTACCTAAAGTTGATGCTCTTGCAAACCCACTTTCAATATTATTGCAAAGATTATTTTCAATATCATATTCATCATGAGGCTTAAATAAATTTTCAAGATGATAAGAAGAATCACCCCAATCATGATCATTGCAATAAGTAGTGGACATAGCAAAATTAGCATCCCCAAGCTTGGGGTTTTGCATATTATTAGCACAATTGACATTAATAGAATTTATTGTAAAATCATTGCAATCATGCTTTTCATTCAAGGAGCTATCATGAATCACTTAATAAATTTCTTCATCACAATTTTCGGATTCACGAATCTCAAGCAAGACTTCATAAAGATAATCTAGTGCACTCAACTCACTAGCAATTGGTTCATCATGATTGGATCTTTTAAAAAGATTAGCAAGTGGATGGGGATCCATATAGAAGGCACATGGAAACACAAGCAAACAAAATATCAAACAGGAAAAAGGAAACGAAAAGAAGGCGAATAAAAAGGCAAATATTTTTGTGCATTTCGCAAAAACTTTTTAGAAGTGGGGGAGACGAAAACGAGAGGCAAATGGCAAATAATGTAAATTGCAAGGAGATGAGATTTGTGATTAGGAACCTGATAGATGTTGATGATGTCTCCCCGGCAACGGCGCCAGAAATTGGCAAGTTGATGTGAGACAATCTTGACTTGATCCTCCCCGGCAACGGCGCCAGAAATTCCTTTTGATGCGGCTTGAAACCGCGTCGGTATTTCCCCAAAGAGGAAGGGATGATGCAGTACAGCTATGGTAGGTATTTCCCTCAGTTATGAAACCAAGGTATAAATCCAGTAGGAGAACCAAGCAACACTATGTAAACGGTACCTGCACACAAAGAACAAATCCTCGCAACCCAACGCGTAAGAGGGGTTGTCAATCCCTCCTCGGTAAAAAGATAGATTGTTTTGTATGTGTTTGGATAAATAGATCTGAATAAAACGCGAAATAAAAGATGCAAATAAAAAGTGCAGCAAAGTATTTTGGGGTTTTTAGAATAATAGATCTGAAAACAATTGCGATGAAAAATAGATCGGAAAGCAATATGATAAAAAATAGACCCGGGGGCCGTAGATTTCACTAGTGGCTTCTCTCGAGAAAATAGCATACGGTGGGTAAATAAATTACTGTTGGGCAATTGATAGAAGATCGAATAATTATGACGATATCCAAGGCAATGATCAATATATAGGCATCACATCCGAGATTAGTAGACCGACTCCTGCTTGCATCTACTACTATTACTCCACACATCGACCGCTATCCATCATGCATCTAGTGTATTAAGTTCATGGAGAAACGGAGTAATGCAATAAGAACAATGACATGATGTAGACAAGATCTATTCATGTAGGAATAGACCCCATCTTGTTATCCTTAATAGCAACGATACATGCGCGCCTCGCTGCCCATTTTGTCACTGGGAGATGACACCGCAAGATCGAACCCATCACAAAGCACCTCTTCCCATGGCAAGAAAAATCGATCTAGTTGGCCTAACTAAACCAAAGATTCGAAGAAGAAATGCGAGGCTATAAATAATCATGCATATAAGAGATCGAAGAAAACTCAAATAATATTCATGGATATAGAGCTGATCATAAACTCGAAGTTCATCGGATCCCAACAAACACACCGCAAAAAGAGTTACATCAAATAGATCTCCAAGAGACCATTGTATTGAGATGCAAAAAGAAAGAGGAAGCCATCTAGCTACTACGTACGGACCCTTAGGTCTATGGTGCACTACTCATGCATCATCGGAGAGGCACCAATGAGGATGATGAACCCCTCCGTGATGGTGTTAGATTGGATCTCGTGGTTCTGGAACTTGCGGCGGCTGGAATTGTGTTTCGTCGACTCCCCTAGGGTTTCTGGAATATTTGGGAATTTATAGGGCGAAGAGGCGGTGCAGCAGACCTCCGTGGGGGCCACAACCCACCTGGGCATGCTTGGGCCTCCTGGCACGCCCAGGTGTCTTGTGGTCCCCACGGGGATCCCCTCTGGTGGTTTCTTGGCCCCCAAGGTGTCTTCTGGTCCAAAAAAAATCTCCAAAAAGTTTCGTTGCGTTTGGACTCAGTTTGGTACTGATATTCTGCGAAGTAAAAAGCAAGCAAAAAACAACAACTGGCACTGGGCACTATGTCAATATGTTAGTCCCAAGAAATGATATAGAGTTGCTATAAAATCATTGTAAAACATCCAAAAATGATAATATAACAGCATGGAACAATAAAAAATTATAGATACGTTGGAGACGTATCACTTGGTAAGCATTAGCAGCCGAAGTGCTTCATTCTTTTTCTTTCATGTTGTTCACATGATTCACTGTGTTGATCTAACTGTTTGTGTATGTCTTCTTGTTTGCAAACAGAGAATTCCTAGAGCAACGAGGGAGTCGTTCAATAATTCGGGCGACCATGGCCAAGTTTCTCTTACCATACGCAGCCTTGGTGTGAATGAACCTGCTCAATATACCCTAAGTATAAAGGATAGTCGCATGATGATTGATGCTAAAGGATGGTCAAGGTTCAAAACTCTATCAAATCTTGCGGTTGGGGATGATGTCAAAATCGAACTTTCTCGGCAAGGAGAGCTAGTCCTAATCAACTTTGAAATTCTTCAGTAGCAGCACACAACTACCGAACTGATCTATCCTCCGGGAGCTTTTGATGTAATAACATGGCATGGTGAAACAAGTGTCCTGTGTGTATAAGTACTACTACAGTATTATTTATCCGTGAAAGAATTGCAACTCTGATTGTTGGTTAGGAACTGCCGTTCGATTTCATTCTAACAGCTGTCATGCTTTATTTATTTTTCTGTATTCGCCTTGCGACAGCATCTAAAACAAGCATCGTACCGATCGCTTGCAATATTTACCGGATGAAATGCGCTGAGTAAGAACACATGGACCCAAACATGAAGGCCCACCCACCTGTGGCCCAAAGTCCAGACCCGTCAGCCTATCTGAGTATTTTATTTTCATCTGAACCCCATATTATGTTATATATATTCCCCTTGAGTTTTCTTATGTATAAAGTTGTGATATAAAAGATTTTTATATTTCTTTACAGAGGGAGTATCGCTCTATAAAAAAATATTTATGTGTAACTAGTTACTCCTTCCTTTCTACTTCCTTTTGTTGATATGCGGGGCATCCGGCAATGGGGTCCACGTGCCATGCACCAAATTAGAGTGCACAACTGCACGGTAGACTCACCCCGGTTGTAGCACCGCAGTAATGCCCAATGAGCCATCAAATCACGAAACCCCCACCTTTCCAGCAGTAGTAGTAAGCTGGACGGACGAAGCTGCAATATTTCGCTGGGCCTGAATCCCCTTCTCCCTCATCAGCTTGTTCAGAGAAAACCTCCTCTCGGTGATTGCTTAGGGTTTTCTCATGGAGAACCAGGTACGAATTCTTCATCCATCCCCGATAAATCATAGTCCCTTGGTCGCCGGTAATCCTAGGATGGCAGCCACTGCCATTGATGCATTTTTCTTCCTACTGAATCTAGTGTGTTTCATTTGCAGTGCCCAAAATGTGAGGACCCTATAGGTTTCTGCGCCCTTGGCGAGACGCCACACTTGTTCCTTCTCATCCTAACACAGGATTTTAAAACGCGCATAGTACGTTCCTAGAATCCTCTTTTCTATCCGGGAGGGTTGGGGTTTTTGAACATGTTGTCGACTAATTTGGAAATTTTGATTGCTATATTTGGATAAAAGGTACTAGTACCATGGTCAACACTGACGTGAAAGAGGAAATTATTTCTAGATTTGGATATCGAATAAATTGTGTTCTCATATTATTTTTCCTGTAGTACATCCCTTGCTCTGCCAGAACACATGTACTCAAGATGGTTAACCTTGCCGTAACTGAATACACCAGTTTAATGGTCACATTGAAGACACGCCATGGATATAAGTTCCCAGTTGGGTTCATGAACCAAGAAGATCGCTACTTTTTTATGGCCGAACTTGGATAAACTATATCAAGTGTTACGGACTAAAAATTGGCACACGAATGTTGATGGAAATAGCAGAACCTGGTCTCATCTTCACTCTGACCTTCCACCCCGATGTCGTTCCAGTAGTTCATCCATGTTAGTTTTGTATCTGGTTCTTGCATGTTGCCTCGATTACTTCTTAATCTACCTATTCTGTCGAACTAATAACAATTTGAATTTAGAAGTAGCAACAATTTGTGATTCCTTTCTCTCACGAAGATGCTACTTCTAACTAATATTTCTTATAATTGGTGGCACGTGTAGGTTATTACAAAGTTCAGGACACTACTCGTTTGTTATTTGATAAGAACTCGACTGTTACTAATGGCACTGAAGTTGACTGGGACAACATCCACCAGCTCCGACACTTTATTGATCGTCTTGAGGTCCTTGTGGGGTGTTTCAATGGTGGAAGGCCACGTGGGGTATATGTGCCACTGGTGCACACATTGAACAGGTCCAACTGTGTCAAGAAACTTATGGTACGAGCTGTTTTCTGTTATGTATGTTGTTCATAAACTCTTGCTTATACACAGTTTTACAGCTGTGATCTTCTTGAAACAGAAACTGCCCAGTTTTATTGTTCCTATAAGATGCCTGACCATGGTCGGGTCAGACTTGTGCTTGGTCACAACATGATGTTTATGTCGACCTACTCCATTTCCCTTAGAGGTGAAAAGATACTTATTCATGGGTGGTCTCAAATAATGAATGCCCGTCGATCTTGGAGAATAGGACAAAAGGTTATGTTCATGCTTTTCCATGGCTCTGAAGCGAATATCCTGTTTATTGACCACATTGCGAGATGAAGCCGCTTTCAGAAGGTTGTGGATACATGGGGTGGCGCCTGGGCCTTGTCTTGAGGCTTGGTGGCTCACCCTTGGTTAACTGTAGGCAAAGTAGCACTATTCGAGGTGTGCTTTTGTACGGTTGACCTGTATAAGTACTCATACTGCTTTCAGCTATGGTTGTTAAGTGCCCCTGCTGGTTTCAGTTAAGGTTGTTAAGTACTCCTGCTGCTTTTACAGTATGTCGTGTTTCTTCAGTCTCGTCTTCCTCCAGCCGCCAAACCCAAACCAGCGCTGGCGGGGTCACCTGCTCCCGCCTCCATGGCTCGCTGCGCCTTAGCGCATGCATCGCCGCCCACCATCTCCTAAATCGTTAACGCCAACGTCAGCCCCACCTCGCACCCGAACTAGTCAACCCTTGTACTCCCCTTCGCCCGCGGATTCACCACCGCATCTTCCCCGGCTCCTGTTTGTTCCCGTCCGAGGCCTCGCCATCATCCTCCGCACGCCTTGGTGCACTCGCCGCGGCGCCACCCTCTCGCCTTGTCAACATCGGGAGAGGACTGTACATGGAGAGGATGAAAGTAGGGACCCACCATGTCCATGGCCGTACGCAAGAAGTTCCTCAATTTTGGTTATATACAAGCAAAAAAGAAAATGCTTCCTCCTAGTGGTTTGATGACATCTGGGACCCACGACATTGTCAGCGTATAGTCAATAGACAAGAGAACTGCACAAGAGCGGCTGACACCTGGGACGTAGCTGCTCGAGTAATATTTTTTTGTTATTGTTGAGACGGAGTAGGGTTTCAACTGGGCTGTGGCCCGTCTAGCCCAGGCTTCTATTTTACGTTCACCACATGACCAGCCCAGCTATTTTTTCATTGTGAAAATGGCTAGCCCAGTTTATTTTTTCTGAAGAATACCCAATCCAGGCATACCTAACCCAGGCCTACTTATTTTTCTCCACCCTGCTGGGCTGGAACTCTATCAAGATGGCTGCAAATCATAAAAGTAATATGAAATGGGCTGTAAATATAAAAAACACACGACAAATTGGCAATTACTTTCAAATTTCTGCATTTTTTCACATTTTTAGATTCCAATTTCATTGGGTTTTAACCTAATTTAAATATATTTTGAAAGTACTTTAAATCTGGCTCGACATTTTGGTATTAAAAATAGTTTGGACCCCACCGAAATATGCGAAATTTCATTTAAATTTATAACCCTAGCCTTGGCCAACAAAATGAAAATGGACTGCAATAAATTGCATAAGTTGCAAATGAGCTGTAAATGTTTAAGAAAAATAGAAAATTGGCTGACTTGTGGGCCTATTAAGTTGATGCATATGCAAGATTTTTTTTACTTATTATATATTAGTGAACAAAACAATTCTAGCGGAAGTGACCTTTGGATGGCAATCCAATGGCCATCGTGCTTCTTCAATCTCTGATCTTCTTGCTCTAGCCGCCAAATCCAGCGCTGGCGGGACTGCCTGCTCCCGCCTCCCGTGGCCGGCTATGCTGCCGCGCAGGCCTCACCGCCCCTCCTACTCCCACCACTGGCCAGGCCATCCCTCTACTCACCCACATCCCTCCACTGCTGTGGCTTCACCGCCTCCGGGTCGTTCCCTTCCTGGGTCTCGCCGTCGTCCACCGCGTTGGTGTTCTCGGCCCTCCGGGTCATTCCCTTCCTGGGTCTCGCCATCATCCACCGCGTTGGTGTTCTCGGCACGACATGGTCAATGTTGTCAACAAACAAAAACATCGGAAGAGGGATGTACGTGGAGAGGCTGACAGTAGGGACCCACATGGTCCATGCATGGCCGAACGCAAGCAAGTACCTCCTTATTACCCTATAAAAATGAATCCTCCCTATAACAGATGGGACCCACCAGCTATATCTTTGGACGGAACGAAGTGCCTCCTTATTAAGAGAAAAATAACAATTGCTCCCCATGACAACTGGGGCCCACCAGATTTGGAGGCTGACTTGTGGGCCTACTAAGTTGACGTGTACGCAGGGCTTTGTCAATTTAGTCAACAAAACGATTCTAGCAGCAGTGACCGTTGAATGTTAATCCAATCGTCATGTTGCTTCTTCAACCTCTGATCTGCTTGCTCTAGCCGCCCAAACCAGCTCGGGCCGTACCGCCTGCTCCCGCCTCCCGTGGCCGGTTATGTTGCCGCGTAGGCATCACCGCCCCACCCTACTCCCACCACTGGCCGGGCCTTCCCTTTACTCACCCACACCCCCTATTATTTTTCGACGATGGCAACCTCACACCACACCCAAAGCAGTCAACCCTCGTACTCCTTCTTTCGGGTGGGAAGCCATTGTTGTGTCTTCCCCGGCTCCGGTTCGTTCCCTTCCTAGGCCTCGCCGTCGTCCACCGCGTTGGTGCTCTCGGCGCAGCGTCATCAACGTGGTCAACGAACGACAGCCATCGGAAGAGGACTGTACGTGGTGAGGCTGACAGCTGGACCCACCAGCTACATCTTCGCATGCAAGGAAGTGCCTTCTTATTACAAGAAAAAAAATGATTCCTCCCCCTAACAGTTGGCACCCACCAGCTTTATCTTTGCACGCAAGGAAGTGCGTTCTTATCCTCCTTGATAGCTAGGACCCACCAGGTCGAAGCGTACGTACCGTTGTCTATGTGGTCGCAGACTGTACCTACATACCGGTCGATCGGTCTGTCTGCCACGATGAACCGTGGCCGAGTAAGGAGCGGTAGCACTTCAGGCAGTCCCATCCAAATCCTGTACACGTAAGTACAGCCACAGGGCAAAAATACGGCCACGTACGTACATACGGGCGGGGTCTCGAACGCGTACTCGCACATATGGCAGCAACAACAACGTCTTGTTCATCCGGAGCCAACCGGCTGGGTCGAAACAGAGGAAATAGCATTGTGTTTATCGGGAGGCAACCGACTGGGTCAGAATGCGTCCTGTTCAACGGGAGCCAGCCGGCTTGGACGGAACAGCCAAAACGGGGTCTGGCGTACTGCAGAACGGAGGAAACAGCCTTCTTTTCGACCGGCGTACCGCAAAACAGAGGAAACAGACTTCTCTTCCAGCTCCTATGGTCGAAACGGGGTCCTGTTGATCAGGAGGGGTCCGATGTACTGCAAAACGGAGGAAACGGACTTCTCTTTGACCGCCAAAGGGGTCATGTTCATCGGGAGGGGTGTGGCGTACCCCAAAACGGGACTCCACGAGCTACTGTTCATCCACCGTCGACATCCACTCCAGCCTCCATCTTCTACTGTTCATCCACCATTGACCTCCTCCAGCCTCCACCAGCCACTGTTCGTCATGTCTCCACCAGCTACTGTTCAACCAGCCTCCACGGGGTCCTGTTCATCCACCCCCAACCGGCTGGGGTGTGTGGGGGCCTCCTCGGGCTCCTGTTCATCCAGCGGCAACCTCGTACTACCACGGGGTCCTGTTCAACTAGCGGCAACCGCCTACACACGGCCGGGGTCCTGTTCATCCAACCCCCACCGGGAACTGTTCATCCACACCTAACCCAACCGGCTCGACTCACCATACGTCTCGACTCGTTCTACATATTGCACGCCCGGCAGCAATGCGCAATGTTCATCCAGAGGCAACCCAACCGGCTAGCTAGCTACGTCTCGCACGGGGGTTCGATCGGCTTCAGTAAGCAGCAGCAGCGATCGATCGGGTTCAGTAAGCAGCGATCGATCGGGTTCAGTTAGCAGCGAAGGGATCAATCGATCGGCTTTAGTACGTAGCATTCGATCGCTTGGGTTCAGTAAGCGAACGCCTCTTGCTCGGGTTCAGTTATAGCGACACGGCTCGCACCACACGCGCATGTACGAGAGATAAACGCGCAAACCACACTGCATCACTCGGCCCCGACCACCCACCGTAACTGGGAACTCCGCGAAAATTTCCTCGCCCTCACTTCTAACACGATTTTTTATGTCATGGACGGCCCAAAGAATGTCATGCAGGTGCGTCCCTGGCCTGCCCAGGATGAAAAGCCCATTTTCTGTCATGATTTTTTGTCATAGAAGTAGGAGCCCACCATATCTATGATGATACGTGTTTTTGTCACAATTATCATCATATAAGTGTCATAACCATGATATATATTTTTTTTGTTTGGGCCATAATATCACGGATGTGTCTTTTTTTGTAGTGCCTACCCATAACTAAAGATAGAAAACTGGAGCACAAAATAAAAACTACTTAGTGATAAAGCAAACAAGCACACACGAGAATATTCACCCCACTCTATTGCTCCCCGGCAACGGTGTCAGAGAAAGGTCTTGATAACCCACAAGTATAGGGGATCAATTGTAGCTTTTTTGATAAATAAGAGTGTCGAACCCAACAAGGAGCTAAAGGTAGAGTTTATATTCCCTTCAAGTTCTATCGACCACCGATACAACTCTACGCGCACTCAATGTTCGCTTTACCTAGAATAAGTATGAAACTATTTTGTAGGTGTGATGCTAGAGCTACTTTGCAAGAATAAAACTAGGAGTACTTTGCGAAATAATAATTGTTAGTTGTTTAGTAGAAAGATTTTTATAACACAAGAGAAGTATTTTTGTCCCTAGGCAATCGATAACTAGACCGGTAATCATTATTGCAATTTTATATGAGGGAGAGGCATGAGCTATACTTTTTGTACTTGGATCATATGCACTTATGATTGGAACTCTAGCAAGCATCCGCAACTACCAAAGATCATTAAGGTAAAACCCAACCATAGAATTAAGTAACAAGTCCTCTTTACTCCCATACGCAACAATCCCCTTACTCGGGTATAAGCTTCTGTCACTCTCGCCACCCATCATAAGTGAATCATGAATGTATTGCAACACCCTACAACGGGGATCCCACATGCTTGCGCGACATGGAGGGCACCATAGGACAACACCAAAATAAAATACACAACTCAAACCAATCACGATCATTAATCTACCCATAGGACAAAACGAATCTACTCAGATATCATAGGATGGCAACACATCATTGGATAATAATATGTAGCATTAAGCACCATGTTTAAGTATAGATTACAGTGGGGAGAAGAGGTGTTACACTGCTGCATAAAGGGGGACAGAGTTGGTGATGACAGCGGCGAAGTTGTTGGTGCATATCGCCGTCACGATGATTGCCCCGGCGGCGTTCCAGCGCCACAGGGAGAGAGCCCCCTCCTTCTTCTTCTTGCTTGGCCTCCCCCTAGATGGGAGGATAGTTTCCCCTCTGGTCCATGGCTGCCATGGCGGCAGAGGGGCAGGAGCCCCTCTGAGATTGGCTCTCTCTCTCTCTCTGTTCTCTTCTGTTTCGCGTTCCTGTTTTTTGGCCGAAAACCATTTCTTAAATTCCCGGAGATCCGTAACTACAATTGGGCTGAAATTATAACACGAGTTTTTTCCGGACATTATCTTTCTTGCGGCAAAAGAAGAGGGTCAACCGACTTAGGAGGTGCTCACAAGCCACCAGGGCGTGGCCACCCCCTGGGCGCACCCTGGTGGCTTGTGGCCACCTCAGACACCGCCTTGCGTTGATTCTTCTTCCAAAAAATCACATATATTCCAAAATAAATCTCCGTTAATTTTTATCGCGTTTGGACTTTCTTTGATATGGATATTCTGCGAAACAAAAAATATGCAACAAACAGGAACTGGCACTTGGCACTGGATTAATATGTTAGTCCCCAAAATAATATAAAATGTTGGCAAAAATATATGAAAGTTGTAGAATATTGGCATGAAATAATAATAAAATACAGATACGATGGAGACGTATCAACCCCCGCGGCGGAATCTAAAAGATTTCTAGAAACAAAGTTCAATCCCGCATAAAAAATTTGTACGATCATCCATAAGCTTAAAGCATGAGTGGGGCAATTTCTTATCATTAATTTCATTCTTTCCCAAGATTGTGCAACATGTTCATGCCCAAGCTGCTTAAAATTTATGATTTGATTTCTAAGAGAAATAATTTTTGCGGGAGGAAAATACTTGGCAATAAAAGCATCCTTACACTTATCCTAAGAATCAATACTATTTTGCGACATGGATGAAAACCAAGTTTTAGCACGATCTCGTAGTGAGAACGGAAATAATTAATTTGACAATATCATTAAGCACATCTTTTTTCTTTTGCATACCACACAATTCAATGAAAGTATTAAGATGGGATGCAATATCTTCATTAGGACTACTAGAAAATTGTTCTTTCATAACAAGATTTAGCAAAGCAACATTAATATCACACGACTCCACACTAGTGGCGGGAGGAGCAATTGGAGTACTAATAAACTCATTATTATTATTATTGGAAAAGTCACACAACTTAGTATTTTCTTGAGACATAGCGACAAACCAAGCAAACAAGCAAATTTTTTTGTGTGTGTTTTTTGTAAAATGTTTTAGAAGTGCGGGAGATGAAAAGGAGAGGCAAATGGCAAATGAAAGTAAGAACAAGTAGATGATAGTTTATGTGAAGGTACTTGATAGGTTTTGGTGATGTCTCCCGGCAGCGGTGCCAAAAATTCTTCCTGCTACTTGTGAGCTGCGTTGGGATTTCCTCGAAGAGAGGATGATGTAGTACAGTAGAGATAAGTATTTCCCTCAGTTAAGAACCAAGGTTATCAATCCAGTAGGAGAACCACACAAAATGTCGTGAATAGCACCTACACCCAAAAGAGCAAATATTTAAACCCAACGCGACCAAGGGCGTTGTCAATCCCCTTGGCGGTTACTTGCAAGGATTAAATCTAATATTGGTAGACAGATAATATAAAACACAAAAAATAACGGTAAATAAATTGTAGCAAGGAATTTTTGGATTTAATATATGATAAAGGTAGACTCGGGGGCCATAGTTTGCACTAGAGGCTTCTCTCTCGAACAAAAATCCTATGGTGGGTAAACAAAATATTGTTGGGTAATTGATAGAAAAGCGCATAGTTATGACAATGTTCAAGGCAACGATCCTGTATATAGGCACCACGTCCGAGACAAGTAGACCGACT